>JAZKJV010007867.1:0-1222500 GCA_037367405.1 Ottelia alismoides
TTCTTAGAATTTTCATATCATCTCCATGTCCATTGGAACCACATTCTCAAGATTGAATATCATATATACTGCAAGATGCTCTCCATGCAGCTCCGTCGCTTCGCCAAGTCCGAGAAGCTCTTCAAGGTCAAGAACTCCTACAAGCTCTCCGCTCCCGACAAGAAGGCTCCCACCGCCGGCGATGTCTCCGCTCCGGCTGTGAATAAGGTCCCTCGCCACATTACCTCATGTTCCGTACAGGTGGGGAGGTGGGCATTTTGCAAAGGGGCCCTCAGTTTCTTTTTATCTCAGTTTAGTCCATTAAATCTCAAATCTTGTGTAATACGTTTTGTCTATTTTGCATCAAGGATCTGATGCTTTTTATTAATTGCAAATATACCCCTACTAATGTGTTTTATATTAAATATCCTAAGCTTTTTGCATGTATGCCATTATACTTTTGTAGGGTGTTCTAAAAGACATTCATCGTTTCTATAAATTACGTTTGCATCCCTGCTAGTGCATTATTTATATTTATTTTATTTTGAATTATTAAAAATATTTTTTGCACAAAAAAATGTAGGGAAAATATTTTAAGTGTATGCTATATATTAAATCGTACATATTTTTTAGGGAAATTAAATCTAATTTTCTATATTTAAAAATTCAAAATTATTGCATTTATTCCTTTTTGCAAGTAAAAATACATAAATTATAAAATCAACTTTAAAATCAAAAAGGTATTATTTATTAGTGTATCATGTAACTGCAGACCAAAAATCACTAAAAAATACAAAAAACCCAAAAATCAAAAAGCCTCAAAATCCTTATAAAAAATAATAAAAATTCTATACAAATCTACAAAATCACATTTTCTATTTCTATATCTTATTTATAATATATATTATATATTAAAAATAATTTTAAAAAATTTGAGGTATTTACTATTTTTAAACTCCAAAACAATTTGGCCTATTATTAATACTAAATGTTTTACCTTTTTAATTCATTTAAAATTACAAAAAATAGAAAAAAATTAAAAATAAAAATTCCAAAAATAAAACAAAATTATAAAAATGATAAAATGTTTTATTCCACTTGTTTTGAGTATTTACAACTATATCTATATATATACCATCTTATATTATATATATAACTATATTTACTTATATTATTATTCATGTTATTACTATTATTAAAAATACTCTATATATTTTAAAAATCCTTAAAAACAAAAGGTATGTACTTAGGGTATTTTTTTATTTTTCTATATATCATGCATATCTATATCCTATATATCTATTATATATTACATATTATCTATATATCTTTACATATAGATATTATATATATTTGAAAAGAAAATTAAAAACTAGAAAATACGTAAAAAAATAAAAATGTAAAATTTAAAAAACACAAATACAAATTAAAAATCTGTAAAATTAAATAATTAAAAAATCCATAAAAATTAAAACCCTTATAAAAAACACAAAAAATTATTGCCTCTTTTTGATAAATTGTGGTATATTCCCGTTGCTCCTTAGTGGTTCGACTCCCTATACTTGCATACTATACATATCGTTTTGTATGGTATAATAAAATTTAGCTCACTGTTATTCATTGCTTGAGCATCGTGGGTTACTTGTTGATGCGCTTTGATTACGGATACCTGAAAGCCGAGAGAGCGGTCGACATAGCGATAGCCGGACCCGACTTGTCAGGCACCGCAAACCCTCCAAGATCGAACAATAGGATCCCTCCTCGATTTTAATGTCCATCAATGGGTAAAGGAAGAAATCTCATACCATGAATAATCATGAACGGATATCACATATCATTAATGTTCGTTGTGGTATATAGGATCCACATACATCAATATGTATGAGCCTTGAATACCTCAGCATTGTACATCATTCCCAGAGAAGAGAGCATCATACATTTTAATTTTGAATGTTATATTCACAAGTATGTAAAATTTCAACTTTCAGACAATCTAAAGTTCCATCTCTTGCAAGTCTTTTGATCTTATCTATAGACATATGTCTAAGGCTTGATGCTAGATCATTGTCAAATGATCTTCATCCTCCTTCTAATCTTTTAACGGTTAAATTTTCAGTATTAGAAATGTTAATGAACCATTCATTAATATTCTAACTTACTCAAGTCTTTTAGATGTTAGATTACTATCTGAATATATCCATCATATCTCTTTATGATAGGTATATTTCAGAATGTATGTCCATTTCTAACAAGTTTCGAAATAAACGATGAATGTTGTCTAATATCTAGGTCAAAGAGACATTCTATAAGACTGGTGGTTTCTCCCATTGAAAATATGTAGTCTTTCTATCCAATGGAGATTGTTGCAACAATTGCATCAACTCCCATGTGGATGACTGTTAAACCTTAAGATCAATTTTTCCGTCTTCTAAAACATATGCAACCAATTGCAAGTTTCTTTAGAAGGATATATAATTATCAGACTTTTGATCTTATCTAATAAGTAAGTCTATTTCAATGATGATACGTAGATGTAGAATATCTCGATGCACTATTCGGGTCCTTCTCTAAGGATTTCAGATCATCTAGATAGTCATACTATTATTCTATCGGCTTGTTGCGCTTTTGACATTCATCCAGCTCTTTAGATATCATACGTATGAAAGTTACAGTAATTCGGCTTGTTTACACCCCTAATATCTCCTTAATATGTCATTCAAATTTCGTTAGAAACAGAGAGTCTTATGCCCTCTATCAAAAACATATCATTACAACAATTCTAAAACTATTAAAATTACTTGTTCTAGATAGAGGACATACGAATCTCCGTTTCTGATGAAATTTGAAAGACATATTAAGAAAAAATATAGTGGTGAAATACATATTTTATTTCCAAAAAATAAAAAAAAACAAGAGTTTTCGAGAGAAAATAGCTCCCTCTAAAATTTATTAATTCCAAATTCATTCCCACCAAAATAAAAAAAGCCGTCGGCTTTGCAGAAGTTTCAAGAACCCAAGCGACTCCCCACCCACACCCTCAAAGCAATGTCGGCCGTCGATCCATTCCCATCCCAGCGCCCACTCCTGACTCTCCAGCAGTCCAACCCCACAATCCACACCCCTCAATGTCAGTGAATCCAATAACGCCACATGTCCTCCGAGGTCTTGCCGACTACTTAAACCCCCCCTCTCGTGTTCACCCATACACTCGTCGTCTACGTAAACTCTCTTGACCATTCTTCTCGTCCGAGATTCCATCCATGGCTGCCGTTCAAAAGGCAAAACCTGCAAAGGACAAGAAGGCCGCTGCTCCTTCTCCGCACCCTCCTTACCTCGAGGTGCTACTCTCAACTCCCTCCTCTTCTTTCCTTCCGTTATCCTTCTCCGTCTAACGGGTTTTACCCACTTCTTGCAGATGATCAAGGAGGCCATCTCCGTCCTCAAGGACCGAACCGGCTCGAGCCAACCGGCCATAGCCAAGTTCCTGGAAGACCGCTACAAGACCCATCTCCCGCCCAACTTCCGCAAGATGCTCTCCATGCAGCTCCGCCGCTTCGCCAAGTCCGATAAGCTCTTCAAGGTCAAGAACTCCTACAAGATCTCCGCTCCCGACAAGAAGGCTCCTAGCGCCGGCGCTGTCTCCGCTCCGGCTGCGAACAAGGGCCCTGGACGCCCACCCAAGAAGTCCATGGAGGCTGCAAAGAAGAAAACGGTACCCACAAAGCCCAAAGTTGCAAAGAAGGCGATTGCAGACAAGAAGAAGGCTGCAGAGGCGAATCCCAAGTTGGCGAAGAAGGCGGTTGTGGGCAAGCAGAAGGCGGCGGTTCCCAAGAAGCCATTGAAGGCGGTGAAGTCGCCGGTGGGAAGAAGAGGTCAGTGAAGTCGATCAAGTCGCCCAAGAAGGGCCCCGTTGCGAAGAAGGCGAGGATTTCCAAGTGAAGGCCAGTTCTTCGGTAGAAGACGTGGGTAAATTTTAATGACGGGTACACATTCTTAACGTGTGCGTGTGTCTGCAGGAGTACATTGATTTCTGGGATCTTATATAATTTTGCCTTAATTTCCGGCGTTTTCTGTATTTTCACTATATCATTTCTCTTATTATAAACCCAACGTGAGAAATTGAGCAACTTCTTCCTTTTTTTCTGGTAGAAACATGCCGCTTAATTACGTAAAATTTAGAAAGCTATTTTATAGTATCCGCTCTATCAAATGGAGAGCAGATCGATGGAGTTTAATGGCTAGATCTTTGGAATTTCAAGATAACAATTGATCATAAGTATACGAAAAAAAAATCCGGATTTGTGAAACGGATCTGTCTGTTGCTAGACTTTTAATAAAATACCTGGATTCGTATTTTATTAATAATCGTATATGGATATCTATGTTAGGTGATTTCTCAAATATGATATATAAATACTTGAAATCTATCTGATTTCATCCCTAGTATAGTCACTCTTTCAAATGGAGATCCGAGGAAAAACAAAAAAAAGCTGGTGTCTTTATAATACAGCTTTGAGTTTTTTTTAAACTATGTCCATATTTGTTACATATGATTAAAAGATGGAATGGAATCCATCTACCTCCATGGATTCTATTTTCATGTTTTGCATTGTATAGTAAGAAATGAACTCAATTTCAGTCAACATGAAAATGACTGTTTCTATATACCCTATAGAATTAATGACTTCATTCATTTTAACGTTTACCCGATGTTAATGGATGAAATCTTCACTCCTCATTGATGGCAGGAGGAGAGAGAAGAGCATAATCTGTTGGTCAAGATTTATTACTCTCATGCTTTGGCTCTCACAAGATCAACCTACTATTCATTAAGATATAAATTCATACTAAAATAGATCTATTCTGTAATAATTATGTAATTTTATGATTACAAATAAATGTATAGTTATTAAAACACACATACTTATTGATATCGATGAATACCAAAATAATATCATAATTTTAAAATGGATCAAGATATTGATTTATACCATATATATGGTAGTGAATATGATGCCAGCAAATGTTATGTTAGAATTGATACTTAAGATGAAATGAATATATAAAATGTATTTATTTTATAGTATTAAATGGAATATGGTTACAAAAAATCTAAAAGATTTGTTAGAATTGGTATATAGACACTGTAGCAAATATTAAAAATATTAACGCATTATTAGTAACCATATTCATCTAAAATGAATTAGGTGTATATACGTGTAAGAAAATATATAAAATAGATTTTTTTGAAAGTGAAAATGTGCAAGGTCGTAGAGGCTAGCACACAAAAACTTTTTATTCACAACTTATGTATCAAAATTATAAGGACAAAGGGTCTCGATGGATCTTGGCATGCAAAAAAATATTCTCAACATACATTTCTCTCTTTGAAAGACTACCCCATTCTTTGCAAGCCAAATTGCCCACAATGTGGCCACTGCATGGATTGTCACAAAAGCCTACAAACTGTGTCCGAATCTTAGAAGGATCTAGAATTCTCCGCATCAACCTCGATGAGAGCAAGATCTGCCTTGATCTCTCTTGATGTTGAACATGAAAAAATATATATAACAACGGGTCAGATTCATATGTCCAATACCCATTTGTAGATTGAAGTTGCCATAAAGGATATATGAAAGAAATGAATATATTAAACACATAATTATTTCACCAAATACGATTTATAACTACATTTGCATATTAAAATGAGTATTTGAATAATTATACGATGTTTGTCTATAACTATATTAAATTGATTATACTTATATGATAATCAATTTTATGTATATGAAAGTGATATCAATATCGGTACTCATCTAAACATAGATTTGTATTATGTAATGTATTAAATATATGGATGTATCCCATGTTCATTTGAACAAGCAATTATGACTTAAATTTGAAAAAAAATAGCATAAAATTATATTATAATTGGAAAGTCATGATTTCGATCTAATTATTGATACATTGTATCAAATATATTAAATATTTAAAAACAAGTTAGAAGGTTGCTGATTTTATTATATTTTAACAGAATTAAAAGGAAAGTTTAACTTATTTTCTTTATTTCTCAACTCTTTCTATTAAAAATAAGAAAGGAATGAGTCTTTGAAGTTTTTCCCATCATGAAAACAAAGGTATGAAAAAGCTCATTTCTTTCCACTCCTTTTTTTTAAATTCATTTAAACTTATTTTTATTCATTGTGATTACATTTTGGTCAAACAAATTGACCTTGAGGTCTATTCTTTTGAATGAAGAAAAATTAAATAAGGGGATTTATTCACTTTCTCTTTTCTTTTTTTGATGGGATAATGTTGAATATGAGCATTTATTGTATTTCTTGTTCTCAAATGATAATCGCCTTAATTATATATTAATATACAATGTTGCATTTAATTTACGTATGAAATTTATTTCAACATTTATTATTTTATCACATAAGTGTACTTAAGGCGAACGTAAGATGCATCTCATAATTCAAGTAAGGAAACACACACAAAGATCGATGTCTAATTTCATATGCTTGTTTATCGATTTTATCTTTTTATGTTTTTTCCTAAATTTTTAATTTTATTTTTTTATTTTTTCGATTTAAATAAAAATACTATAAAGAAGTGAGAGGGAAAATGGCATTTAAAAAATGAAAAGTGATAAATATAAGTTATTTTTTTATATTTTGCAAAAATAATTTGGTATTTTTCAAGAAAAAAGAAGAAAGAAAATAAAATCATACAAAGAAAAAATGTGGCATAGAAAATAAGGAAAATATGCTCAACTTTGAAAATAGGTATTTGACCTAGAATGAGAATAAAATTTCATTGAATAATTTCCTTGTGAGATAGGTTAAAAAAGGAAAAGAAATGAAAAAATATTTTTTTTGTATTTTATATTTATATCAATTAAGATTCTTGAAGTTTTTCTAAATTTAAGAGGTATCCAAAATATCTAAAAGATTTTTGGAGATGTTTGATGAAGAGGGATTTTCACTGGTTTGATGAACATCGTTGTTGTGGCGATCGAACGAGAATCACTAATTAATCAATAATTAACCCACAATATAGATCAAGTTATCGAAAAATAAAAATGTGGAATTAAACTTTATTATAACTATATAAAGACATGTATAGGTGGAGTATGTAGAGGTTGAACACATGGAGCAAGGGGAATAGAGCACAAAAATTGGCAAAAAAAGACAATAGATATTTTTGTCTTTTTACAAGGATTTTTGTTTTTTATAGGTTTTAAATTGTTTTTTGGAATTTTTTTAACTTATGCTTTTTAGTATTCTTATTTTATATTTTTTATATTATTACATTTTCTGATTTTTAAATTTTATTTTAAATTAATGGAATATATAAGGTATGTAGACAATATGTATACTATAATATATAAATAGGATAAAATATATAGAAAATATAGAGAAATAAGAAATATCCAAAATACAATCCTTTTATTTTTTAAGGATATTGAAAATATTTTTGGTATTTTAAATAATAATAATAGTAATATAAGTTAATATAACTATATATAGGGTTTGATAGGGCAACCCTCAACCCCCACACCATTTTTCCGCAATTTTTTATTTTTTTTGAAAATATCATCATGTTTATTCATTTATATATCCCTCCAATATACCATTCGAATTTCATCAAAAACAGACTCTTATGTCATCCATCTAGAACATGCCGATTATAGTAATGTTTAGACCATTAAAATTACCTATTCTAGATGGATGGCATATGATTCTCTATTTCATACAAAATTTGAATGACATATTAGAGGATATATAGATGGATATACATGATGATATTTTGTAAAAAAAATTTAGAAAATTACGGAAAAATTATGCGAGGCAACATCATTTTTTCCATATGTATACATAATATAGGCTAGTACATACATAAATATATCTATAAATACTCAAAAAGGATAAAACAAAGTATTTTTATCCATTTTATATTTTGATATTTTTTGTGAATTTTCTTTAAATTTTTGACATTTTTTTTGTATTTTTAATTGAATAAAAATAGGAAAATAGTGAGTAATAATATATAACCATATTGTTTGCAATTTAAAAGTAGATAAATAGTCAAAATTTTCAAAACTAATTTTAATATAATATATATAATAAAAATATATAGAACTATAAAATGGAAATTTTTGGATTTTCTTAATGATTTTTATATTTTTTAAGGTTAGAGAGGGTTTGCACTTTTTGTTTTTTTTTCATTTTTAGCGATTTGTAGTCTATAGGTTCAAAATACAATAATAATGACCCCCAATTTTTTTAGAATTTTTTAAAAATCTAATTTTTATGGTTTTTTTAATGTAAAGAAGGGATGGATGCAATATTTTTGAATTTTTAAATATATGAAAAATATTTTAGAAGGTCTTGTAAAAAATATATGTGATTTTAAATATTATATGGCACTTTAAATAAATTTCTTATACTTTTTATACGTAAATGTTATTTTTAATGCAACAAATAAAGAAAATAAAAAATACAAGTACTAGCAGGGACTGAATGTAATTTTATTTAAATAAAAATGCAATACAAAATAAGAACAGAAAATCTAAGAGCCTCTACGTAAATTTCCTTAAATAATTAATTCATACAATGCTAGCAGGAGTGTACATGTAATTTATAAAAAGCAACATGGCATATATGCAAAATATCCAAAATGTTTTGAATTGATTTACAAATTTAATGGACTAAATAATAACAATAGACTACGGGGAGTCTTTGTAAAAAGCCCACCACCTCACGTGTATGGGCACGCGAGGTGACATGATGAGGGACCTAAATGCAAATAAAGGGAGTACAAGGATCCTATTATAAAATATCCAATGTTTTTACTCTACATACAAAATTTGATGGACTGAAAATAAAATAAAAAAGTTGGGGGTTATGTAGCAAAATTGCCCCTATTGGCGTTGGCAGACGCATGGATCTCCTGCACTTGCCATGTGTCGCACGATCAACGACCGATGATGCTTTAGCTCTGGATGGTTACGATTAGACCCGAGTTGAGATCTTACAGATGGGATGGCTCACGATCTCACGGTCACGATCAAAACTGGAGTGAGCGAGGGGATCCAACGACTACTGCTCTTCTTGAAGAAAAGGGAAGAACAATACGCTGGAGCTCCTTCGATCGCTCCTCCCTCGCGACTCCGACGTCCTCCGGCGCTCCTCCAAGGCTCAAAATGATCATGAAGGTGTTCTCCAGCGGTTGGATGCTTCAAAAGGGTTCGCGGAGCTCAGACGGGGTCCAACAAAATCGATGAAGCTTTAGAGCTCTATGACCCTTCATCTTGGATAAAATCGACCCAAGAGGGGTCCTTAGCCTCCAAGACATGTATGGTTAGTCAAGGCACACAAAACGAGGTCTAGGGGGTTGTTTTTAGGCAAAATGGGGGAAGATGGAGTCAGGAAGCGAGCTTTCGGCGAGAGGCAGAATTGGAAGCTCGATCTCCTAATCCATGGAGGATCATGATGAACGGAGATGCGTAGAGCAATGTAGAAGCGATAGGGAGAGAAATAAAGGTGGAACGCGGGTTGGACAACGAGACACAATGAAAACAGTCGTCGAAGCTCATCTCCGACGAACTACGACTTTCAAATTTCACAAAATAAAATGCAATTTTACCATCTATTAAAACCTAAACTGCTCTAATCTAAGTCATAGGAACATAAAAATCTCTAAGACTAGGGCTCTACCTTACTGGAGAAGCGAGCCAATCAGAGCTCCTTTACATAAGGTCGACAAGGCTAAGATCACCACATGCAAGACTCTTCCTCCACTCCAGACAACACTACCATCTTCCTGCTATCCCCAGGGAACTAATAACTAAAAAATCAAGGGATTTCAAGGCCAGGGGGTAAAATTCAAATGGGGTTGGTGACTTATTTTTATAGGGGGTCTTAACTTGGGAAGAACACTCGATTCAGTGATCCATTGATCGAGGAGTGACGACAGCGTGAAAGTTTGTGGATCAAGGGTCAAAAGTTAAGAAGAGATCAAAGAAAAATAATGAAATAATCAGAATGGAAAAATCAAGGAAGTTAGGTAGTTGATGAGGTCTGAAAGACTAGGGTTGTAGGTGGGTTCGTTAATCGAGGTCAACCCAAGACTGGCCCTGATTGGGCCATGTCACCCATAAGAAGGCAAAACAAAAATAGAAGAGAAACTAAATTGAAATAAAATGGTAAATTATTTTATTATTTTTTCATAGAACATGAAAATATTTATTATTTTATGTAGTATTCAGCCTGATTTTTATTTATTTTTTTGAGGTTATTTGTTGTCTATTACTTTTTACAAGTATAAACATATGTATATTTACCTATATATTAAGTATTCTATATTATTTTCTATTTTAGTTTTTTATTATTTATTATTTTATATATTTATAACTTATTTAAATACATATAAATATATTTTTATGTATTTTTTGAAGTAATGAGTACACTTAAATAAATAGGTATATTTATTATATATGTATGTGTATGTATATTTCAACCATTTATTTAAGTACAATAATTTATTTTATTATATTTTTATTATTTTAATTTAATCTAATTATGTACATATATTATAAATAATATTAAAAAATTTTAAAAAATAAATATGGAAACTATAAAGAATAAATAAATTTATTATTTTATACGGGTAGATTATAGGGACCCTAATCCTAACTTTTGCATATTAACTCTAACTTGGATGCAACCATTTTCATTAAATAGCTTATTAAAATTTATATAAATGTGAGTTTGGTTAATTTGATACAGTATGGAGGAGATACATGTATGTGATTTGGATTTTGATTTTTTATTCCGAGTGTCTAGGGCAGATTGTGCATTATATTTATATCAAGTATTTTTTTAGTTATATATATATATATATTTATCTATAACTTTCATGTGCAAAGTTTATTGATTTGAGGTATAAATAATAAAATTAGGGTTTTTATTGTAGTTTTGGTCATTATCTCCCCCTACTTTGTTCCTTGTCGAACTAGTCATCATGACATTTAGGTCTCGAGGTTTAGGGGCATTCAATACTTATGGTATTTCATTTTCTTTTCTCTACTCTTTTATTTTGACTTTAAATACAATATTTTATACAATATTTACAATGTAAATAATAGATGTTATTTTAGACAAGATAATGTTATATGCATGAATTTAGCTAGTGCTTAAAGGCCAAAACAAAAGAATAAATGTTATGAAATGGAGATTCATCATCCCATATACTTGCCTTTGCTAGCCCCTATCAAACTCTTATGTCTATAAGTGCAAAAAAGGAAATAAAGAAAAGAAAAAGGAAAGAATTTGGAATGATTTTTGACTTTTAAACTTGTTCTATTAAAATCAAAGTTTGAAGCTCAAAGAAGATCTTCAGATTATTGATTTCCTCGGAACCGCACTAAGGTTAGAAAATGTGACACCACAACCCTTAGGTTCCATAATCCTATTGTCTAGTTCTATTCATGGTCAGGTTCGTATACTCTTGCTACTTTTAAATGACAGATCCATGTATGTGAATATTTTAGCTCTTCCCAGACAATCCGTTGAACTATAAAAGAGTTTGCTCTCCTGGTAGCTCATCCTCGTGGAGATAGATATTTCTTTCTAAGGTCATGTACCACTAGTATTTACAACCGAGTGGGGGATGAAGCCAGAAGAATGGGGAAAAACTGGTAATGGACCAGTATAGTCTTCATTTCCTTGTGAAGCACGGTCAGTGTAACCGAGTCTTCACCAAGAAGCATGCTTTTTCTGAAGCTCATATTTTTTATGGAATTTTTGGTGTATACTTCTTTCGATTTTTCTTTTAACTTTACAATGCTTCAAAAGAGGGATAGACTGGCACAAGAAGAAAAACTCCTTATGTATACGATGCACCATGTAGATATGTTATACATATGCACATCAAAAAAGTGTAAAATTAAGAAAAACTCCAAAAAAGGGGGACATGCCTGATTAAAAATAAAATGCATGTCAGAGTGTAATAGTCAATAAAGCAAAGCTTATGTATTACACCTTCTCATCTCATGAAGCTTGCAACGGGAGACCTAGCTACACTAGTTAAGCTCCCAGGGATACGTGGCTACACTAGTCACAGTCCATTCTCTTCTTTCCCCCTCTTCTTGAGCCGGTTGAACTTGAACTTAGAAGGGAATACCCCACTCCTCGAGAAAAGAGCAGCTAGATTGGGGAATTAGAGTTACCTTGTTGAGGGAGGTTGTTTCTTTGCCACTCCTCGAGAAAAGAGCAACTTCTCATTGGTTTATTCATTCATCTCTTATCCCTTTATTCTTTAGACTTTTCTATACTCAATACGAGAAATGTCTTCTCTTTTCTCCCCGATCTATGAGGACATAGCTCAAGCTAAGTATAAGGGGGGTCGTATATACTATGTATATACTTTAGCCATAACTCGGACTTTCATATTTTCTAATAAATATGGCTAATTATACTTATAAAATTCATTAAAAACCTTAATAAAAAGATGTGATTATTCCTCAAATTATTTTTGTACTTACTGATTAATAAATCAGGTGAAAATATTTTTTGCAAAATGTTTGAAAAATAGTTTGAAAATCTTTGTGAAAATCTTTTGAAAATTATTTGGAAAACGTTTTGTTACATGTTTTCAACCTTTGTAAAAATCTTTTGATTGTAAAGTTTATTTTCTTCGTGTGAAATAAAATGTTTGAAAAATGATTTACAAATGGTTTGAAAAATGGTTGCAAAAATATGTGAAAAATCTATATATATTGTTTGGAAAACCTTTGCAAAACGATTTTCAAATGTGTGTACATGTTTGTAAAATGTTTATAAAAATTATTTTGGACTATAGTTATCAAAATTATTTGAAAAAACCGTTTGTCAAATAAGTTTGAGGAATACTTACATCTCACCTAAAATTCTCTATGTATATATTTATAAAATTGATCACTTACCCTGTAAATTCTTAAAATCCACTTCTTGTATATATAAGAAGCACTCCCGTGTAAATATTTTAACCTAGATTTTAGCCAAAATCTTTTCTTTTCAAAAATCCCAAAAACATTTGCAAAATTAAAATCCAAAAACATTTGAAAAATATTTTTGAAAAATACAAAAAATGTGTATGCATCATCTTTTCAAAAACCTATAAAAAGTTCAAAATCTTTGAAAATTGCATCACAAAAATATTTTCTGCATAGCATTTGCATGTCATTCGCATTTTTCGGATTGAGTTTGATAGTTGAACGAGTCTAAGTAAAATCCGAAGATTAGAGCTTGGTTGGACCTTAAATCTACCTAATTAACAGGAACCTTATAGGAACTGGGATTGAGGTACTTCAGGTCTAGTTGACTTAATTCTTTGAGGATCGAGGGACTTGGTTCAATGGATTCTTGACTACCTAAGTAGAGTATTTCGGAGCACACGCATGACTCTTATTGATAATGACTTAACTTGGACACTTGCACCTTTCACTTGGCTCAACTCAGTTGGAGTGGTGAGGGGGTTGGATTTGCCGGTATGAGAAGCACACAGGTGGAAACACTTGTCCTCCTCTAGGGAGGGAAGTGCACCCCAACCCGTCCAGTGATGATGAGTTTCGAGGATAGGAGATCGTGGGTTGCGATAAAGATTCAAAAGAGGGATAGTCTACTAGCTCAAGAGGAAAAACTCCTTATGTAAATGCTGCTGTATAGTATTAAAAAAATGCAAAAAGCAAAAAAACTCCAAAAAAAGTGGACAGGCCTGTACAAAAATAAAAATGCCTGCCGGAGTGTACATATGTGTATAGTCAAATAAGCAAGCTTGAGCTTCAAAGTCAAATCATGTGAGCCTGTAGCTGCATGACTTGACTACACTGGTCTTGCATCCTAGGATAGGTAGCTACACTGGCTACCGTCCATTCTTCTCTTCACCCCCTCCTCCTGAGCTGGTTGCCACTTGAACTTAGAAGGGAATACCCTGCTCCTTGAGGAATGAGTTGTTGGATTGGGGAATCATTGGGTTGTCATATTGGAGAAGTCAGTCTCTTTGTCATTTCAGTTGGGGAGAGCCACCATCACTTACACTATACGAGTCAGATTCATAGTCGTAAGGGTTTGTGTATGAGTTGAAGTATTTCTGACCTGACTATTGAGGAAACTTGAACAGAGTTTTGGGATACTCAGAGGATGTTGGACTTCAAATCCGGGTTTCATTAAGGTTCTGCCCGCACTAAAATTCCAAAAGTCCGACCGACTTAAGCTCCAAACTTTGATTTTGTGAAGACAAGTTTGATAATTAAATTCAATCCACATTTCTTCTTTTTCTTTTCTTTCTTTCTGCACTTATTGCATCAGTGTTTGCTAGGGACTAGCAAAGGTAAAGTATAGGGGGATGATGAATCCACATTTCATCATCTTTATTCTATCATTTTGGCATCAAAAACCCTGGCAAATGCGTGTAAATACCTTTAATTCCAGTATCTTAGCATCAATGCATGTGTATGTAAATAGTGTATAAAATATTGTATTTAAAGCCAAAATTATAGAATAAATAAAAGAAAAGAATAAGAATAAAATATTGTAAATATTTTATGACCCAAAACCCCGAGACCTAGGCATCTAGATGACTAGATCGACAAGGAATAAAGTAGGGGGAGATAAGGGCCAAAATACCATAAAACCCCCCCTTTTATTTAATTCATTCTTTATTCATTTTGGGACCTATTTTTGGTTCCACTTTTTATCCACCAAACAAAGAAACTTTGTACATGAAAGCTATAGAAAAATACATATAGAAAAATACAAAATTAATTTCACTCAAAAATAATGTACTGATAAAAAGTTATGATCTAAATAAGATTCAAGAATTCCAACTTCCCAGACCTGTATCTTGCAAATAAAAACTCGAAATGTACCAAACTCACTTTAACCGTATATAATTTAAAATAAGCTATTTAGTGAATGAGGTTTCATATTTTTCGGAGTTACGGTTTGAAAGTTGATTTTCGGACCCCACTTGTATACTTGTACATATTAAAATATTCATTTTATTATTTATTCATTATTTTTATAATTTTATATTTTTATAATTTTGTAAATATTACTTATAATTTATTTATACATTTAAATAAGAATAAAAACCTAAATAAAATAAAAAATAAAATACCTGTATATATTACACCTAGGTATAATACCTATATACATACCTATAGAATTACTATTTCTATTTTATTAAGTGTACAAAATACTTCAGAAAAATAAAATAATACCTATATACATACCCGACCTTTGAGCCAAGTTTGAACCCCTCTTTTCCATAGTCTTAGCTCCCCTTCGTGCCCAATCACAAGGAGAAGGTGACAGCTTCCATTTCCGACCTTCGGGTGGGTCGAGCAACGCCTGAGGTGGCTCCATGACCTCCGCCTTTCGCCGGCGTCGAGGTACAACTTCCCTCCGGTGTTCAACCATCGAGGCCCTATCCCCTATTATTTCTTTCGCATTTCGTTCCCCTTAGTCTTAGGATTCTTTCGCCTCAAAGATCTTCGTGTTTCACCCATTCGGTCACTCAATCGACCACCTCGCCGGAGTGCACCTCCGTCCGAGTCTCCTCCTCGCCGCTTCAAGCCGCCACCTCCACTCTGCGGGGTCCAGGCATTTTGCCCTGGACCCTCTCACTTTTTCTCGCAGGGCAAAGAGCTTGGACTCGAGCCTGGGGCTCATTTTGCGTCTCGTCGGAGTTCAGTGGAGCTTCCCAGCTCCACCGCCCTCCCCCGCGAGCCTCGGCCACTGCCGAGGTGTTCTGGAGCCATCAGGAGATAGAGGAGGACCGCAGGAAGTCGCCGGCCATTTTTGAAGCTTGAAGGATGCCGGAGAGGCTTGATCTGGCTAGGAGAACTTCGCCACGCCGGAGTTCCTCTCGGTTCTTCGTCTTGCCTCGCCCGCCGTTGGATCTCGGCCACGTTCCAGTTTGTACAGCAGCCGTTGGATCATCCCCCGCTCCGCACCGTCAGATCCGCGGGGATCTTCTAATCCAGGCCATCAAAGCGAAGCGTCATCGTTGCATGAGGGCGTGACGCGTGGCAAGTGAAGCACCCTCGATCGTAGGATCGCGCACGAGGCCTTAGGCGTGGGTATTTTGCATCTCAACCCTCGCCCATTTTTGTATTTATTTTTAGTCCATGAACTTTTGTCTGCAGTGTAAAAATATTTGTAATATTTGCATCCAGACCCTCGTATTTTACGTATTTGCACTTAGGTCCTATCCGTGTCACCTCACGTGCCCGTGCGCGTGAGGGGGCTGGGTATTTTGCACAGGACCCCCTGCGGGTTTGGTTATTTTGTTTCAGTCCAGGAATTTTGACATTGAGTGTAAAACTTTTGGATATTTTGCATTTGAGTCCCATGGATTTTTGTATATTGCACTTAGGTCCCTCCCAGGAGCGTATTAGTCATGTGTGGGGTTGGGTTATTTGCAGGCATACCCTCGCGAGTCTTGATATTTGTAATTGATCCTGGAATGTTGTTTATTAGTTATCTATTTTGCGTGAAAATTGCACTTTGACCCCTGCATTTTTGCTTATTTGCACTTATGCCCTTGTCAGTAGTGTAGTTTCTTGATGTTGTATCTATTTATTTCATACATCTATAAATTGCTAAAAATCACCAAAAAATTAGTGTAAGCTCATGTTTGCTTGCTCAATTACCCCATATTTTTTCATTAAATTTTTATTGCATTTTCATAATTATTAAAAATAAAAAATATACATTTTCAGCACCGTTTACATTAGAAAATCCATAAAAATTATATAAACGTTTTAAAAATTCCAAAAAAAATTATATTTGGTGTGTTTAATCATCTTTTAGTGTCAGTTCAAAAATCATTAAAAATTTCAAGAGAAAAACCCTAAAAATTAGAAAACCCCTAAAAACTTCATAAAAATCTAAAAAATTATAGAAAAATCTTAAAAATGCAAACTCAATTTCTCTAGTATCATTAATTCATTGCCTTTATTTTATAATTAATTTGAGGAATTTTGGATACTGTTTGATAATTTTTATCCTTATTTTAATTTCAGTCTGAAGGTTAGCTCACTGTTTTCTTGTATTTTCACTTTTAAAAATACCAAAAACATTTAGAAAAATCTCTAAAATTACAAAAACATCATAAAATTATAAAAAGACCAAAAACATTTAATTTCCTGATTTTTGAGAATTTTCCCTATTTTTATAAATACTCTATTCTTCTCTCTCTTATATTGTATATATATTCTATTATTGAAAAAGAAAATAAAAAAATAAAAAAAATACAAAACATAAAAAGAAAATATAAAATCAGAAAATTAAAAACAAAATACAAAATTAAAAATTAAAAATATAATAAAAAATATAAAATTAAAAACCCACAAAAATTTGCATATTTGTAGACACTTAATCACATTCACATTTTTGCACTTGAATTGCTTGATTTATCCTGCTTGCTCCCTGAGTTCGACAATCTATATACTTATACACTATACACATACTTGTAGAGTTATAATAAATTTTAACTCCACTTGCTTCTCATTGATTGATTTGATTGTGGGTTAATTGTTGACTAATACGGGATTTTTGAGCGGTCAACACACCGACTGCGGTTTCGCCTTGTGAAACCGTACGACCCTCGGATTTCCCGTGTTATCATAGCATCTTCTCCAGTTTTTGGCGCCCGACTCAGAGCTCTGATTGACTCCATTTCTGCGCATGATTGAAGCCCAAACTCTCATGATCCTCGCAGATCCCTAGGCACAACCAGATCTGCCTAGGGTTCCACGTATTCCTCCGATCTTCTTGGACCCTAGGCAGCCTATAAGTGCTCTCTTTTAGCCTTCGCAGCACCTCAGCTCATTCTTCGTGCCACCGCAAACCTCTATCATCCTTCAGGAAGGTGAGAGCTTCCCAAAGGTGCCCTTGGAGCGTTGTTTGGTGGTATGCTTAAGCGAAGCTCATCACTACACCGGAGAGCCACCGCGAGAAGCCTCCTCAACCAGCCACACCTAGGTTGAGGTCATAAAACCCCTTCTCCGCTTCGCCTGGAGCTGCTAAACTCATTAGAATCTTCAGATAGCTCTAGGACTGCTAATTGAATTGAATCATTCAAATTTGATTAGGATTCGTTCGATAAAAATTCGAAAAAAAGTTCAATTTGAAATCAAATGAACTGAATTTGCAATTAACTTTTGGATTCGATTCCCAAATGAATCGAACCTGAATTCACTTGGCTTTGTTCGATAACAATTCGATTTGATTCGATACGCACACATATATGATATGGTATGAAGCATTATATATATGTAAATAAATGTAATATATATTTTGTAAAATCCTTACACATGATACACAAGTTAATATAATAAATATTTTTTTTCATCATTGTATTCTAAACATCCCAATTTTGGGATGCCCATTGCATACTCCATGCCCCCTCTTTATTCCCTCAAATTCTCTCTCTCATCTCGTCACTCATGAGAAAAAAATCCTAACATTTGCTTACGCTCTCCTACGTCAACAACTCCAACCTCTCGCTCCTGCTCGCTCTCTCCTACGTTGTTGGCTCTAGCCACCCGCTCCTGCTCGCTCTCTCCAATACTGTCGGCTCTAGCATCCTACTCCTGCTCGCTTACTCCTACATCGTCGGCTCCAGTCTCCCTCTCCTGCTCACTCCCATCACTGAAAACACCACCCTCTCAGTAGCCAACCCCACCACTAACTCCCCCTCTCGTTTGCCATCGACAACGACACCGGTTATAAACTCACCAACGTTGCCAGCATCTCTGCATCACCGCCACAGCTACTAGTATTACCACACATCCCTTTTATCCTAAAATCTTAAGACTTAGGTCCTATCTAAATAATTTATGTGATTCTAAAATACATCATCAGCAAACAAAACACATACTAAATCTTTAAAAACCATCTCGAGGTCACAGATTTCAAATTTCTGACCATTGTTTCCTTAACCACACTCTTAATCCTTATACATCATAATATTCAGATCTTATGATAAGGATAACTAAGCATTTCAATACAAATAATATCATAGATACAATTAAGGTATGAATAGATTTCATGAATTTTGAGCTTTGCCCAAATGGCTAAATGTACAAAAGATCATAGCTGCAACTAAATTCCATTTCTCATCAAGATTATAAGGGGACTAGGATATCAAGAAGGAAATATCATCATAATCTTTAATAAGCACAACTATATCCCCATAAGAGCACATTGAAATGAGGTAAGCATGAACTGTTTGTGTTTGATGTGGAAAAAATATTACATATTAGAAAATTGAATATCAGAGCCAAACCAACAAAGTTCTCAATTCGGTCTGCCAATTTCCATACACCTTAGATGTTGGATTCAACTCCATAAGTTAGTTCACATCAACCTTTTATGATTCTAATGGAATTTAGTGATTGTTTATTCTCAGATATCGTGGAGGTAGGTCACAATGGGAGGGAAGATATGGAGGATTCTTTAAAGAAATATGGAACACAATCTTCTGGTTATTATTTTGAACATGTATATATATTAATCTATGTCTTGTATTTCTACATTGGCATGGAATTTAAAATATAGTTTTGAGTATGTGTTTTCATTTTATTTTTATAAGTCTAATTGAAACATACCATCTTCTCAAGATAGCGTCCATGAGAGGTTCATTGGGCATGATGATGATATTAATGAAAACGTGAAAGCAGAGGGTGAAGAAATAGAAAAAATGATTCCTGAAATAATTAATAAGATTGATAAAAAGAAAATATCAATGGTTTATGAATAATTTTCCAAAGAGAACGAGAAAGTTGGTGGAGTGCCAGTTGAAAGGTGGAGATGCATTGATTGAATTTCATAATAGGTACAAAAAGAAAACATCAATGGTTTATCAAGATGTCAATAATTCTTTTTATTTATATATTGAATTTACCATAGGTGCAATAAGATCAAATGAGGATTGCTAAAGATAGACACAAACGATAAAAGTTAGGTACTTTAATGTAATTTATATTATCTATTGAATTTTACCATTTATGTTAAAATTTTTACTTATCTCAATTATTTTTTCACAAATTAGTGTCCCAAAGTCTATTCAATTCTTTGAAACTTAAAATATTATTAATAAAATTTTTATTATTAATTACATTATTAAATAAAATTCTAGTTCAATATAAAATGAATCGAATTTGAATATTCGAAACTCCAAACGAATTGAATTTGAATTTAGATTAGAAATTCATTGAATATTCGATTCGGATTCGAAAATTTTATAATGAATTGAATATGAATCTAGGTAGATTCAAATGTATTCGATTTGATTAGCCCACCTACGTAGCTCCCTTGCCCTTCAAATTTTCCATTTCACTCCGCCATCATCACCTCTTCTCCGACCAGCTGGTCGGAGCTCCGTTACCTACTCCCAGCCGTTCAGATCGCTTCTGCTACCATCTCCCATCGCGTCCTAATCATCCTTAGATTTGTTCGTTTGGGCAAGACTAGGGGCTGAAACCTCCGTCTCCCATTTTCGCCGGAGGTCAACCTTCATCCATCGTCTCTTCTTCTATTTTCCATGTACAATAACCCCGATCGAAGCTCAGTCTTCGAGCCTTGAGTATACCATGCAGGTTTGGAGTCACTTGGACAACCATTTGGAGCATCCCCCGCTCAGACGGAGCAACTCCTCGACGACCACCTTCGTCTCGCTCATCCACCATCCATCCACCTCATCAGACTCGGCCATTCGATGCGGAACGCCACCACGTTCGTGCTGGATGCATTGATAGCCTCATCGGTGCATCGGATCTCGGGCATCGCTCATGCGAAGTTCGCAACCCACGAGTTTCTCCATCACCTTTGTAGCTGCTCGATCAGGAGCTTTACTCTAGAATCGATCATACCCTTGGTTCCCGATCCATCTTGACGCTCGGATCGAGTCTGGACCCACCATCTCCACTGCCCGACCATCATAGTCTATAGACCGTTAAGATCCGACACTGTATCGGACCTAACCATCTATCTGTGCCACTCCTTCACCCGTTGGATCAACTTTGCAGAGCCATCTGACATGCCCATCTTCGACCAAATCAGAGCCGCCAGATCACTTCGCAGATGTTGATCAGAACCGTCAGCGCTACCACATACGCCTCACGTGCCCCATGGTATATTTCACATTTTCTCCTGCATGTTTACCTATCTTGTTTCAGTCTAGAAAATAAGAGTTGTAGTTAAGTACATTTACATTTGGACCTTGTACTTTTAGATATTTGCTTTTTAGTCCCTCTGAGTCTGAAGCACATGCGTGCCCATGTGTATTTTGGGTTATTTGCAGTTCCTTCCTTGAACTTTTATGCTGTTAATGCTTGAATGTCAAGTTTTTAGAAATTACATTTATACCCCTATGCGTTGGATAATAAACATGTGCCTGATTTGTTTGGGCTAACTTCATAATTGACTCTAGGTTTTTGCTGTGTTATTCATTTGGTCTATAAACTTAAATTAGTTGCTATTTGATCCCTGTAAACTGTGATTAATTGCATGTTTTAAATTGGACTTGATAATTATTAAATTAATTCCAAAATAGCCTAAACTTTACTTTTAGTTCCTGCTAGGGTGTAGTTTTTATTGTGATTTTTGTGGATTAAATTGATTGCAATTTCTATTTTTGAAGATTCAAAAACCATAAAAATGCCCTTGTTTGCATTATAAAAATCATAAAAATTGGAAAAATGTTATAAAAATTCTACAAAAATTCACGTGTGTGCCTTCATATGTTTTTTAGTTTCATTTTTAAGTTTGTTTGAAAATTCTTCATAAAAAATTTAAAATTTATAAAACAACCCAAAATTCATAAAAATAGTATTAAATCAAAGAAAATTCCAAAAATTACAATTTCAATTTTTGTTTGTAGCTTTATACATCTATTTTAACATAAAAGTTTTAGTCATATCTTTTCATTATTGAATATTTTTAATTTACAATTTGGTCCTGACTGTGCATTGTTTAGAGTTTTTAGTCTTGTTTGATTTTTATAAAATCACAAAAATATTTTAAAAGCCCAATAAAATTACCCAAAACACCTAAAAAATAAAAAAACCAAAACTTATTTTTATTTTATGAGTATTTTTAGCTTTATTGAAAAATCCAAAAAGATTGTTGCGCTTGTTTTTGTTATTTTGTGCTTGCTTGCCTTTATTCAAAAATAAAAATTTTGAGAAATTAAAAACCACTAAAATTTTTTATCCTTTAAATTTGACTACTTAGTTCTTTAATCACGTTCCTAGTGTTCGACCTTGGTGGATATACTATGTAAAATAACGAACCGCTAACTTCTTTGATTGCTTGTTTGATCTTTTGAGTGGTTTATATTTTTCGATTGAGTGATCGGATTGATTGAGGACAATGACACTTCACATATTTCGTCTGTTAGTCCATCTCGGATTTCTCGCTCATCAGAGTGGCTGCTTCAGAAAATTTAAAATTAATAAGGAAAAGAAAATTCAAAAGAAATAGAAGGAAGCTGAATTGGAAAAAAATCAAAACATGAAAGTTGTATATCTCGACGAGGTCCACAAGTTCCTTATTGGTCAAAAAGCCAACAAAAGTCATTTGTCCAAAGATAAATTTTTGGGAGCATTTTTAATGGGGTAAAAACACTGATTTTGCGATTTTGAGATTTGTTATATTTTTAGTTTCTTTTAAAAGCCAAAAAAAATAGAAAATATTAATCTATTTTTAGGGTTTTAATAAAATACAAAATAAAATGTTAGTAATTAAATAAAATGATTAGAGTTAGCTTTTAGTGTTATTTATAGGATAATTATACACAAAATATAAACAACATAATCAAGGTTAATATTAATAAATTATTAGTGGTTTTTATCGAATTACTTAAGCTTGTATATTAATATGTATATTTTAGCATGATGAATATGAGATTCATCAATCTACTTCTCCATGCGTGTAGTTACTTTGATGCTTTCCATGCTTCACCTCAAGACTGGAACCCATTAGGGTTAGATTCCTTCACCCCGTTTTAACCCTCCATTCCACTCGACAAGTTCTCCAAGTTATTTATTTTGGGCTTTGGTTTCTTCTTTTACTAACATTGCAGGTCAATAGAGCTTCTATGATCGGAGATTGAAGAAGAGCTCTGGTCTCCCATTTCTTCTCTGGCAGAACTTCTTCAACAGTTCATTGCATGTCCTCCTCTTCATCATTTGCTCATCTCCAACTTTGCAGAGCCTTTAGGAAGGTCAACATACCTTAAGCAATGATAGAGAAGCAAGGAGGAACTAAAAACCTCCTCACCGGAGCATAGGCCGAGCGCCGCCGCATGTGAAGGAGCGGATGAACAACCGACGAGCAGTAGTCGTAGATCTCCCCAGGTTGGGCGAGATTCGACGGTCTATATTGATCTACATCGCCCGCCCGAGGCAATGCTCCATCCCTTAGGCTCACTTGTCGAGCCTGTATCCGAGCCTCGCACAATGCACCATAGGCATTCACGTGGACCGAGCCTCCATCACCGAGCCTAGATAGTCGGTCCTCTACTTTCCCATAATTGTAGATAAGCCCTTTTGCCTTTTGTGTAATTTACATTTCTGACCCTACAAGTTATTTTATTTGTGTTTTCGTCCTTTTTGTTCTATTTTATTATAAAAACTTGTAGTTTCCCTTCCAAAACACCCTCGGATTAAACTTTGAATATCTTTCTACATATAAATCCAAATGATGTGATTTTGGTGTCATTTGAAAGCTCTTTTGATGTTCTTTCTATTGGCGTGATTTGTTGCTAATTTTAATTTAAAAATCATGTTTAAATTATTCCTCTTTCTAAGATCTTAATTTGATCTTTAAATAAAACTAAAAGAAGGTTTTTTTGTGAGAAATCAAATCTCTCTTGCATATTGAATCTTAATGACTCATGGTTAGTTATTTTAATCATTGTCATGAGGATACTAAGTGATTTAATTGGTTGCTAAATAGTTAAGCATCATAGTGAAATTAAAGGACGGATCTTGTTGAGTTGCTTTTGAAACTTTAAATCACCATTTGACATGTTTCATGCTTGATTAATATCAAATAAATTCAAAAAAAAGGAATTTCTGTAGATAGTACAAGTCTTTTTGTTGTGTGTCTAATTCTATTATGATTGTCATAATTGTATAGTTTGTGCATTATTATCTTCATATAAATTAATTGCATAAAAATGTGTTAAAAATATGCCTTGTTGCGATTTGTGCATCCGCTCAAAATATTTATCCTATAAATTGCTACCTTAAATATTAGACACTTGAAAATCATTCACTAAATTGCTCGCGTCCTTGTGTTCAAACCTGTACTTCCCAGGTTATAAATTTAAGCCGAATCCTCCTCACGAAGATCTTTCATTCGCTCCTACATGATATGGTAAGTGCTCGTGCTACAACGGATACTATTTAACATATGCATTTAGCGATTCATCAATGACTATTTCTATTTTCTGAGATATAACAATTTGTACTCTCATTAAAATCAATAAACAAAATATCATAAAAAAATAAGTCACACATGATAATATTTTTAATTGAAAATTTGTGCATACTTAGGCCGATATAGAACTACACTATATTCAAATATGAGCCTAATATAATAAGTCCCTAATCTACAATTGGTTAAACAAATCAAAATGGTATTTTTAATTCAAAATTGCTTAATATAATATGTGATCCTCTATCTTCCCTTTTGGTTTTCCTTTCCAAGAGTTGAAAGAGGAACTCATATATGAGCTCCAAAAACTTTTGTGGCAAGCAAAATGGCAACATCTTTCTTCTTTCTAACTCATCCGTGCTTCATATAAGATTTTTCTACTACCAAATTATGCACTCTAATTGATGCTAGATCTTTTTAACTACAGCAATAAGATGATGCAATTTTTCAAAACATGAGGGTGGTGGAGCACTCATGTATTCTCGCGAATGAAGAGTTTAGATTAACCATCACGATCACGGTTATCCTATCTTAGTATATATCCCATTAACTATGATGCCTTTGACATCTAACATCAGTGTTTGTTAGGTCTCCATTAGGTGGATGACGATCACTATGCGATATGTGATAAAAACACCACCCACATGTAGTAGTTTCTATTGAGTTGAACGAGTTGAGTCAACCCTGACTTCGACTAGATAACCATACTTGACCTTGAGCTTGGACTCGATAAATTTTGAATCCATGAAACGTTGACTCGAACTCAAACTTGTTGAGTTTGAGTTAGCTCACGAGCCTCTTAACAAACCATTTGTACGTTGATTTCTATATTTTCTTATCCGTGAATTTTATTTAACCAATCAAGTTGAACTCGTTAGCAATTACAACAACAATAATGTTTGAGTTTTTATTTAAAGTATGTTTAGATAAACTTACCCTCAAAGGATCTTGTCTGTATATATCGCCATTATTTTTTACCTGTTGTCCAATATTATATTATCATGTTTACGACGTTTTTTATTTTTATGCCATGTCACTATAAATAAATACAATATTGTACATGTTCAAAATTTCATTCCAAGTAAATCCATATTGTAACCAATTTGAACATTACCATAATACACACACCACTAGAATCTGAATATCTGGAATATTAATGCAATGACCTTTAATCTCTTTGAAATACAGTGTCACTACTTTAATATTGATTTGAAATTTAATCATGAAATCAACTACGCATTTGAATCAAAGAAGGTGCTAAAAAATAGCTTGTGCAAAATTATGTGTTCTGTCTATCAATAATTACCATACATGAGTTTAAGTAAGAAAATATCACATGAAGATTATTTGTTCGATACATAAAGTTTACAATGGGATGAGTCAGGGAGAGGTTTTTCTCTTACACGACATCCTCATCACCCAAATGCCCGGTATCTGACCTCAGTATTTCCTTGTAAAGGCATCAATCGACTAACGGTTCCCCAATCGGCAAATCGTTCATCGATCGATGCTTTTCCAATAACTTTTGAATTTTATAATATTAAAAATAATATATAAAATATTTGAAATTGAGAATCAACGAATCATCTGCCGATTCTCTATTCCAAATATTTTTATATATTATTTTTAAGAGATTTTTACATCTATAACCTTGAGTAATTTCACAATTACAATCATAACCACACGTAATCATGAATTACAAGAGAAATCGTGGATAATCCCTCCGTCTCGCACCTATAAACCTTCGTTAAAAGGATAGTTAACTCAACCATATCATGGGTTAATCTAACCCATGGTCTATCTAAGAGCTATTAAAAATTTGTCAAAAAATAAAAAATCCTCCAAGACCCACCCTCCCTCCATGTTTTGTGTGGGTCATTTGGTAGAGGACGTGGATTCCTCAGTTCCTTTCTCCTATGGCTATCTCTTCTCCTGGACAAACACTGACCTAGGATGGAGGAGGTGGGGCGCGGGGGATCGGCATCCATGGGCTGGGGGTGAGTGGCAGGCTGTTTGGGCTTGGCGTCCCGGTATGGGCGTGTCGGAGAGCTTGAGATGGAGGGTGGGCGGGGGACGTCGGGGTCAGTCTGGACTAGCAAGAGGCGAGCCGTGTTGTTTCAGGGGGGGGGGGGGACGGGAGGTCTACCCTCGGCTGCAGGGGTCAGGGTTGGGCGGCGCGTGGCTCTCTACCATGGGGGTTGAGGGTGGGCAGTGCAGGGGTCGGGCTTGGGCATTCTTGGGGGAGGGGGGGGTCCACCTCGGCTGCAGGGTTCGAGGCTGGGCGGCGCTAGGCCGACGTCGGTGCCGGTCTGGGCTATATGAGATAGGCTGGGTGGGGGAGCTCTTGACGGGGTTTGGAGGAGGTCGGGGCGTAGCTTGGGGGATGGTTGTGGAACTAATGTCATACTTTATAAATACGATATGATTTTAGGGGCAAAATTGGCAACATATAACTTTTTCAGTGAGAGTTAATGGATAAAATAGATGCCAACTAACACATGGTTATGCCATGTAAGAGTTAAGCATTTTTCAAGGTCGTACGTGTAATTCACGATTTCACGGGGTTATGAATATAATTGCGAAATTATCCAGGGTTATGGGTGTAAAAATCCCTATTTTTAATAATATAAAATTCAAAAAGTTTTCAAAATAATTTTATATATTATTTTTATATACTGATCGGAAAACGGTTCGCCGATCAATACCCGACAGGAAAATACCGAGGTCAGATGTCCTGACAGGGATTTGGGTGATAGGGATGCCTATCAGGGAACTCAGTCAGGGATGGTTTGGGAAAGTTAATAGTGGGTTTATCATGTCATTAAAGAGGTTCTAAGCATGTGCCAATATATACATCAATTAATCAGAAATGAATCATGATGGATGGTTGTTTCTTGTGTGCTGTGCAAGTTCTTAATAAAAAATTTAATGAGTGAAATCGAGTTATCAAGTCGAGCATCATTTTACTAGAATTCATGTCGATAAAGACACCGTGTCCATTATTCAACTTGATCTCGAACTCATTTACTTTATGAGCCCAATTCACAAGTTTTTGTCGGGTTGAGACCGAATTGAGTCCATCGAGCCCGAACTTTCCAAATAGAGTTCACTTATCCCATCTTTTTTATCGTAATCCGAAAAGGCTCTAACCATATTACATTTCACTAGATTTAACCAACAATATTTTTTTCCTTCAAAATAAGTGATTTCATAGGATCCATTTGGTTCATGGTATGTCCCAGGTTATCTCAGGGTAACTAGGTAAACCTCCTGCAAAACATGAATTGGAATTTCATTATATATCAATGTGACATCACATCACATTCTTTATTCACATTCTTTATTCTGACCATCTAGCAACCCTCATAATCATTCAAACAACTATTATTTACAGGAGATTATCCAATCCACCTCAACCCAGTAATCAAACTAGCCCATGTTGCTACAAAACCCACTTACAAACAAAGACCACTTGGATGCAAGATCAGTACCAAATTATATACAAACTAAAACAAACATGCAAACCATCAGCATGAGACAAGCAAACTCCCCTGTCATGTGACAAACCTAGGGCTCAATCTGCCTCGTAGCTCTCCAATATCCATATCTTGCATTGTAAACCATATATACACGTGTCTCCCTGGCCACCGTTGGATTCTCTCCCTCCAACTTTCCACTTCATCGAAATTATCCACATTTGGAAAATATCTGCTTTGTTCCTTATCCAAACTCCATTCCCCACCAAAATAACAATGTGCAAGACGTTACAAAAATCTCAAAAAAAAACTACCAAAAAAATTGCCCGCCAACCTTCCTATTCCACTGCAACTTCCCCACCCACACGCTCAAAACAACGTCAGCCGTCGATCCTTTCCATCCAACGCTCTATTCCCGGTCCCCACCCCACAATCCACACCTCGCATAATTAACGAATGAAATGTCGCCACCTGTCTCTCGGCCGTTCCCGTTACATATACCCCCATCTCGTATCGTCCACACAACATTTCTGTCTTCGTCTTCTCTTTTCGATCTCTCTCAATCACTCCTCGTCCGAGAATCCATCAATGGCTGCCGTTCAAGCAAAACCGGCAAAGGAGAAGAAGGCCGTCGCTCCTTCTGCCCACCCTTCTTATCTTGAGGTCCTGCTCTCAACTCCCGCCGCTTGTTTTCTTCCAGTCTTCTTCTACTACTAACGGTTTTACCCAATTTTCGCAGATGATCAAGGAGGCCATCTCCGCCCTCAAGGACCGAACCGGTTCGAGCCAACCGGCTATAGCCAAGTTCCTGGAAGACCGCTACAAGACCCATCTCCCGCCCAACTTCCGCAAGATGCTGTCGATGCAGCTCCGCCGCTTCGCCAAGTCCGAGAAGCTCTTCAAGGTCAAGAACTCCTACAAGCTCTCCGCTCCTGAGAAGAAGGCTCCCACCGTCGGCGCCGTATCCTCCACGGCTGCGCACAAGGGTCCCGGACGCCCGCCCAAGAAGTCTGTGGAGTCTGCGAAGGTGAAGAAGAAGGTGGCTCCCACAAAGCCCAAGGTTGCCAAGAAGGCGGTGGAGGCGAAGGCCAAGGTTGTGCCTAAGGCGGTTGCCGATAAGAAGAAGTCCGTGGCAAAGAAAGCGGCGGTGTTGAAGAAGAAGCCTTTGAAGGCGGTGAAGTCGCCGGTGGGGAAGAAGAGGACAGTGAAGTCGATCAAGTCCCCCAAGAAGGGCCCTGTAGCGAAGAAGGCCAAGCTTTCCAAGTGAAGGTCGGTGCGTAGGTAGAAGGCATGGTTGGTTTTTAACTGCTGTTGTGTACATAGCTTAATGGTGTACGTGTGTTTGTCGGTTTGGTTGATATGACGGTGGGTTCTAATATCCGGGGCTTCCTTTTACGATGTGATTAATTATGACCGTCTTCTTCGTCTTTCGATTGTTCGAATCTAAAAGTACTCTTCTCGTGAAATGCTGCTCGTTTCGAGTTCGACACATGTTTCTGTGCGGGAGTTGCTTTATTTTTTTTGTTGGTTTCTTTCAAAGCTTCTGCCTTTTGGTTCGGATCCTATCCTTTGCTAACTATTGAAAAAGTTTTAACTAGCATTTGCATGATTTATTATGGTTCGTCGCACCTTGCCTCTGTGTATGTGTTACACAACTTCAACCATGTTGATTTTTTGTCCAAGTTTATTGGAGGGGACGCTTCAATTTTTGATTGTTACGTACGATCAATACATGTTATAATTTTAGATATGGTTCATTAGTAATGACTTTGGAGATTAGTAATGACTTTGGTGAATGAAGATAGAGGAAACATCTGTTGTGTGTGAATGTGTGAATGAGGATGTTGGTGAAGTTATTGTTACATCATATGATATGGGGTTAATCCGGGGTTGAAAGTCCTAATTTTTTGCATAGTGCTCTAGTTAAAAAAGAGCACTTTCAACACCCTTGTTCAACTCAGAGCACATGTATTCTAAAGAAACAACATGGATGTTAGGACTTTGGAAAATGAAGATAAAGGAAGCACCTATTGTGTGAATAATGAGGATGATATGGTTTGCTTGTAGTTGGTCCTAATGTTCTAATGTTTCGGTAAGTGGTTGGGAAGAATTCCTTTTTAACTTGTCAAGTGCAATCCTAATGAAATCGACATTAGGGTTAGAAAATTCTTAGGTTCAACATTCGCGTAGATTTGATTCCTTAAAGGTTTTATTTGGATTCGATTTGAAAATAATCTGAGCATAAGGTTGGCTTGATTAAATAATTGAATTGAACTTCAAAAAAATAGGTTCGTTTAGGTTTGGTTCATTTAAAGTTTAATTATATATACACACATATATATATATATATATATATGTTATATACATACATATTGTATATATAAGGAAAAAATACATTTTATATTAATATAAGGATTATTCACTAATTTTCTCCAAACCAATATAGTCATCCGCTGCATGGGTCCCTATTCCTATTTGAGGCCCTACAAAATCTTCTCTTGCCGTTGCAGTTTTTTCTTTTGAACATAGACAACTGCATAATATTTTTCTTAAATGAACATTTAACGAGTTGAAGCGAATCTTTACAAATTATATTCGAGTCGAATCAAACTTGATTACAGTTTTCATTTTATTGAGATGAATCGAACTTGAGCCTGAATGTTTGTTAAACGAACTGAATTGAGCCTGAGTTGGTTTGCTCAAATTCGACTAATTGACATGGATATGTACATGAGACCTTTAATTGTAATGACCCACTTATTAGTATTGAAGATGGACAAGAAGCAACTCAAAGGCTCCGTTCGGTTGGGGGGTTACCCCCCACTTTGGGTGGGTAACCCCCCAAAACCCACACTTCTAACCCACTTGTGGGGCCCACTTCCTTCCTATCAAAAAAAATATATATTATACCATCATATCATCTAAAAATCATAAAATACTCAACTTCTACTCACTATTCCAAACTTCAATACAATCACATCACAACAACTACCTACTTTTTCAATTTTCAATGCAATCATATAATAATAACTACTAACTTTTTCAAATTCTAATACAATCACATCACACAAATCATCTCAACCCTTAACCCACCAACCAAACCCACAAACTCAAATCCGGGTTATCCACCCCTGGATAACCCAGCAGCCGAACACCACCAAAGAGTTACAACACTAATTTTTTATCATATTGGATTTGTGTTTTTACAGATGGTAGCATAGGGGTCCTGCTTAGCTCGGCAACTGAATTAATTAGTTTTTTTTATTATACGTTTTCACTCAATAATAATTCTCACTTTTGACATAAATATTTGCTTTATTTTCACGAATTACAAGAATGCACACATTTAGTTCGGGGTGTTTCTTTAGCGTACATGTACTTTGAGTTAAACAAGAGTGTGACTATTGGAATAATAAAACATTATGACTTTTTTATAGTATAACAGATACGCACGTATAAATGTGAATATATACAAAATCTTGATAAAACTAATAATATGTAGGTTTGGTAATGTGAACATCTGCATATTGGAAAGTAAGTTATGAGAGATCGTGAGAGTACACAAGGGCAGCCATTAGTCCTAAAAAGGATATAAGAGAGAAGTTTCAAGGAGAATGTGAAAACCACGACATTTGTTTATTATCAAAACGAGATGGATATATAAAAGCAATGTTTTAAAAATCAAATCAAATATCAAATCAAACATGTATTGGTTTTGGGTTTTTATGGTTTAATTAATGAGATTGTCCGGTCGAATCGATGATGATGTCAGTAGTTCATAAAAATCGAAAAGGACCAACCTGTAGTATTGTTGATTTGGTGATAGGGTTCAATCAGGTCGAATCAAGTTATACCGATATATTTTACAAATAAATATGAAAAATACTACATCATCTTTTGAGGGTTTGTTTTGTCTTATTCTTCCAATTTTTTCCAGTAACACTTATATTAATAATTTTTTATACAATTACATGTTTACCCCTGTATTTTTACAAAATGTAAAATAGCGACCTTTCACTAGTACATTTGTGCTTATATTATACTAAAAAAGCATAGTATTGTGATTCTTTTAAGAAAATATAGGAGCACAAGTGAAATTGTTTAAAAGTTAGGAGTATAAAATTTATTTAAAACTCGAAAGGGCATAATAAGCATATTTCATAAAATTCCTATAATGCATAAATGTGATAAAAAATACAATCTTAAACTATTTAAACTCTAATTAATGATAGATGTTGTTAACTTATTGTATCTCATAGTACGATTATGACAACGTCATCTTCATTTGTTATTGTTTTAAGTGGACAACCTCATATATAATGAGGAAAGAGAGAGTGAGAGAGAGAGGTAATGTTCATATGACAGGAACGTATACACGATAATGAGTCTGATCCATGCAAATGAGGATATAAAGGGATACTATGCTATGGCTTAGAATGCGACTACATTATGAATATTTCTGGAAAGTTTCTATTTTGTTAATTTATTGAACATTTTTTTGTCAAAAAATGGATGGTTGACCTAAGGTTTGGTCTAATTGATTCAATCAATTTTTGACGATCCAATCGAATTTTGACTGGTTTTTATTTTTTGAATAACAAGCGGGTGATTGGACCATTTTCCTTTGGTTCATATTTTAACCAGTTCAAACGACCGGTTCGGTTCGATTTTTGAAACTATACTTAGAAGTCTCATCATATAAATTATTAACACATTTTTTAAACTGAGTGAAGAATTACATGTGATTCTATTTTTACGAATATAGATAATTGGAAGTCGTATGTCGAAGAAGAAATCATATCATTGCATCCAATATATAGAAGCAGTCAGGCCGTTTGATTGAGTAAAGTACCACTGATCTGTTATGATATTATAGTTATGCATCTTTTAGATCGAGTGATGCGTCAATTCGGAATACGACAACATATCCCAACTTCCGTTGAGAGGATACATGTCATCTTAGACATAATGGAACGTAAAGTTGTTACATATTAGATTGTCTATATTACATCAAGAATACATGGATCAATTGGAGGGTCGAGAACATGCAACAATCATTAAGCATGTGGATGCAAACAATGATGTCTATATGTAATTGTATTGAAGTATAACAAGAAGGTGGATCCAGACGTAAATTCATCTGCTACAACAACGTACAATTTGTATGGTCCAATAAAAAACGTCAAGTAAGTTTTATTTAGTTACCTATCTTACTTTGTAATATACATCAATAATCTAATAAATCATTTCCTTAATAAGTGGACACAATTCTCCATGACAGGAATAATCTGGATGAAATTTGACGATCAACAGATTTGCCATCGACCATCAAGATGAAAGCTGAATATGTAATTACATATTTTGATGAAACAATTAATATGTTTTCATTGATAGATCCATTATATTATATCAATATGAGCAACAATGAACCTTCAAGTTTAGTTAATTTCATGTTAAGTTAATGTTTTAGTAATTCCAATATCATTTTATACAATTTTAAGCATAATATGCTTATCTCAGATATGAGCTATGCATGATATAATGGAGAAGGGTACCAACAATCAAGTTTTAGAGCTCCAGGTTGCAATAAATTCTTTTATTAATTATCTCATTCACATATTTGATACTTACCTTACGAGTTATTAAATATAGCGCAAATCTTTCTGATATGAGCTATGCATGATATAAAAAATAAGGGGTACCGACAAAGACAACCGACTTTTGAGACTTCAAGTTGAAATAGTACCTTTTTATAATTATCTCATTCACAAATTTAATATTTAGCTTATGAATTATTAAATACAATGCAAATCTTCAGGTATAAGCTATGCAGGATATATCGGATAAGTGTACCAACAAGAGCGACCAAGATTTGGAGCTTTATGTTGTAATAACTAGCTTACTTAAAAATCTCATGCCAAAAAATAGCCTTTATCCCATGTGATATTTAATGCAACAGAATTATTTTAGGTATGAGACTTGTAGAATATATGGAAGCTTTGAGTCATACATAGTCTGCCAGATCGACATTTGCTTGTCCTTCAAGTCAATTTGAGTCTATACCCTCTTAGCTCATACCTCCTACCCAATACGATTCAACAACTCTTCAAGCCGAGTTATTTGCTAATGATCATCACGTTGTGACAACTGACTTTGAGAGGTAGTTGTTTGGTATTTCCACGTTAATACCACAACAACCATCAAGACCATCTCAAAGACCATCAATAGGAGTGAGGATCAACAAGTCTACAACATTTTGTTAGTGCTACCTTGCCAATCAATAACTGAAAGAAGCACTAGAAAATAAATTAGTCTACCACATAAACCTCCACAGAAGTCATCAGCTAAGTCACGGCCTCCTAGACTTTCCCAACACATTCTGAACGAAATATCAAGTAGAAGAAGTAAAGAAAGTCGACATATGAAGATAGCCATAAGACGACATGAGTTGGTTGAAAAGGATATGAAGGAGGGGGAGATGAACGAGGAGGAGGCCTAATTGGATTTTTAATACATTGGTGACATTAGATTATATTTTCCATCCCAAGTGGATGTAATTGTAATATCAGTCTTGTATGATATTTAATAGAATATTGTAAAATCTTTCTTATATAAATTTCAATAAAAAGATCCACTCTATTTTCATTATCGAATTATCTTACGCGGAATGTTGAGCTTATGTATCTCATGAATAATTACCATGATATCAATATTTTTCCAAAATTCACATGCGTTAAGAAATTATCAATGTTCAAATATTAGAAAAGAGTCATAAAATCACAAAAAATGTACAGAGGATCCAAAAGATACCCCATTATCTTCTACTTGAGATAATCCAATAAAATTAAGATTTGCATATTTGATTTGTGGTGCAACATTCAAAATAAAAATTATAAAAAACTTAATAAAAAGTTTAAAAGAGGCATTCATTATCAGAAATACAACCATTTCATTGGAAAAAATAATATCCTATATAAACTACATATTATGTTGAGACATTGAAACATTCTTTGGTATTCACAAATATAATTATTAGTACTTATATACAAAATGCAAGTTCATTTACACAATTTGGAGGGCATATAATCAAATTCGAAGAACAAAGGAAGGATTGTGCAGTTTGCACCAAGGTAAGGCCGATTTGGAGGGTCTGCCCCAAATTGACACGTGAGGTATCGATTTATGGCTAAAATATTAAATATCAAATCTTGATTTACAAATTAATTAATAATGATAAAAAGGTCCTATATATATGACATTTATCCATATTTTAGCTCTTTCTACCAATGCTCTCATATACATGAACTTATAATTCTTCTCATCAATTTCTTCGAGTCTTGGCCGATCCTATCCAATTCTAAATTTGCATTGAGTTGGACTCATCAACATCTTTTTGGATGTTATTGTTATGTATAATGGGATCAGTTTCTTGATTAATGGATAGCTTATTTTCAAGGCTTGTATTTTCTATGTATTTTCTTGCTCGGAGTTCTAAGTTTGTCTGCTATTATGTAGGTATTAGTGATTCGGTTGTAAATGTCTTGGGATTTTACACCCATAATCTTGCATATTTTCACATAACCTTTCGTAATTGTGAACTATACCCATGACCTTGAACAATGTTGAATTCTTAGAGATTTTTACAACCATAACCTTGTACACTTTTGTGGGAGGTGGGTTATGGATGTATGATTAGTTCTAAGAGTAAGGGATATTTACACATAACCTCGAGTAATTTCGTAATTACACCATGAACCATCGATAATTCATAATTACACCAATAAGTGCTTCGTCCTATACCCATAAGCCTCAGTCAATTTAGTCCATTAACTTAATCAGATTACAGAGCTAATCTAATGTATTCTCGATCCAATGGTTGAATTAAACCAAAATCAAAAAAGAAAAAGGAAAAAACCATACCCCTCCATAGGGCTGCTAAACGAACCCAACTTAATGAACGTACCTATGTCCGAGTTTGGTTCGATAAGGAAGTCCGAGAATTCGAGTTCGGTTTGATAAAAGTTTGATTGCATATGTTCGAGTTCGAGTTTGTTTGAGTAATGAACATTCGAGTTCAGTTCGACAATAATTTGTTACTAGAATATATAATCAAAACATCTTAAAACAAACAAGTTCAACGACACATTTTGATTGTTCCATAGTCATATGTTGGATGTGTTATGATATTTAGGTAGTTTAGAATTTTCAAGTTGTATTCAATCTCATATTATTTTAGAATTGATACTATCAAGATATAATTATTATAAAAAAATCTGTGCATAAAAGTTATCAGAATATCAGTATAAGATAAAAAAACTTCCTTACCTCTTTGATACCTCTGATGTTTGTCCATTTATATTGTTGTCAATAGGCAATAATTGCAATGAAATCCACTTGATCCTACCAATATATCACCATAGCTACATCATAAATTTTTCATTTGATAGCTATACATGATGAAAAAGAAAAATGAGGAATAAATACATATCTTGAATACTCTTCTTGATTTTTTCTCAAAGTGTAAAACCACTAGTCCATCGATATCAAAGAAGTCGACTAGTAAATGATAAGATCGAAAATTAATATAAATTTAAAAAAATACATGTTAACAAAATAATTTTATAAAAAATATGAGATAAAATGACTTCTTGCAAATACTCGATCTTAAAAGGCATTATATTGTCTTAACTTAAAAATTGGTCCCAAAAGACAACAAAAAAATACAACCGAGTAGCACAATAGAAAACATCAAAAACACTAACAAGTAGCACACTAGCAAAAAATGAGACAATTCCAAGATGAAGCCATGCATCAATGTTTCAAGGGATAGTTTTCTCGCTTAATTGGATTCCAAAATCCCTACGAAAATATTAAAGAAAAATTTTAGTCAACATAAAAATTGGTGTACATATTAAAATGAATCAAATTAAAATATCTAAATTAGCATGTTCTTAAGTAGATGATATATTCTAAAAGTGAATCACAATGTTCAAACTTTTATCAAGAGAGATGCCCACGTATGAAGAACAATAATAATAATTAAGTAATAGTAAAATTTTTCAAATATAATTTTATTTAAAAGTCTTACATTAGAAGATTTAGCAACATCTTGAGAATTTCGAATCCAATCTACCGTGCATACCAAAGCTTCAACAATTTCAGGTAAAAGAGAACTTATATAGTATGTAAGAACTCTCATTGCCATGCTAAAAGCTGACTCTGAAGCAATGCATGTCACTATATAAGCTCATTGGCCATCACTGAAATGATTAAAAACTTTTATGAATTACTATTCCACCAATCCAACACGTCAAAAGTAGGGTTACAATTTCTGGATCTCAATGTAGGCTCTTCTAAGTATCTATCCAAATCAGACTTTTCAAGAGGCTCACTTTCCACATTATCCAAATAACTATCTAATTCAACCTCACTTGTCATTTCACTTTTGAAAGCATTAATGCATTCTCCATTCTGACCAGAAAACTTGCTTTCTTTATTATTCATGCTAATTCTATTAGCATAAAATTCGCAAAGATCTGACATGTCATTTCTCAAATTTGCAATATTTTCCTGAGCATACAAAACTTCATAAATCCTTTCATACATAAATTCAATCGAATAAAGCTTGTATATAGGATCAAGAACTGTGGCGATATACATCAAAAGACCACAATCTTTTCAATATTTATCAAACTTTTTCTTCACTGCAACAATCATTTTCGTAATGTACTCATCATCTGATTGCACTCTCTTTTAAAATTTCATCAACTTTCCATATTCTGGGAAGAAACAAATTTGCAGTTCGATATGAAGTATCAGAAAAAAAATTATGTAACTTCGTAAAATAATTTCAGAAGGTCGATTTTTTTATTTCTCCCAATCTTCTTTAGATGGCAACCATTTATAATTATTATCCCTTCTTGCTTGATTTTGAAATACAGATTTATATGAAAGTGCAGAATTTAACATAAAGAAAGTAGACTTCTAGCATGTAGGAACTTCCATGGATAATCCCCTTGAAGTTGGGGTATTCAATTGCTTGGCAATGTCACCAAAATTTTTAAGATGTCAACATTCTTTTAAGTATTTGTCTTTTTCTCTAATATTGGAAATGACATTGTCAAGCGTTTAATCCATCTTGGACCATCAAATTTAATACATGCACAAACATCACACATGAAAATTTTTTTCTTGAAAAAGTAGACAACTTCTTCCTCTAAAAGTGTCAACCAATATCCTCATAACAATATCATCACTGGAAACATTATCCAATGTGAAACTAATGATTTTTTTGTCAATACCCCATTCAACCAAGCAATTCAAAATAGAATCGGTAATGACAATTCCAGTATGTGGTAGCTCCAACTCAAAGAAATTGTGAATATGTTTCTATAGCTTCCAATTTGAATCGACATAGTGAGCAGTGAAACACTTGTAGTATATTATTTGAATTGATGTCCATGTATTCGATGTAAGACTAATCATGTCTACATTCAGAAGGTTTTTTTCTCAATTTTTCCTTCCCAGAATGAAAAATCTTCACGTAGTCATTTGTGATGGTAGCTCTAAACATCTTTGTAAAGTTTGGATCGAAATACTTAACAAGGATGATGAACCAAAACTCTTCAACAATACTAAATAGATGTTCATCTGCAATGATAAACTTTGCAATAAGTTCACAGACCTTCATTTGGTCAAACTTGGTGCTAGATAAGGCCAATGTACTCAAAAAATCAGACTGTGAAGATTAATTTTTTTTGTTTTTTACCCATATATATCCTTCCTCCCTACATACTCAAACATGTTGTGTCTGCTTAAATGAAATGTTATTGCAGAAATAATAATTTTGAATGATTTAGGACAATCTCTACATTTCCACCTTAACTCAGAACCATATGCAGTTCTAATTAGCTTTTAGGAAAATATTCTAGGAAAATATTTCATGTACTTTAAATTTCTTCTTCTTTCCTTTTCTAGAAAGCTAACAATTAGCATTAGATTCGAGGTCCTCATCCTGTTTTGTACTAATGTCATCACAATCAACTTCTTGAATAGGTATTACATATGCACTATCTCGTGAAGAAGGAATTTTCGAAGCATACATCTACATGGAGCATGATTAGCTAAAATAAGTCTCACCTCACATTCAAAAGATATTTTTATATAAAATAAATTATGTTATAAACGGAATATCAATATAACAAAGTAGAAGGACATCAATAAAATAAGTTCTCATTCTCAAACAATCACGAGTTTAGGATTCATATCGTCGTATGTAACAAATGATATTAATACAAAGCATCTCATAAATCTGACACATAACAAATGTATTAAGAATCAAGCATGTATTATATGTTATTCTTGTCAAGCATTTCATCTAACAGTTGGTCCACACAAAAGAACAACTACAAAATAATAAGTGCAAAAAAATGTGTTTCGTTAATATCGTTACTACAATCAAGCGTGCAACTTGAACAATAGACAAGGAAAAACGACACCGGTGTGATCATAGTCGCTAGAGATCGTACGGAAACCTGCAATGGAGGTGAGCGATGGGAAGGCCTAAGCATAGGGGTGTGCAACGGCTAGCGGGGAAGGAATATCAGTGAGGGAGTGCGTGCGACGATCGACGTACGGGGGAGGTAGAATTGTTGAATTGGGGTCGATTGGGTTTCTCGTCAGGGCTATAGTTGTGTTGCTCTGCTTGTACGTGCAATGTTCTGTTTGAAATCGGAATGGAAGGGGATGAGTGGTTTGTGATTCTTAGGAACTTGGAAATTGGGATTAAATTATATTGGAGTAAATTGTAATGGGAGCCCTGCGACATTGGATTATAAAAATGTAACAGGAAAGAAGTAACAACTTAAGAGTATATAATAAGGTGGGGTGGGGTGTGTTACGTAATATTATATTAATTTATATTAGGAATTAAATATATTTATATTATATTTATGTAATGTAGATACAATATAAATAATTATATATTATCGAACCTGAACTATCAAACAAAATTATACCAAGTTCATGTTCGACTCGTTAAGTTATCGAACTATATTTTAATGTTTATGTTCAATTCATTAAGCTACGAGCGAACATTATTTGATTATCGAACCAACTTTCATCGAACACAAACATATTTGATTCGATTAGCAGCCCTGCCCCTCCTTCCTCCTCCAGTCTCCTCCCCTTCCTCCTGTATCCTCATCCCCCTTCCCGAAGGTTCTGCGGCATCATCGTCAACCTCTAGAAAAAGAGAAGCTGGAACGAGAGTTCACACTCTCCCCTACAAGAAGCTAAGGTTCGAATTCTTCCCCAAATGCAGTTTCGATCTGTAGAGAACAGTTCTCGTTAGTCTTTGTGGGTTCCTCTGATCTTATTCAAAATTTGAATATTTTTGCTGTAACATGCTTCTCTCGAACGAAACTTCAAATTTCATAGCAAAGAAATCCCAATATCCGGATTCGTCTAATTTGGCTAAAGAATTTTGGATTTCTGTTGCACTTTTCGGTTAATTGTGTTATAACTAGTGATGACATCAAGAAGGCCGTCCATTAATCTCTTACTGTAGTTGTTATCAAAATCTTGCAGAGATCGTTACCCAGATTTTCCTGAATAACTGATGATGGAACATATATAGATCCGCCGGTGGAAGAAAGCCTGAGCTCCTCGCACGATGATGACATGGACGAGGGTGTCACGTACTCACTGACGGACCCGGTTGACTTCCCCGACATCACGGTGGCCTTGCAGCCTCAGATCAAAGGCAATCGCGGGCGCAGCCGAACCATCATTCGGTAGAGCATGCTGAATGCGAAAAGAGAGCCTCCTCCTTCTCGGTCACCATGGCCAAAACCCGTGTAGAGCGAGCCCCTGGCAATGTTCTTGATCCAACCGTGATGTTCTTGACCCACAACTCGTGCAGAGCGAGCCCGTCGACAGGAGGAAGAACTTGCTTTACTGATGATGATCTTGTTCTTTGCTTTCCCGAGGCGCTGTATGAAGAGGACCCCGAGCGGGAGGTTCGACAGGAGGAAGAACTTGCTCCTCTGCTCATGACAAGCTCGGACAGCCAATGTAGGCCCTCGAGCCCATCAGACGCTCCTCCGTCTCGCTGGAGCCATCGGAAGACGGTTCCTCCTCACACCTGGTCTCCAACGACTTGCTGCTCTCCTTCACGCGAATGAAACGAAGACGAGACCGAGCGCCTCCCCTCCGCTAAGACCTCCGCTCTCGTGTGTGTGTGCCGTTGCCGATCTAAGGAAGAAGAGGGGGTATTTGTTTACGAGGACGAATCCTCTTCTGTAGAGGACCCCCTGCTGTATGGGAATGAAAAGGATCCTCTACAGCGTATGTGAGAGAGAACGAGATAAAGATAGAGGCGGAAACAGGTTCTCGTGGGTGAGGTTGCAATCGGAGATCGATGATGTTTCCTTCTGTGTAAGAGACTTTTATAGAGTACAAGTAGTAGGGATGTCAGCCGGTCGAGTTTGGGGTGGGTATCATTATTCCAAACCCATACATGTTTATAAATTCGCTAACGAAATCCGTCCATTTATTAAAGGGATTTTATCAGTTGTGCCCCTCCGAGATGTTGCAATATCAGTTATGCCCCTATCTTTTTGGTAATATCAGTTGTGCCCCTCAAAACTTGCTATTTTATCACTTGTGCCCCTCGGGTTAGTGACCGTCCATGTACAGTGCAAACGGACGTTAACTTTGAGGACATAAGCGGAATTATTTTTTTTTAAAAGGTTTTATGGTCATTTCTTCCTCTTCTTCCCCAACCTCTTCTTCTTCCTCCTCTTCCCATCTTCTTCCTCCTCCTCCGACCTCCTCCTCCTCCCTCTCCGCCCCGAGCTCCTCGCAGCCCCTCCCCTCCCCGGCGCCGCACCTCCTCCCAGCCCGCCGCCCCCTCCCCTCCCCGGCGCCGCCCCCTCCCCGGTCCCGCATCTCCTCCCCTTGCCGGCGCCGCCCCCTGCTCCCCCTCTCCCTGGGCTACACCCCCTCCCAGCCCCGCACCCCCTGCCCCGCACTGCCACCTCCCCTCCCCGGCGCCGCCCCCACCCCCGCACCTTCCCCTCCGCCCAGAGCTGCTCCCTCCGCCCCGAGCAACGAGATTCGAGCATTGACGAAGATCCGCCACCGGAACATCGTGAAGCTCTATGGATTTTGCTCGCAGGGTGGATCGATGTATCTGGTGTACGAGTACGTGGAGAGGGGAAGTCTGAGTAAGGTGTTGTACGCAGAGCAAGGCGGGAAGAAGTTCGATTGGGAGATGAGGCTGAAGGTCATCAAAGGTTTGGCTCACGCCATTTCATACCTTCATCACGATTGCGTGCCGCCCATCGTCCACCGCGACATATCGATCAACAACATCTTGCTGGATTCTGAGTTCGAGTCTCGTTTATCTAACTTCGGAACTGCGAAGCTGCTGAATCCAGATTCCTCAAATTGGACAGGTGTGGCAGGATCATACGGCTACATGGCACCAGGTAGACAACTACACATTCAACTCAGCTGATTATATTTCTAGCATATATTGGCTACTTAGATTGAACTGCAACACAAACAGGTTAATAATTTAGATCCTCGATTACTTTTCGAAGCCCCGCCCCCCGCTCCCTGGGCCTCCCCTTGCCCCGCGCCGCCCCGAGCACCCAACCCCCCCGCCCCTGCCCCGCGTCTCCCCCCTCCGCCAGCACCACCCTCCTCCAAAGCTTCCACGCCACCACGCGAGCGCGACCGCGCCGCCCGGCTCGCGCGCGCACCGTCCAGAACCACCACGCCCTCCTGCGTGGCCCCGCGCCGCCCGGCTCGCGCGCGCACCGTCCAGATCTCGCCGCAGCCCCGCGCTCGACAGCGCCGACCCACCAGCACTCGGCGCAGCCGTCGCGGCCCCGGCGGCCTTCCCCATGCTCTTCATCCCCGTGCCTCCACAGCGCGCGGCCGTGCCCCATTCTGCCTCTCCAAATCCCGTCCACGCCCTCACCATCCTCCGCTTTGATAAATTTTTGACAATTTGATTCATAAAAAATCATCAAAAAATTCAATAAAATTTGCCGTTTGATCCGTCATGAATGACATATCCGTGAAAATGCAAAAATTTTAGAGATTTCATGGATGTATGAAGGTGTCACTAAGAGAGAGAAATTATCAAGAAAAAGAAAGAAGAACAAATGGAGGAAGAAGATGAAGAAGAGGACTGGACAATAATACCCCTCTTAACCGCACCAAGGTTTGAAAAAACCATGGTTAAGTCAACTCATAGACGGTCAATCTGACGGAAGGGCACAACTGATGACGGAGCAAGTTTTGAGGGGCACAACTGATATTACCAAAAAGATAGGGGCATAACTGATATTGCAACATCTCGGAGGGGCACAAGTGATAAAATCCCTTTATTAAATGGGTAGTTTCATAGCGGGTACCCATCTACCCAACGGGTACCCACATACCCAATGGGTACCCATGTATCTACTAAGTGACATAATAAAGACTCGTGTCAAGATAGACAAAATAAGCTGTATATAATGACCGGCAATATTTAAACTACTAAGACATAAAAATCCATCAATATAAATTTATAATGCATAATAATATTAAGAGGAAAGGGAGCCTACTTTGTGAAGTAGGTAACTTACCTACTTCACATTTCACTTTTTGCAAAATTTTTTATTTTTTTTCAAAAATACCACCATAGATTTTCATAATTATATCCCTCTAATATGTCATTCAAATTTCATTAGAAACGGAGTCTCCTACGGCCTTCATCCAGAACATGGAAAATACATCAAATCTGTGACCGTTAAAAAATTACTGTCTGGATGGAGGCCGTAGGAGTCTCTGTTTCTGACAAAATTTGAATGACATATTAGAGGGATATAATTATGAAACCCATGGTGACATTTTTGAAAAAAATAAAAAAATTTGCAAAAAATGAAATGTGAAGTAGGTAAGTTACCTACTTCACAAAGTAGGCTCCCTTTCCTCTAATATTAAATGTGAGATGGGAGAAAATTAATTATCTTATCAATTTTTGATAATTTCTTGATTAATAAATTGATAATATACTTTTTAATTAAACTTATGTGATTAATCATTTCTTATATTACATGCTTTCTCTAATCAAGCCAAAAAGATATAAACAACTCCTCACATGTTAAAAAATAGCATCTGCCATGAACAAACTTTATTAAGTAATCATGTAGGATACTGAAGAAAAGAACTTGACATTACAAGAGTAAATTGCAACTAGTCGAAAAATGTTACAATTGTCGTTTGAAAGAAACGTCACAATCTTGTGAACAATTATGATAGATGAGTATATGACTCTCATGTTGTATGACATTTTTGTGTCTCTTGCCTGCATGTAAAGAGAAATTACAAAATAAAATACAATATGATTAGATCAAATAAGTCAAGATAAAAAAATAAACTTGATAATATTTAAATAACAGTACCTTATAATGATAAGAAAATGCTCCAAGAAAACTCTTCACCTAACTTTGAGAATTAATATCCACCTAAAAATTAGAAAAGTGACCACATCATTATGTTCATATTTGTCGACAATTATATCACATGTTTCATTATAAGAATTATCTCCATAATGTCATCCACATCATTATTAATAAGTTGACAAAGGTCAATAGTCTTCGATGAACCTATAATCACTCAAGTAGGATATATATTTTCTTAAAAAGAAAATCTTAAATCATTTAAAAATACTTAGAAATTAAAATTTCTCACCTAGTTTGTTGTCCCATAACCAACTTTGTGTGCACATCAAAGCCTCTAAAGTTGAAGGCTTTAGCCTCCTTCTATGAGTGCTTAAAACCCTTCCACTTGTACTAAAAGCAGACTCAGAAGCGACCATAGATACAAGAATTGCAAGAAAATCTCTAGCAATGGATTGTAAAATTGAAAACTTAATACCATTGGTCTTCCACCATACTAACAAATCAAAGGTACGAGATCTTGGTAAGATTCCATCCTCCAGATTATGATCCAATTCTGACCTCATGTTTATAATGGTCGTTTCACTGCTAACAAACTTGTCAAAATTAGAGAGCGGATCTAAGTCATTTTCAATATCGAAAGATTCATTATTTTGTGATAGCAAATCAACATTGTCATTCTTCCTTGCTCCTTTATAATATTGATATCCTAAAACCAAATCATAACACATCTTATGAATCCTTGACAATTCATTAGAAGATTTGGTCTCATAAATTAAAGGAATATACCATTCCAATAGTTTCATCTTGTATCGAGGGTCAAGTACAACTCCTAATGCCATAACACCGCAAACATTTCCCCAGTATTCATTAAAGTTCTCCATCATCCTATGAGCCATTTTTCTAATCTCGTCTCTTGGATCGATGAGCCATTGTTGTAATGCAACCTTTATCTTACAAATTTTTGGAAATAAACTATTAGTAGTGGGATATTTTGTTCCAGAAAATAACTTTGTCAGATTATAAAAGATCTTCAATTTGCTGCATACTACCTTTGCCATCTCTCATTCATCTTCGCTAGGTAAACACTTGAACATAGATTCACGTTGTTTTAATCTATGAAATACATCTTTATATGCAATTGCAGTTTGAAGCATCAGAAATGTGGCATTCCATCTAGTTTTACAATCCAACGACAACTTTTTAGTGCAAGCAATTTGTAATTGCTTCAATCCTTCCTCAAACTTCTGCTCTCTTTTTGGTGTCGCTGTCCAAAATACAACACTATCTCTGATTTTCTGTGTTTCATCTGTAATGGTTTCTAAACCATCCTTTACAATCAAATTAAGGATACACACACAACATCTCATATGGAATAATTCACCACATAATATAAGAGAACTTGAGGAATTTTTTTCCAATAGAATGTTGACTAATGCGTCGTTTGTTGAACAATTATCAAGTGTAATGCAAGATAGATTTCTGTCAATATTGAAGTCCAATAAAGATTCTATTAAGACATTTGATAATGCTTCAGAAGTATGCGGACATGGAACATAAGCAAATCCACAATAAAACATTATAAAAATTAATCATCATCTGAAATAAACATGAGTAAAAAGAGTTTAAGCAATTAAATAATAAGTAATTACCTCAAAATTTTATTCTGTAGTGTCCAAGAGTCGCCAATAAAGTGACAAGTAATAACCATATATCCACGCTTTTGGTTACTTGATATCCACATATCCGAAGTAATTGCAATTCGACTTTTATTATTCTGAATGAACTGCATCACATTATTCTTTTCCTCTGCATATGTCTTGAGTATATCACTAGCGATTGTATTTCGTGAGATAAGCTTGAAAAGTGGTTGAAGACCCGCAGTATATTTTTTAAATCCCACATGTTCGAAAATATTCAAGGGATATTCGTGCATGATGATCATTTCTGCAAGATCTTTTCTTGACTTCTCTTGATCAAAATAATAGTTGTTAATAAGACTGTTTAGCTTCTTTTGATTTGCAACAAGAAGTCGTTGTCTAATATCCTTGTTTTTTCTTTTAGGACAACTAACAAGATGATTGTGTAAATGTTTTGTCCCATTTTTTGATCCAGCCCCTAATCGTGTCTTACAGTAGTTGCATACAGCCTTTTCAACCCCATTCATCTCTATCATAGCAAAATGATTCCATACTTCAGATGTACGTTTCCTTTTCCTTGTTGTAATCGTTGACGATTCAATAGAATTTAAACAAAGAGGTGTCTCATTTATCTCTTGTAATGGTGATCCACTATCATTTTCAGGTTGCATAGGCATATCCATATCGATCAAGCCAACAATCTACACAATAAAATGAAAATATTTGCAATGCATTTAAAACATTGAAGTGCATAACCACATACAAAGGTTATAATATTCGTAAACAAACAAAATAAAAAAATTTAAATTTCAAAAAAAATCAATCCTAAATGAATCTATGTATCTATTATCTATTGGAAATTTATTCAATAAGGTAAGATCAATGGGATGCTTACATTAGATTCAGCCGTTGGATGCACGCAAGTTCAGATTCGGACGAGATCGTAAATATATCACCTCAAAAAATGTTAATTCCCAACACACCTCGGACGTCGAGCCGCTTGAAACCTAAAATATATCACAACATTTTCAAACTCCCACAAACAATAGCACAAGCACCACCGGCAATTAAGATCGCATTCAACTCATTATAATCCCAACGCACTCTCAAAAGCAAGCGGACATGGCCAAATACAAAAGAACAATTATGCATTAAAACATAGAGGAGGTGAAATCAAAATCTAAGATAAAAAAGAAGAAATAGCTAAAACAAAAAATGTTTACGAGGGAAAAATCGAAAATTTATGAAATTAAATGAAGAGGCATGGAACCAAACATCAATATCTTCTTAAACCTTATCTCGGTCGTGGTACTCGCATGAAAAAACCTCAAACGGAGCCCAAACAGTAGCAAACCACCACTGGAAAGTGATGGAAACTAAGATCGCACCAATCTCGCTATAATCCCACCGCGAACAGCTCCAACCAAGCTCCAGCCTCCCAATAGCCCTCTAGGAATCTAAATAGCAGAAACATCGCAAGACTGCATTCGCCACCAGATCACTAGACGTGTTTCATCGATTCCAGTAATGAGAACATCAACAGAAACAGAACTGTTGACATCCTTAATAGTGGGGCGCTCGTTGCAATAGCCAATTGCAATTTGTCAATGACGTGATTCACGTGAATCATGGACATTAAGCACAATCCTTTCTAATTTTATATTCAAAATTACATTACATTGTTGCTATTTTTATATTCTATTTATTGCAATTAAGCAACGTGATCAGTGATCACCAATGTTTTCTTTTTATATTCTCGTAATATGATTCTTATATGTTATCTATTACAATTATCATTTCTTTATCCATATATGTATATGTATATGTGTGCATGTGTGTGTATATATCGGGTTTGGGACGGGTTCGGGTTCGGATACCCACGAGGAAATCCCAAACCCAAACCCATACCCGCATGGGTACCAAAGTAAAAACCCATCCAATAATAATTGGGACGGGTTTCAGATTGTTAAATGGGACGGATTCGGGTCGGATACCCAATGGGTAGTCCCAGATTGACATCCCTAGGCACAAGCCCTCGTCACGTTCGTCCCTTCCATCACGCCCTTGTGGTTAGGATCTTCTTAAGACCCGACCCTCACGCAACTGTCGACGGCGGTTTTGGTCACTCGGTCATTCCGCGAGAATCGTTCTAACATGACGCTCATTTGGTTATTCGCGTTAATCGAAAGTAGCTAGAGGCAACATCTTTTAGAAATGTAATTTTATTGTAGGGATAAACTTGTTCTAAATTGACAGAATCACTTAAAGCTAATGGTTGAGATGTATGGAACTTGACACAAGGTTATGTCATGTAAGAGTTAAGCATTATTTAAGATCCTGGATGCAATTATAAATTATCGAGGGTTCGTGGTGTACTTACAAAATTACTCAGGATTACTAGTGTAAATATCCCCCAAAGTAAGCATTATTAAGAGTTGGTGCAATTCATGATTATTGAGGTTTACATAGGTGATATTGAAAGTATACAAGGATATAAGTATACAAATCCCAAAAACTTATTGACATTGCTTTAAAACTTGTGATGTTTGTTATAGATATTTTCATTTTCTAAAAAAGAGGGATACTTTTTAGCCTATATTCGAGTTTGTTTGGTAACTGGGTTGAGTTGGGTTGAAGTAACCTCCTGTGAATACCTTGAGTAACAAAATATTTGTGAAACCATAACATAAGTTAGGTTGGTATGGATTTGAAGAGAACTCAGTCTGTTGGGTTGTGACAAGTGTAATAGTTTGTTTGTTTAAAAGTCTAATAATAATAAATATATGTATACTTTAAGAACCATTAATGGCTCTGACATTGTAAAATGGGAAAGAAAAATATAGTCAGGTTGCAAGAAATTATGCGTTCATCACCTCACACCTACTCTTGATTCTGGTATGGGATGAGCACTTCCAATTGGCTATGCTTTGAAGGCTAAGGGAAATGAGTGGTTGAAAGGTGATCAATATGGAAGTTAATTTCATTTAAAATAAACCGTTTGTATTTTCATAGAAACAAAGCTTAAAATGACTCGAAGAAATGAAAGAGGCAATAACATCATATTATTTTTCAATTATTTTTTGCAAAAAGGAGTCATGCTTATCCGACAATATTAGTTTAGACATGAAATTATACCTTCTGTTTTGCATATGTATATTTTGAAGGTTTTCAGATGAAAATCTTGTGAAACAAATTGGACATTTACTTACGAATATTCAAACACGTTCATGCATTTCTATCATCTATCTTAAATACATCTTAATTAAGGTAAATTAAATAAAATGACTCCAAGTATGCGTCGATTCCCTATTAAGACCTCATTTTTCAAATGTAACAAAAAGGGATTAAATTTTCAATTATGATCTACCATCGACATTAAAAGGATCGCAAAAGATTATAGATACTTATATTTGAGAGAGAAAAATAAGATCATATATATCTTTTTGTTACATTTGAAAATAAACCTCTAATTGAAAAAGGAAATTGATGCATAGTTGAGTATCTTTGTTATAATCTACCCTCTTAATTATGGCCCAAAGCACAAAAGTCACATGTGAATCCATTGTCAGAATGTGGGCCTGAACCGGCCCATCATCAGACCTATGGTCGGCCCTGGTTTAATTTTTCTTACCTTTGGTGGGCTTTATTATGGCCCACGGCTCAAATAAATAGTGGACCCAGGTCGGACCGACATATTTTGAGCTGGGTTGAACCGAATGCTTCACTGTGCCTCCTTTATGCTTTGCCTCCAGCTTTGATAGACAGAAAGCTTCGTGTATATGTGACCGGAGTTTAGGGATGAGAACGATCGAATACGGATACGAATATATGTGGTATCATATCCTCATTCTTTTTTAAATCTGCATGCGAATCGAATATGAATATCATACATACGAATGCATAAAATAAAATTATATCCTCAAAATACGAATATGAATGCAAAATGAATATTGATAATTCAGATACGGATACTTGATAAACGAATACGAATTAATCCACGAATGTTATACATGTCTAAATTTACTTAAAACCTATAATATTAATAATTTTCAGTGTATAAAAAGTATAATGACTAATTTAACAGTGAATATGTATATAAAAAATACTAAATAATAAAAGAAAACATAAAGATAAAACTAAGTAATAAAATAAAGCTTACAAAACTTAGTTCTTTATATACTATGTAAGTATGATATCATCCATAATTTGAACATTCTATTCATAATCGTATTCGTATTCATATTCGTATCCTTCAAAAAAACAAATATTCGTATTCGTATCCTCAAAAATTTGAACATACATATTCGCATTCGTATTCGTCAAAGTTGAGAATATTGTATTCGTATTCGGCGAATGTTGAACATTTATATTCGTATTCACCAAATACAAGAAAAATAGCATCCATATCCTCTATTTGACGAATGCGGATACAATCGGATAGGAATATATTTGTATTCGTTTTCATCCCTGCGAGAGTTTATTTATTTTTACTGTACATTTTCAATTGTAAAAATGGATTTTTTATACAATTTTTTATATCTAATCCCTGTCTCCAAATCAGGATTGCCTTAAACGTGTTGTTTCCGATGGGCGCAGTTGACAGGTGGGATTCATTCGGACGTTCTCAACACTCCCAATTAAAGAAAGAAAGCAGAGACAGAACACCGTCCAGCTGTTATTACTTGCACCCCATTGACTGTTGCTTTTACAATTTCGACCCCATTTTCTTCTCCATTTCGGTTCAACCCCCAAAACTTTCAGATATTTGTGCTCGCACCCCCGCTTCCAATCGCCAGAGAAGCCATCCACCCCGCTCTGAGCTGGCATCCCACCGTCCCGCCACGGATCACGAAGCGCCAGATCGACGGTCCCGATCACGAAGAGTGTCCTTCCCTGTACGCCAAAGCACGTGACGATGATTCCCGGTTAACGGATGCGCGCCACGTCACATTCGCTGCTTTCTGCTGCCACTTTATCCTCTCGCCGTACGCCCAAGGGTAGTTTCGTCCAAACACGTGGAGAAATATCGCGAGTGGACTTTTTATATTTAAATCGATGCTCTTTTTCTTTTTTTGTATTTTTTTCCGGAAAGGCCAAATTGACACCTGCCACGGGCCTGCACAACCTCTAAAACAAATAACCGTTTTTTAATTTCCTTATTAAATAAATATACGAGTACTTACGTTTACCTTAACCACGAGAAATTTACAAGCGGAAGAAGTCCTCGCTGATGGTAATGGAAATAACGCAGAAAATCTCGTGCAACGTCGGAGGCATAGAAAGTCATTGCAAATAACATCACTGCAGCTGAAAAGTATCTGGACGATGGTTGGAGAGATATCCAAATCAAACAGGCGAAGACCACACTTAGAATTTCTCCCCATTGTAGAAACATTGCCCAGTCATCGCAACCGGAGCCGTAGAAACAATCAAACAATCTCTCGTAAAAAGCTTAGATTAGATAAAGTTAAGATTGACGGTAGGATTTTTGACATAAGAGAAAATGAAAGTTTTCGGTGGTTACGTGATAATTAAGAAGATTGTAAGGTCGAGAAGATACTTCAAAATTTTTCAGGGTTCGTGATGTAATAATCTCAAAATATTTTCATTTTGCACAAATATGAAGAGAAAAAAAGGCCCTGACCATAAATAGAATGAGGGGAGGCAGAATCCAGACCCTCCGTATTCCCGAAACTGACCCTCGCCTTCCATCCTCCACCCCCCGAGAGCGGCGGAGGCCCGAGGAAGAAGCCCGCACCACAAACCCCAATGCCAGCGGTGTGATCGAACCCAAGCCACCCCGCCACACCCGATCGCGTCCGTCCCCGCTGGCGGACCTGGAGGACGCCCTCACCTTCTCCTTCCTCTCCCTCCTCTGCCGTGTGCTCCTCCTCACGCGGCGGAGGCGGTGGTGGTGGTGGAACCCCTCCCCCCTCCTCGTCCGCCGCCGGCATCGCCCCCCCACCATGCTCTGGCTCGCCCGCCTCTCCGGCCTCTTCTCCGCCGCGTTCCTACTCCTCCTCCTCTCCCCCTCCCTCCCTTCCTTCCCCCCCGCCGAGGCCATCCGCTCCCTCCCCCTCCCCTCCTCCTCCTTCCGCACCGCCCCGCCCTTCCGCAACAACCCCTCCTGCCTCGCCCTCCCCCCTCCGCCTCCTCCCCCTGCCACCCCCACCTCGTCCACGTCGCCCTCACCCTCGACCTCCCCTACCTCCGCGGTTCCATCGCTGCCGTCCACTCCATCCTCCAGCACGCATCCTGCCCCGACCACATCTTCTTCCACTTCCTCTCCGACCCCTCCTCCTCCCCCATCCTCGAGCCCCTCGTCCGCTCCGCCTTCCCCCACCACCCTCGATTCAAGTTCCATCCCTTCCAACCCGACCGCGTCCGCGGTCTCATCTCCTCCTCCGTCCGCCACGCCCTCGAGCAGCCTCTCAATTACGCCCGCAACTACCTCGCCGACGTCCTCGACCCCTGCATCCGCCGCGTCATCTACCTCGACTCCGACCTCGTCGTTGTCGACGACGTTACCAAGCTCTGGCGCACATCCCTCGGATCCCGGACAGTTGGCGCCCCTGAGTACTGCCACGCCAACTTCACCAAGTACTTCACGCCGCGATTCTGGTCCGATCCTAGCCTTGCGGGCACGTTCGACGGCCGCCGGCCGTGCTACTTCAACACCGGGGTGATGGTGATCGACCTGGTGCGGTGGAGGCGGTTCAATTACACGAGGTTGATCGAGAGGTGGATGGAGAAACAGAAGTCAGGCGGGGAATCCGGGAGGATCTATGAGCTTGGATCGCTCCCGCCGTTCCTGCTTGTGTTCGCGGGGAACATCGCCCCCATTGAGCACCGGTGGAACCAGCATGGGCTCGGCGGGGACAACGTGAAGGGCAGCTGCAGGGACCTACACCCTGGGCCGGTCAGCCTCCTGCATTGGAGCGGGAGCGGGAAGCCGTGGGCGCGGCTCGACTCCAGGCGGCCGTGCCCGCTTGACGCGTTGTGGGCGCCGTTCGATTTGTACGTCCCGCCGACCGACAGGTGAACCAAACGCGGGGATAGAATTCCGGTTCTACGGTACAATTCACATCCTTTTTTGGGTTCTTATTTGTTATTTTTGTTTCCTCACGTCTAGTGCTAATTTCTTCTTCTTTATTTCTTGAGTTCTAGTTTGGATCGTGCGGAGGTGATTTGTATGATATTATTGTTCTTGCCTCTGAAAATAAGAAAAAAAAGTTCAAATTTTGGGGAGCCAATGTTGGTTTGTTCTTTTGTTTGATTTTTAAATCCCAGTGCACTGTGTTGTCTTCTTTATAGTTGAAGCTGTATACAGTACCAATCTTCTTGTTCTTTCCAACGTCTTCGAGCTGATAGATGGAATATGGATATGATTAGTGGCAGAAACTTCTATTACCTTTGTATATGCAGAGCACCAAGCGGGGGCTTCTTGCTTTTGTGTCTTTTCTTATTATATTGTGCCTTGGTGTTGGGAAGGTCTTTGCTTGCAGAATGGATGGGCCAATTCAAAGCTAGGAATCTTGTACTGTTTATAGTTCTTAGTGATAGGAGTTTTTTCTCACTTTTTTATATATCCGGTTACTTAGTAACCCTTGTATTTTGGTGGTAGATTAGTGGAGCGTTGTATCCCATGCTTTTTCATATTGTTAAACCTGTGGGATATGAGGTGAGATACCAGTTCTAATTGCAGCCATAAAGAACTTGTGAAATGTCATATCTGCACTTTTGTCCAATTCAGTAACAATCCATTCCCTCATCATTTAATTTGCAGAATCATCTCACTATTTAATTTGTAGAATACAATTTATTCTTTTCGACTTTAAGCCTCCAACTAAAAACAATTACAATCTATTCGGAATTTTTTGCCAAAGTCAAATGTCTACATCGTTTGAGCTATGCACCCTGCTGAGATGAGAGTTATTGATAATATTTGTTAGCTATTGCTGTATACTCATTTTTAAATGATTTCGCGTGTGTTTTGGTAAATTGTGTTCAGTCTGAATGATGGCTGCATAGTTTAAACATGGGGGCTGGTATCTGACAGATTATACTGCTTCTCTGTGAGGTGGAGGTTACAGACTTGTGACCTACCCACCCACGCTTTTACCACAGAATGCTGCACGGAGATGATGAGATCACGGTTATCTCGGTGTGTAAGGTAGGTCCTTCATGTAATGGTGTTTTCCCTTGATTTAGGTTGTGCGTCTAAGATGGTGTGGGAATTTAGTGATCTTCCGTGTGATATCGATTCCTGGATGATTGATGCACTAACACGAATAATCCGAATGAGAGAGATGTCAGTATTGCAGTGGTTAGAGTGATCTTTTCAGTCGGTTGTCTATGTGGGGGTTGACAATGATTGAGGTTTGTTGCGAGGTAGCTATCATTTGGGGTAATAGTTGTGTTAAAATCCTCTTCTTTTGGTTCTGGACACGTGTGGTGTGGGGCTTTCTACATTGTTTTATGTTTTATGGAAATTGTTTTGTTAGTTCATTGTCAATCACCAATAGAAGTGTAAGACTTTGTATTGTACATTTGTACCATTGTTGGTTTAAAGGGCACAATCTCTTGAAATGCACTTCTTATAGTGGTGGGCCCAGATTTTGTGATGGGTGTATAGTTGCTTCCTTTACAGCTACCTCTTGATCATGTCATGGCCACTGTATCATATTTTGAAACCTATTGTGAGGGAGGCAAATAGTTTAGATATCTTTTTTTTTCTATTTGCATTTCCCATCATTTGATTGGTCCATTTGGGAGGCTGTGGTGGTTATACTGTCAAGTCATAAATTTACTTGCCTTTTTTTTTGCTTTTTGTCATTTCTGTTGGCTCTTGATGAACTTGCTTGGAGTGTGGATTATGTAGATATCAAATTAGATGCATTTTTTTACCATGTGATGTAGATCTTGCATAAAGTCTTTGGGTAAAGATGATCCAAATATCTGATCATGGCCCATTGAGTACAAATCCGATGTAAAACCTGACGGAATTTTGGACATAAATTCGTTGCACCTCTTATTAGAGTTTTGAAGAGCGGGAAAAAGGATTTAGGTGAAGCATTGGTAGACCTTAGCTAGGGAAATTTTAGGAGCAGGATTAGTAACTGCGTCATTGTCCTCATTGAACAGAGTTGCTGGCAATACCCCATTAAAAGGTAAACTTCAAATAAGAGAAAGACATCCTTTGGATTCAAGGAAAAACTTGAAAACTCATGTTAGGTACTAAGTCTCATCAATGTTATCTATTATATCGCTTTCTTTGCTCAGGACCTTGCCTTGAGCTACGTTACTTCTCGGTATTATCGTTACTATTTTTATTATAGAAATATATGTGTTCCTTTCAAGTCAGGTTCCTTTCAGCCCTAATGTCAAGGTCGCAAAATGACTAAAATCTTGCATTTAACTCTTCGATGTCTGATATTATTCGTCATTGCTGTGGATCAAAAAGCTCGAGGAGAAGCAATATCCTAATACAACCTTTTGAGCATGATCTCTTTCATGATGCTATGGTTGTCGATGTTTAGAAGAGTTGTTGGATAGAGTTTGTTTATATGAGCTAGACAACATTAAAATACTAAAAACTCTTGAGAGTAGATACACAGAGCCGCAGACCAGTCAGCTTCTTAAGTTGTCATATCTCCTCATTAGGTGACTAATTAGTATTAGAGAATGAAGTAGGAGGATGTACCTAACTTCTGTTTCCAGCCTATTGCTTTGTTGGTCTGGATTGCGTGTGCAAGATTTGGGCTGTTGTGATTTTGTATACACCTTTTGCATTGGGTAGGCAACCATCTTGAGTTTAACTAGTAGTATTAGGTCATGCAAGCACCCCAAATAAAATGTAAGAAATATGGCCCCACAAACTGATTACTTTTTTGGATTACTGGTTGGTTGTTCTTGTTTCTCCTCCTGGATTTTATCTAATGCTCTGTTTTTTTTCCTTGTTTGCACATCCTAATTTCCTGGCTGTGGTAATTTGTATCTCTTGCTTCCTCCTGTCCGCCACCTCACATGAGCTTCTATTTTTATATCCGTTGGACACAGTAAAAACTGCCAGAGCCTCTGTGTCTTGCTGGAGTTTTTTTAGGGATTTTTACATTCATAATCCTGCTTCTATTTTTATATCCGTTGGACGCAGTAAAAACTGCCAGAGCCTCTGTGTCTTGCTGGAGTTTTTTTAGGGATTTTTACATTCATAATCCTGAGTAATTTCGCAGTTACATTCATAATCCTGCATAATTATGAATTAATGAGAAACCTCGAGTAATGGTTAACTCTTACATGACATAATTCCGTCTCATATTCTGTTTGGGATGCCCGTTATATTTAACGGTTTCTATTGAAAAAGACAAAACTGTTCCTAAAGTTCATTCTTATTTACAATAACATGCCATCGTTCTCTCCTGCTCTTCACCATCCCCAAGCAGCGCTCCTCCTTGAAGCCCCCCCCCCCTGTCGCCTCTCCTGCTCGAAGCCCCCCCTCGCTCGCCTCCCTTACTCGAAACCCCCCTTCCCCGAGCCCCACGCTCAGGTCCTGCTCCTCCTCGAAGCCCCCTCACCCTTCATCGCCTCCCCTACTCAAAACCCCCCTCCCTTGAGCCCTGATGCTGAGGAGCCCTGCACCCAGCTCCTCCTCCTCCCCGTTCACCCTCCCTGGTGGAACACCTCCTACAGCTCAAGCAGAGAAGCCCCCTCCCCTCTGCCCGTGGAAGCTCAACCCCTTGCGCCCACCTCCTCCAGCCCAGGCCAATGCCTCCGTCGAGGGAGGAGAGTTGGAAGAGGCGGTGCAGTTGAAGGAGAAGTTGCCAGAGGAGAAGGGAGTGAGGGTTTTTTTCTTCTCTTGGTTAATCTAGCCGTTCGATTGTGGATTGGTTAGATTACCTCAAGCATTTGGTTGACTTAACGAACTAAAGTAACTGAAGATTATGGGTGTAAGGCGGCGTACTTATTTAAGATCCTGGACGTAATTTGCGATTATGCGGGATTATGAATTTGATTACGAAATCACTCAAGGTTATGATATAAAAATCCCTTTTTTATCGTATCTTCAATCTCAACTCCAGGAATCACTTGTCATATAACTTATGCATCTGGCTGCAAACTTTCCTGGCTGTCCGTGTAGATATTATATTGTCTCTTGAAGCTCAATTTTTGTTGTAATATATTATAAAAAGAAAAATAATAATTTACTACCATAACATGCAAGATCTTTATTCCGATTTTATTCTACAAACAAATATGGGTAGATCCATATCCGATGTGCTACCTTCTCTGTATCCCTTTTAAAATGATTATGGATACTGATATCAATCTAATATCCACATGTAAATGCATCTTAATAAGTTAATATGATTATATATTTTGTTTTATATGTATATCCCTTATACCAACTTTAATCGGCAAACAATTGTGGATACATCCGTATCCAATTTGCATCCAAAGTTGTTTTTATATTTGTTTTGAAATCCGTATATGTATCCATTTCTAAAATGATTACAGATACAAATATCACTTTAATCATTGACATTATAATATCTTTTTCCTTCAAAGAACAAATACAAATTTAAGATCTATAAATATATTATTTGTATCGTGCATTCTTTAAATGTGTAAAGATAATTATAGATTTATTTGTAGTCATTTGTGATAAACTGTTATTAAATAAAAATAGCGGTATAGTGTTTAATATGAATATCCTTTTGAAGTCGGGAGGGATGAAGCCCTACGAAGGTCATGTCGGGCCTCGGGGCCGTGGGGATTACGAAGGTCATGTCGAGCATTGGGAGAGCAGGGTTCACAATGGCAACCTAGATAATGGTGGTTCCGGACCCGTCAAGGATGATAATGGATGGGTAGAGGACCGATCCAAATGGCAGAGAGGTGGGGTTTTGACAAGAAAGGCGGGTGATCAGAAGGGAGGAAGAAGGGACAATCCCTTTGGTCATGGTTGCTTTCGATGTGGAGCTTTGGACCATTGGGCAAGCTGATGCCGTGAGCCTATTTGTTGTTTTAGTTGCTTAGGATATGCGTACCAGAGCACCACCTGCATGCGGTGGATGAGGCTCGAGGTCAATGTGTTTTTGCCGAAAAACAGATCACGTGTTCTGGTTGGGGAGGGTGGCGGATCGGGAGCCCTATTCAAGGTGTCGTCAGATGTGGGGCTTGCCACTAGTGCCAACTTTCGTGAGGATGTTAAGTTGATAACCCCGTGGAAAGTCCTGGCGTGTGGTTTGAGCATAAGGGAGCCCAAGGAGATCATGGCTCTGTCTCTCTCTAGAAGACTGTTTCTCCGATGGCAACCTCTGCATCCTTCAGATGGGATGTTATCTTTCGAGGTCTTGAGGTTGGTTAAGGTCCGAGGAATACCCTTTGCGTGGCGAAGGCTGAGCCAGGTTCGAAGGATGCTCGCGGGGATCGCGGATGTTCTGTTCGTAAAGAGCGGGGGGATCTCCCCGGGTAAAGATCCTGATCTTGTTATTCGTGTGCGAGACTTCCGGCCTCAACTCCTGGGGTACTATGAGGTATGGGAGAAAGGGGTTACTCTTTAAATTGGAGTTCACATTGGTCGAAGAAAAATGCAAAGACCTTGAGAGAATGTTTGAGCATCAGGCTATTCGGGGAGTCCGTGTTGCTGCGGCGGAGCATGGGACAGTGTAGTAGATCGAGGCAGAGGGGAATGCGTCGGAACTGGAGAGGTCGGTTAAGGTCGTGGCGGAGAGGGTCGCGTCAGAGCAAGTTGCGACAGAGAAGGGAAAGCTGGGAGAAGAAGCGCCACCGAAGTGTGGGGAAGTTGAAACGTCTCCTGGATTTTTGTAGAAAATCAAATTCGGTGCTTTTGAGATGGGGGACCCCTTCCCGAAGGGGTCGGTTACTTTCCCAAGTGGTATGAATATGAAGTTCAAATCGCATCCCGAAATGGGTGGGCTCCAGCGAGATCAGGTCCGGACCTGGGAGGAGCCGACGCTAAAAAATTCAAGTCAGTGTGATCAGACGGGGTGCCTCGACCCGATTACACATCGGGTGGGTCGGTTGAATGTTCCCACATGGAGTAGCCCGATTAGGGTGGGGGGTACCCGGGTGGCGATGAGATGTCACTGGACCTCGGGAAGTGTTTAGCAGACCCCAAAGGTAAGCAGGGGGACTCAACCTCTATTTTATTTAGAAAATAAAAACCAGTCAAAATCCGGTTGGACCGCTTAAATCCGATTGAACCAATTGAACCAAACCACTGGTTCAACAATCCATTTTTTGACAAAAAAAATATTTTCAAATAAACTAACAATATACAAACTTTTTCAGAAATATTCATAATCTAGTCTCATTCTAACCCATAGTAAAGTATTCTTTTATCTCTTCTCCTTCACATGTGTCAATGACTCATTATTGCTTGTCCCTTCCTACCATATGAGAATTGACTCTCTCTTCCCACATCATGTATGAGGTTGTCCACTTATAATAATAATAATCAGCGAAGAAGACATTGTCATAATCATACTAATATAACAAATTAACAACACTTAGTGTTTAATTACTTTTAAAATTATTAACTTTCTACATCACATATATGTATTTATATAAATTTTATGAAATATGATTATTACGTCCTTTCAAGTTTTTTAAGAACATTTATACCCCTAACTTTTAAGCAATATCATTTGTGCTCCAATATTTTCTTAAAAATTCCACAATATCATCCTTATGTTGGTATAAAATAGGAGCACAAGTGTACTAATAAAATGCCATTGCTATTGATTTTGTAAAAATATAGGGGACACGTGAAATTGCACTAAAAATAGGGGTATAAGTGTTATTGGAAAAACTTGAAAGGACAATAGTAAACAAATCCTCGAAAGATATGATGTAGCATTTTTCATATTTATATGCATGATATATCGGTTTAACTCGGTTCGACCCAGTTGAACCCTACGAACCAAACCAACAAGACAACGGTTCGGTCTCTTCCAGATTTTTTTGAACTGTTGACGTCATCACCGGTTCGATCGGTCGGTTCCATTGGTCCGACCATAAAAATAAAAAACCGATACATGTCCGGTTTGATGTCCGATTCAGTTTTTAAAACCTTGATTCCTGCTCATAGTTGCATTTCCATCTTGCCAACTATCTCAACAAATCAACCGATCTATTACAACCTATCATGCAAATTCTATATATTGCCTATCACTGTTAAATATTCAACGGATTACGAGATTCTATAAATCCGGAGTAGAGGAAATGATTAAAACTAACTCGAGCCTCTGTAATGCAAAGACAGGTAAATATTTATCATAAAAAATCGACAAAAAATCTAGGGTTCTATATGCAAAATCTGGCAATGTATTTTGATGTGGAGGATGTCCAGCCCCTTTTCACTCTTACATTCCTCTTGCATAACGGACATACAGAATGCAACGATAAAAGCTTTATTTTTTAGTATAAAGTGGACCCTCAAACTATAAACAAAATCAAAACATGATATTATTGTATGCTTCACCAGAAAAAAGAACAAAACACGTGTGCACCAGCAACGAATCGAACCTGGGTCTGTACCGTGACAGGGTACGATTCTACCACTAGACCACTGGTGCTACATGCCAATTGTGTATTTTCAGCATCCAAGTAATCAGTGTTTATCAGGCAAGTCTAATAAAAAATTAAGCTATCATGAATGCATTTTTTTACCCAGAAAAAGTCACTTAGCTGGAAAATCAGTTCCACTATATCTGAAACAAAGACAGAAGATTCAAATTCAACAAAAGAAATTAGAGGAATTCCTTAGTTCTTGATATGTCATAATGTGCAGCCATACGGACATCGGTCCTAATCTATTCATTTCATCTTGCCAATAACATGGATCTTTAGCGGCTCCTAAAGAACAGAATAATCACTAAATTCTATGATTGTGATACCCAGCATTCATGGAAAGTTCAACGTGATGTCCATATAATTCTCCAACGTAAAGACAAATATGATAGAGTACTTTGTTCAAATGAAAAGGTACTATAGGGTCTAGGTGACAAGATGTGCCAGCATATTTTTCTAATGTAAGTTGCTGGATATGTTTTCAAGTTTAATAATGTTAGTTGCTGACCATGTATTAAAGGCAAAGAGGAATCTTCATCATGTTGCAAAGCATGGCCCAATGATATAATATACACCATATTAAAAAACATAAAAATGGATGCACCAGCCGGGAATCGAACCCGGGTCTGTACCGTGGCAGGGTACTATTCTACCACTAGACCACTGGTGCTTCTTGTTGGTTGATTTTCCTGAAATTGACTTGGCACAAATGCATCAATCACTGGATGGATGGCCCAAAGTAACTTAACAATCACAAGCCACTACTAGCTGATTTCAATCAACTGCAAGATAGTTAGTCCTGAAATGCTTGGCAATCCAAAAAAATATGCAAGATCTTTCAAGTGCCTAGTGGCTTAGAATGTTACTATTAAATGAGAAAGTTGGCCCAATCGGTCCATCTATTTACAATTACCAGTATTTTCCCCACAAAATCACGCAGGATTCATAAACTACATGTTGCTTGCTGCATATTATTGTAAAAGGTGGGTAACTGACAATAGCAAATTCAGTCTGCACAGTATCATGTGATCATTTTAAAAATAGAGAAAACATGGATACACCAATGTGGAGTCACTTTCTGGACTCTGATTGTGAAGGTGCTAATTCATTACTAGGCTGGTCCTCCTTGCCAATGATATCCCTGAGATAAAGTTGATACAGATCAACCGGGTGGATACTCAAAAATATCTCAATAGTTACTTACAAGTTACAACTATTTGTTAGTTAATATGGATGAGAAGAGACAATGCAAAGATGAATAATCCTGCTGATATATTATTTAATTTTTCTCAGAAGGCTTTAAAGTACAATTACAATCAACCTGGAAAGTCTGACCAACTAATTTGGAGGTTAGTGTGAACGGGACCACTGGAGTTAGGCGGGTCAAGGTGGTGGTAGACTTCTTCGGCATGTCATTGGAGTTGCGGTCCCAGGAGGCTGTAAGGTCGTTGGTCGGTCTGTATGAGCACTCCAGGAAGTGGTCACTTGGGGTATTATGCAAAGATGAATTGGTGTCTCAACACATTGTAAAGGTCCCAGCCAGTAAGGTGGTCCAAAAGGAGTTGATTTGACTAAAGGGGTTGGATGCTTTGATGCCACCATTTACATCATGTCATGGGAAGGTGAGGCGGATGCTGATTGGTGGCCCTTCAGCGGGGAAGGGAGGACTAGGACATTAGGAGGATGTGGCAGCTAGAGGTGTAGCATGGGGATGCAATGACCATGTCGACCAATGGGGTGGATGTATGTAGTGTTGTCAATGGGTAGGGTGGCAAGAGAGGCATAATTGAGGTGGCAATATCCATATGAGTTATAATGATTCTGAGTGGTCGAGGAGATTCCGATTTCGGTGGATTGTCCATGACATGGGCCGTGGTGATCGAGCTGGCTACTGGTGTACCAGTTTGGGGTTGAGGGAATTGGGAAGGGGATGGAAGGGATGGTAAAGGGAGAGCCCTTCGTCTTTGGTGATTGCTCTGAAACAGATCGCAGAACCTGTATGGGCCTTGTTAAGGCGGACGGAGGTTCTACGGCAATTGGTGACAAGGACCATTGAATAAAGTTAAACATGTCCTACAAAGGGTGGGGCGGGTTGGTGGCTCAAGTTTGATTTTGATGCAAGGTTTAGATGGGGTCAGATCATGGTTTCGAACTTGAATGATGGAAAACATGTGTGGGCTCTATTGAGGCAGAGATTTGGTGGCATGGGATCATTGAACGGAGTCAAACAGATCCTGCAGGAGGTGGGATGGATGGTGGCTTTAGTCCTGTTCTAACGAGCAATTCGGGTATGGGGTGGGCCATACATGGTGGCAACAATTTGGACCTGGGTGGCAAGTGGAGCTCTGATGGGTGGCTCATATAGTGGTCACTAGGTAAAGATATGGTTGAATCGGCTTCAAATCTGACCATATATAGGAAGGGGTCACGTCTCGGATCTGGCTTCTTAGGGCCTTCCAAAGATGCCTAAGAGTTGACACCTTGATCGTATTTAGACAACTATTGTTGCATCTCACCATATTCCACTTAAGGTGTCGCCAAATCCATCTACATCGTTGCCCCTGTGGTGTAATGGTGTTATTTCAGTTGGAAAGGACTTTTTTTAGAAAATGATGGATGTTCCCTCTTGATCTCCATTTATTATAAAATCATAGATACAAAATGCATATGCACACAAACATTCTCAATACAAAGACACTATTAACAAAAAATTGTGGACGTTCCTAGTAAGCCAAATGGCTCATAAATTACAAACAGCCTGGTCCTCTCAGCTCCTGTACAGCTTATAAATTAGGGCATTACTAGAGAGCCTAATTTGAGATGAAACATGCCCTAAAAGCTCTCGTCATCAACCTCAATGGTGTGCTACCCTTCCAAATAAGTCTACAATCTTTAGCTAGCTCTAAATCCTTCAAGCCACTCTGCATCGTCAAATACTTATATGGCTTCTTAACATGAACTACTCACACCATGTCTAGTGGTCTAGCACCTCGTGGGGCGCTCACCAACCTCCATCACTGTCATTAATTGACCAGCCTCCAAAATACGCTACTTCCAAAAACCCCTCAAAAATAATAATCCCAAACAAAACTCCATTCCCTGGTCGAGACAAGCGATTTATCATTGAAGCCTCCCTATCCATAGCTAAAGAAAAAAAGTTAGGGAAACCTATCACACAACCCCCTCATTCATCCAATTGGCTTACCAAAATCGGAAAGCCTTATTGTTCACAACTGTCCGTCTCAAAAACCATGCCATATCGTGCAATCGTAGAGCAAAGGTCCATCCAAAAATTGGAAGGCGGACTCATCTTCATACCGCTAACATCCAAGTCTGTAGCAACACTATAAATGCCACAAATCAATCCACAAAGCAAGTCTTCATTTTCACCCTAAATTTCTCGCTATCCATTTCGCAAGTAGGCCTTTGTTCCATTCCTGACGATGAAAAATCCTTAGCCAACCCTCCTCCAAGGGTCGAACATTGCATCCGAAGAAATTAGGTTCATTTCCTTGCTCTCATATCCAAAGATGATCCAAAAGAACCTCTCATCAAACTCTTCAAAGCCTAGATGAACCTTTATCGACAAATCTCCCTTATCAACTGGAGAAGATCGAGATCACCAACAAAACCAACTTGAGCAAAACTAGGCACCCTCACCCTACCAACAAATACCTAGCTTCCATGTGGCCAACTTGTACTCCAACCTTACCCGAGTATGTCACGAGAAGATAGGACCTAAGTCCCAAATTAACGATGCATTAATTCATACCAATTTGATGCAATTCAAAAAAATCAATAGAAAAGAGAATGAGGGAAGAAAAAACGTGCATGTAATGAGGGTTTTTTGTTGGAGAAAAGAACAGAGATGCACGAGGGGGGATACGAAGAGAGGAAAAAAGGAAAAACCACAATTTTAGTACAACTCAAACTATATCTAAATAATGCCTACAAGCCCCTTTTCTAGAGAAGACGGGATTATAAAAATTTGTAATAACTTAAATCGTAAGACAACGAAAGTCAAATCTTAAATTTTTCCTAATTCCCAATTCCACGCTCCACCAATCGATGTCAAAACCCCTTTGAGTTTTCTAGCCATAAGTTTCACCACAATCACATACACTATGTTCGAGAGTGCAATTGTCTCGAAGTCGACAACACATACCGATGCATCTTCCCATGGCAAGAGAAAAATCAAGCCTTGATTCAACTCAGACTTAAAGTAAAAAATTCCACTATCACCTCCTGGCATACCACTTCCTAAAACTCTTCAAAGAAAAAATAAGGAAAGCCTTCACAGACCAGAGAGACACCTTCCTGTGTGGAGAAATCTCCAGTCAAGCCCTCAGATTAAGCCTAACTAATTAGGCTGGACCCCAAACCTGACCATCTCCCAAATGGTCAAACCCTCGTCCATCGAACATCTAGAAATGCTCAACCATAGCCTTGCCACCTGATCATCACCATGGATCAAGGAACCATCAATAGTCACCTGTGCCTCCTTCACCCGCAAGCCACAAAGTTAAAAACATTGTGTTGGTGGTGCCTTAATCTGGTGGTCCTATAGTATAGTCGTCGTTCAGCCTCCCATTTCTTCTCTCCATCCTCTACGATCATCTGTTGCTTTCAACTTAAAGTCAATCTTATCCAAGCTAAGAAACATAGTTTTCCTACACCTTGAAGGTCTATTGGCATCCACCTGCACATTTTGCCAACTCTAAGATGTTGTCATCCGATTTTCTCAAACAAAACGCCTTTAAATCACCTATGAGCTTACTAACTAAGCTTCTAAATAAGGCAAGATGAAGACGAACCCTTCCCATCACTAGCATTCCATATCTTAGACAACCACTTCTTGATTTTGTTGAGGAAAAAGAGGGTATGATGTCATGTAGATGCCCACCCGTAATCTCTATATATTCAAAAAAGTAACAAAAAAGAGTTACAAAGACCAAAAAATCTTTAAATTTTTTGCATGCTCTATAACATTTTCCATATATATTCTCTCTCCGCGGAAAATATTCACGTTCCGTGCGAGCCATATGGACCAAAGAATAGATGCCAAACACTTTATAATGATTACTCGTGTTTCCCAAATTATCCATCGAGTCCCAAAAACTAGCCCAATCAGTTGTTGACTCTAGCTCCACATACGATGTCACTCACACCTTCTTGCAATCGGGCATAGAAAGAAGAGATGCTCAACATCCTCGATCACTACAAGCCTACAAGACAACGTTGACATGTGCTACCAGTACCAGAGAAAAACCTAGCTCGCCACTTTGCGGTCAACATGCGATTCCTACATAGCAACCAAACAAAAATCCTCACCTTTATTGTTGACAAGCGCTCATTGGATCAAAGATCGTAGTCCTATTTCTTTTAGAGAAAAAATGGACTCCCAAGCTGGGACCCACCACAATATCTCTCTCTATATAATACAACATTGTAAAAGTCGCCTGACTAACCAGACTAGTAGGTTTAACTAGTCTAGTCAGTGGGGTAGTCGATTGATAACTGATTAATTTCGACTAGGCACAATAGTCGATCAATTTTTGCTTGGAGATACCATATTTTTTAAATTTTTTGCTTTTTTCAAGAGCAAACTAACTATAATACACTTAATGTTTTATTTAATTCAATTACTTCTTTTATTTTCTTTTATTTTATTATGATAGTATAATAATGTACAAAATCTATTTAAATATATGTACAAATATGATTTATATGTTTAAAATAATACAAAAACAAAGCCAATTAAAGTCTGACTAAGGCCGATTAGTCGCCCGACTGCCTATTAATCCTTAATCAGTGACCGGGTCGACCGAATACCGACTACCTACTTTTGCAACCTTGATAAAATATCAAAAAAACTAATTATACATCATATTACAATCGTCATGAGGAACTCAACACCCTACAATGCTCTACAACATTTTCAGCGTAAAACCTCTTCCTTCTAAATATAAGCTCATTCCTGACACACCAGATGGACCAGATCACCGCGAAAGGAAACGAGATGTCCTCATGTCCGGCACCGCAGACCGATCTAATATCCCTCCAGATATTGACGCAATCCCGCCCGCAATCCACACGATGTTGGCCATGGTCCACACCTCCTCAGATAAAGGACACTCGAAAAACAAGTGGTCTACATCCTCCACCGCCGCTCTGCATCTATCGCAAGCAACATCCTCCACACCCAGCAATTGGCCCCGACGAGCTTTTGAAAGGATCCTCTCTAGCCTGAACAACCATAGGAAAACCATGACACAATTTGGAATATTGCATCTCCAAATCATACCAATGTCTACCTCAACCTCATCTTGCATTGTCATCCCGTCCTCCACCAAAAAACGATATTCTTTCTTCATCGTAAATCTCACATCTCCCCATATAAAATGATCCATGCTTGAGGACGGACCCTCGTACTATAATAGTTCCCGCCTGCAATGCAATGAACTCCTCCACCCTCCGATCCAACAATGTCGAGGTGAACATCGGAGACCACGTCTCACGGTCCCAGACCTGTTGCACCCTCAACTCACGGCCGCCCCCCAACCGCAACAGTCAGGGGTACCCCACTCCCCCAAAGTCCCATCTCCCATCCAATCATCTAACCAGAAGCGGAACCCTGCACCATCCTCGAGCATTGGTCTGAGCTTGGTTGAGATCTCAGGAACAATCGTGGTAATCCCCTTCCACAATGATGAGGGTATCTGCTCCGAGCGTACCTCCAACGTCAAGGACACCCCATAGATCTTCCTCAACAATCAACAAACCAAATCCTCTAATTTCCCACATAGTTGGACCGCACACTTTGTCATAAATATCTTATTTATCTCCTCCATCGAAGCATCCCCAAGCCACCCTTCCTTTTTGACAACGTCACCTTGGCTCAATCCACCAAGTGAAATCCTTCTTGCCCTGACTTCCGTCAGCCCAAAAGAATCTTCTCATCAAAGCCTCAATCTTATTATGCACCCCTGTAGGCAACACCCCCATAGAGCAGAAAAAGATAGGAACCACCGAGAGAACATGCTTCAACATCACCAACTTCCCACCTCTAGAGAGCATAGATGCCTTCCAATCCGCCAGTCTCGTCTCCAATCTCTCCATCAAAATCCTCCAATCCCTAACCTTCGGCTTCCCCGCCACAAAAGGAATACCCAAGTAAGTAATAGGCAAAGATATTGTCGGGCACTCCAATACCTCCGTCACGTTCTACTGCTCCAGCTCAGTGAGGCTGAAAGGGACCATCACCGACTTCTCCATGTTGATCTGAAGCCCAGATACATCCCCAAAGATGTCCACCTACGAGGCACGTCTAATCTTCTCTGCTTCCGCTCCCATAAATAAAACCGTATCGTCAACATACTGCAAGAACGAAATGGATAACTCCTCCCTCGTATAGCTAGAACACCAGTCACCAGCAACTGCTAACCTCATCAAAACCGTAAGAGTGTCAACCACTAACACAAATAAAAGAGGAGCCAGCAGGCAACCCTGCCTGATTCCCATCTACGGTCTGGTCTGCCATTAACCAGCACAACATAAGATGCAGTAGTAACACATCACTTGATCCAAGAGATCCACAGCTCTGGGAATCCCCTTTTCTCCAAAGACGTCTACATGAATCTCCAATCTACACAATCAAATGCCTTGGAAAAGTCCACCTTCCAAAGCACCCCTTTGGCCCCACATCTCTTCCAGTCTGACACCACCTTGGATGCCATAACCAGCCCGTTTGCCATGGCTCTCCCAGAAATGAAAGTCATCTGCTCATGCGAGATGACTACGTGCAACACCACCCTCATCCAGTTTGCAAGAATCTTAGAAACCAAGAGATATAGAGCATTTGATAGCGCAATAAGCCTTGTAGTCTTCCACCCTGATCGGAGTACCCTTCTTGGGTAGCATAAAAATAAGCGCCTTGTTCAATCTTTCGAACCCCTTGTTTCCCTACTGGAACTCCTCCAACACCGACATCACATCCCCTTTTTACCGTATCCCAGAACTCTCAATAGAAACATACAAGGAATCCGTCAGGTCTCGATGTCCCATCCTCATTAAGCTGGAAAAGCGCATGTCTAGCTTCCGCCTCAGTAGTCTCCTACACCAAAGCCTCCGCCTCCGATTCAGAGATCCACGAGATTCCTCTCCCCTACCATCCCCATCCTGACCGAGCCCACCGCCTGCTGAAAGCCTGAAAGTATGACCGTAGCATGAACCTAACCTCCCAGTCCCCTTCCACCACCACGCCACTCACGACTACCGAATGGATCAAATTTCTACGCCTTCTTCCACTAGCAATGGCATGAAAAAATCTCGTATTTGCATCTCCCTCACTCAGCCATCTCTGTCTCGATCTTTGCCTCCACACCACTTCCTCTTTTTTATCTTTTGACAGGATCTGATTCAAGTGATTACCTCTCGCCAGCACCTTTTCCACCGCCAAGGCTCTCTCATCCTCCATTCTATCCAATCTACACACCTCCTCTTGTGCTCACAATCTTCTACCCCGTTGCTATTCCCGATTCACTCTATTGAAGTCCATAAAATGCCTCTTGAGCGAGACCAACTTGCAAGCCGACATGCATGTCGCTGAACCATTAGACATGCAATCCTCCCAGAACACCACCACAGACTCCCAAAAGCCCTCCTCTAATAGTCAGGCCTGCTCAACGCAGGAAAAAGACCAAGGACGCACGTCCTCCCCAGACAGGGCAATGGCATATGGTCCGAGTGCACCCCGGCAAAGCATGAGCCCCAACCAACAGGAAGGACACCAACACCTCTCCTGGCATCAAAAACCTACCTGAACAGAAGGCCATGTAGGCCTTCCAAACATAAAAATACCCATCAACCCAGGTCTGATGGTCCCTAATATCATGAACCCCTTGCATATCAGCAGAGCATCCGAAAATTTAGAAACTCTGCAAAGCGTTGGTCAAAAAGCTCAGAACGAAATAGAGGGAAGCAGTTCCTGACCTCCAAACAATTCCTCATTGAGACCCCAGCAGAAGCTGTCATAGCAAACATTCAAGGAAAACGAGCACGTAACGACCCATGGCCAGCCCAATCAACAATCCAGAGTCGAAAGCCATGACCGTCACCAAGAGCCAGCCACAAAAGCGGGATCACCAGTGAAAGCACCATGCAAATCCCTTTCCAAAAGTTGGGTATCCCAGGAATAACAACAACCTGCGAAACGGGGTCCCAAGGGACACCATGAATCGACCATAATGTCCTATAGAGCAGAGCAGAGCCTCATCCCTAAACTTTAGTCACCCATTTCGCTAAAAGAGAGTTGTTCATCACCTCCAAGCTTTGAATCGCCAGTGCACCATCATCCTCCCTAAGGACCAGTCATCCATCCCACCAATGGCACCCTCTAAGATTCCCCGGAGATGGACTAAAAAAATCTCTACATTATCATCTTCAACTTCACCTTTACCCCGGTAGGTAAGAGGCACATAGCCAAGAAGAAACTCCCTCCTTGATGTTTGGTTCCACCAACCAGGAGAGTTTAAGTTTAAAGTACGAGGAAGGTTGTAACTCCCTCGGCTCACACATCAATCGCATGTAATCTGATCGACTTTGGTGCAGACACTTAAAACCAAAAAGCTAGAATGACCCCATCAATTCCAATGATATAAGCAAAAACCTAGAATGTGAAGATGAATTCCTCCAAGTGAACACATGATTCCCAACATGCAACATCTATAATCTCTAGCCAGAGTTAGGGTCCGAAACCGATATGATCAAAGATCATGATCACATGTGTCCCCATGTATGTCTACTTGTGTTCCTTTGATTGTCCACCACTAGAAGAGTACAATTAAAATCATTGCCCACTATCTAAACTCCAACCATATGTATTCTCGCTACGACGTTGCCATATGCAAGTAAACCAACATCACCACCATATGGAAATCATTTGCAATCCTCTTTAGCATAATTGTCACCACCCAAGAGGTCATTGGAGACACGACCTTCAAGAATCTATCACCATTTTAAATAATTGAAATGCCACTAGCCTCCCAAAACAATCACTATGAGAAACTCAGCCAATTTGGAACCACTTTGGCTACTCCAAACCACCTTATCATAACAATCACATCTCATTTCCAATAAACATCAACATCAAAGCCCTAATGTCAAGGTCGCAAAATGACTAAAATCTTGCATTTAACTCTTCGATGTCTGATATTATTCGTCATTGCTGTGGATCAAAAAGCTCGAGGAGAAGCAATATCCTAATACAACCTTTTGAGCATGATCTCTTTCATGATGCTATGGTTGTCGATGTTTAGAAGAGTTGTTGGATAGAGTTTGTTTATATGAGCTAGACAACATTAAAATACTAAAAACTCTTGAGAGTAGATACACAGAGCCGCAGACCAGTCAGCTTCTTAAGTTGTCATATCTCCTCATTAGGTGACTAATTAGTATTAGAGAATGAAGTAGGAGGATGTACCTAACTTCTGTTTCCAGCCTATTGCTTTGTTGGTCTGGATTGCGTGTGCAAGATTTGGGCTGTTGTGATTTTGTATACACCTTTTGCATTGGGTAGGCAACCATCTTGAGTTTAACTAGTAGTATTAGGTCATGCAAGCACCCCAAATAAAATGTAAGAAATATGGCCCCACAAACTGATTACTTTTTTGGATTACTGGTTGGTTGTTCTTGTTTCTCCTCCTGGATTTTATCTAATGCTCTGTTTTTTTTCCTTGTTTGCACATCCTAATTTCCTGGCTGTGGTAATTTGTATCTCTTGCTTCCTCCTGTCCGCCACCTCACATGAGCTTCTATTTTTATATCCGTTGGACACAGTAAAAACTGCCAGAGCCTCTGTGTCTTGCTGGAGTTTTTTTAGGGATTTTTACATTCATAATCCTGCTTCTATTTTTATATCCGTTGGACGCAGTAAAAACTGCCAGAGCCTCTGTGTCTTGCTGGAGTTTTTTTAGGGATTTTTACATTCATAATCCTGAGTAATTTCGCAGTTACATTCATAATCCTGCATAATTATGAATTAATGAGAAACCTCGAGTAATGGTTAACTCTTACATGACATAATTCCGTCTCATATTCTGTTTGGGATGCCCGTTATATTTAACGGTTTCTATTGAAAAAGACAAAACTGTTCCTAAAGTTCATTCTTATTTACAATAACATGCCATCGTTCTCTCCTGCTCTTCACCATCCCCAAGCAGCGCTCCTCCTTGAAGCCCCCCCCCCTGTCGCCTCTCCTGCTCGAAGCCCCCCCTCGCTCGCCTCCCTTACTCGAAACCCCCCTTCCCCGAGCCCCACGCTCAGGTCCTGCTCCTCCTCGAAGCCCCCTCACCCTTCGTCGCCTCCCCTACTCAAAACCCCCCTCCCTTGAGCCCTGATGCTGAGGAGCCCTGCACCCAGCTCCTCCTCCTCCCCGTTCACCCTCCCTGGTGGAACACCTCCTACAGCTCAAGCAGAGAAGCCCCCTCCCCTCTGCCCGTGGAAGCTCAACCCCTTGCGCCCACCTCCTCCAGCCCAGGCCAATGCCTCCGTCGAGGGAGGAGAGTTGGAAGAGGCGGTGCAGTTGAAGGAGAAGTTGCCAGAGGAGAAGGGAGTGAGGGTTTTTTTCTTCTCTTGGTTAATCTAGCCGTTCGATTGTGGATTGGTTAGATTACCTCAAGCATTTGGTTGACTTAACGAACTAAAGTAACTGAAGATTATGGGTGTAAGGCGGCGTACTTATTTAAGATCCTGGACGTAATTTGCGATTATGCGGGATTATGAATTTGATTACGAAATCACTCAAGGTTATGATATAAAAATCCCTTTTTTATCGTATCTTCAATCTCAACTCCAGGAATCACTTGTCATATAACTTATGCATCTGGCTGCAAACTTTCCTGGCTGTCCGTGTAGATATTATATTGTCTCTTGAACGCAGGTTGTTCAAGATATGTATCCTCTGCTGCTTCAGAATGTGTTGGTCTAGTTCTTCCCGAAGCTTTCTTCTCTGGCACCAGCGAATGGTGCCAGAGATTATATTGGCATTTTCTCTGTTCTGTGTTCTGTGTCCGTGTCCTTGTGATTGTGAAAGAAGGAAAACAAAATGGATGTGCGTGCAATGTCGAGCTTTGCATTGAGGAGCATATCATCAGCTGTGTCGAGTTCACAATGGGGTGCACAGGGACAAGGTCTCACGTGTCATGTATTGGATATGGCGGAGTGTGAGGTGTGCATTGAGAGGAGGACCCAAATGGGTCCGGCATGTGCAGCTTAGCTTCACGTGGATCATATCGAGTGACCGACCCAACACATGCGTGGGGGATGCGCTCAGGTCTAAAATAGTGGCTAACAATCAATCATCGGATATTCCCGCTAGTGCCAACTTGCATGTGCCCGATGGATATCCGCCTGGATACCACAAATGTAGTAAAGACCGGAAAGTTTCCAGATTCTTCCATTGCATGGTTTCAACAAACAATGTATAGTTACTACTATTATTGTCATAATTATTGTTGTTTAGGTTTTGTTTGAGGGAAGGTTTAATTGAGAAATCAAGGTTTTAAAAATCGGACTAGATATTGAACCGGTTGGTCTTTGGTTTGATCCAATCGGGTCAGATCGTCGGTCTAAACCGATCGAACTGTCAATCCAAATCGGTCGGACTGGTAATGATGTCAACATGACATCATCATTCCTATCGACCCGTAAAAAATCGGATCGGGTTTAGTTTAATGACCAGATCGGTCGACATGGAAGGTCGTATCGATATCGATATTGTTTCAATATCGTATCGATACGATATTTCGATGATATATCACCGAAATATCGTCCATATCGACAAGCCTTTGTGGAGAAAATGCCTGGAGATGCGAGTGGTGGGATGTTGAACCGGCTAAGAGAGGGCGAGGACGGCCCAAGAAGTGTTGGAAAGAGACTATACGAAGGGATCTTAGTTTTTTGGATATAAGTCCGAGATTGACCCAAGATAGATCTGAATGGAGGCAAAGAATCCATGTAGCCGACCCTACTTAATTGTGGGAAAAGGCTTTGTTGTTGTTGTTGTTGTAGCTATATCAGTGTCCATATCGGTACCATGTCGATATCGATATATCACTGATATTTCCTTCCATGCCGGTCGAATCGATTTTCTGAATCGATAGATTCAGATACACATATATATAATTATGTATTTATATATCAATAAAATAACCGTTTAAAATGTCCAATCTTTCAATAGAATAACATGATCGCCTATTTTGAGTAAAAATTTATAAAAGTTAGTCACATTTTCTATAATTATATATGAATATAATATTGTAATAATTTATTTATAGTTGTTTCTAGAAAATTACTCTAAGAAAGTATTGACAAAAGGTATATTCCAAAAAAGAGAGGACATAACTTACAATGTAGAAATTAAGAATGGCACATGTGCTAAAAATCCCATTATTTCATTATTTAACCTTTATTTTTTAAAAATTTACCAAACCATCAAATTTGGGTCAATCCGAGTCAACTCGGTCCGACCACCGATCGGATCCGATTTTTTTATTTTTTATTTTTTAAAATTAAATATACAAAACCGGCTGAACCGGTGGGGTTGGAATTGGTTCCCGGGCCAACTGGGACCGGTCTGGTTTTTAAAACCCTGTGAGACATCCCAAGAGCTCGAGGATGAATATTGGGAAAACATAAAACCATTAAAATTGATTGGACCAATTATCTCGATCGAGCGGCTCGGGCACCCTCCCCGGTTACAGCAGGGCTAGCAGAGGATTCGCTCGCCTCTTGGTGGGTGTGGCATGGTTTGCGCTATCAGGGGAATATGAAGATGGGGATGAGATGATATATTGCTTGGGATGGTAGTTCATGGATAGAAATATCCGGATAAATCCTTGATATATTAACGATATATTCATATTGACGAGCTAGGGATATTAATCTAGATATTGATATCGAGCGACATCAAGTGACATATCGACATGTCATATGGTATCATTTATATCGTATCGATCTCATCAATATATTGTTAATATCAATGCCATGTCTTCCACATTAACTATGGTAGTTGATTTTGGTGCTTCTTTTATAAGGAAATAAGTGTAGAAGGTAATTTTTTATTTTTTAAGTTTTAAAAGTTGAATTGTTGAGTTTTTTATTCACTCCCCACATTAACACATTTGGAAACAAATTGGATACAGATAAAAAATCAAATTTAGTGGGAGGGTTTTGATAGTTGGGCACGATATCACATGATCGATATATCTCAAGATATCAATGAAATATCAACAATTCTTCTCATATCAGTCAAAAATTGAAGATTTCAGTAAAAAAATCTTGATATTAGTTGATGCCAATCAATACCATCAATATGGTGTAGATATTGCTCGATATCATCCTTTTTATTTGCTCAATTTGTTTGAGATTATGCTTTTGTATCTATTCATGGTATTAAAAACACATTATGATTTGTATATATTTTTGACCTGAGGGCACCTGAACCATGGCTTCGTCCCCTTTTGCGAGGGAGATGAAACAACTGTAGAGCTGATCGAGGAATGCTGCATACATTTATGTTATTATGCTCACCAACTTACTCATATGATATCCGATATATCTCATATAATATACGATGTGATGTAGAGTTAAAGTGCTAAATACAATCCTTGATGTCATTAAGTTACTGTTTGAAATTCGTTGTTGCTTTTCTAATATCCTCTGCCGTCAGTATCAATAGTCAGCATTGATAACAACATATACAATATAATGTGTATTGGTCTACTAAGTCACTTTATTTTTTTCATATAAATGTGTATTTGTATGTCATTTATTGTATTAAGAACTAATATAATCTTAATTAACGAAAAATCATTTTTTTGCATCATTTCCAAGGATTCCATCGACATCATTGATATATCCCTTTTCGAGCTGGTGACTGCTAAGATATTGATATCAATTTGTGGTAGTTTATCATAACCTCCTTGAGCCATATATAGGATTGCATCTTGTGCAAGTATGGTTTAAACAATCGGATCGGTCGGTCAGAGCGGTTGTACTGAGAATCGGCTTTGACGCGGTCAGTTTGGCCAGTTTCATGTAATTCATTTTAAAAAAGAAGTAAACAAAAAATCAGGTTTGCTTAAAAAAATAAAAAAACAAGTCCAACGAATGGTCGAACCCGGTTAATCTGCATTTATCCAGTTTTGATGGTTTGGTAAATTTTCAAAAAGTAAAAGTTTAAATAATTAGATAATAGGGTTTTTATCACGTGTGTCCTTCATAACTTCTGCAATATCAATTATGCCCCCTCTTTTTGGGAATATCGGTTGTGACCCTATTTTTTAGAGTAGTTTTTTAAAAGCAAATATACATAAATGGTTACAATATTGTATCTATACATAATGCCAGAAAATATGGTTAACTTTTATAGTTTTTTACTCGAGATAGACAATCATGTTATTCTATCGAAAGATTTATCATTTTGAACTATTATATCATTGATATGTACATACGTACTTACGTATATGTATTCAATTTTCTCAATTTAAAAAATCGGTTCAACTGACCGGATCAGTAAATTAATATTGATCTGATTCTTTCTGAATTGATATAAATAATGATGCCATGCTAACATCATTGCCGATACAATCAGCTTGGACTGACGGTACATCTCGGTTGTAGCAAACCAAAAACTGATCGGTTTAACGTCCGATCAAGTAATTAAAACCTTATGTGCGAGGCATGCATCTAGGAGAGAGGTGTTCTTCTCAAAACTTGACTCCGATCCGATTAGTTTGGCTGGTTTTATGTAATTAATTTTAAAAAAAGAAAATAAAAAAATCAGGTCCAACCACAGTCGGACCGGGTTGACAACATGCATTTTATCTTCAGGTACATCATGGAATCATGTATATAGAATTCAAGGCTTCAATCGAACGGTTATTAGAATTTACTATTAGAAGTGGTTTAGCTTGTTGAATATGTTTGTATCAATGTTTTCAGACCCGAACCGTACACCGAACCAAAAATCTTATCGAAATGGTCGGATCGGGTTGAACCATGTAATCAAACCGATTCAACCGGATGATGACATCATCATTATCTAAATCGGATTAAACGGACCAGTGGAAAAAAGTGGTTGAACCGGCTAATCAAGCCTAAATGAAATAAAATATATATAATATACACTTAAATATACTTCAAATATAAATAAAATACATACATAATGTATATATTTCACATTATACATAAAATATTTTTCGTATACAGCATCAAATAACACACACAAACATGCGTGTGCGCGTACGTGCACCCACGCACACATGCACCCACCTACTTCATGATGTAGGTCACTTGCCTACATAAGCTTATTTTTCCCAGTTTTTTTTATTTTTCTATTTTTGCAATGAGGGCGTAGGAGTCTCTATTTCTGATGAAATTTGAATGATATATTAGAGGGATATAATCATGAAAATCCATGGAGCATCTTTCAAAAAAATGAGAAAAAATAAGAATGATGTAGGTAAGTTACCTAAATCATGAAGTAGCTCATACGTCAAATAAAAACTCTCTTGTTTGCATCAACCTTTCAAAGGGCTCATTAAAGCAAACTATTGCTCAATCATAAATGAAAGCCTTGATTTCCACTCATCAAAACAGAGGAAGGAAAATAGAAATTTCCCTCGAAGAAAAATTAAAATTAATGAAGAAAATATGTCTCTAAGATAAAGAAAGAAAAATCTAATTATTATATATACACACACTAAAACAAAATTGAATTATAGTAATGTTTTTTTTTTCAAAATCTATTACTAAATTAGCCGTTGTTAAATATATAATGACGGTGTTATTCATTGGAAAATGAGTTTTCATTCTTAAAATTAGTAACGAATAGTATCAATCGCTATATCATTAGCAATGATCCATATAGTATCGTTTATCCATTGCTATTTTCAAAATATCAACTAATTGTCGCAATTTTTTTTAGTTTAAAATTTATCAATGATTAATTAGAGGTTTGAAAAGTAGTAAGGATAAGCATCGTTGTAGATCGTTGCTAATGATATCGTTGAATGTGATATTCGTCTTTAATTTCAAGTATAAAAATGCATTTTGCAGCGAATAATATCGTTGTTATATTAACAACGACTAATATAGTGATAGCTTTTGAAAAAAGCATCACTATAGCTCAAATTTGTTGTAGTGATATGATAAAATAGGGCTGCTTTGTGTTTGTGGGGGGGGGGATGAGAAAAAATGGGCGGAATTAGTTCACCTTAGGAGCAGCCCCATTTTACGCCCCCCCCCTCCCCCCGCCACACACACGTACACAAACGTAAAATGTGTGTGATTTTGTTCACCATATAACATCACGCTATCAATTCCAAACTCAACTTAATTCGAGACTTCTAAACGATCCATCAAGACTGTGAAATTCTAATAGTTTCGGAATTAATAAAAGTTAACCCTTCTAGATGTACATCTTAGGATTATCTGCTTTACACAAAATTTGATACATATATTTCACAAATAATTATAGGTAAATCCTCCAATGTTTCATTTAAAAAAAGGATACTTGTCATGGCACTAATGCCTGCAAAGTTAGATGCACCTTGGTGCAAGCTCCACACACACATGGGTAAAATAGGGTTGCCCGGGGAGGCAATTTGGCTCCCCCATCCTTTTTTTTCTAGTTTTTTTTATTTTTTTAAATGCATCCATGTATTTTCATCACTATATCCCTATATATGTCACTTTAGTTTCATGTAAAATAGAGTCTCATACGACTCCATCTAGACATTCATTTTTTAATGGTCTCTGAATTGATGAAATCAACCACATCTGGATGGAGGCCGTATGAGTCTCTATTTCACACGAAATTTGAATGACATGATACATTGATATAGTGATGAAAATACATAGATACATTTTTCAAAAAAAAATAAAAAATAGAAGAAAAAAAACACGGCGAAGGGAGCCAAGTTAGCTCCCACTAAGGGGTAGCCTCATTTTACCCTATATATAATACTAATAATTAAATAATAAGAAATTATTTACCAATAAATAATATCATCATTATATGTTTAATATCGTAATAAAAAATATCATCGTTATATGTTTAATATCGGAAAATACAGTGATGGATTTCGGAAAATGCGTAGGTATAGGCTTCTTTTTGGTTAGTAATTGTATGTTTAAAAGAATTGATGGATGTTGAAAAAACTAAGTAATTTGTATTTTGTCCGTGTAAAATCGCTATTGAAAATTGATCATTCTACATATGGGCCTCCAGTCATCCTCTTATACATGGATAGTTAGCAATAAAGGTCAATTCCTTTAAGAAGTAAAGACACTGACTTGTCCATGTAAGCTAAGTAATTTGTAATTTGCAATACATTGAAGTTAAGCATATACAAGCATACAATCAAGGAATTGCAGATTTACTATTGACTAAACGGTGTTTCACCCACATCAAAATCAAAAATTGAGCTAAATTCCTCAACAAATTCAATCATACATGCATTAATATTTGAATTTAATAAATCATAACTGTAAAATAAAAATACCTTTTCAATCACTCAAAAGCCACTGAAAATGTACAAAACATAAATTCAAAAATAAACAAGAAAATAGGAATAGGAACATTATATTAATAGTAATATACTCAAAAATATGTAAACTTCAAAATTTATACTTATTCTATATAACTTCATTTGAGTTGATTTCTTTTGTATTAATTCAATAAAAAGCTTAAAAATATAAAAATATGACAAAACTCCACTATAAATATTGACAATTGGAAGAGGTTCACTTTTTCCAATATCTAAGAGCATGCAAAACTTCAATTTACCTCAATTCACTTTTACATTTCATCATTTAAAGTACTTTAAATTCTAAAAATACTTTGAATTTAAGCATATGTGAAAATCGATTTTGAAATCCTTTTCTATAAATTTTTATTTCTTTTTCAATTTTGGAATCCATTTCTATAATTTCTTATTTCTTTTTCGGTTTGGAATCCATTTCTATACTTTTTATTTCTTTTTCTTTATTTAATATAAATTTCATATTTACTCCTTTTCTTATGATTTTAATATTATTTTGTTACTTGTATATTCTACTTCCCCGTAAAGATATAAAATCATTAAAAATGATAAAATAAAAGAGGAACAAAAATATATTTTTCTGTGCGGAAGGCATGAATTCTATAAAAGTCAGGGCAATGGAAGACTCATATGAAGATAAAATCCAAGAGCTCCATGTACAAGAAAATCCTAATTACATCATTTGCAAGAAAGTTAATCATGAATTAAAATCTATAGATTTCGATGCATACAATGCAAGATCGAAAATAATTCTCAAATGGAATACTGATGAAGCATCTAGTCCATTGCTTTATTATTAGAGGAATACTGATGGAGTTTATAGAACATATTTGGTATCTCGATGATAGTTGTAAACACCACATAATAGAAATAAATGTACATTTATGAGCCTCGAGAAACGACATGACTCGTATGTTAAGTTTGAGGAGGGGAATTTGAAAAATGTGCAAGGCAAGGGAATTATAGCTATCTAAACAAAGCAAACCACTTCTAAACCTATTCATGTTGTTCTTTTTGTTCCTAGCTTAACCAAGAATACTAGGTATTCACTAAGAATAGATAATAGAATATGTAAAATCTTTGATAAAATAAGAAGACATAAAGGTTGCATACATTAAAATGGCCGGACATAATGCCTTCCATCGTCAATACCTATAAATGAGGATGATTCCTTTTATGGATTTTAAGATATCCACAACTAAATTTTAAAAATCGTATGTTATCATTAATTCATAAGAACGTGATTATTAGACTTCATTGAGAAAGAGAGAAGTATTTATCAAAAGATGAATATATAGAAAAAATGCATAGGTTATCATTCACGAAAGATATCATAGAGAGCAAGAGCTCTGCTTGATTTGATATACTTAGATGTTTGTAACTCGAACTCCATTCTAAATAAAATCAAGTACTTTCTATATGTGTAGTTAAATTCAGTAAGATGATGCTACTTTTAAGAAAAAAAATCTTTCATACTTTTATCAAGTTTGAAGATTCTAATCAGATTGAAGTGGAAAGTTTAAATAAAAAGAATTTCAAGACTTCTACATTACTCAAGAAATCAAAAAAATTGACATTGAGATACACTATACTCCGTAGGGATGACAAGTTTCCATGGTTATTTGATCAGGGTTACTTCAGCACCAACAAGAAGTGCTCACCAAACAAACTATCTCAACTTCTTTTTGATAGTTAAAATAAAGTAACTTCGGTAAACACAAGGAGTGCATCTAAAAAGTTTCAAATAAATCAATTATTAGTTCTAATATTTATTTCATTCACTAAGTAGAAGGGATTCTATTCCATGGAGTAGGTAACCTACTTTACTTTTATTTTCCCACTTTTTTTTATTTTTTTGAAAAGTGCTTCCATGGATTTTAATAATATATCCCTCTAATATGTCATTCAAATTTTGTCAGAAACAGAGACTCATATGCTATCCATCCAAAACATGTAATTTTAACGGTCTTAGATTTGATATAATATACATGTTCTAGATGGAGGGCATAAGAGTCTTTGTTTTTGCAAAATTTGAATGACATATTAAAGGGATATAGTTATGAAAATCCATGAAAGCATTTTTCAAAAAAATAAAAAAAAATGGAGAAAAATAAAAGTAAAGTAGGTAAGTTATCCATGGAGTATGATCCCTTTCCTCTACAAGAAGTACACAAATATGATAGAAAAATAGGAAAAAGAAGAAGTATACATGAGAGCGAAATGCGACAAAATAAAAGGGACAATTAACTAACCAAAGGAATAAAAAATAGTTAAAATATGTTCATAATAATTTTAAAAAAATATTAAAAAAATATAAATAAGTTGAATCATAATAAAAGGGAGCGTCGATGTGACATACGTTCTTTATTGAAAGCGAAAAGAAGGATATGGTGTAACTTTTGTTCGCGCCCATCATCAAAGAAATGAAAGTTTATTAATATCATTAACATATTGTATTATATAATATATTATACTAATATAATAGCACGGGTTGTGTCTTATATGACATTAACTAATATACAAATCAATATTAAATATTTTATTCAGATATTCGAATTTGGATCCGGATATTCAAGCCATTACCATATCTATATCCGGAAATTTTTTACAATTCATATTCATATTCGATCCGTATTCGATTAATATTCACATACGGATATCCGTATCTGGTGATTTTTTTTAATACGTTGATAGATATTTAAATATATCTATAACCGTTTGCATCCTTATGTAATGCAAAACCATACGAGGATTGCTCATCTGCAAAAGCAGAATAGACAGAAATGGTGAAATCCTTTGGCGGGAAGAACACACCCCCCCTTGCTATCAGCCATCTAATACCGCTTGCATCCAGTTCGAAACCCGTGGCCTCAAAGCTTGCGTAGTTGAATCCATTCTCTGTGGTAACATGGATCTGAGATAGAATTCCCTTCCATAGAATTTCATGGAGTAGCCACAAGGATCGAACTCTGTCTCATGCAATATCTTGTTCATTCCGAATTCTGTGGTTATTTCCTGCGGAGGAGCTCCCATTCTTTTTCAAAAGACAAGCTCTGTTCTTGTCCAATCCAATCCTGCACATCTTAAGTGTGAGGATAGAATCTCCAGCTCCATTAATCGAGGCAGAGTAGACATGCAGTAGTTGAGCACAGTGGCTTCCTCGTAAAAGCTACAATGCGGGAAGGACTGAGCACCAGGTTGGGATCGATGGGAAGGGAATCAAGAGAGGGCAATGATGGTGGTGGGGCGGAGGTCAGGAGGTGCTGGGGAGGAGGGCTAGAGGTTGGGGCAGTGCTGACAGCTGGGGGGCTTTGGGCAGTGCGAGGGAGCTCGGGGCGGAGCTGAGAAGGCTAGGGGTGGCGCTGGGAAGGAGAGTTGTGGTCAGGAAGGTGTTGGGAGGGGAGGGGGAGGAAGGTGAGGGGTGAATAGTCTTTTTTCCTGAGAGAGCATCTCCACCACTCAAATGCTTTCTCACGGTATTTGACTTCATATTTTCATGTCGGGTATCGATCGACGAACATAAAAATAATATATAATATTATTTTGAAAAAAAATTGAATTTTATATTATTAAAAATAATATATAAAAATATTTGGAATTGAGAATGGCAAATGGTTTGCCGATTTTCATTTTCAAATATTTTTATATATTATTTTTAATATTGTAAAATTCAAAAGTTTTCTGAAATAACGTTGATCGGTGAACGATTTTATATATTATTTTTAATATTATAAAATTCAAAAGTTTTCCGAAATAACATGGACGATCAATGACCCGTGACAGGGAAATACTGAATCAGATACCTTGACAGGTCGTTTGGGTGATGGGAATGCTCTTTTAGGGAAAAACTCAGGAGAATACATTTGTAACTTTGATAGAGAAAAAAAAGGTTATGTAGATTTTTTTTACGGAATTTAGTTCGTTTTAACGGCCAAATGGATGGAAGTTAATCACATGCTTTATAGTACCAGTTAAGATTGTTTACAAAGTCAACAAGGTAGTTGGTAACGTTTCTAGGATTCATGGTGTAAAAATACCATTACGCCCGTGTAGATATGGGCATAAAGTCCTCCACTTATAGGAGAGAAGTTTCTAGAATAAGAATAAGGAGAGGTGGAGAAAAATTAAATTTTATCAACATCTACTAAAAAGATCTAGATAATGAGAGAGTAAGAAGATTTTAGATCTCTCATCCGAAATATATCTACCCATTTGGAGGGCTTATAAATACCCCTAAGAGGTATTTATTAATTTGAATACGATAATAACAAGAAACACAATACAACCACTGCCACTATAAGAGTCTATAAAGTATCCAAGTATTGTAAGTAGGTGCATGTGCGAACTTGCCTAGATTTAGTAGGTTCGATCCAGTCCGTTTAGTATTTTAAAGTTCGAGTTAGGTTTAGTTCGACGAGTTGAAACGTTGTTTAGGTTTAGTTGGCTTGGTTTAGATTAGCAAAGGTTCGATTCGATTGGTTAAATGTTCTTTTTAGAACAAACATTGAAAAAATACCTATTTCGCACATTATTTTGCATTGATCAAAGATTTTTTAAAACATACCTTCAACCATTCATATTTTACAATCTTTTTCAATTCAATCGAGTCCGATTATGGTTTACATAAATAATTTGGTTCATTTATCCTTTATTGTAATTTATACAATTACAAGAAGTTATATATTTGGTAATTAATAATAAGAAACAAATAAAACTTTATATATTTTATGATACATGCAAGCACAGATTCAAAGATACATATATGGATTTCAATGTGAATGTATGTAAATATATCAGACTTTAACTGATAAATTCAATTGAGATGTTTCGATCTCCAAAAAAATATTTATGTCTAACCCAAAGTAAGTATACTCTAGATTTTCTAAAGACTCCAATATGCTGAGATGCAAGCCAACCACTACCACTGCAAAGAAATTCGGCTATAGTAACGATTTTTTCGAAATCCGTCAATAAAATCGTTGTTAAATATATAATGATGATATTATGACGAATTTCATATATGTCGTTATATAATTAGCAGTGGTCCACATAGCGATGGTTATTCATTGCTATTTTTCAAACTTCTAATTAATCGTCGCTAAATTTTGAACTAAAAAAATAGCGACGATTAGTTGATATTTTGAACAATAGCAATGGATAAGCGTCGCTATATGAACTGTTGCTAATGATATAATGACAGATATGATATTCGTTGATAATTGACACAAATCATAAACTAAGTAAAAAAAATATGTTGAACATCTTGATGATGCAGGTTGTAAATGTTGTGAGTCAATTCATGCATAATCCTACCACCTTTCATATTTATGCAACCAACAAATTACGTGTTGCGTAAAAAAATCATCTGGAAAAAATCTTATGTTCAAGATTAATCCCAATGTAACAATTGCAGGATACTCAGATCTTGATTGGGCTGGTTTTGTGGGTGAAAAGATCCGCTTCACAATGCATCTACGTGAAATTTTAGTTATTTAGAGAAGCAAAAAATAGAATCTTTTGCCAGATCGAGTGTTGAAGGTGAATATCGTGTCTTTGCAAATTGCGTGACTGGTATCATTGTGCTTGAAATTTTGCTACATGTCTCTGGCATCAAAGTCGATATGTCTGTGAAGATGCTCTATGACAATAAAGCTATGGTAAACCTGATCAATAATCCTGTTATGCATGATATACAAAGAATGTGAAAATCGACAATTATTTTATTCATGGGAAGATTGATGCGGGAGAGGCTTGTCTTCCATACATGAAATATGACGATCAAGTTGCCGATCTCTTCACAAAGAGATTTCCTATAGTAAAATTTGAGATAAATGTAGGCAAGTTGACCATGATCAACATGTATGTCCAACTTAAGGAGTGTGGAAGATGAGTCAAAGTTATTAGATAAACACAACTTTGTATGGACCATTTACCATACTCAACTATATCATCAAGGAATGCCCTAATCTCTAGCGAGAGAAACTAGGTTTTGTATACCCTGTGGTTTCTCCATCTTCGCAGGGGTTTCCATGTAAATCTTTTCTTCTTGTTCGTAATGTTTTTGCTTGATTTCATCAGTGAGAAATTTAAACACAACCAGTCTTTAATTGAGAGATACGAATATGAAAAGAACGACTTTTGCAGGATGGTTCAAACGAGAGCATGCACACAGACCAGGCAAAGTCATGAATGAAAGAGCGATTCGATTATTTAAATTGTGAATTGTGTTTAAGAAAGTTAAAAGAATATTAGTTCTCCTCCATTCACACAGGAGACTTTAGATGAAACCCCATCTTCATTAAATAAAAATAAACTGCTCAGATCAGACGCGTACTAACTCAACGACTGTGTCTCCCCCATTAAATTTTAGAAGTAAAAACACTAAAATAGAAAAGTGTTAATCTTGGTTTTGTCGTATCTTGCATTTCATAATCTATGTTTACTCTCCGATTATAACATTTCCGATCATTCATGGTATTTAAACGTCCATTTAATATCATGCAAGACATTTTTGCTTTGATTTTGGTATAAAGATTTAATATCTCTTATATATAGGGCCAAACATAGTTTGCACATCAATGAAACCTTAAACCCGAAACCCTTAACGGTTGACAATTCGCAACCGGACTGGTTCTACATCCAATGAAACAACAGCACTAATGAAACTCTACTCAAGGACATTAAGATCAAATCAAAGCAATGCAATCCTTAAACCTGGTTCTCCAAACAGGGAGGCAGGGATTCATACAGGATTCACATGGTTCATACGGGTTATGTTCAAGAGCAAGCAGAGGACAAGTTTGCTGATCCACAAACAACTGCACATAGGTTTAATTCAAGATGTTTTCCTCATCGTCCTCGTATATACATCCCCAACCTTCACGGTGCAATGGTTAGCTACAAATACAAATGGTACTTCATGTACAAATACAATACAATACGTATTGGTCTTCTTTTCTCACTTCATACTCCTTATGCAGTAATGAAGAATACTCTCTTTGCGACAATATACCTAGACCATCTTACTATGTTTCACCAAAAACTTTAAACTGCTATATCTCGTACCGCTCGTGCAAACATACCGAACAGTTTAGCTATGATACTCCCAATTTGATCAATATGCAGCAGTATCATGTGTTCCCTGGGAAAATTCTAGACTCCAGCAAAACAAGATCACAAAGAAGAAGAGATGAGCACGATCAACACATCGCATTGCACATCATATTTTGTGGTACATGATTTTAAGGAAAGCCAACCAAAACTAGTATTCAAGTCTCAAGCAAGTCAAGTAACAAGTCAACTATAAAACCAGGCAAACAAACTGTACATATTCTATTCTAAACATGAGGCTTGACAATAATAAACAGCCTTAGATATCAAATCTTAATACAATCACAAAGGAAACATGGTCGGCACAGCTCGCGATGGGCAACCACATACTATTGAATTGACCGAGCACTGGCAGTGCTCTCTCATCTTATGGCTAAAGAAACAAAGGTGTGAAGCAGCAAACAATCATATTTCCCCCATTCATATCCTTCTCAAACACATTCATGCTACAATCTGTAAACAAATTGTACAATCTTGCACTTACCAAGTGATCAAGCTAGACTTTTTCGATTTGAACCATCCGTCTGCTGTCGGAAAGAATCAAAAAATCGCTCCACAACGCGAATCAGCAGCAATACTATAGCCCCATCAGCACCACCACAGACATCAACACTGCAAGAACCATGCCCAGAAGGCCACTGCCCAAAGAAGAGCTCCTGAAAGCATGGTTTTTAGGGAGCAAGTCAGGCAGGGAGCAAACCTCCCCATTGAAGACCACCTTGCTCGGGAACCCGTCACCGCCCTGAACATCAATCCCGGGTGTCTTCTTCTTCGTGAAAGAGATCACGGTCTGCATCTTCCCAGGATCCTTGGGATCGACATCGCCATTCTCCTTAACCAGGTAGTTCAAACCGGGCAGTCCCTTCATGAATATGGTGTTGTTGCCAATTGCAGTCCCGTTGAAGGAGTACATTTCCTCGTAACCGGCGTAGGCCTTCTTCATCTCCACGGCCGCGAACCAGTCCGCGATCGACGAGTCCTCCCAATTGAACAGCGTGATCCTCGCACTCCATCCGCCTCTGTAATCAGTGTAGACATGCCAATTGATGCTCACTCCGCAGTAATCCCCGCAGGGGAGTGGGTTCGGCACGTTGTAGTGCTTGATCTCGGCCCAAGCTCTCGCCTTTAGCGTCCTGTTATCGAACGGAACCAGCAGCGCCTCCGGCGGGAGAAGCATTGCCTTCGAGCTGACGCTGCACGTCCGGTCGACTTTGTCCGGGCACCCACAGGCGCACGTCTTGCACGGCACCACCGAATCATTGTAAAACCCCGAGAACGACACACAGCACCGCGGCGGCCGCTTCTCGACGGTGATATTGCAGACCACCTGCCAACTCGCGATCGCGGACGCGGAAGTCGGGAGCCCGCTGGGATCGGGGAACAGCGACGGGTTGACGCGGATCGGCGCTGAGCAGTTGTACGTGGGGTTCATCGCGTTCTCCGATCCCGAGATTTGCCAATTCAGCGGCGGCATGAGATCGGTGCGGTTCATGTGCGGCGGCATCTTCCTCACCTCCATTTGGAAGGCCGATCGCGACTGCGTCTCGTCCATGATCTTCGGAAGGATGGTGCCGTTCCGGCAGCAGGACGGTATGCGGCCGAAATCCGTGTTGTTGAACATGGAAACCGGGAGGTCGACGATCGTCGGAGTGAGCTCGCAGTTGAGCACGGAGGAGAGATCGAAATCCTTGTAAAATTGGCCCTGCTTGCCGTAGATGCACTCGGAGGGGTTCTTGATGGTGGGGTGTGCGCCGCGCATCTTCGTGATGAACTCGCCGCGGGTCCAGGTCCACTTGAGGCGCCAATTGTCGAGGCGGCCGAGGGGGCTGAGGTTGTCGATGGTGACGAGTGCGAGGTAGGTGGCATCGTAGGACTGGAGAACGTCGTAGACTATGGAGATGTCGCCGGGGAGGCGCGGCCGGATGGGGTCGGAGATAGAGGAGTTAGGGCGGAACTTGGGGTCGCGCGTGCAACAAGTGTAGAGGAAGGAGGAGTTGCCGGTGGGGGAGGTGGGCTTGGGGCAGACGAAGCCGGGGTTGTCGAGGGAGATGGAGGAGGGGAGCGGGGGGGTCTTGAAGACGCCGAAGTCGGTGCCGGTGAGCTCGATTTTTGCCTGGATTTGGTTGAGGTCACCGGCGGTCTCGATGGCGGTCTTGAGGTCGGGGGAGGAGGAGCCGATGAAGGAGACACCGGTGCCGTTGGAGACGATGAAGGGGAAGGCGGAGGAGTCGGCAGGGATGGCGTTGGATGCGGAGACGAGGACGGTGCGATCCGGGAGGGGGATGTGGAGGGACCAGGAGGTGAGGGGGACGGAGTCGGTGTTGAGGACGGTAGCGATGGAGTGGAAGGAGAAGGGCTGGTTGGAGGGGTCGGAGGGGAGGAAGGGGTGGATGCGCGTGCGGGAGGTGCGCTGGTAGGAGAGGAAGACACCCACGCACGAGTCCTGGGGTGGCGGGGGCGGCGGCGGCGCTGGAGGCGCGGGCGCGCGGCGGGGGGTCGTTGGTTGGGAGGCGGTAGCGGCGGCGAGGAGGAGGAGTAGGAGGAGCTTGGGGAAGAGCGCGGCGGAGGCCATGGTGTGTGTTGGGGTTGGGAGAGAGGAGATGGGGGGATATGGAGGAAAGGGGGGACTGGGAAGGAAGCGCGTGAGGGTGGACGCTGGACAGTGATGACGCGAGGACGGGGTTCGTTTCGGCTGACTTGGTTTCCTTGCGCTTTCGTGTCTTCCTTTTCTCTCCTTTATTTTTTCGAATTCGGGGATGGGCGCGGGATCGGGACATGTGAATTATGGATATTTCTTTTTCTCGTTTCTCGGGATTATTGCGTTCATGGTCTTGTATAATTTCAAGATTATAATTACGCGAGATTATTTGAAAACGAGAGTGTTTTTGCATGAGGAATAAGAAGGGACTAAGGTTAAGTGGCTTTTATTCTTCGTGTTACAACGATGCGATGAATATTGTAGACCAAGATGTAATAGATGATGTGATGTTAGTAGGGATGAAAATGAATGTGAATATATTTGTATCCGATCTGCTATCGTATTTGTTTTTTGTACATATTTTGACATTTATGTTTGTTTTAAAATGGATGTGGATATGGATATCACTTTGACATTCGATAATATTCGCATTCGTATTCGTATATTCATTTTCGTACTTAATTATAATAATATATTTATTTATAACTATGTGCAGCAATATTTTATGATTGCATTCACCATTGTTGATATAATTGTTATGAAAATACGATGTCTAGCATACCTATTTTATGTGTAAATCATCCTAAACATGTATATTTTAGTTCATCTATTAAAAATTTTTGTTATTATTCGTATCCGATTATTGTTCGTTTAACATTCATATTCGTTTTTAAGGATATTTTGACACATTTTTTACATTCGTCAATATTCGTATCCGCATTCGTATTTGTATTTTAAAATGAATGAGGATATGATTTTATCTATATTTGTATCTGTATCCGACCATTTTCATCCCTATATGTTAGATACAATCCAGATGTAGCCAAGAAATATTTATCAATATTCCATTCTGTACAAATATCTTTTATCTGATCATCTTGTTTACTTTTACCAATAATATATATGATTGGATTCCATGTCAATTGGTTTCCAATGAAGATGTCTTCTATGACGTTCGAAAATTTTGGTCTAACTAGGATATATTTAGATCAGGAATAAGATTCTCTTATGTCTGTGTACTTAACACGGTAAAGGAAGCCTCCAAATCTCTGCTAATTTCACATGAGTATGGAAATTAGTTTCTGTAATTGTTAATTAAGTTATAACTTAGGGTGCGTTTGCTTCGTGGGTTATCCATGGGAGGATAACCCGATCTTGTATTTGTGTGTTTGATTGGTGGGTTAAAGGTTGGGAGGATTTGTGTGATGTGATTGTATTGGAACTTGAAAAAGTTGATAGTTATTATAATATGATTGTATTGAAATTTGAAAAAGTGGGTGGTTGTTATGATATGATTGTATAGAAGTTTGGAATAATGAGTAGAAGTTGAGTATTTTATGATTTTTAGATGATATGATGGTATAATATATAATTTGTTTGATGGGAAGGAAGTGGGCTCCACTAGTGGATTAGAGATGTGGGGTTTGTGGATAACTCCCAACCGAACGGGCACTTAAGAATAGTCGGCATTACATCAAAATAATCGTAGCCAGGTACTCTTTTACTATGAATGCAGCGACGACAGATTTATTTTATTCGTAGCGAAATTTTTAATTAAAAAAGTTGCAGGGCTTGTTTGAGTAAGAGATTTTCTCTTAGGTCAGTTTCTGATATTTCCGCGTGATGTTGGTTCTCGATTTCTTATGTTGTCGTGATCCGGACAGTGCAGTTCGAGGCTCCGAGTTGGAACGCCGTCAGTTCAATCCAATGGCCCCTTTTTTTTAAGAGGATATAGCCAAGCCCCTGATGTAGATCAAAATTACAGATGTGCCATTACTTTGAGCTGGACAAAGAAGGACCGTTTCTTTCCGTGGCGGAGTATATATTTTGACAGAAACCGGTGGGGTTGATTTGGCTTCTAAGGGTGGAGCCCACTTCTAGATTTGATTTCGACCCGGTCCAAAGGAAGAAAGTCCGATACGGGTCCGTTTCTAATCGAAGTCCGGGAAAAAAATGAAAAAATGCAGATTCGAACTCGAACCCGAGCCCGAGTCCGGCTCAAAATGCACTATTTCGTACTCGGGTTATGGCCCCGTTGCAGTAGTGGGTCTCAATTTTCCTGGAATTTGTTTTGTCATTTCCTTGATGACTGATGACCATCTTCTTGATCTAAGACGGGATACTCTTGTCATTACCTTGAGATTAGTACTATACTAGGATGTAACCTGCGCTTCGCGGCGGATAATAAATTGATTATATATTGTAAATTTAAATATTAATTTATAATGTTTAAGTTAAAATTAAAAATGAATAAAATAAAAAAAAAAGAGTAAAAGGAATAAATATAATGTACGGAATAAGGTAATTTTTTTAATATATAATTTCCATCTAAAAAAACCTCATATATTATAATAAAGATGAAGAAGAGTGTGCGGTTTTATAAAGAGATGGCTCCCATAGATAATGATCTCCTTGTATATTTAATCAACAATGTAATTATTTTATTATGAATTAAATGAAATATGTAGTGATTGTTCATAATGTATCTTTTATGTGCATTGTTTCATATTATATGACACCCATTCATATATGTACGCCTGAAGGTGCAAAATGCATCTAAAAACAAGTATTCAAATACATATATGATGTTCCTAAATCATAACATCGAATATAAAAACTAAAATCAATTAGTTTTGGATACATGAAACAAAATCCAAAGGTAATAGGTGAAAATTGCAAATACAATAGAGAGGAATCATCCCAAAGTGCCGGTATGTGCTGAATTATACATATTTTTTAAAAAAAATAAAACTTTCTGTCATTTATTTAATTAGAAGTTGTCTAATAAATATTTTTTTAAAAGTCCCACATCTAAAGAAACGAAGATGCGTTATTTATTCTTATTAACAATAGAACCCTTGGATATGATTTTAACTTGAAATATTAAAATGATTTAATTTATCATTCTGACCAATTGTATTAGATCAGAAATTTTTAAATATGTAAAATAATAGATTGGACCCAACCATTGGCAAAAGTATATATGGGCATCCATACATTGTATATACGTGTGATTTTTTTTAAATGTATTGTGTCATTTAAGATGTGATACCACGGATTATATTTTAAAGAAATGTGAAAGAAATGAAATATTAAAATTGATAACTCTCTTTCTTATTCCATCGTACTTATTTCGTCTTTGGCCGTTTTACTCATTAATACAACAACACATTAATTATGAATGATAAGAAAGATGAATTTAGGATTAAAATATAAAAAAAAACACAACCATTTTAACATATATTCTTTTCTTCAAAGCTATGATTTGCATGTCAAGCGATGTGAACATGAGAATATTATTTTAAGTGAATATGTAAGTATCAAAAAATAATATATTATGAAATGTAGTGAAATATATGAGCATTAGTGCAAATGTCTAATAGATTTAATTTAAAATAATATTCACTAAAATTGAATAGGATGCAATTAAGCCAAAATCTAATCCATTCAAATTCATGTGAACCCATATTTATTATAATTCGCATGAACATTGCACGTTATTAGTGATCAATGATTAGAATGTTGGACATGCGAGCCCATGGCGAGCCATTATGCAATAAATGTTATTGCGAATATCATTCCCTGGTCTAAAATGAAGAATGAATATTTTGCATAATAGGTCCCTTACTACAATTAGGGTTATGTACCATGGACATCTTGATGATCATACAACTGTTGATTCAACTATTAAATCATAGAGGTTGGTGCTTGGATGAATATCTAAAGGGTTAGATTGAGGACTTATCAAGCACCGTCAAATGATTGTTAAGAGATGATCTCCAGCCTGAGTAGGAGATGGCAATCCTTTCTCATTTAGGCTGATATCTGACCGACCTCTTGATGCAGGTCCTCTGCATAGGAATAGAGATTCGAAGGTGTCAGATTAGTTAGGTCAAAGAGTTGACTTAACAAGATCGAGATAACCAAAGTCCTATATCGTATGCTGTCACGATACAGGCACGCATCCTCTGACCGGAGACAGATGTGTTACTATATGTTTGAGTACGTACATTTGGTAGACCAATAGGTTGATGACCTAACCAAGGTCTATATACCGACGCGCTGGTGTGCATATAAGAGCATATGAGTAATATGTTCTCTGAAAGGGATCATACAGGTTCAGTTACTAAATCGGAAGACATGAGCACACTCATGAGATATTGGGAAGAATCAAATTCCAAGCACTTGGTCGTCTTTGGAAGCTTGACTGAATTTGTAGGTTTGATATATACTTTCGAAAAGTATATGATCAAGGCCTAGGTACGATATATGCTTTTGGAAAGTATATGATCGATACTAAGTCCCAATGATCGAATGAGAAACTTACTGATAGAACCCAAAAGTTGACAGTATAGAATTAATCTAATACTTCGGGTTTATTCTGGGTCTTCCAGTATGCAGGATGTACAGGTATTGGGAATACCTGATGGTGATGTGATCATAAACAATTGTATAACCATGACACTTCCATTCATAGGGAGTGATGAAACGGGTCTGGAATTTAGTGACTCCTCTCAGTAGAGAAGTAATATTATCTTGGTCCAATTATTGGACATTGATCTGAATATGATTCAGATGCAATGAGAAAATTAGACTTGCGGTCTTGATTTAATCAAGCATCTATGGGAGGCCCGCGATCTGGATTTGAGATATGATCTCAATATCCAAGTCACTATACGTGGAACAATACAATCGCCCTGTCCTTATCTCCAAGTATCTGCGGAGAGATCGCATTATTCTTGAAGGGTTCGGGAATAATTCCATAAGATCTAAGCAATAAAGAAATAATGATTAAATGTGATTTAATCATCTTGATGTGTGAAGAAATTATCCAATATAATTAAATGTGATTTAATTGTTATGGATAAGAATAATGTGGATAGAAATATCCAATTATTCATAATATATTATAAATGTGATTTATAATGTATTAGAGAGAGCTAATTATAATGTATATTTGTTAATAAATTATTATTATGTGTATTGGATACACATTGTGTAATTAATTGACAATGTAAATTATATGTTGTTTTGGGTTGTGAATATGATTCACAATTTTTAATGGCAAGATTGCAATATTCTCAAATATAATTGTGAATTATTTTTGAAGAATAAAACCCAACAAAATTTGTTGGAAAAAAATGAGAGATTTCCATGGAAACATGCAATCTCATGAAATATCATGAGATTGCCCTCCATATGGAAAGGGTGGGTGGCACCCAATTCCTAATTGGAATGGGTGGCTGTCCACATGGAATGTTCATGGAGATGTAATCTCCATGTATATTCTCTCCTTATTTATTGGTTTGTTTAGGATTGATTTATATTTTATTTTGTCAAATATATTTTTATCTAAATTAGATCATAATTTGGTCGTTTTACCAACAACAATCTTGACCATTGGATTAGACATAAAATCAATCTCATCCATTGATTTTATATGTCCCATGGATTGAGATCCATGGATCCCAAAACCCTATAAATAGAGAGGCATACCTTGCTCTCTTGTACATGCAATATTGAAGCTCTCTCTCTCTCTCTCTCTCTCTCTCTTTCTTCCTACACGTCAAGCCTCTCTCCCTCTATTTAGTGACCGACCACCAAACCCTAGAGGAGAGGTTCTCGTCGACGCTCTCGCCACCACGACGCCGCTTCGACGTTCTTCGGTTCTCCATCTTCTTGGAGTGCTACACTTGCGAAGGAGACGTTCGATCTCGTACGACGAGATCAGGAGCAACCGTGCTTGGATCATCTTCTTGGATTGCGAGGACTACGCGGTTCATCCCCGCGCTCGCAAGCGGTCTCACCGACGATCAGACTCGAAACAGGAGGTCTCTTTCTTTAGAGACTCGATCAACCACTCTTCAAGAGGTATTCTTTTATACTTGTTGTGGTTATAGATGAAACGATCCGAGAATCGTTCTTGGATCATGTGGTTTCATCGAATGAAATTTTTTTAAATTCTGCGGCACAGAACAACTAGTACGACTAGTCGTTCTTCGTCGTACCCGATGCGACGATCACGCTTCCATGATGCGCTTGAGGATAAATCCATATCCTTCAACTGGTATCAGAGCCTTAGGTCGGTGGTTTTGAATACGATCCATTAACCGAGGATGACTTGGGTTCATCAGGGCTTGCGAAAGTTTTCTTGCATTTCATTTTCGCATCTCTGTTTGATGATTATTTTCGGCACTATTTAAATTGTTTAAACAAGAAAATAATAATTAGATTTTGTTCCCCATTAAATAAGGAAATCTTAGGATCTGAGTTTGCGTGATTTCGATTCCGTTTGCTCAAGTTATGCTCATTTTAGTGAACATGTATCCAATGTTTCAGGGACTGCGGATCATGACGTAATTAAGATTATAATTGCGGATTTGATACGCCTTGAAATACATGCAAATAACTTAGGTTCTATTGTAAATAAAATTAGCAAACTTTAGGAACTTATTTTGCTTAATTTGGATTTAAATTGATTGAGATATGGTATTTTTAGTAAGTGAGGGTCACTGCTGAAAATACTTTCCTAATCAAAAACCTAGTGATTGTCATTTAATCAATTGGTGAAATTAAATTATTTAATTTCCTGGAAAATTGTGCATAAATATTTGAGAAATATTTGATGATAATTATTTCCTTAAATGACATTGCCTTAGCCAATATTTGATTAGATGTGATCTAGATCATTAATTGGTTACATGATCTACATTCCAACAAACATGTTGCTTGAATAGGACTTGAGATTTGTTTAGCAAATCTCATTATAATGTTAATCAATATTGTTTTGATTATTATTATATGGTATAATTTCGGTTAAAGAACCGATGATCATTTCAAGTACAAAGTGATCTATTTTGCATTATGCTTTCTCGAGGTGGATATGGTGTCTAGTCGGAGAGCATTGGGGTAGCGGGTTGCAACGTATGTGGTCCGTCCCACTCTCGTCGGTACTGGTCATGACAGCGGGTAGGGTTTGTATAATGCTTAAGAAATCATGATATATTTCTAATTATTAAAATTCGAAATAATATGTATTTGAGATAATACCATAATTCAAGTAACAATTAAGAATGTTAGTTGGATATTAAATGGATCATTAATTTAATATGATTAGATTAATTGGATTCCAATTAAAATTAAAACACTCTACTATGAATAGAGTTGTCAATTCCCTTGGAAGTATTAATCGTAATAATATGATTCATAATGATTAATTAAAATTTGAATATGATATGGAGGATCACATAAGTGACATCCATGATCTCCCGTCAAGGCGAACAGTTCCGTCGCCAGGGATTGTATGTAGGAGACGTCTGTCCGAAGTGACAGCTCCTGTATGCAAGCGCATCTGGATCGGGCTCTTCACTTCTCGAAAAAGTAAGGACGTATGCGTAGTGACCCCAATATCGGGTCCTCATATTATTGGGGTGATATTGGATTGCGCATAACGAGTTGTATTCCTGTTGACGGTTGGTTCAATTAATGACGGGTCAACATTGCCTTAGGGGTGGTGGGACCGGGTGTTAAAGACCGAATTGGGAGATGCAAGTTGGACTTGCAAGGCGGACTGTGTTCCCGCTTCTTTTTATCCGAGTTGTAGGTTCTCATATTATTGGGATGCAACAAAGATAAGGAAGGAGATCCCAGATCTTGCTTGAGATATAATGGTAAGTATATTGATGAAGCCACATTTCATCATCTTTATTCTATCATTTTGGCCTCAAAAATCCTGGCAAATGCGTGTAAATACTATTAATTCCAGCATTTTAGCATCCATGCATGTGCATGTAAATAGTGTATAAAATACTGTAATTAAAGCCAAAATTATAGAATAAAGAAAAAAAGAAAAATAATAAAATATTGTAAATATTTTATGACCCAAAACCTCGAGATCTAGGCATCTCGATGACTAGGTCGACAAGGAATAAAGTAGGGGGAGATAGGGGCTAAAATACAATAAAAATTCCTGCATTCTTTATTCATTTGAGACTTATTTTTTGTTCCACTTTTTATACTTCAAATAAAGAAACTTTGAACATGAAAGTTGTAGATAATTTCATAAGTAAAAATACAAAATTGATTTCACACAAAAATGATGTACAGATAAAAAGATATGATCTAAATAAGACTCCAGAATTCCAACTTCCCAGACCTGTATCTTGCAAATAAAAACTTGAAATGTACCAAACTCACCTTTAATTGTATATAATTTAAAATAAGATATTTAATAGCGGTGGTTTCGTATTTTGGGAGCTACGGTTTGAAAGTTGAGTTTTGGACCCCTATTGTATACTTGTACCGATTAAAATATTCACTTTATTATTTATTCTTTATTTTACCATTTTTATATTTTTATAATATTGTAAATATTATTTATAATATATTTGTACATTAAAATCAGAATAAAACCTAAATAAATTCAAAAATAAAATACTTGTATGTAATACCTAGGTATAATACCTACACTTATACATATTTAATTCATACTTATATTTTATTAAGTGTACAAAATACATCAGAAAAATAAAATAAAAATATATTTAAGTGTATAATTTTTTTATAAATTTATAAAATAATAAATAAATTAAATTCACAAAAAAATAAAATATTAAATATATAGAAAAAGATACCTATAAAGGGTATAAAAGGTAACTTGTAATTATACACCTCATAAAAATAATTAAAAACCACCATAAAATAATTTATAAAATAATAAACATTTCTATTTAATAACCAAAAATTAATAAAATCGTTTACTATTTTAAATAGATTTAACAAGTATTTTTTCCAAGGAATTTTCTGGTTGGTCCACGTGGACCAATCAGAAGGCTCCGTTGGTTGACCTCGGTCAACTCTCTGACCGAGGTCTGAAACATGTCAGAGATGTGTTTTGACCCATTTTCTCGTTTTTTCGAGGTCGCCTCGTTCCTCTTTTCACGATACTCCCTTTGTGACTTTTTCTCCTCGAGAAACCCTCTTACACGCCCAGTGATTCACTCGGGGATTGAATCAATGAAATCGCTGCTACACCTCGATCTTGTAGCCCTCGTCAACAACTTGTACAAAACACCACCCCTCCTCTTCCATTGAATCTTGAACCGGTTTTGGATAGCTTCAGACCTCCGGGAGTGGGTAGGATGAGCCTCCAGTGATATAGGAGACTCCCCACACCCCCCGTCGAGGTGCGGCGAGGTTAGGAGCCGTGTTCCAGCCACCTCCGGCCACTTTGGCCGTCGAGGTTCACCTTGGGTTTTCTACCCTTGAGGTTCTGTTTTTATCTTGTTTTTCTTCCGTTTTCTTAGCTAGCTTAGCCTCAGGTTTAGTTTAACATTCTCCTTTTCGTTCCACACCCTTTTATTCACTGCGCCACAACCTCGTCGAAGCAAGCTCTGACGAGCTCCATTTGCGTCAAACGTCGCCCCACTCTCCTGCGTTTGCACTGGAACCCCTTGCTGTTGTTGCGTACTTTTCTTTGCAGGTTCCAGGTGCTCAGATACCCCACCTGGGGGTCGTTGTCGTCAAGCTCGAACCTCCTGGGGCTGTCCTCCTTCGCCGATTCAGCAGCGGAGCTCCGGCCATCCTTAGGCCATTTTGAAGCCGCCATCACTTTGAAGAGGCTCCCAGGAAGCTTTTGGTGCGATCTGAGGGAAGCGTGCAGCTCGGAGTAGCGAGATTTTGCGGATCAAAAGTCGCCGAAGGTCTGTTCTTCGCGCGTTCCTCCTCCATACCCCGAGACCGTCCGATCGCCGCCTGTTCTTCCAACGCCGCAGCCTCCGTTGGATCATCCCCCGCTCCGCACCGTCAGATCCGCAGGGGATCTTCTAATCTCAACCGTACGTCGCGAGGGTGTATCGCGCTTCGTGAGGGCGCCACGCGTCTTAAGTGAACGGCTCAACGTCATTGGATCGCGCCCGTGAGTGGGTATTTTGCATCTTAGACCCGCTCGGTTTTGTATTTATTAAATAGAACTCAAACATTCATCTGTAGGCCAAATATTTTATGTATTTTGCATTTTGACCCACAGGCTTTTTAGTAATTACATTGGTACCCCTGCCAGGTGCATGTGCGTATGCACGTGGGTCTGGAGTTTTTGCAAGGGCACCCTTGCGGGTCTTGAAATTTATATTTGGTCCAGCAAGATGTTTATTCAGTTATAAATTTTGTGGAAATTTTACACGCAAGCCCTCATACTTTTGTCTATTTACATATATGCCCTTGCCAGTAGTGTAGCTTCTTGATGTTGTATCTATTTATTTCATGCATCCATAAATTGCTAAAAATCACCAAAAAATTAGTGTAAGATCCTGTTTGCTTGCTCATTCATGCCATATTTTTATTTTGCATATTTATTTCTTTTAAATATTTATAAAAATTCAAAAACACTCATTTTCGGCATTATTTGCATTAGAAAATTTATAAAAATTAGTAAAACTTTTTGAAAAATTCTAAAAAATTATATTTTGCTTTTCTTATCATATTTTAGTGTCATCCAAAAATCATTAAAAATTTCAAAACAAAAACCTTAAAAATTAGAAAACTCCTAAAAACTTCACAAAAATCTAAAAAAATCTAGAAAAATCCTAAAAATACAAACTCAATTTCTTTAGTTCCCTTACTATATTGCCTTTATTATAAAATTAATTTGAGAAATTTTGAATATTGTTTGGTATTTTTAACCCTTATTTTAATTTCGGCCAGTAGCTTAGTACACTGTTTTCTAGTATTTTGACTTTTAAAAATACCAAAAACATTCAGAGAAACCTCCAAAATTCACAAAAATATCATAAAATTATAAAAAGACTAAAAACATTGTATTTCCTTATTTTTTTTAGTATTTTTACTATTTTTTTATAAAAACTTCATCCCTTCTCTTCCTTACTTAGTATATATATTCTATTATTGAAAAAGAAAATATAAAAATATAAAATATAAAAAGAAAAGATAAAATCAGAAAATTAAAAACCAAAATACAAAATTAAAAACTAAAAGAATATATAAAAATTTAAAACCCACAAAAAATTGCATACTTGTAGACACTTAACCACATTCACTCTTTACACATTTTGTCTGATCTATCTTGCTTGCTCCCTGAGTTCGACACTCTACACACTTGCACACTATACACACTTTTATAGAGTTAATAGTAAATTTTAACTCCACTTCTATTTTTCATTGCTTGATTTATATCGTCGTGGGTTAATTGTTGATTAATTAGGGATTTCTGAGCGGTCAATACACCGACTGCGGTTTCGCCTTGTGAAACCGTACGACCCTCAGATTTCCCGCATTGTCATATATCTCTTACATTGAAAGTGATTAAGGGAAATCAAAGTAAAATATGCATATATATATACACTTATGCAAATTTCTTATTTCAGATAATTCTTCATTAAACCCACTCAATGTTATACTCAATGATAACTAGTAAAATATCATGGATTGAACTCATGATCTAGATATTGTGCTTGCAGTTGGACAGATAATGTATGTGGTTGCAATATGCAAGTCTCCTCATACTAATGAGGAATGACAATTAAATAGATAATAGGACTACAACCCTAGGGTTTGTATGTCTCTGTAGTCTTGATCTCTCATCGAATGTACTTTGGAAGTGACATGTCGATGATGATTGCAATTGTCAAATAATCCTTATAAAATCAATGAAGATATTCTGGCATACATATGTGCTCATTCACATTTAATCATGAGTGACATGGTTAGCATCATGTAGAATGGTAGCTCTATAAGAGATGATGTATTCCAATTTTTTGAGTACCTGCCTGAACCTATGTTTTAAGAGTTTAGATAGATGTAGATATGATGAGTGTCATCGTTCTACTGTCTATACTCTTATCATTCATGAAGCTTCATAATATTCATAGTGTATGAATTTAATGAAGCATGTATAAATGTAGAAATGCTCTTACATTGAATTCTTTTGAATTTAACATAAGAGATCCTTAATCTTAAGCAATGGTTGTTTATAGATAAAGAGAGCGCAGTGGAAGCATGGGTTGGACCCAGGTAAGACGGAAAGTCAAAGAGTTGACTGTACTTCTATGACTTCCATATGACATCCAAATAGTTGGATAAATGACAATACTGTAATAAGTTGGTGTGTTGATAGTATGACTATGAAGTCTGTCTAGAATCCCTAGATAAGGACTCGGATAGAGCATCAGAATAATCTACATAAATCATTGATATTGACTTGCTTATTGAATAAGATAAAGTTTTATAATTGTATCTCAATCTTCTAACAACACTTGCAATGGGTTGCATATGTTTTAGAAGACTGGAAAAAATTTTGATCTTAAGATTTATAGTCTTCTACATGGATATTGATGCAATTGTTGCAACAATCTCTGTTGAATTGATAGGCTTCTCAATTTCAGTGGGAGCCCTTAGTCATAGAGAATGTCTCTATGATCTATATATTAGAATACACTGTTGTTTATTTCTAAATGTTGAAGATAAACACGAATTCTGGAATTTATCTATCATAAAGAGTTATGATGGAGATATTTCATATAGTAATCTAAAAATCTAGTGGACTCCACTAAATTAGAGAATTAATGAATGGTTCATTAACATTTCTAAATGCTGAAATTGAACCTTAAGATCAATAGGAGGATGAAGATCATTTGACAATGATCGAGCATCAAGCCTTGGACATTTGTCTATTGATTTGATCGATAGACTAGTAAGAGATGAAACTTTATAATGTCTAAAATTTCAAAACTTACATACTTATGAATATTGTATTCAAAAGAAAAATGTCCAATACACCCTTCTTTGGGAATGGTGTAAGATGTCAAGGTATTTAGGATCTCATACATATTGATGTATGCGGATCATCTATATCATAGTAAACATTATGGATATGTGATATCTATTGATGATTATGTATGATATGAGATTTCTTCTTTTCACCTAAAGAAACCTTTGAAATATTCAAAGATTTCATAATTTTGGTTTGGAACCAAAGTCTGAAGGAAGATGAAAATGAATTTGGTCTAATCTAGGTAATCAGTATCAATTAGATGAATTCATGGTATACCTTATGGAGAAAGGAATATCATTTCTGTCTCACTCCTCCTGATAAACCTAAACTCAATAGAGTTATAGGGAGATACAATTGGATCATGTGTGACATGATCTTATCAATGATGAATTTTAGCATAATTATCCCTTAGTTTCTAGAGGTATATGTGTAGTAGAGACTACAATATATATATCCTTAACAGGATTCCATGCAAGTAAGCTGGAATTGAGCACTAGAGAGTGATACTTCATTAGGAAAATAAAGGATGGTATTGGATACCTACTTTATGACCTTGAGATTCTTAAAATATCTCATCTCTGAGAATGTGATTCTTAGAGGTTGAGACTCTTGAGAATCAAGATGAAAATGAAGTGTAGGAACTCAGTTATTCTTGAGAAGATAATGAGGCTCCTGAAATTAGAAACTAAAAGGACAATTAAAGATGAAACACTAATACCTCTTTAAATGAGTTTGAGGATGAATTTCATGTGTCAGAGAAATCTGACAATGATCGGATTTCATGTGATGAAATTCCAGGATCATAACATGGAAAGATGAATGTTAGAAATAAAGTCTAAAGTAGATTCATATACAAGTGTTGTATATGGACCCTCGAGGATCCACCTATATGGGTAAAGCCTATGAAGGTGTAAATGGATCTTCAAGAGAAAGGGAACCTGATGAGAAGGTAGAGACCTTTAAAGCACGGTTCGTAGCCATGAGTTACACATCGGAAGAGAAGACATTGCTTGCAATGAGACTTGCTCTTCGGTGACCATGCTTAAAACCATCAGAATATTGCTAACCTTTGCTAGACAACTTGACTATTGCATCTTCAAGATGTAAGTCAATATTGCATTCCTCTATGAATACCTCTCTGAGGATATTCACATGAAGTAGCCACATGGCTTCATGGTTAAGGAAAGCAAGGTTTGCAAGCTAGGGAATCCATCTATGGACTCAAATAGGCTTCTTGAAGTTGGACCATAAGATTTGATGAAATTATAAATGTTATGATTTCAGATGGAATCTTGATGAGCCATGCGAAGCTTAGAGGGAGTGCCTTTGCGTTCATCATGTTAAATATAGATGATATCCTAATCATTTAAAATGATATAAGGATAATAATAAGTGTTTTATAATCTGGTTGTTCCATAACTTGAGATATGATCTCAAGGATACCTCTTGGATCTTAGTTCTGAAGGTGTTCAGAAGCAAAAGGAAGAGGGTATTGGGACTGTCACAATAATAGTACACCTTGGACATATTCCATTCTTGGAAATTCCAAGAAAGGCTTCCATCCCTTAAGATATGGTACTGACCTATCTAAAGAGATAGCACCTCAAAGAGTTGAGGAAATGAATGCTAGAACTACTTGCACTTGTGCATTAGTTGCGAGAAGCTGAGTGTATGTTGAATGTGTACAAAAGCCAGATATCTACCATGCAGTGAGAGTAGTAAAGTGTTGCTAACCTACTATGGAGATAAAACACTTGATTGCAGTAATATCAATATCTTTGGAGAAGACAAAACTTTAGAGATAGTGATCTCTGAGTCTTATCTTCAAGTACTTAAGACTTTATAGATAGTGATCTAAAAGGTCTTAACTTTGGATACCTTAAGAGATAGTGATCTCCAGGGATAAAGGTATTCTGATGAGGATTAGGGAAATACTGGTTATGATAATTGTTAAGTTGTAGTGTCAAGGACACTGTAACTAACAAGATTGAGTATTGGTTGCACGAGATGCAACATTCGCATTAGATGTGAGCATTGTTACTGGGGATATGCAAGTGCCGTAAAAGGACTTGGCGTAGTCTCGCGGGAACAGAGTGACTGATCAGCTTACCTAGCTATTTTCTAAATAGGATATAAATTGTCACATGAGTGTGGGTTTAAATGATTAGCCTATTAATGGCTCTTTGGGCTAGTAGGGGATTGTTTGACATGTGAGCCCACGGCGAGCCATTATGCAATAAATCTTATTGCGAATATCATTCCCTGGTCTGAAATGAAGAATGAATAATTTGCATAATAGGTCCCTTAGTACAATTAGGGTTATGTACCATGGCCATCTTGATGATCATACAGCTATTGATTCAACTATTGAATCATAGAGGCTGGTGCTTGGATGGATATCTAAAGGGTTAGATTGAGGACTCATCAAGCACCGTCAAATGATTGTTAAGAGATGATCTCTAGCCCGAGTAGGAGATGGCAATCCTTTCTCATTTAGGTTGATATTTCACCGACCTCTTGATGCAGGTCCTCTGCATAGGAATAGAGATTCGGAGGTGTCAGATTAGTTAGGTCAAAGAGTTGACTTAACGAGATCGAGATAACCAAAGTCTTATATCGTATGCTATCACGATACAGGCACGCATCCTCTGACCAGAGACAGATGTGTTACTATATGCATGTTTATGTACATTTGGAAGACCAATAGGTTGATGACCTAACCAAGGCCTATACACCGGCGCGCTAGTGTGCATATAAGGGCATATGAGTAATACGATCTCTCAAAGGGATCATACAGGTTCAGTTTTCAGTTACTGAACTAGAAGACATGAGCTCACTCATGAGATATTGGGAAGAATCAAATTCCATGCGCATGGTCGTCTCGCTTTGGAAGCTTGACTGAATTTGTAGGTTTGATATATACTTTTGGAAAGTATATGATCAGGACCTAGGTATGATATATGCTTTTGGAAAGTATATGATCGATACCGACTCCCAATGATCGAATGAGAAACTTACTGATAGAACCCTGAAGTTGACAGTGTAAAATTGATCTATATTTCAGGTTTATTTTGGGTCTTCCAGTATGCAGGATGTACAGGTATTGGGAATACCTGAGGGTCGTGTGATTATAAACAATTGTATAGCCATGACGCTTCCATTCCTAGGGAGTAATGAAACGGGTCTGGATTTTAGTGACTCCTCTCAGTAGAGAAGTAATCTTATCTTGGTCCAATTATTGGACATTGATCTGAATATGATTCAGATGCAACGAGAAGATTAGATTTGCGGTCTTGATTTATTCAAGCATCTATGGGAGGCCCGCGATCTGGATTTGAGATATGATCTCAATATCCAAGTCACTATACGTGGAACAATACAATCGCCCTGTCCTTATCTCCAAGTATCTGCGGAGAGATCGCATTATTCTTGAAGGGTTCGGGAATAATTCCATAAGATCTAAGCAATAAAGAAATAATGATTAAATGTAATTTAATCATCTTGATGAGTGAAGAAATTATCCAATATAATTAAATGTGATTTAATTATTATGGATAAGAATAATGTGGATAGAAATATCTAATTATTCATAATATATTATAAATGTGATTTATAATGTATTAGGGAGAGCTAATTATAATTTATATTTGTTAATAAATTATTATTATGTGTATTGGATACACATTGTGTAATTAATTGACAATGTAAATTATATGTTGTTTTGGGTTGTGAATATGATTCACAATTTTTAATGGCAAGATTGCAATATTCTCAAATATAATTGTGAATTATTTTTGAAGAATAAAACCCAACAAAATTTGTTGGAAATAAAAAATGAGAGATTTTCCATGGAGACATGCAATCTCATGAAATATCATGAGATTGCCCTCCATATGGAAAGGGTGGGCGGCACCCAATTCCCAATTGGAATGGGTGGCCGTCGACATGGAATGTACATGGAGATGTAAACTACATGTATATTCTCTCCTTATTTATTGGTTTAATTTAGGATTGATTTATATTTGATTTTGTCAAATATATTTTTATCTAAATTAGATCATAATTTGTTGATTTTACCAATAACAATCTTGACCATTGGATTAGACATAAATCAATCTCATCCATTGATTTTATATGTCCCATGGATTGAGATCTATGGATCCCAAAACCCTATAAATAGAGAGGCATACCTTGCTCTCTTGTACATGCAATATTGAAGCTCTCTCTCTCTCTCTTTCTTCCTACACGTCAAGCCTCTCTCCCTCTTTTTGGTGGCCGACCACCAAACCCTAGAGGAGAGGTTCTCGTCGACGCTCTCGCCACCGCACCATCGCTTCAACGTTCTTCAGTTCTCCGTCTTCTTGGAGTGCTACACTCGTGAAGGAGACGTTCGATCTCGTACGCCGAGATCAGGAGCAACCGTACTTGGATCATCTTCTTGGATTGCGAGGACTACGCGGTTCATCCCCGTGCTCGCAAGTGGTCTCACCGACGATCGGACTTGAGAGAGGAGGTATCTTTCTTTAGAGACTCGATCAACCACGCTTCAAGAGGTATTCTTTTATACTTATTGTGGTTATAGATGAAACGATCCGAGAATCGTTCTTGGATCATGTGGTTTCATCGAATGAAAATTTTTTTAATTCCGCTGCACAGAACAACTAGTAGGACTAGTCGTTATTCGTCGTATCCGATGCGACGATCACGCTTTCGTGATATGCTTGAGGATAAATCCTTATCCTTCATAGAAGATGGTGGAATTTACAAATAATTACTCTCCATAAATGCTGAAATGTGGTGGCAACGGGAGCCCCTTTCGTAGGGTCGTGATCTTACTTCCTCAGCTTATCAGCTTTAATTGTAATATTTCGTACACAAACATGCATATACATATATATACACACATAGTGATAGTGCTTTGAGTTCAATTTTTATGATATATTGTAGCATGTATACTTCAAATATAAAAAAAAACACGGATTGATTAAATATCCAATATTATTTAACCTTATCAATTAATTATTATTGTTGTTACATATCTACGAAGTACTAATCAAAATATAGATTAACAATGTATCTACGAAGTGCTTATCAAAATATACATTAATTTACATTTTACGTTTTCAAGAATAGTAGTTGTAGATACAAAAATCTAATGTACATTTTTCAAATGTTGATACAACAATATACAATCACTAAACAAACATATAAAAATTTTAAATAATTAATTTGTGAGTAAAACATGAATTTAAGTATCAAATGAATAATATACGGTGGATATTTAAAAAATCTTAACAATACTTTTTCCTAAACAATAAATCATTAAAAGATTAAAATAATAAATTGATTATACAAAAAAAGATAAGGAAATAAAACATCTTTGAAATAAATTAATCAAGATCCAAAAGTAGCAACTTTACATAAACAATTGTTAATTGATGGTTCTAACATTAAGTAATTTGCATATATCGTAATATGCAACCACCGATAAATTAAAAAGGCAATGTATGTATATATATTTAAGAATTATTAAATAAATATTTGTTGTTTATATGGAAATATTTATTGATTTATTTGAATTTTTATATATTTTATATGTTAGTATGTAATTTTTTTATTAACTTAAAAAGAAATTGAGTTTAATTTTCACAACTATTGCAATATACTATAAGGTGTAGTAATATGTATTTATAGGTGTTTTTATTTATTGTTTATTAAAATACTTACTTAATATCGAAATTATAGTTATTTATTAATATAGTGAATACAGATATAATTATAACTTAACATAAACTATAAGTGAACGTATGTAATATCAATGAATGGCATGGATATGTCGCAAAAAACTCCATAATATGCATATTCTATTTATAGAAAGAGAGAGAGGGAGGGATTAGAGAGAGAGTGTGTATGTGTGTGTGGTGGCGGAAAGGCAATAGGAAAGACACAAGATGTTAAAACGGGGAAAAGGGAAAAGACTTGAGGAAGCCACGTGTCAAAAAGCTGAGTAAAAATCCAACTTTAAACAGGTATATAGATATAGATATAAATTCCTGTCGCGATGGACAGGTGGGTCTCGGTGCAAGCCGAGGTTGCATAGGTTGGTTGGGTGGTGTAGTGCGGTGGTCGTCGTGCTGTGTGGCGATGGGTTGGGAGGTGCAACAGGTAGATGCCGCATGTTAATTGTGGAAGGACCATATCCGTTTGCCCTGAAGTCCCTCACGTCAGCCTAAGCACGTGCTAGGACAAATTTCAACATCGACCGTTAAGTTCTGGTAGTTTGCACTTCTACCGTTGCGCCTATTGATTTTAATTTGGTAAATTTGCAATCCAACTTTTATGTTTAAGTTTCAATATCTCACAAACCACTGCATGTATTAAGACAACAATTCGAGTAGAATGTGAATTTATGCTCCATCTTATTAAAAAATTTGGGAGGTTTTGGAGGCAATGTAATAAAATTGGAAATTGCTAGATTTGGACAAATTAATTGCTACTTATAATATGAGTGGATTTTGGAGTCCATTCCGGCATGTTGTCAGTTTAGTGATATGTCTAAATGCATGCCAAAGAGTTTCAAAGATGTTACATATTCAACTCTTTGTGATTTTTCGAAATCTTTTTGTGTTTAACTCTATAACATTGTTTATATCATATTTTGCCAAAGTAAATACCAAAATGTCCAAAATATTATCAATAATATATTTTCTTATATATTTTTTCATATACAAAAATTTGAAGTGTGTGTGTGTCAAGTTTGTCACTTGAGAACGTGATGGTGAATCAACATGGTTGAGATAAAAGAATTTTTTTATACCACCAGACAACTACTTGGGTTCGAGATACCATGTGATATTAGGGTAAGGAAAAACAATTGAATCATCATTCAAAGATTGCGACTCAACAATACATGCTAACGTGAAACAACTATCTTGGTGATTGTATAATACATGGTTTCATTTTAATAAACAATGTCCAGGGGTTGTTCCTATCAACCTTTTTGAAGATGAGAGAAGATATCCATATGCTTCATTTCTCTCAGTATTTTTTTCTATCATGGAAACAAAGAAGATAAGTCACAAAATGATATATATTCCAAATATAACCAATAAGAACAATAAATATACTTGATGGAAGATCATTTGTGCCATCTTCACAGAAAGCCCACTAGAAATAATAACAAGCACACAAAATATAAAGGCCATATTTATACATTAAAACACGGATTAAATAAAGAGTAACCTAATTAAGAATGAAAATTAGAAGGACCGTTACCCCAGAAGTATAACCTCCTTCACGGATACCACAGGAACCCATCATCACCATCAATATAGCAGATACGTTAACCAGATCATGGGAATTGAAGTTCAAGTCAATACCCGTGGAGGGAGGGGGAGAGGCAGTAGACGGGCTATTCTCGCGGCTTCATGGTTTACTTCATCCTGCCTTATTTTTCCTATTTTTTTAAAATTTTTGAAAAATACTTTCGTGGATTATCAGCACTATATCCCTATATTGTGGCATTCAAATTGTGTTGGTAGAGAAAATCTCATTCTTGATTGTGTTTCCCGAGATGGATCTTTTCTACCTCACTCCCCGTGTATTTGGGCCAGTTGCCTTTGTTAGAAAATAAACTTGCAGAAGCGAAACATGGAAAAGATAAATAAAATAAGAAGAACAACGGGATTTTACGTGGAACCCTACTCCCTAAAGAGCGGGATGAAACCACGGGAGAAGCCCTCAACGGGGCATGTTTGTCTATTGACTTTCTCAATGGATACAGGAGGTCTGGGGCTCCTTATATAGCCTCTCCAGAGCCTCCAAGTCCCATCACTGGGCGATGTGGGACTAAACACTTGATGGGGTAAATGGATCTCCTCCATGATCCATTTATCCTGGTACAACACAATAGGCGCATACAACTTATACTCCAACACTCCCCCTCAAGCTGGAGCATGAAATGCTCAGCTTGGACAAACAGAAAGAAGTCAACTCAACGCTACAGGACAGTACGGAGAATATCAACCCAACGCGCACATTATTGCAGTCGAGGACGTTGCTTCTCATGCCGTGCAGGTGAGGAGGACGAACAGGCTGGAGTGTGAGTCAACTGAAGACTCTTGAGAGAATTATATAATCAATGTCTTTATTTATATTTCTCTAGTTCTTCTGTCTTCTTTATGCAATTTCTCCCTATAGTCTTTCACCTATATAAGAGGGCTCTAAGGTTAAGTTTAATATATCTTTCTTTCATCTCTCTCCACATTTATTATGGGAAAGGATTTCCTGGGTGTCCATGAAATTAGTAAAAAGATTTGTATCATGTATCTCGGCTAGTAAATCGTAGTCCTCAGAATCTGCTGTAGCTGGCTCTCTCTCTCATCTACTGCTGGTAGCGATGATGGCCTCGGATCTAGGATCTTCTCTATCCTAACCTTATTACTACGAGAGTGAAAGGCTATCTCTTCAGTACCATTATCAACTAACACTTCGATTGTTCAAAGGAATGACCAGCCAAATATGATCGGAATATGAAGTATCGGTACAGATGTATCCATATCCATGACAACGAAATTAACTGGGAAGCTCATGCTTTGTATTGTTATAATAGCGTCATCGAGAATGCCTCTTGGCCTCTTGATCGATCTTTCAGCAAACTGAAAGATCATTTTGGTCGATCTAAGAGGCCCCAACCTAAACTCAATGAATAGCGAGGATGGAATACGATTGATCAAAGATCCGCTATCGAGAAGAGTACGATTGAACTCCTGATCAAATATCAAACAACAAATGTGAGGTGCTCCCATATCTTTCTTTTTAGGCAAGATTCTCTTGATTTTTTCTATGAATTTACTGTTTATTAGTCAAATCACTAAATACTTCCATGACAAGGGGGAAATTACGGGGCATTTGAATGCCATCACACAATCCAACCCCCTCCCTGTCATGGAAACAAAATCTTACAGAGGGCATGTTTGCTTCTCCTTCCTTCGAGATTAGTGGAACGGGCACCGAATCTCCTCTAGGGCTTCCTCCACTGTCGTAAGTGATGGTCGCTTGGGAAGGATTGTGGTCGTGGGGAGGTTGAACCAGGAAGGGGGGAGGCATCTAGAGAGCCCAACACATGCGTCGGTCGGGGTAATGCCCTAGAGGTTTCGGGAGGTGATAAAGGCGTAGAGATTGGATTTGGGGAACAGGGTTTTGGGGGGACGAGGTTTGGATTGTGCAAGCGAAAATTTGGGCAGAACTTCTTGCGTCATTTTTTTCATTAATATATTTGCAGGCAAAATTTTTGATAGGAGTTCATGTGCCATTATTTCATTAACATATTTCCAACATTTCATTAGCACGATTCTAGTATGGTAATAAATGTAACGTTTTTCTGTTTACTATTGAAAATGTTACATTCAAGTACAACATTTATTGACATGTGTTGTAGGTGTTAATTTAATACAACAAAATCTTAAAACGATGCAAGCAAGAAGTCATTTGTAACAGTTTATTTGAAATGTTACCAAGATCTGTTACTAAAAATCCTTTTTCCTGTAGTGATTCTTTGTCAATTACCTTCACGATCTTTGAAACAACCTAATTCCCCCTCGACCTCGTAAACTTGCTTCGCCTTACCCCACATACCCTGCTGTCGGTTTTAACTTTATTTGAGTCAATTACTTGGGTTAGTCTTGAGTTAATCTAACCAATAAAAATCCAATGATGGATATTCCACCACCATCTGTGGGTTTGTCTCTTCCTGCTTCAAGAACAAGAAACGAGACTGAGATCTTCAGCCAATAACGACAGTGTCGATGGCACGCACTCGGATCTCTGATGCCTTCCCCTTGTGTTGCTTCTGCTCGGGAGGGGCGGCTTGGCGTCGAGCTCGGGGCGGAGGGCTCGGAGTAGAGGGCGGGCACGAAGCTCTCCCACCGCCACACTGACGTGCCTCCAAGTTCTTCTGCGAAGATGGACGTTCCAAGCGCTGATTGATCCAGCCCCCACCTCCCTGTCACTGTACTCTTCTTCCACGAGCCACGTCACACACCACAGGTCCTCGGCGTATGATAGCCTTTTCTAATGCAGTACTCGACCCTCAATGGTCGTGCTCTGCTACCTCCACTACTACCAACCCGCACCAGCCTTCTCTCGCCTTGAATAAACAAATCATTTTTATACATATATTCATATATATATATACATAGATTTGTCATTTTGTATAATATCATAATGAAAGAAAAGAAGTAATTGAATTTAAATAAAACATTAAGCATATTAGAATAAGATTGCTTTAAAAAAATAAAAAAATGGTATTTCTAAGAAAAAATCGATCGACTTGTCAGCCTAATCAAAATTAGTTAACACTCGATCGGCCAACCCACCGATTAGACTAGGCCAATCAGGCGACTTTTTATAACATTGAACTAAGAAATAATGGATTGTCTTCCTATCGCTGCGAATTGAAGGACACGATCAACACTCATTTAGACAAAAAAACATAAATAGATATTTCTAGTCATTTTGTAGAAAACGCATGCTATAACATCCCTATAACATTATGATCTTAAACTTTTTCCTACATGTCTCCATCTACTTTAATAACTACATGATATAATTGTACAACCGGTACATGTGTAATGTTTGTATTTAATTTTATCCTATTGGAGAGCTATAGTGTCATAACCCAGAGATTCCATCATCTATTTTTGGTAGTTAATTATGTCATTATTCCGAAGAAATCATATGTATAATCATAATTAACTATTACAAAATTGGCAAATCTGATTAGTCACCACACTACAGACCAATCTTGGTATGACTGAAAACTTACTATTGTCTTGTGCAACTTTTTTAGGGAAAAAGGTAAGGCGTTGAAAACACCCTACCCAACAACTTTTATAAATTTAAGTAAAACTAATACTAATGTCTTCTGCAACTTTGAAAAAATCAAATGGAGAAAAATGACAAATAGAAGACTCCAAAGGTGGTAACTCAATTAACATAAACATAAATGCCACTGTAGAGACATTTACATATTTCTATATTCTATATGTATTTTTTCTTATTTTTATTTCTCTATTTCCACCTTATGTAATTTACCCATAGGCCTCTCCTCTATATAAGAGAGCCTAGGGTTTTCAGAAATAACAATGCACTCATTTCTTCCAACATGGTACCAGAGCGGCGGTAATAGACCGAGCTCATATACTCTAACCCTAATCCTCACCCTCCAGCCCGATCTTCCTCGGCGCCGCCGCACGCAGCCCCCCTTCTCTCGGTGCTGCATGCAGTTCCCCCTTCTCTCGACGCCACTGCCAGGCCCCCGCCTCCTCTTGTCTCGACGCCGCCGCCCCACCTCCCCGGGCGCGTCGCCTCCCCAGGCCCACTGCCAACCACTCGCGGGCTCCTCCAGTCCGTTGCCCATAGCTGTAGGAACCTCCAGCCTGCCATCAGCAGCTGCCTAGGTCGTCGGCCTCCAGTGCCATCGGCCCCCACCTCCATCCCTCTTCTTTTTCGTACGCCCAGTTGATGGATTTGATTGCATAGGTCTACATATGCAATCAAATCCCCACATGTCATTGTAGACATCTATCTATTGGTCTACATACCTTGTGATCTTCATTCGGTATCATGTCAGAAAACAAAGTCGACGTACCTGCCACAGGTGCCTTCAGAGGTTCGACATCGATTGTTAAGATGGACATGATGAACTATGAGATCTGAGCGATGCGGTTCATGAGCCTTATGAAGTCTAACGATAAGAAACATATTCTTACCGAAGATGAGTTGGTGGATAAAACACGGGAGGCGGACGACGCATATGCCAAAGTTTGGCTGCCAGGGACATTATCGATAGAGATCGCCAATGATGTGTTGCATCAGCCCACTACGAAGGCAATGTGGGATATTCTTGTGACGACATATTCTCATTCACGAAATAAGACCAATATTCTTTAACTGCAGCATGATATTTTTACAGTCAAAGAAAATGGACGGCCTCTCCACTCACTGTACACGTCCTTACATGGGATGTTTGAGAAGCTCCACAGCTTCATGCCTTTGACGGCCACTCCTGAGCAGCAGGAGACATACATAAATACTACCATGGTTGGTGTATTCCTTGTTGCACTTGATCCATAGTATGACGCTACTCGCTTTCAGTTCATTGCAGATGCTACTATTCCTCCTATGGAAGAAGCTTTCCGTCGACTTAGTCGGATCACTCTCCCGAGCTCTACTACTAGCCAGACGTACACCAATAAATATATTTATTATGCCATTGACATACACCAATAAATATATTTATTATACATTTTGTAATTTTTTTCCTACACAAACCGAAGCTTATACCTCGATCGTCTCAAGGCTACACCTCGCCTAGCTTTCAGGGAAATTGTCTCGTTCCGTCCTTATTTTTTTCAAACCTTGATCACACATGGTTACGATCTAGTGTCTCACCAGGAGATGATTTAAAAAAAGAATGAGAATTAACGAAAATCCCAAATTATGAACTTTATCGAATAAAGGATTGTGAGATTATTTTATTTAAGTTTATTTTGTTTTTTTAAACAAAAGAGTGAAACACGCACAGAGTCCCACCCTCAAACTATTTTATTTTATTTAAGTCCGTATATATTTAATACTATTAGAAAAAATAGTAGCGACTAGTGGTCTCTACTTTTTAACAATAATCTAGTTGGTTTATTTAAATTACGATTCTATACAGAATTAGTCTATTAGATTTGATCTAGATGTGATACTGGTTTATCATCTCCTTTGCAAGCCAACCCCTCCTATATAAAGAAGCTAGTATGCATTTGTAAGGGACATATTATATGAGTTAATTTAAAAGTGGGTAGAATCAATGAAGATTTCTTTTTCAATTCATCTCTAAAGTTGAATACCAAAATTTGATCAAATCTGTAGGAATCAATAGAAAAGGCGAATCACCTATGATACACCAGATCCAGCTCAGTTAATTATTACATCTAGTAATTATAGATATTTCAATATCTATATAAGGCTCTTTTCCATTTTTCTTTTAAATTATGACACAAAAAACATCATTATTATGTAATAATTCAAATAAAAGAAAATTAAAATCGCCACCTGAGTTGCCGATTTGGATGTGGCGCCCCAAATCAACACCTCAAGTATCGATAGATGGTGATTTTTTAATTAAGAAAATGACCTACATATTTAATTGTTAGGATCATTTTAATTTTTATTTAAAAAATGTCCTTCATAATCCAATAAAAATATTTTATTTATCATTATTCTTTCTTTAATTATACATAAACATAATATTAACAACTCCCCTTTCGAATAAGTACACTTAGATATTAATAGGTGGCCTATTATTTCAATTATACATTTTTTAAAGAAATATAAATCAACAACAATTCAATCAATTACTATTTTCAATTAAATCTTCATGTAAATAAACAACAACTGAACAGAACAAATGGCTATTTTATGTTATCTACCAGTCATTTGGTGACAATAACTATCACTCTTTCAATATAACTAAGCATGTATTATCATCAATTCAATTAAAGCCACTAACATCAACTAAAATGCAATATTAAAATGTAATATGCACAAATTGTATTTATTTAAATGTTGAATGGCAATCCTTCCAGTTCACTTGTTTAAATAACAGTTCCAAGAAAACTCCAATTTTATATTTAAATGATAGTTCAAGATTTTCAATTCATTTATATTTAAATAAATACATACTTTCAATTTATTTAAATACCAAATGATTTAGACACCTCTTATTTAACGTTCATCTTATTATGATAAACTAAAATTTATTTTTGTTGAGGCAACAAAGATCAAATTTTATTTTCAATTTATTTAGATACCAAATGATTTATACATCTCTAATTTAACATTCATCTTATTATGATAAATTAAAATTTATTTTCTTTGAGGCAATCAATATCAAATTTTGAAATATATATCATTAAACACATTTAAAAGTGAGCAATAAAAGCCACCTTATGTAAATAATTCACTTAACATAAGTTGTTTAATTGATATTTAACAAAGGCATACATCAAATTTACTATAAACTCTATTTATCATATTTAACCTAACTTGCGCAATAGTCATCAGACATTTAGTAGTACATGATATTATCTAACAAACATCATACTTAACCCGAATTCCTAAATTATTTAACAGTTATTAGTTATTTAATAGCAGAGAGAGTTAACATATAGTCATCTTTATTTCAATAAATCTCTTAAATAAGTAGTACACGGTGTTGAGTGTTGTATTATAATTAGGCGGGTAAACGATCTTTGGATGAGTGACCGTTTTACCTCGGGCTCTTATTTATGCACTCATCCCCCCTTCTTTCTCAATCAAATTAGTGAAGAGAGCCCTAATCTTGAAAGAAGATTAGGGTTTATGTGCCCACGTGATTTTCCCCGATCGCAGGATTTTTCACGTAAATCATTGTCTCAATGCGTTGCTTTGATCTGGATATTGAAACAACATGTTGTTTCTTGCTTCTCCAAATAACAAGGTTCCCACACAAGTACACATCATGTCCAAATGTAGATCTCCTATCATCAACGGACCCAGTCCAATCAACATCAATGTAGGCTTCAATAGTAATATTACTTTATTTCATATTGTAAACTTCCATGCTCAACTAATACATTCGTATATCTTGTTTTTGTGCCCATACATGCTCTCAAAAGTGAGCCACTGCTCTCGGTTTATGTGCCCCAATGGAAAACCCTATGATCACGGAAAAACCACGGGGGCACATAAACCCTAGGCGCCGTTCGGCACAAGGGGTAACCTCCCCTTTGGGGAGTTTACCCCCCCCCCCCCTCATCCCATTTTTTCTCACTCCTACATGGACCTCACTTTTATCTTTTTAAAAAATTAAATAAATCAATTCTCCGTCATCAATTCCATCAAAGGGTAACCTCCCCTTTGGGGAGTTTACCCCCCCCCCCCCCATCCCATTTTTTCTCACTCCTACATGGACCTCACTTTTTATCTTTTTAAAAAATTAAATAAATCAATTCTCCGTCATCAATTCCATCAAAAAATAATATATTATACCATCATGTCATATAAAAATCATAAACGGCTCCACTTTTACTCACTTTTTCAAACTTCAATACAATCACATTACAATAACGACTCACTTTTTCAAATTTCAATATAATCATATCACAATAAACCCACTTCTAACCCAACCCCAGTTTAACCCTCTATCCAAACATCAAAACCCAAAAATGGGTTACCACCAGTTTAACCCACCTAAAGCCGCATACCAAACACACCCCTAGTCTCCTTTCCAGATTAGGGCTCTCTTCACTCACTTTATTGAGAAAGAAAAGGGGATGAGTATATAAATAAGAGCCCAGGGTAAACGGTCCCTCATCTAAAAATCTATTTACCCGTCCAATTATAATACATAACTCAACACACAATAATCGAATTTCATATTATGGTTCAATCAAATTTTGTGTTTTCAAAGCCAAATGACCAAGGAATGTGGGTGAGGTCTTAGATCTCTTGACTTTGACTAGAGCAAAGTACACTTAGTGAACCTTAAGATGCACTAGAATTCCAGCTTGAAACAAAATAACAAAACCAACATGTAGGGATGAGCATTGGGTAGGGCCGGCCCGACCCAACCCGATGCCCGGCCCGATAAAGCCCGGCCCAGGCCCGAGCCCGAGCAATAGTCGGGCGGGCTTGGGCTTAATTTTCGGCCCAATTCTCTTATCGGGCTGGGCTCGGGCAATGATGAGCCCGAGCCCGAAGCCCATAGGCCGGCCCGAATCTAGGCCCATCGGAGGCCCGACCCTATAAATATATGTGGTGTATTACCCTCGGGAACAAAGTAGCTGGAAGGGACCCCTTCTATTTATTTACTGTTGATGATCAGCAAGCATTTTTTAAGGGTTTGAAAAAGAAGGCAGGACATATGGACACAATTATTGGCTCTACCAGAATGTATGCACTCAAAGGTTGAAATAACTGACTATGATGGAGATGTTATCAGTTTATATGATTTCCCTTATAAATGCCTCACTGAGGTCTGAATGCGGAATCATATCCAGAACTCTTGAACAACTCTGTGCAGAACGGTTTGGTGGTTTCCTACTGGAAGGATTTGATGGACATGGGAAATGATTTGAACTAATAAAGAGGTAGAGGGCATGACTAATTTGATGAGCGTGCCTTGGTAAGACAGAACTGCCCTGCCTACAAAAGATCCAAAACTAAAATATAGCCTTGACTCTGTATATTTGTTATGTGTATTGGAGTTTGGATTATTGGAATAGGAATAGCTTCAAATAATAATATAAGCATGGAAAAAGAATTTTCCCTTGGACCTCTCTATATTTCAAGGACATGAAGTTCACAAGTACTAATTGGTTCTTAATCGGGCCGGCCCGACCCAGGCCCGACCCAAGTATCATCGGGTTGGGCCCGGGCTTGGGCTAGGTTTTCCAAATTTATTCGGGCCTAGGCCCGGCCCGCGAGCCCGATACGTTAAATGGGCTTGGGTTGGGCCGAGGTGGACCCGGCCCGACCCGGCCCGATGCTCATCTCTACCAACATGCATGCAATTTTTAATTTTGGACTGAAATTCTATATTGCAAATTTTGATCAAAAGCAACAATCATGCGTATATTCCTTATACACAACCATGTCACATTGATAAGGGGCGCAACTAAAGATATCATACCAATTGAAGGAGGCCCCAATTGGTGCGTTGACTACTCTAGTTCTTGCTAACCAACTCTGTCTAGGAGCATATTTTAAAATTTGCGGCCATAGTTTTGGTGAATTTTAAGAGGAAATAAGGTAGTTTGAAGAGGCATTTAGAGAATGGGTGCATTTTGTATAGGCTTCTATTGCATGAAATTGAGTTGCCAACGGTTGAGAGAAATCTCAACGACCATTCTCTCTTGTAAAGGCCATGAGATTCTTATATAATTAGAAGTGGTGCCATTACCATTTCTCATTAACCCATTTCCTACTAACTCATTACAATTTCCTTAATGTTTAAATTTATCTTCTTCTTCTTCTTTTATTATAGATTGATGATAATCCATACCACCTATCCTCTTCTAGGTACCCAATTAGTTCATCCATTTTTTTACAAGATCTAAGCCACTCTTTGCCATAACTCTTACTATACTAAGATCTTGAGACCCACTGATATCAAGGATATGACAATCTTTCAAAAGGGTACACCCATCTATATTTCACTAGCTCTCAACTTTGGGCGGAATGATCTATATATTGCTAGTTGTTTCACTAAATTGAAGTATAATTGTGAGGACGTATCTTTTTTAAATTTCTTTTTCAAGTTGCACAATATATACATGATATTATAGTCCAAAATTTACATTATTTCAACAACTAGTCTTGTTGAGACGATAGCTTGTACAAAATTTGCTAGATTGTTCATAACGTCCATAAATAGGTTTCAGCATCAACCCTCTAAGTTAGCATGGGCAATGGGTTGGATACACAATGAGCTTGTGGGTACCCGGCACGTTAAGGTTGGGCTTGGATATTACTTAGAACTTTAGCCCGAGAAGATTAAAACCTAGACCGACCTGCAACTAAATGGGCCTAGACTTGGGTATTGATTTTTGTGCAACCCGATTGGCCCTAATAACATTTGTGATTTTTTTCTAAAAGTAAAAATATATTTAAAGTGTGTGTATATACATATATACATGTGTGTATGTGTGATATCAAATTTCATAACTGTAATATTATATATAACACATATTCATGTCCGAATAATAATAATAATACCATAATCAAAATCTGCATTTTATAAGGATTGACATTATAAAATATGTGGTAGATTATTGCTTATGGTAATGTAATGATTAAAATTTTCTCTCAACCTAATACATTGATTGATAAATTCATGGTGGATACTTGACAACATCATGGACTCATAGTCACAATACTTTTTGTTTTTAATTTAACTAACCAAAAGCATTGATCAATCCACTATTTCAGAGGTAATTGATTTTTATTTTTATATTACTCAATAACATTATCACTAAATTGGCGGGATTGGGATTCTAAAATGAAGTCAGTCAATCCCAATCCCTACATTTCCTAAGCTAAATGGTTTTATGCAAATGGAAATGGACAAGGCCGACCCTGCCCAATGCCTACGCCTACTCTAAGGGCCTGTTTGTTTGGAGAATAGGCCATGGTATAAGGGGCCTATTCTTCATCCGACACGATTTCCCGTGGTACGATTATTCCTCCTCATTCCACCTTATTTCACTCTTATTCCTATCTTTATCCCACCTTACCTATCTTTATTTCACCTTATTCTTCTTATTCCTATTCTCCAGCCGAACAAAGAATAGACCTTTATTCTCCTTATTCTCAATCCTTATTTCTGCTTATTCCCGAACCGGACGGGAAGTGACTTAGAAGAGAAATCTCTTCACTAACACATGTCAATGATGACTTTTCATTATTTTGAAATTATTTACATAAATTAACCTGTTTAATAGGTTGACATAGAACCTAAGTCCTCGTATTACTAGGAATTAAAATTATGCGCATCTACATAAATAATTATATTTATTCCTACACATACCAAAATTCATCACTATTGGATATAGTTATCTCATACAAAAACGGATCTAATGATATTATTGATTTTACGAAAATAAAGTAAGAAAAAATGATGAGAATGGATCAGATCTCTTCCTGTATTACGCATGCCGCCCTATGTGTAGAGTCATGCACTATCATTCGGTAGGATGGATGCATTATGTATGAATAGTTTGGTAAGATTCTAAATAATTAGCATTTTTTACCAACTTAGATGAAAATAATCGTGACATGTCTCACATTAATTTCAATTTTGTGTGACCATCTATTACATGATGTTTGCAAGAAATCATCGGTCTCATAGGAAATTATGTGTATGTTTACATTAACAGGCACATAATATGCAAACATACATACAATATAAACAAGTAAATATACAAAAATAAGAAATTTTAAACTCGTTCCCCTTGGAATTTTCGTAGTTATACTTATACCTCTACCTTCTTGCACTGTTAACAATTATACTCCTTGAATTAGTTGTCGTCCACTCCTCTTCCAAGCAGGTGCTAACTTATGAGTATAACGTAATTTAAAAGAATAGAATGGGGCACACATGTAATCATCTAGTATTCTCCATCTTCCTTCTTCCTCATTTTATTCAACCTTCATACATCTCGTCCCCTCATCCTCTAGCTTGGAGCTACCACCTCAACCTCCTTTGCCCACTACCCGGCCCCTTCCTGCTCCTCCTCCTAACATCCTCTACCCTTCTACCGACTTCTCCTCTGCCCCGAGTCCTCTTTTCCTCCCCAACCCCCTTGCCACCAATCTCATACATTGACTCTCTTTGCATCGTATCTCCTCTGCACCGCATCCCCTACACCCCGTGCCCCTACCTCGTAGCCCCTCCCATCCCGAGCTCCCTGACCCCTCCGTCACCCACAAACGAGCCTCACGTTGTCTTAGTCCCACACTTACAAACCAAAAATCCCCACCATCTACGAAAGGATAAGTGTCAAAGGAGTATAAGGAGGAAGATGGAGGTCAGGACAACATATTTTAGGTAGGGGTACAAACATTTTGCATGAAAGGTATGTGTATTAGTGAAATTGCAGAAACTCATAGAGATACAGATGTACAAATCCCATACAAATATGTATACACTTAAACACATACATATAATAAAGTTACACATACGTTATATATATATATATATATATATATATAGGAGTGATCATGTGAGAGCAAAAAACTGCGAGAGCATGGGAGTAGTGATTCTAGACCTCTTTTTTTGCTCTCACAAGATCACTTCTCTCTATATATATAAACACACACACACGCACACGCACGCACGCACGCACACACGATGCAAAAAATATAAGTTGCATGTAACACCTATATACACATTGCAAGCATATTTGATGTATTCATATAAACATTGCAAGTATATTAGTAAGATTTATGTATGTCACTATGAACTTGCAATTACAACGCTTATATGAACGAGACAAAGATATATGTAACACTTCCCAAACGTCGCCCAATATTGTAATAGTAACGTTTATTTTATTGTCACTTTTTAATATAAACAAATAGAAAAATGATGTAAACATGGTTTATTTGTAACGGTTATCTTAAATTGTTGCATATGACATTTGCGACACCACCTTTTGGGATAAAAAAGTAACGTAATTAAAATATTACATAAATAAATGCTGCAAATGGCCTTTTGTAACAGTTTTTCAAATGATGCAAATATTATGTTTTATTGCAATGATTATAAGGTCTGCCGGTAAAATCCTATAATACAATGCGACAACTTTATCATACTTTCTACAACAACATCAATTTTTTAATACTTAAATATTCATAAATCGATATACGAATGCAACTTTTAAAAATTATTTATTCTGAATTGGATAATTAATGGAAAGCCACTGCATATCATGATAACAGGGAAAGAACGTCAATAAAGATCAACATTACAAAAAAACGAAATTTTCTTCTCAAATTTTGTATTACATGAAATTTTCAAACTTTTGTTATAGTAAAGTTTGAAATTTAAAAACTCAATTTCATATAGATATATCTTTGGATTAGAACATTGTTTTAATTTAATTGTTAAATGTTCTAGATGTATATAAAAATAATTTATGTTAAATACTCTTTACCGTTTTTTGAAGAAAAAATATCATCTCAAAATTATAATTATTTATGATTTGTGACAATTGAAATGAAAGATTCAAGTCAATTTATATTTCTGAAAATGGGAAATAACACTTTAGGAAAATCTTATAAATATTGTGTAAATGTTATCCTCATTTACGACCTTCGTTCTTGGAAATAAATTCCACAACGATGCCATCTGCTGCAATGAGAGTTACATCACAGGAGCTGTAATTACTTTTTATTTTTCTATAATTTCCATCAAAAATCCAACCTTATAAATTGAATGCTAGATCAATTCTTTACGTATCTTCCAAATTTCACTCAAATGCGAATTTATTTACTATTTTATCTTAATGTTCACACATTTCGTCAAAATCTAAGCAACTTGAATTCGATTTTGAGGGAAATTTGGAGAATATGTGATGCATTGATTTAGCATTCAATCTATAAGGTTGGATTTTTTATGGATACGCAAAAAAAAGGGATTACAACGGATCCTCTCTCGGTTGAGAGCAGATCGTCTGCTGTAATCCCAGTTACATCAAACTTGTTGTAATCCCATTTTTTTCTTTTGTGATTCGATTCTAAAATCCAATCTTATGGATTGAATCTTAAATTAATGCTCTACATATCCTTCAAATTGTGTTATAATTAGAAGTTATTTGCTACTCTATCTTAATGTTAAAGATCCACAGTCATTTTTAAATGGAATTTAAATTGTTTAAATATTGCCCGAGCAAAGAGAAAAAATATGAAATTACAGCAGATCCGCTGCTGTAACTGGGATGACGCAAACGATCTCCGGGCAAACCACTACTGATACCGCAAATATACGCACATGTTCCGATCACATGCAGCTGCACGTCCCTTTCCTGCGAGATGGACATGTAACATGTGCATCACAAAAGCCGCAGGATCCCGCTCCTCCCCTCCCCTCTAAGCAACAACGCCTCCACTCCCACCACAGTAGACCCCTTCCACAAGTGATCCCTTGTTCCCTCCGCTTGCACTCCTACGCAGTGCTGCACTGCAATCTCCGGTCCTTTATTAGCCCCTCACCTCGTCTGCCTCATTCCTCGTCAAAACAACCATGGCGATCACGAACGACGATCTCGCATTGAGGAAGAAGCGGGAGGGGCTGGAAGTCACCAGCCAACGGGGCCTCCTCTTCATGGTCGTCTCCATCCTTTGCCTCGTTGCCGAGGCAACGCGCTCAGAGGTGGTGTTTATTAATAATGATCTCAGCTAACAACCCGGAAAACTAAACCTATGCGTGATTGTCTGTAACATCTCAGGCTTAGGTCCCGGTCCGTTATCGAGAAAAACTGGAACTGACAACTTGTTGGGTTCGGACTCAATTGGATCCGTTAACGACCACTCAAAATGCTTAATCCCAATTTGTCAAGTAGTAATTCCCACCACTTATAAACCATACCCACACTTCGTGAGTTTTAGGTATGACACAATGTTTGGGGTTGGAGTGTTACAACTTCCTCTTCTTATATTCGCAACGTCATCGTTGCGACATGGCACACCCACACTCCGTGAGTTTTAGGTATGATACTATATTTGGGGTTGGGGTATTACATTGTTAATTTCACCCACATGCGACATTGTTTGTGATTAGCAAAGACAAGGAGAAGGCGAACATGTGCTACTACAGCAGCAATGGGAGGACCCCGCTTACTTGTGCCGGTTTCGGATTCTTGGCGCTAGCCGCTGCGATGCTCATCGAACACGCCTTCATACTCGTGGCGATCAGCGGCCCAAGGCCGCCCATGCTGGTCACGTGGAGCTTGAGGGACAAAGCGGATCCGCCGGCTTCCGCCACCAGGCTCAAATGAGAAGCGTGCATCATGTTTCTCGCTACTTGGTAAGAACTACCTTCGGACTTTTGGGTGTTGTCATTGGATCCAATTAATCTATTGTACAGCATGGTTAGCTTTGCCGTCGCTGAGGCGCTGTTGATGATTGGAATAAGTGTGGAGGCGAGTCACTTGACAAACAGGAGCAGCCTCAAGGCCAACTGTGTGATTGCGAAGCCGGGGCTGTTCGCGGCCGCGGGGGTGTTCGGTCTGGCCACCTTGTTCCTCGCCGCCGCGCTGTACTTGACAGCACTACGAGCGCAGCGGCTTCACCAGCGGCAGCGGCACAGTAACACCAGAAGCCATCAAAATCCACAACACGTATCCAACTCAGTTCCCTCTGCTCCTCCTCCAGCTCCAGTGCATTAAGATCAGCAAACGACGCATATGAATGGAGCGAAGAGAATGGAATCTGCCCATGCCCATCTTAGTAAGAGTTAATGTTTGGACGGACATATTTGGGTAGTCCATACGTGGGTGCTTTTATTTTTTTTTTGTAAGATAAATAATGCGAAGAGAATTATATAGTTGATACTCGATTTTTTACAACTCCAGTCCAATTGGAGACATGTGATATCGATATAAGCACAGAAATTCATCTCTTTGCCGAGAACTTTGGTCGTTTCCCGTTTTGTAAGGGAAGTAAATAATTGTTATAATAACTCCGGTCCAATTAAGGACTTAATATGTGTACTTTAGTTCTTGCAGGGGGTAATTGAAAAATGTCCAAGATTAAATTAGTGAATAGCGTGGCCTTTTTAATACGAATTTCACATGAAGAAAAATAAAAAAATGGCACGCCTCCAATATTTATCTCCCTTATCCGAGGCTTTGCCTTGAGGGCCCCCCATCACGTCTCACGTCCCTCCATTTTTGTTGGTCCCTTTACCCTTATACCCCTTAGGCTCAGTTTGGTTGCAGGGTTGGGAAGGACTGGGTTGGCTCAATCCGGGGTACCTCTCCTTCTAATTCTTCCAATCCTTCTCGCAGTTTACTATTAATATGGGTACCCTAACCCAACCCAACCCTGCAACCAAACGAACCCTTAAAGAAAATTGTAGTTGGCGAGAAATCTTGATCAAATATATATTTGCACTACAGACACCTGATCCCTTCCTTGTAGATACCAGATAACGCACCTTCGTGTCTTATACCTCTAAACATGCTGCAAAGTATACGTAAAATAGAAAATAATTTTTTAGAGTCCAGGAATTCAGTAAGATGGTATTTAAATAAATGTATTTAAAAGCGTAAACTGGTAACCAAACCAATCATTCATCTACTATAAAATTACGAACCGATAACTGAATCGATTCCTAAAATGATTTTTCCAACGCGTTTTGATTTTTTCATATTCATTCCAAATTTCCTTCGTGCTTGATTGATGGGTCATACATAGACTAGTTTAACATTCGCAGGAGGAAAACTATTATAGTTAAGGGATTGGACTTCACCATTAGATTCTATAGGACAGATCGAGAAGCTTAGGCACTAGGTTTGAGCCCGGACAGAAAGAGCAAATCTTTCAAAGTTGACAAACTAGGAAACCTTATATATCTATTAAAAGCTCACTCCTCCCAATTAGTATATAAAAGTTCGATTCAATTAGGAATTAGTTGGACCTTCATTGATTCGCGTAAACAAGTCAATGCTCTTTCGACAGTGTAGAATCAATTATTTCAGAACATATCCTATTACTGAGCTTAGATCTTGGGGACTCTTCTACTCTCTCTCTACTTGCTATTCGAGCATGAAATCCCTAGTCTCCAGCTTATCACAAGAGACCTGCATAAAAATCAAACTTCACCTGTCAAAATTTCATACGAAGATTGCGAGCAGATTGTCTATAATAATAAAATACACACAGAAGCTGCGGTGCATATCACCACTACTGATCCAGCTGACCATGTGTGGATTGATCCCCACCTATTACAGGTAGGCGATGATTACATGTGGATTGTTTGCTGTGCACTCTCCTGCTGGAAATGTAGGGGATGCGTTGGATGGAGAATGGACAATCCGGATAAATGGGCGATTATACTCGATCCCTTATCCGGATCGTCCATTCTCCATCCGACACACCCCTTGCGTTACAACATGAGAATGTTAAAACATATGACCTGATCCCGCTGATGATGATATTCACCACAACTCTTGTGACGTGCCTCACCATTTCAGGATCGGGCTCATTTCTGTTATTCTCGAACCACACAACAAATCTTGTGGATTGAGCCTAGATTCATCAATCCAGAAAGGATCCTCTACTGTGGTGCTGTACCTGCTGTAACCATGGAAACCGTTCAATCTTGATGGAACAGTTCACACAATTTTACAAGATAAAATTGACAAAAATCCCACAACCACGACGCATTTTGGCTCACATAAGAGGATCCGGGTCCTCATCAATCGAATCCAAATTACCACAAAGACAAGGCAAGCAACCCTACCCTTATTCCCAATTCTAAACAACAGGAAGGGCAGAAATGCTAAAGACCACCCCACAGTTTCTCCCCCGCTCCCGTCAAAATAAAGGCCATCCACCCGCCCCGCAAACAGCCCCCTCAAAGTCCCCCTTCGTTCCTAATCGCGCCAAACCCCGACACGAGATCCACGACCCCCATTTGCACCGCCGCGGACAAATCCCCCCGTTCGTGACCTCGAAATCGAGGCTCCTGTTCTCGATCCTAATCGGGAGTGGGGAGCTCGAGGTTTGCGAGGGGGATCGATGAGTTCGGATCGAGGCGGCGGGTGGTGCTGCCCACCCATGGATCTCATGCGCTCGGAGCCGATGCATCTGGTGCAGCTCATCGTCCCGATCGAGTCGTCGCACCGTACCGTCTCCTACCTCGGCGAGATCGGCCTCATTCAGTTCAAGGATGTGAGTGTTTTGCCCTAATTCCTCTATTTTTCTTAATTCCAGGTGGTTTGGGAATGTTTGGATTTCTATGAGTTGGGTTTTGATGTGGATACGCCTAGGATTTGGCAGAAATCGGTGTTTTGGAATCGCCCGAGGTTTGTAATGTATGGTTGGGATGCGATTGCCAAGTTCGGTTAGCTTAGTCGGTGTGATGGATTGAAGTTTATCGGTGTCCAGTGTTTCTTCTATGGTAATTATTCGCGGATTCTTCATTCCTGTGGTTTTTTGTCGTTTTATTGGTAAATTGAAGAATTATGGATGGAAATGGGATAAACCTCTGTGGACTCGTGGAGGAATAATAAGACGTAGGAGTGCAAGGTGCTTCAGTGGTTGAAAGAGGAATGTGGATGAGAGGCTTGAATCTCCCACGAAAAGGGGGATGAGTCATACTCCAATTTTTAATTAACTCATATAATATGTCCCTTACAAATGCATACTAGCTTCTTTATATAGGAGGGGTTGGCTTGCAAAGGAGATCGTGAACCAATATCACATCTGGATCAAATCTAATAGATCAATTCCGTATGTAATCTTAATTTAAATAAACCAACTAGATTATTGTTAAAAGTAGAGATCACTAGTCGCTGCTATTTTTTCTAATAGTATTAAATACAAATCGACTTAAATAAAATAAAATAGTTTGGGGTGGGACTTTGTGCGCGTTTCACTTTTTTGTTTCAAAAAATAAAATAAACTTAAATAAAATAATGTCACATTCCTTTATTTGATAAAGTTCATAATTTGGGATTTTCATTAATTCTCATTCTTTTTTAAAAAAATCATCTCCTGATGAGATACTAAACCGTAATCAAGCGTGATTAAGGTTTAAAAAAATGAAAGACGAAACGAGGTGTTTTCCCTGGAAGCTAGGCTAGGCGTAGCCTCGAGGCGATCGAGGCATAAGCTTCGATTTGTGTAGGAAAATAATTACAAAATGTATAATAAATATATTTATTGGTATATGTCAATGCCATAAACCTTTCTACTAAAATTTCTACCTAGTCAAAAGGAAATCATTGGCTATAATTATTACTAAAATATTTATCAAAAAGGGATTGGAGAAAGTTGTCATTAAATATATCCAAGTTGTTATGAATCATATGATTTGAATCCTAATCGTATGTTCTACTGAACCCAGATGAAGAACAGTCTGATGTACCTTTGTGCCACCATGCCCTACCAGCACGACGATCTCATTGCCTGGTCAGCGAGCCTGGGGGGGCTAAGGGGTGTCCTAGTTGCCTCCCCTATGCGGGGGTTGCAGGGGGCAACGCTCCGTCCCAAAATGTTTTCTTATATATGTATTCGAATTAACGCGTAGTTTCTTATATGTTTAAAGGTATAATAATAAGAGTTCACTAAAATAATTGGACATGTTAATGATAAATATGAATACTAAAGATGTCAAAATTAAGCATTCATCTTACATACATATATACTCAACAACTAGACCTTTATAAAAATATGGAAATACGAACATGAGTAATTATTTTCTTTAAAAAATGATTGAAAAAATCTCTAATACCTCACCTAGCTCCTCGCCTCAACCTCCTCAAGCATCCGAGGCACACGTCTCTGCTAGGGAGTCTGAAGCGGTTGCCTCAAGGCATTTTCTCACCGTCCCGTTTCGCCTCGAGTGCCTTTGCGTCTCGAGGCACATTTTTTTGAACCATGGACGTGATGTACAAAATGTTTTACTTTGATACGTTCGATAGGCTCATATATAGTTTTGAATAAGATGTAGTGATTGAAACAATTGAGCAGGGGAATCAGCTGTGGTTGTGAAACCCATCATGTAGTCGTTATCAAGTTGCATTCACATTGGAAAAACAGATGTAATGCAACTAATGTAGTGATTGAAACAACTGCGTAGTGGAATAACTGTTGTGTGGAAATGACTCACCTTGTTTGAGAACTATCTCCTCTTTCAACATTCCTTTTGTAAAAGTTTTTGTAGAGGATTTTATTGCAACTTTTGTAGTCCTCTAATTTAGATCTAACCTTTTTATCCCATTAGGATTCTCCAACAACCCCCTCCCCTAATTTACCACATTCACATCCATAATGAAGTAGAACACATCCCATTCCCCGTATGGTATATGTATGTCAATAGTCAATTATTGATGTTCTGGATCGTAGGAGGACGACAAGTTTTGCTGCATATGAGTAGGTCGTGTGCGGGAGGGTTGTGGTCACATATGTGTATGAACATATTTGCATGCAGTTGGGTAGTGGTTGCATGGAAGTTTGCATGGGCATTGTCGGATCTGATTGTTTCATCGAACGGTGTCGCAGGGGTAGGTAGACGACAATGCCTCGTTTCACAAGTGCGTGCGAAGATAGTAAGGTCAACATCCTCTATAGTTTTAGGACCTTACTGAGATAGAGCATGCACCAACCATTGTTGAAGGCGACAATTGACGTGGGAAGATGTTGCACGGGTCAGGTGGCACGACGATGCTGCTTTGATGGTGGAGGAATCCGATGAGATCTCGAGGGGGATTTCTAGGGGCTGATGTATCCACAATTGTTCAAGTGCTTGTTTGTTGTAGGGGGTTGTGCAACATGACACAAATAGTTGGTTCAAAAGCTTAACATGTGGTTTAAATGTGGCGTTGGGAAAGTTGATGGTGAGGGTTTTCGACGTTGGGGTTCTAAGGAATGTTGGAGTATCCATGGAGGATGATCCCATGGCAACAATAATGGGGATTGGCATGGTGCTTTGGAGCATCATTTGCTGATGGAAGGTGGAAAATACATTGGTAGAAGGTGGAAAATACATTGGTAATGGTAATCTTAATGTTCTGTTTGGTTGCAGGGATAAACCGACAGAAGGGTAACTTTTTTGTGGAGGGGGTAAGATGGTGGGTATGTTGTTTGTTTGTTTTGTTGTTTGGATGATGAGGTAATTGTTAGGAGGGGTAGATGCGATGCGACTTTTACTGGAGTTTGGAAGAGTGTTTGGTTGTTGATTATTTTGTAATTTTTATATGATAAGATGTGATAGTATACTATTTTTTAATAGAAGAGGGAGAATGATAATATTAACGGGGATTTAATCGAAAGAAGAGAGAGAACACACATTAATAGGGATTTGATTTGAAGTAGAGAGAAAGAGATATTAACAGAGATTTGATTGAAAGAAGAGAGAGTTGGTGGGGCACACAAGTGGGGTAAATGATTTGAGTCATTTGACGGAGGGTAACATTGTGGGAACTTGGTAGATAACCCTTTTTGGAAGGGTTGAGCTCTTCAAGTGAATGCACCTTAATGGATCACAACTAATGTGCTTGTATATGATGATTGTGAAGGGTTATTTGTGTCTCATGCTGAATATGGTGGCGTTTAGGTTCATGTTAATTGAGTTGTCACCATTGGAGTCTTCTGTTTGTCATTTTTCTCCATTTGTTTTTTTCAAAGTTGCAGAAGACATTAATAATAGTTTTACTTAGTTAAATTTATAGAAGTTGCTGGGTAGGCGTTTTTTCAACGTCTTACCTTTTTTCCCTAAAAAAAGTTGCACAAGACAATAGTAGGTGTTCAGTCAAACCAAGATTGGCCGATAGTGTGGTGACTAATCAGATTTGCCAATTCTGTAATATCTAGTTAATTATGATTATATAAATGATTTCTTCAAAATAATGACATAATTAACTACCAAAAATAGTTGATGGAATCTATTGGTTATGACACTATAGCTCTCCAATAGGATAAAATTAAATGCAAACATAACACATGTACCAGTTATACAATATCATGTAGTTATTAAAGTAGATGGAGATATGTAGGAAAAAGTCTAAGATCATAATTTTATAGGGATGTTATAGCATGCGTTTTCTACAATATGATTAGAAATGTCTATTTATGTTTTTTTGTCTAAACAAATATATCTATTTATGTTTCCTACGTTCGGATATCATTGTGACAATATGGATCTTATATTATGCCAAGCAAACCATATTAGGAGGTATTTGTTATGTGATAGTGATGCTATCACATAGCAAGCAATCTGAATCAAAACAAAACAATCAGATGATCGAGATTTCAAAAAAGAAGAAAATAAGCAGGCATGGTAGACAAACAAATCGCATAGTGGACCTAAAACCGAATTTTATGTGATCTAGAGGATGTTGGAGTGAGACAATGAGTCACAAAGGCGATGGAGGGAGGGGGCGATGTTGATGATGATGCAACAACTAGTGCCGACGATGGGACGATTGCGACTTGTTTGAGCGGTGGAGATGTTGAGACATGGAACCAATGCTTGAAGAGGGGGTAATATGGATCTCTTGTAGGTTTTTAGGCCAGAGGGAGGGGAATTTTGTGTAGTTTTTTTGGTTTGAAGTTTTTCGGTTTATTTGGATCTTTCAATGGGTTGATAAATGGAACATAATTAGGTTTTTTTCTGAGGATTCAAGTCTCTGCCCCTAGCTGATTGGACTAGTCAGCGTAGTAAATTGATTTTAGCGAGCTTAAATTTTGTGGAGTATATCTTGTTCAATGTTCTCAACATTTTATTACAACATCTGTGCATAAGAATCTCACATTTCAAGATAAGCCGTGTAATTTTTCAAATGAGTGTTCATCGTGTCCTTCAATTTGCAGCCATAAGAAGACAATCCATTATTTCTTAGTTCAGTGTTATAAAAGTCACCTGATCGGCATGACTAATAAGTCTGACTAGTCTAATCGATAGGGTGACTGATCGAGTATTAACTAATTTCAACTAGGCTGATAAGTCGATCGATTTTTGCTTGGAAATACCATTTTTTTAAAAGCAAGCTTATTCTAATAGGCTTGATGTTATATTTAAATTCAATCACTTCTTTTCTTTCATTATGATAGTATACAAAATGACAAGTCTATGCAAATATATATGAATATATGTATAAAAAATGATTTATTTATTCAAAATAAAATAAATAAATAAAATCGATTAAAGCCCGACTGTCGATTAATCCTTAGTCAGTGACCCGTCCGGTCGAGTACTAACTATCGATCTTTGCAACTTGCTCTTAGTATTAGTTTATAGGCATCGTTTTTGTAAACTACTCTCTTAAAGTTTTGCAACTCAATGACTCTTTATTTTCCCCTTCTTTAAGGTTTTATATAGTTGGACCATCATCCCTCTGATATTTTCCAGAGGGTTTTATATTGCGAGTTTATAGAAGGGCAGCTCAACAAAAAAATTTGAAGTTAAACAAAACTAACCACGTTAACATTAATTGTCACTTGTCATATCACATCGGATGTTGTTTGACAGTTTAACCCATTACGCAACAAAACAATAGCTTATGACATGATATTGTTTTTTCAGAAGATAGATGGTATTTTTTTGAGATTTTTTAATGTGAGAGGTGCATGTCACGAGTTCAAGGTGCCATGCTTTTGTCTGAAAAAGGTGTGGCATGAAATTGTTGCACGTTATGTAATGTATCTAGATAATCTTGTTTCTTGCCAAACAAGTGCGTGGAAAACCAAACGCTATAACAACAATCCCATCGAGAAGCTATATAAACAAATGTAACAAGTTTGATATCAAAACAAGTATAATAAAAAGGCAAGTTGAAAGCCTAAAACAAAATACAAATTCGAAGATTGTGTATGTTTGAGGGAGGACATATCACACCTCAAGATGGCTGTGAATACTCAAAATGTGAGTCGATGAATGGTGCTATCGCTCGAGAGGATGTGATGCGTGACCATGGTTGGAAAAACGCGCCTCGAGGCACAAAGGCGCTCGAGGTGAAACGAGGCAGGAGAAAAGAGCCTCGAGGCGATCGTCTCAGACTCCTTGGCTGAGGTGAGCGCCTCAGATGACCGAGGCGGTCGAGGCGAGGCGGTCGCTGAGGTGTTGGGGATTTAGTAAGCATTTTTTATAAAAGTAGTTGGTTCTATTTGTAGTTTCAAATGTTTATAAAGACCTATTTGTTGAGGATATATTTATATAAGATGGATGCTTAAATTTGACCTCTTTCTTGTTCATATTTACCATTAACATGTCCAATTATTCCAGTGAACTCTTAATATTTCAACCTTAAACATATACAACCTTAAAAATTTAATCGCACGCCAAGTGTTGCCTCGTCTCACCCTGGAGCTAATTGAGTACCTTGCTGGCTTGCACACTTTTAAAACATTGGTTTTCTGTAAAATGATAGTTACCTCATGAAACTGAACCAGTCAACCCTGTTTAACAAATTAAAGGCCATTCCACATTTTATCACATTACGCAATCAAAGTTTTACACTGCTTGTCTCAAATACTACCATCCTTTTGGTTTCAATCCTACAACTAAAAGTCTGTTGGAGCCTTGATCTTTTAAAACTACGGGTTCGTTTGGTTGCAGGGTTGGGTTGGGTTAAGGTACCCATGTGAATAGTAAACTGTGAGGAGGATTGGGAGAATTAGAAGGAGGGGTACCCCGGGTTGAGCCAACCCAACCCTTCCCAACCCTGCAACCAAACGGAGCCTAAGCATTGATTTTACCTGCTTAACCTATATTAAGAATTAAGATAAGCTTTCCCCCCTCAACCCTTACACTGGAAATCTCTGATGGTAAGCTTTTAAACTGGCGGGACTTATGTTTGCCCCAAAATTTCTGCATTGATCTAGAAATTCAACAGTCTTTGAGTTGGAACTGGGACATTGTTGTAACAATCCCTCGTTATTTTTAAATCTTTATTGTTTTTGGTACGTGCTTGTTCTGCTGGAACATGTTTTCTGATATGTTTTTTTCCAGCTTAATGCAGAAAAAAGCCCTTTCCAGCGTACATATGCTAATCAGGTATGGTCTACCTCTTCATATTCATTATGTTTGCATTTGTTTAGCACTTGCTCTTTAAAAGAATATTTAGCATTTGATTTGAAGGTGTGGAACGACTTTATAGATTGTCTCTATGTGACCATATGGTAAATAGAAAGTTGTCCCTTTTTTTGAGAAAAAACGGTTGATCCTCATAATGTACACCATGCTATATATTATTTACACTATTAATGTTCATTGGTTAAGATTCCCCCGATGAACTCTGTTCCATGGAAGCACCCAAACAAAAGCTAAAGTTTTTAACATTCATGTGAGTGAAACATTGCAATACCAAAAGAGATTCGTAAATTGTCCAAACCAATGGAATCCAGCCAATCCGGTGTTGTATTCTATCATACTGTTTTGGTAAAATTTCAAGTGGGTTTTCTTATTATGATCGGGTGTCCATGTGGCACTTACATGTTACCATGAATGTGAGTGCGGGCACTTACTAATAAGTGCTTAGGGTTTTAGGATAAGTGTTCCATATATTCCGATTCTGTTGAACATATTGAGCAACTGACTTCTTTCATGAGGTAGAGCCTCACTATGTGCACGGTTGTCATCACCCTTGTTCTTTTGAGTAACCATATGAAAGTCTTCGTCCTTAAAGGTGCTCGGTAGGCCAATGGTATCTGCAGTCCCTCATAAGATTCCCCATATCATATATTAGGGCATAAACAACTTCCGATTGGCTTTCTTAATAGACAAGTCTCTATTACAACACACCCAATACTCAGTGCTCTTGTTGCTCATTTGGGCCATCCATGAAGCCCATATGATTAGCATGGCCCAAAGAATCTTGAGGTCGTTGCTCATAAAGCCCCACTATAAATTTACTAGCCCATGCTCCATTAGATTACGTGTTTTCCACCTTCACATTTTTGTTAGTAGCCTAAGCAAAAAGTATTGGGAGTGCCATATAACGATCATTTTAGGACCAATTGTCTTTCCAAAAGCTAAAAAGGGTCCAATCCTTCAGATTCGATTAGAGGAAAGGAGCCGCATCAGGAAGAACATAGCAAGTGGCTTTCCAAAAGGATAACAATTCTACGGTCCGAATGGCATGGACAGGGGGGACTCTAGCGGCGGATCTCGAACAGTTGGGCGAAGACTTTGCGAGGTCGGTGTGGCTTGTGGGTTGTGATTTGAATGTTACCTTACTCCTCGCGAGGGGGTGGAGGCGGGGACCCAGGCTCGGAAGATCTGCGGGGCATCCTTCATTCATTGGGCATGAGCATAATTGACGCGGCTAGCTGTGGGTACATGTGGCGGAATGTTAGATCACGCTCTAGACTGGATCGGTTCCTCCTATCCGTAGAGGGGGCTTAAACTTTTTTCGCTCTCAAGGGCATGGGTGTTGTTGCGGTCACATTCGGACCACACGCTGATCTGTGGTCATCAGAGGAAGAAGGGAGATCCAGATTTTTCTTCCACTTCGAGAAGAGATGGCTTTTGGAGGAGGGCTTCAGGCAGGCGGTGGAGGCCCACTGGAGAGGATGCACGTCGGAGGGCTCGGCGGTGGCGAGAATGGCAGCGAAGCTCCGATCCTTGAAGGAGTTCCTTTCAAATTTTGGTAGGGAGCTGAAGACAAAGCAACAGGAAAAAAGGGCAGAGGTACATGCTGAGGTAACCCGGCTGGACGGTGTAGACGACAACAGATGGCTGCTTTAGGAGGAGTTCAAATGAAGGCAGGAGCTACTGGAAGAGCTCTCGAGGGAAGTCAAAAAAGGTGAAATTGAATGGCGATAAAGATCCATACAGAGGTGGCTCAGAGAAGGGGATGCCAACACGGCTTTCTTTTACCGTGTGGCCTCTGGGCGGTGGAGAAGAAACTGCATCCATGATTTGGAGGTTAACGGGGTTCGGGTGTCAGGAGAGGCCTCTATTGGGGGTGCGCTAAGGGACCATTTCGTACAAACTTCAAGGAGAAGGAGGGTAGATGGCTGGGGTTGGAATGGGGATGGGTGTGTCGTCCTTGACGTCGGAACAAATGGATGGCCTGCTTACTCCATTTTCGGAGGAGCTAAGAAGTGCGGTTTGGGATCTGAACTCGGATGGGGCCCCCGGCCCGGATGGTTTTCCGGTCTGCTTTTATCGCGAGTTCTGGGAGCTGTTGATGGGTGAGCTCTTGGAGTTGATGAACGAGTTCAGAGAGGGGAACAATGGTTTCGAGAAGATCAGCAGGGCGCTGCTTTTCCTTCTTCCGAAGAAGGAAACTCCGGGGAGGATCGATGACTACAAGCCCACCGCGCTCTCCAACGTTGTATATCTCATTGTCGCGAAGGTGCTTGCAAACATGCTAAGAGGGGTGATGGGTTCGGTGATTCTTCAGGGGCAGTCAACATTCGTCCCGGGGAGACTGATGGCAGATGGTTTGGTCATGGCGTTGGAGATCTGCTTGGACTGGAAGCGGACGAAGACGAGAGGGGTGATGTGGGAAATTGATTTTGCTAAGGCCTACGACTGTGTGGATTGGAAGTTCTTTTGTATGTCTCTGAGAAGGAGAGGGTTCCCTGAGACATGGATTAGCTAGATAAGCGATGCATAACCACCTCTTCCTACTCGATTTTAGTAATTGGCAGGCCCGAATGAGGTTTTTTCCAGCCTCAAAGAGGAGTAAGGCATGGTTGCCCGTTGGCACCAATACTGTTTGTATTAGTTGCGGATGTGCTAGGAGTCTTATTTAAGCAGGCGGTTGATTTGGGGTGGAGTGAGGGGTACAGGAGGGGGGACATCTCGATCCCATCGTTGTAGTATGCTGACGACACGATCTTGCTATTGGGAGGGACGACGGTTCAAAATGCAAACGCGGTGCACTTGGTTGAGATTTTTGGGTCGTTGTCCGGTCTCTAAATCAACTAGAGTAAGTCCACGGTGATCATTTTTGAGATGTCCGAGGCAGAGAGGCGTGCTATTGCTGACCGAACTGAATGCCCCTTGGGGGAACTCCCTATTACCTATCTGGGTCTGCTGCTGGTTGCGGGAAATCTGAGGAAGACGGACTGATTCAGAAGATTGCACATAGATTAGCCGGGTGGAGGGATGTCGCCCTTCGGGGGGGGGGGGGATTGGTCCTGTTAAAGCACGTGCTTTCGACTATATCGATCTTCTTTTATTCCACTCGATTGATGCCAGCGGGAGTTAGAAAGCGTGTGGAGGTTCTGACGAGGAGATTTTTTTGGTCGGATGGTAGGCAACAGGGGGCCGGTTTACACTTGGTAAAATGGGAAGACATTACAAAAAGGTGCACTGATGGAGGCCTGGGAGTTGAGGGTAATATACAGGGTGGAAAGTGAGCTGATAGCTAGGAGACGTCGTTTTGAATATCAGCTATGGGCTGGGATTCGTGAGGTGCTGCGGCTTTTGTCGCACAAGTTTAGACCCGTGGTGGGGGATGGATGCCGATTCAGATTTCGGAGGGACGATTGGACGGGTGATGGCACGTTGGAAGGGAGGTATCCTCGTCTTTTTGCTATGGCTACGGATAAAGAGAGCACTTTATGCTGCTCGGCGGTGGACGGTATGTGGGCTTCGCAGTTCCGATCGGAGTTGTCAGACCAACACACTGAGGACTTCTTAAGGATGCAGGAAGAATTACCAGATCCAAAGGAGTGAGAGCCAAGTGTTGATCACTTTGTCTGGACGGATTCAAGATTCACGGTTAGAAAAAGCATATGAAGAACTGAAGACAGAGGCGGAGGAACGGGATGACGACTTCTGCTTGGACGTTAAAATAATTTGGGCCGCAAGGGTACCGAACATAGTTAAAATATTTCTATGGTGCTTAAGAAAGGGACGTCTCTACGATAAGGCATGGAGGGGAAGGCTGCTGGGCATCGACGATACCGGATGCGACAGATGTCATGCAATGGAGGAGGATTCGGAACACATCTTCTTCAGGTGCCCGAAATCTGAAGCGGTTTGGAGGACTCTGGACGTCCACTGGATCCGTAGTGAGGGAGCAATGGAGTTTTGGACCTCGGTCCGTTCGATCGGGGGCAATTCGACGGATGATTACTCGAGGGGTTTTGCGGCTCTCTGGGCTATATGGTTGGCAAGGAATGATTTGATTTTCAACAATCAGACGTTCTATCCAGAAAATGTAGTCTCTCACTGTATCGCATTTCACTCTTTCTGGAGTGCGCATTAACATCTTGTAAGCGCATTATTTATAAATGAAATTCTGAAGCGGTGACCCCTACAAGGGGGGTTCACCTGTTTGTTACTCAAAATTTTTTTTCGAAGGTCCTCATTGATACTTGTTAATTGGATGAAATGCCACGGATACTTAACGAAGGAGATCATCACTTTCTCCCTCAATTCTCACCACCACTCTATGGGAAAATCCTTCGTGTTCATCTTCTTGAGCTTCAACACATAGAGGCCCTCATTCTCTAGCAGTTGGGACATCGAGTCCCAATTTACAAGCGGAGTACCATAACAATCATAGCTAATGCTTGACCCAAAGAAAAATTTTATTATGGTCAATGGACTATGCCGTGTTTGCACACCAATCGGTAACATTTTTGCTAACAAATTTAATGCAGGAACAGAAAATTTAACTAATTTGAGAGTCGAGAAGCACTGCCTGCTCACCCATTGAGGAGCGCCTAGCTTTCCAATCGAGCATCTTCCCACTAGGGGCATCCCGATCTTGAACAATAACAAAAGTAAGTAGGTTTCCTGAAAAAAAATAAAACAACAAACCCAAGTAGGTAATAGCTAAGTTTTGACACATCACATCCTCGATTCAACTACTCTCCTCAACAAACTCATCGGTCATGTCAAAAGGAACGAAAGCTGATTTATTCATGTTCACCATCATGCGAGAGAACTCACAATCTCCACTATAGGAGAGATTCCTTTTATCTTCCACACCACAATGAAAGAATATGACACCATTCACATATTGCAATACAGATTAAGTCCCCGTGTGAACTGCATGTTTTTGCGTCACTGCCATGCCATTCATCGTTACAAGGTGCTAGTGGTCAATCTTGTCTTACCCCCTTCAGGGCTGGAAGACACCATCTCTTCGAGTTTGTGGAATGTTGAGCCGGCTAAAAGAGGGCGAGGAAGGCTCGAGAAGTATTGGAATGAGACTATAAGAATGGATCCTAGTTTTTTGGATCTAAGCTCGAGAATGACTCAAGATAGATCTGAATGGAGGCAAAGAATCCATGTAGCCGACCCTACTTAATGTGGGAAAAGGCTTGTTGTTGTTGTTAAGCAAAATCGAACATCACAGAAACCTCTATTTTGACGAGAGAAACAAATGTCTTCTATCTACATAATCTTAGGCTTGGGAAAAATCAACATTCAAGAGTCAACCTTGCATACTTCTCCTCCAATCTTCCCGATCAACTACTATCTCAATCTCCATTACCATTTCTAACCTCCCGCAACATGTTAGTTATCATCTTCGCCATAATGATGTAAATGGTAGATAAGGTAACGATTCATTAGGTCTAAAGTCTTCTACTCCTAGTTGCACTTGTCTTCGGTAACAGAGTAGATCGTGATCCTATTCACATTTTCATAACACTCTCTTAACCATAATTCCACTGAGTTGAGTAGGCCCATAACATCATCATCTACCACTTAATAAATTTCTTGATGAAAAAACGAGGAACTCACTGAGAGATGGGGAACAATTTTCAACCCATCATTAGCATCATGAACCTTTTGGAAACCAAAATCTCTAGTTAGAGCATCTACCATCTTAGTCTGCAACTTATTAGGGACCACTTAATACCCCTCTCCTTTTAGTTGAATTGTTGAAAATAACCCATCATCAATCTTCCTACCTCTTGATCTCAGAGACACCACCCAGATCAATGGAGTGAATGCAATCGATCTCTTGTTGGCGATGACTTAAAAAATATCGTATTTGCATTGCCTTCCATCAAGCAAGTCCATCTTCATCTATCCCACTCTTTATCTCATGCTTTTGTTCTCCAACACCATGTTTCGGTTTGGGCACCTTTTACGATAAAGTTTCTAGTATCTGTCATCAGATCGAACCTATCCACCACTTCCTACGAAGCTTTACTCCTTTGTATTCTCTATAAAAAAGCATGCTTTCGAGAATCATGTAGCTCCCACATTAATACAACCGACTTAAAGGTGACCCGGGGTATGGAAACTTGAAGGTGACCCATGTGCAAGGAAGGCCGCAGTCCCTCTCTTGACTCTTAAGCAAGGGGCGTGTGATCATCTCATTGATGCCAATTGAATTTATTGCATCAGCTCAAGGAAAAGAAAAAAATAATCATCACATAACGTCGAGAATGAGTTCCTCCAAGTGTGTCTGCAACTTGAAGAGTTCGTCACCTCTAAACATGGCTCCCCAATAAAAAACCAAAAGTCGACCAATCCCGAATTTTGTCCTCTGGAACCGCCATGACGATCTTCAGACAAAAATGCGATGTTTAAGTCCCAGCTTACCTCCCAAGGAACATATTGAGCTTACAACTTTACCATGTAAAACCCTTTTAAAACTTCCATCTCTATGTTGCATCCATAGGCCCATACACAATTGTAATTACGAAAATGTGATAACGATCTCTAACAATCTCTTCGTCCAGTTGAAAGAGGTCACATTCTAATTCGTGAGATTATCGCTAGATCTCCCAACTGATTTGATCGCCCTGAACTCATTTTTCAAAGCTTGTCACACACTCGTCCACAAGCTATTGTCCTAGCGGTCAAGCTTTATTTCTTGAAGTAGCACCGCATTTGCCATCCATTGTGATAAGTCCAACCTAGCTATTGATGCACTCCATTCTTATTGTTAGAGTGGCATACCCTAGATATTCTTTATTATCTTTTACCGTCAATTCTCTTCTCGACCCTATTTCCATTACACAACTTGACGTATTCCCTCGCTTATCTTGAGCATCTTGACATTAATGCTTTCCAAAACCGCATTCTTCCCTTTTAAGAACTAATGCTACATCACCCACCTTCAACTCTTTTCAGGATCAACCAAATTCCTTATATTCCACACGTTGATCTTCATTTGGTAATCATGTGTAAGCCCTAAGCTGTAAGGATGTTCATACTGTCAGCCATGGTCCTCCGTAAACCATTCTTTCTGCATGAATGGTCACCTTTAGCACTCTTTGGATTTGGAATACCAACCACCCATGAAGAGAAGCCCTTGTTTACCTACTAGATAGGTTTTTGCAATCCAAAAATGAAATGCAACCTCCAGCCCAACTTGAAGCCCATCCCCACCCCGCCCAACACATCATCCCCCTCAACTAATGACAACCTAATCTTGTTCAACTAATCACAACCTAATCTAGTTTTCCTATCGAGTTCTTCTGTATCCCCATAATAATCACTTCTCACAAAAGACCCTTAGAGACCTACCGTCGAGGATGACATTCCACCATCAACAATGAATACCAATGGAGATCCATGAGGGAACCTTTTTTCAGAAAAAAAGGTCATCTCCTCTTATCATTAGTTGTAGAGATAAAGCTCGAATGACATGGTTAGTCAGGCTGTCTGAAAGAGGAGAAACCAAGTGTGCATGTTGAAATCTTGAATTACAAGGAAAGCTTATTAATTACAATATCTTTTTTTGAAAGGACATTAATTACAATATCAACGCATTTATTTACTTGGTTTAAGACGATCATGCTGATCATCCTCATCCATCGAATATTGGATGCTATGGATCAGATCTTCATATTGGACTTCTCAAATAATGCAAGTGACATTGAACTTTTTGTATAACGTCATCGACACATCCAAGTCCCTAGTAAACAACGTAGGATTGAATACATGAGAGATGTGTAATCCTTTGTACAAATCAGGAGCATCCAATTCTCAAGTTGGATGAATTTGACTAGCCTCGGCACCCTTCCAAGTTGGAGAATGCAATACTCAACTTGGATAAACTAAAATCTCTTTACTCAATGGGAGATAGATCATCTCTCTTAAATGATGAAGTAGTAATGGGATTGGCTATATTTAAATTCTCGCCATGGGCTCCTGTCACGAGGATCTCAGAGTAAGTCTCTCCTATATGGTAGCTCGGATCTAAGTATCTCGCACAAGGATCCCAAAAGTAAAGTTTCCTTTCATAGGAACTTTGTAAGAATCTCATACTGTGAGCTACAAACGATGGTGGACGAGGTATGAGTTTTCCGACATAGACCTACACGTGTCATGTCCCTTACCCAGAGGCATACAATAGTCTTTTTTTGGAGTACTAGAAGAATAATAGATTTTGAGAGTTCTACTATAATTGCCCATGTCACATCCCACGGATCATGATACTCAGCAACCGTCCCGTAAACACCACATTTACATTTAGAACACATTTCAATAAATGTATCTATTGCAGGAAAATAATCAAGTAAAGAAGGAAATGCACGAGCACAATTCATTTCATTCACAACATGATATGCACCAAAATGATATCAGAAGAACCATGTCCTCAACATTACAAAACAAGTTACTGTCCACCGCACCCATTATGTGAAGCTGAACCTGTAATGTTCTACAATAACTAAACTGCACCTTACTGCCGTGGCGGATCCTGCGAAACCTGTTGGATCATACGAAAAAAGGTAAGTTATGAGTAAAGTTGCCCAATACATATATCCTTAATTGACAGGTAAAACAATAGGTAACTAGGTAAACGTAGCTAGCAATATAACTACTAAACTGATACAAGTGCACGTGAATGTGTCACTCTCGGAAGTAAGGCTACAAGTGGAATCTTACTCTCTGATTACTATTAATTTTTAAATTTATCTTTTCTAGTCTTCCAACACAACCATTATTAATGAAAATAGTCTGGGATCTTGACCACGAGGATCTCATACTGACTCCAAGATACATAGTATCTTAAGGTTTGAGGGACCTCTGTTGGCATGCGTGAAGTAGATGTGCCCTAACTAAGTTTTCAAAACTTTCTTTTACTAACCTTCCACTTTCTTTTTGTATTATCATTATCATTTCATCGATGTTCCTGTCTTTCAGAATTAATCAAATTTAAACTAGATTGATATGATGTCCAACACGATTCTCTTTCATGTAATCTAACACTAGTGCAGTGAAACTGATCGAAGCAACTCATTTGTCGACCATGACGTATTGACAAGAGTCCTGGATTGTAGACAACTCAAGTGAGATCTTGGATTATAAGATATGATTTTCAATTCAAACGTAGTGAGACCTACGACCAGCTTCTGTTTGTCTCCGGATACGGGGCAAACTGGTAAGAACACATCTTTAGTTAACCACATTCCAGAACTCCCCTCATAGAACCAAGACGAGTGGCCAACTCGAGTGATCGACCCTCATTAACCACTCGTGTTAATCCTATGACGCAAAGCGAAGACCAAACTACTAAGCGCGCATCTCGGAAGGTGACATCTTGTGGAAACCTGCAAAATCCTCGAGGCGACGTCAAGAAGTACGCATCACTTAGTCAACGCAACTGGGGTTGTGGCCATCTATTCTTCTTCCCAGGGTCTCAAGGGTGCTAGCCCATCCCTTTGACGACATCTACTTCTCTACCCAGGGCGACACGGAAATCTGCATTGTGTGTAAAACAACCCTCAACAAAGGAGAACTCCTTGATTGTGGAGACCACCAAAACACAAGGCACACGGGGAATGAGCTCGAACCACGACATAACCAGATGTCATACAGATTCAAAGTAATTATATTAGAATAGATTTAACACTAGTAAAGTCTTTCATTTAGTTATCCGATTTCATTCCTTATCCAATTAACATTATGATCGTCTACCATAATTCTTCATATAACCACTCAGGATTTAGTTGTAAATGTCTTAGTATAGTATATGATTTGTTAAGGCAATAACTCATTACATCGATCGGACCACTTGTATGCCGATCATAGCCTTACACCATGAATTGGTGCTCTGATTTGGTGTCCAACTTTTTGTTTCAGATTTGAAAACAAAAGTAGATGTGTGGATATTGCATTCAATAAGGAAAAAATTGATATATTTCATATTTTTCCAGCCTCAGAAAACTCTTGGAAAATGCAGTTGAATGCGGTGGTGGACCGATTTCATGTTCGATTTCGAAACAATGTATGCATATATAAAACATGGAACAAGGATAAATCTGACCTAAATTTCATATTTTTCGGATCGCCATATCTCTCAAAAATTGTAGTTGAATGCGGTAGGTGGTCCGCTTTCGTGTTCAATTTTTCGTCTCTGATTTGTAAACAAATTACACACATGTATAGAACATGAAACAAGGATAAATTTGATCTAAATTTCATATTTTTCGGATCATCATATCTCTAAAAAATGACAATGGAAATTGACGATACGATCTGAAATTCGAGTTTGTATGTGCGGTCACGAATAATCTGTATATCAGATCGACGCAAAAGTTACGGATACCCGGTGTATGAAAGACACGCGACCCAACAAGACAGGAAACTAAATATGTACCTTTTTGGGCCGTTTCTCGGATCTCTTCCATTCTGAAATATGCGATTTTGAGGTGCTTAGCATGAAGCGCACGCTAACACGACGTGTACCTCGTCGTCCTCTTCGAAACGATATCTTTGAATCATTGATCATAGTTCGAAAAAGTCATCAACGACGAAGCTCCGGTGAGCGCGAAGCTATGATGACGGGTGTGTATAAAGTGACTCAGTTGTTCAACCACTTAGTCTTTATGTAGGATCATGTTCACGTCTCAAAAGTTGTAAACTGGCGTATTTTATACGTAACTTTTGCATACAGTTTCCATTTTCGATGTTTTTAGCTCGTTGGAAAGGTCTGAAAGAGTACTACAAGATAAAGTCCTTATTTATCCATTTTGGATACTGGATTAGGTCGGAATTTGAGTTTGTGTTTTTAGTATTTCAGGGTTTCACATTATAAAAATCTCAACGGAAGTCTCATCCTCGTTTCTTAAATGTAAGATATACCCGCTCTTGATCTTTATATATCCCGTGTCTCAATTGTACGCACCCATAGAAATCTCAAAAAAAGCGAAACTCATAAAAATCTTGAAGAGGAACAGATCAAGATTTTGATTTGATACCTATAAATAGGTGAGGGTACTTCTCCCTCATGCATGCTTCAGACTCCCGTGTAGCCTCCACATTATCGCTTCACCTGAGGACCTTGATCAGGGGAATCTCCTTCTTTCGTAGTTGCTTGACTGCTCGATCCAATAACTGCACTGGAGCCTCGGAAAAGGAAAGATTTAGCTTCAGCCTCAGGAACAGAAAGATTCTGCACTGGAGCTCGGTCTAATATCGCAGTTGCTTGAATGCTTGGTCTAATATCTGCACTGGAGTCCTCGTATGATATCTCATGTCTAGAGACCTTAAATATACTGGTGTAGGTTCAATACATGAAAAATACATCGTGAATATCCTCAAGGTGTAGGGGAAGTGCAATTCTTTAAGCAACCTTTCCCACACGAGCTTGAATCTCAAATCGGCCAACGAACCTCGATGCCAACTTGCCTCTAGCATCGACTCTCGGTACTCCCTTCGGATAATCTCAAGAAGACAAAATCCCAAACCTGAGATATTTAAATATTGTATGGTTGAGGACCATTTATGCTTTAAAACTCAAAAGTAAGGCACGAAACCTGAAACTCAAGGTCTCGTCGTCGACGGTTCACATAACTCTTCTGCCGATTATGAGTCGTCAACAATTTTTGCCTAACCATTTCAACGACTCTAGCAGTCTCCTCTATGATTTCGGTGGTGAAAAGAGTACTATCACCCATCTGATGCCAACTCAATGATGTAGTGCATCAACATCTGTATAGTGCCTCGAATGATGTCATGCCGATGCTGGAATGAAAGTTGTTGTATGTGAATTGTGCCAAAGGGAGATAATCCTTCAGGTATCCCTTCCACTTTACTGCACACACACATGAAGTGAGTCCTCAGACGTCTGAATGGTCCTCTCGAACTTTCCATCTATTTGGGGGTGGTACGCAGAACTAAGTCATAGCTCAGTACTCATCGCCCCCATGAACTCTTCCTAGAAGTGTGAGGTGAAATGTGAATATCTATCTGAAATCACCTCCTTTGAAATCCCATGCATTCTGATTATATGCTGAATGTAAAGTCTAGCAAGCTGAGCTGGCGTGTAAATCATGCTGATTGGAATGAAATACACTGACTTGGTCACCGGTGAAGAATCACTCAAACTGCATCCTGATCACATGTAGTGTGTGGTAATGCCATTATAAAATCCATAGATTAGCTCTCACAGTTTCATGCAGGAATGAGAAGAGGCTTAAGTAAGCTAGGAGGGTGCTGATGTTCTGTCTTCGCCATCTGACAAGTGAGGCAACGACTAACACGTAAATCTACACCGCCTTCATGCCTTCCCACCAAAAGTATTAACAGGTCTCTGTACATCTTTGTGCTGCTTGGATGGATGGAAAGTCTGAAACTGTGTGCCTCATCCATGATATCTCTCATCAGCTCCCCATCATCTGGGACACAAATGTGGTCACCCTTCACATGATAGACTTGCAAACTCTAAATCCATCGTACTCGTCCTTCAGACAACAATAATAGATGTCATGTAATCTCAGATCTATCTGGTATCTACTAACCTTGTACGATACGGTTTCACATGATATTGTACTTCACCAGTACAATCACTACATCTGATGTGCTTTCTAATGGGTGCCAATTGCTAAGTGTGGAAAGCATATCCCAACTCTGTAACCAAGTCATGGCCTCAAATTTCAGCGAAATTCGGTTGAATTTCTATCGAATATCGATATCCAGTCGAAATCAAAATTCGATCGAAATGACCGAAATGACCGAAATATGGGGGTCCTAGTACAAAAAATGACCGAAATGACCGAAATTTCGGTCGAAATTCCACCAAAATTCCATCGAAATTCTGTTTTGGTCGGTACCGAAATGGTGACCGAAACCGACATTTAAGGCCTTGAACCAAGTTACTGCTCCCTCTGTTGTGTACGTTTGCTCAAGGCATCTATCACAATGTTTCCCTTACCAAGATGGTAAGATATGGTACAATCATAGTCTTTCAACATCTCCATCCAACACCTTTGCCTCATATTCAGTTCTCACTGATCGAATATGCACTTGAGGCTCTTGTGATGTGTAAATATCTCAAATGTAACCATGTACAAGTCGTGATGCCATATCTTCAATGTGAAGACGATGCCATATCTTCAATGTGAAGACGACTGCCGTCAACTCCAAGTCGTGTGTGTCGTGTGTGGATAGTTGTGCTCATGAGTCTTCAACTATCGTGATGCATATGCTACAACCTACGCTTACTGCATCAGTATAACGCCCATTCCTTTCTTGGATACATCTGTGTAAATTGTGAAGTCCAACATACTAGAAGGAAGAGTCAGAATAGCCGTAGAAGTCAATTGCTACTTGAGCGTATGGAAGCTTTGCTCGCATTTGTCATTGGTATATTTTTCTGCGTTAACCGAGTGAGAGGAGTGATTAATTGAGAAAACACCTGAACGAAACGTCGGTAGTACCCAACAAGGTCAAGGAAACTACGAACCTCGATGACTGTCTTGGGTTGCTCCCAAGACAAAACTACCTTGATCTTTGTGGGATTAACAGATATCCTCACACCAGAAATCATGTGGCCAAGAAATGCTACTCGTGATAACCAAAACTTGCACGTGTGGTTTGTATAGAGGCGATGCTCTCTTAGTGTCTGCCAAATAGTACAAATATGTGACTCGTGCTCGTACTCATTATGAGAATAGATCAAAACATCATCCATGAAAGCAACTATGAATCTGTCCAAGTATGGTAGAAAGATCATGCTCATCAGATCCATGAAACAGTAGGTGCAATTGTGAGCCCAAATGGCATTACAACAAAATCGCAGTGTCCGTATCTCCCACGGAATGTGGACTTTAGTACATCCGAATCCTTGATCCTTCACTGATGATATCCAAATCACATCGATCTTGGAGAACACCACTGCTACCTGCAATTAATCAAAGAGATCATCAATATGTGGAAGTGGATAATGGTTCTTGTCTGTTCACTTGTTGAGCTACATGTGGTCAAATGCACAATCTCATGGATCCTTCCTTCTTTAATAAAATGATTGGCGCTCTCCATGGTAATGTACAGGGCCGATCGAATCCCTTCTCAATCAAATCCAGTAGCTGCACCTTGAGGTCCATGAGCTCGGCTGGTGCCATCCGGTATGGGGGGATACAGATTGGCTGAGTCTTATGTAGTAAGAAAATTTCCAACTTCATCTCCCGCTTTGATGGTAATCCGAGAAGATCACCATGAAACTCATCAGGGAACTCTCGAACGACCATGACATCCTTAATCATCTTGTCCTAGGCGAACGTATCAACAATGTAGGCCGGATATCTCACACATCCTTGGCTTAGGTATTGCTACGCTCTCAAAGCAGATAGGTATTGACTGAGTGTTATGTAGTAAGAAAATCTCGAACTTTATCTCTCGCTTTGATGGTAATCCGAGAAGAGCACCATGAAACTCATCAGGGAACTCTCGAACGACCATGACATCCTTGATCACGAAGAGAAGCCACTTCGAATCTCCTCTTTGGTTGGGCATTCGCGAGGTGTTGCCTTCTTTGGCCAATCTTTTGCATCCTATGGTGGGGGATGGCCAAATCTTTAGGTTCTGGCGCGATGATTGGTTAGGGGATGGCTCCCTGGAGGATAGGTTTTCGCAGCTATTTACGTTGGCGGTGGACAAAGAGGCCACGCTAGCGGAGGTGGTTGATGGTGGAGTTTGGTCACCGTCCTTTGCATCTGGGCTATCTGACCATCGATTTGAAGACTTTATCGCAATGCAGTCGGTTTTACCGCCCGTGGGGATTCACAGTAACGTCAGAGACCATTTCCAATGGGAGGCCAACACCTTCTCCGTGAAGAAGGCATACAACGAGCTCTGTCAGCGGGAAGAGCTGGACGCCGAGATCCGTTAGGATGTTATGATCATTTGGACGGCGAAGATCCCGTTGAGAGTTAAGATATTTGTATGGTGCTTAAGGAGGAACCGTATTTGCGACAAGGTACGGTGGGGGCGCATCCTTGGGATCTCTGATGCGTACTGTGATAGATGCGAGGAATCGAAAGAAAACACAGAGCATATCTTCTTCCAATGTCCTTCCTCGACTGCGGTATGGACGGCGATGGCGATCTCTTGGGTGCGGAGCGGGGATGTCACGGATTTTTGGAAATCCATCAGGCTGTTCGACGACAACTCAAATGATGATTGCTCGAAGCCTTTTGTTGCGTTATGGGCCATATGGATCGGAAGAAGTGAGTCAATCTTCAACAACCAGAGTTTTTATGTTGAAAACGTTTTGTCCCACTGTAACGCTCTTCATACTTTCTGGACATCACGATAATGTACTCTAAAAACTTATAATTGGAAGATTTCGGCGGCGACCCCCAAAATTGGAGGCTCACCCCTTTTTTCGTAAAAAAATCCTATCATGAGCGAATGTATCAACAATATACGGAAGATATCTCGCACATCCTTGGCTTAGGTATTGCTGCGCTCTCAAAGCGGATATGTACTTAACCTTTGTATCTGATGTACGCCCATCGAATTGGAAAGTTGGTACTCATGGTAGATGGAAGACAACTATCTTCCCAAATCAATCTAAGCATGTGATGCATCTCTAACCAATCCATGTCCAAAATAATATTGAAGCCATCCAGCTGTATCAACAAAAGGAAAACAGGCATAAGATGCCCACCGATCTGTACTGCTATGTCCTTGATGGCCTGTTTGATGACGAACAACTGGTCCCCTGGCCCCTTGATGTAGTATGGGATCGAGACACTCATGGTCGGCTTGTTCAGAGTAGGCATTAAAAAATGTGCACAAAACGAGTGTGCGACACCCGAACCAAATAAAGTATTAAATGAAAATCCATCTATAGAATTTATACCTCTGACGGAGGCATGTGCATGTTTTTGAGTAACGACATTCAACTGCACTCGCTGTGCTGGTAAAGAACTGGATTCTTCATTGCTATATGCCGGCTGTGGTAGTGGACACTGAGATCCCATATCTATGCGATAGAAACTGGATCCTCAAGACTGAAATGAAGTGCGAGGCCTTGCACTCTATTAATACACACTTGAACTGCTGGCAAGTAATGGGAACTGGGCTTCGAAGTGATCGTGCTGTTGACTGTGAAAACAAGCTCTCTGTGACAATAATCCTCCAGGCATTGCTGCCTTGTAGTGTTCACTAAAGCGGCCGGTGTGATCGCATATGCCTATTCGGTCTCCTCAACATACCATTTATATGAAGCCCTCTTATATGCACCCTTTACGCATATGCAACATGTGTGGCCGCTTATTGTCTAGTTGGGTAATCGGATTCGGATCTTAAGATCCGGATATGATATGATAGCACTCAGTGAAGCTCGAACCCTTACTCTCGAACACCTGCTCTCTTCTAGGAAGCACCTCTCACCTCGATACTCATCTCCTAGTGAAGCCCTAACCTATTGCTTCCAACCTCCGTTGCAACAACTGCCCTGAAGTTCCTCCGCCTCCAATTAGTGGTGTGAAGCCCCTCCACGACTTCGCTGCGGAGCTCCTCCGCCTCCCAGCTCCTCTGAGACCGTGATATCCTCCGCCATGTAATGCTATATCCCCATTTTTTCCCTGTTTGTTGCACTTTTTTTATGTTCGTGTGCGATGATATGAGGAATTTCTGCCATATGCATATATCAGTGAGGGGATAAAATATCAACCTTAAGTTTGTTCAATTTTTTCAGATTGCAATTTCATTTGATTTGCATTCATGTTTGTACTGATGTCTTTTTAGTTTATTAGTTTACAAAGTTAACATGTACTGGAAGCGTTTTGTGCATGTTTTGCAAAACAAATGTTTTACACATCGATATAAGATGCTTATGAGGAAATACATGTTATTTGTCACAGTATTGGAGATTTTATTCACATGTTGTTCAGCGAAACAAAACAATTGAAATCAGTTGGGGACTGAACATGCAATTACAGTAGCTATAGATCTTCTTAATATGGAATTTATCAATGGCGCAATCGTGTAGTATCATTGTCTTAGTGGTGAAGTTTTTTTTGAATCAATAGGTACAACAAAGCAAACAATCATAAATATTATTATAATGTATAGGGTTTAGCTCTATATGAAATTCATTTTTCTTAAATTTCTATTGGACCACATTTATTCGTTAATTTAGTTCTGCTACAGTGACTTTTGTAGATATTTAGTTATTTTAAAATAAAAATTAGAAAACCACGTAGAACCGCATACACCCGCATTTGCCCCTGCGTACCGATTAATTACTATTCAGTGACATGTCCTAATGCATACACATACCACTTTCTTGAACCTTGCTGCCTTGTCGACGTATCATACTCTGTGTGTGTATTGGGGGATGAGCAAATGTGGAACCATTATTTTTAAAAACACGCCTCGAGGCACTGACGCGTATGCCTCGAGGCATTTTTCAAGGAAAAATGCCTCGAGGCTATAGCCTCATGTAGCCTTAGTGAGGTGTGCGCCTCGATGCTTATGAGGTGTGCCTCAGGCGCTGCCTCATATATGAGCTGATTTTTTTTATTTTTTTTCTACAATATTTCTTCTTTTCTTTTTGATTGTGAGCTTTTCATCTTTCGTAGACTAGTATTTTCAAGTTCTTAACCTTACGATTCACTGGAATGCATTTTTTTAGTTTATTAACATATTAGACTTATTTTTACTTTGTTATGCATGCTCTTTATAAATCAACATGAATAAAAAATCGAGTCTTGAGTCCTTAAATCTAATGCCTCTACTCTTTAGTATGAATCAAGCATAATTGCTTTCTTTATTGAAATGTTTGGATGCAAGTCCCCTACATTGACCTGAATTTAGAAAAGTATACTTTTCTAAATATGTCTCATATTTTCTTTTATTCAATCGGGACTAAATTAATACACATCAAAGCATGCATGAACAATGATAGTCATAACATGTAATATTCAAGTATTTTATCCCCCAATCCTTATGTTAAAGTAAAAAGTGATCACTGATTCATTGCTTGGTCCTTTATCCTTCTCGATTGAATGATACACATATCTCACTTAATTTTGAAAATGGTGTGTTACATTTAGTCCCTTTAGTTAAATTTTATTCAAAACTTTAAATTTCACGGAGAGTTACCCATTATTGCGCTTGCATATCCATATTTACATGATTCCTTACAGATTTAGAGTCCAAAAGAAGAGAGTTATATTATAACTTGGATGTTTAAACCATGATGTTAGAGTTAAATGTCATGGAGTTATGTATTTAATCACAACTATTTAATTTTCTAAAACTTGAAAATTGTAATTACGATTAATTATTATGTTTTATGAAAAACTTTTCTTTCACATGTGAGGCTTATGCCTCGATATGCCTCGAGGCAATACTGGGAAGACGCCTCAATATGCCTCACGCTTTTTAAAACCTTGGCTGCTGCTATCGTCGTAAATGGGTAGAAGCAATGATCTTGACGAGAAAGAAAGAACCTCAGCGTACTGGCTTACTGTAATGCTGGGACTGCGACTTAGTTTGTCTTGCTGGCTATTGATTCTGAGTAGCCTCCCACATCGTCACATTCATGCACCTTATTTCTCATGCCACAGATGAATTTCTACAAGTTCTCCCGTGGGTATGCTGTAGTGACAGGAGAGTGGCATGCAAGTTATATATAGTAGATCATGTATTCCTAAGCTATCACGGAGCCCTACATCAGTTCCGCAAACTCTCTCCTCTACTCCTCTACCCAGTGGTCGGGGTAGAACTCCTCAGGAAACTTATCCACAAAACGGGCCCAGTGAGGTCTCCTCATGGCGTGTCACCATCTCTCTGCGTATCCAACTAATAAAAACTCCTCAAAGGTCAACCAATTGTCTGCTGGAGTATGTATGATCAGTAGCACTTTGTACAGATGGTCCATCTATAGCTTTGCATCAACTGGCGTTGTAGTATCAAAGAAGCGTCACACCTGAGACCTCTCATAAGCAATATACGTAGTCTGATGCCTCTGTAAAGCATCAACGTCATCCTCCTCCTCTGGCTCAAGAGAGCAAAGAATGTACGCTGTCTTCGCTATCCCAAGATGATGGTAAGTGGAGTCCTCCTGACGTTGAAGTCTCTACTCCATCTCCTCCTAACAAGTTTGCATGCCTTATACGACATCAACACATCGTGCCAACTGATGGGCAACATCTGAATCCACTTAAGGCGACATGGTCTTGCAAACAAACCATGACATTAGTAGTGGTCTTAGTACTTAGAGAGACATGGACGTGGTGATATCATGTTGCTTATTTTATTTTCTTGGGCTTGTGTCAGATGACCATAGCCACTATCCTATGATGAATATCAATGAGAATATGTTGTTTATGAGAAGGATGGAGTATCAATGCTCTAATACTGAACTCAAGAAACATGAGGTAAAAGCTCCAATCACGAGACAACCATATCCATATGTCATACAGATCTACAATACTCGGATTGGAATAGATTTAACATTGATCAAAGCTTTCACTTAGTTCTCCGATTTCATTCCTTATCCAATTAGTATTCAGATCATCTACCATAATTTCTCATTTAACCACTTAGGATTTAGTTGTAAAAGGTCTCATTATAGTTAGGTAATTAACTTATTTAGATGACTAACATTTGCTAAGGCAATGACTCATTACATCGATCAGGCCACTTGTATGTTTGATCATAGCCATAGACAGTGAGTTGGTGCTCTGATTTGATGTTCAACTTTTTTGTTTCAAATTTTGAAAACATAATAGATGTGTGGGTAGAGTATTCAATAGGGAAAAATCTGACATATATTTCATATTTTTCTGATCATGGAAAATCTCGGAAAAAATAGTTGAATACTGTGGGTGGTCCGATTCGTGTCCATTTTTCATCTCCGATTTTGAAATAAATACATGCGTGTATAGAGCATAGAATAAGGATAAATCGTACCTAAGTTTCATAGTTTTCGAATCATCGGATCTCTTGGAATTCGCAATTGAATGCGGTGCGGTCTGATTTTGTGTCCACTTTTTCATCTCTAATTTCAAAACTAATTACATGCGTGTATAGAGTACGGAACAAGGATAAATTTGACATAAGTTTCCAGATTTCTCCAAAATTGCAGTAGAAGTCTGCGATACGATATGAAATCCAATTTTACATGTGCAACCTGAATGATCTGAACATCGGATCGACGTGAGAATTACGAATACACGGTGTACGAAAGAGCATGCGACCCAACAAGAAGGCGGAAAATCAAAATTTCTACCTTTGGGAGTCGTTCCCCGGATATCTCTTCCACTTTAAAATCTGCGACTTCGATGTGCTTAGTGTGAAATGCATGCTAGCACGACGTACATACATCTCATCATCTTCTTTGAAACGACACCTTCTGATTGTTGGTCGGATGTTGGGATAGTCGCCGATGACGGAGCTCCAATGAGCTATAAGGCGGAGTTTCGATGATGGATGTGGATAAAGTGACTAAGTGGTTCAACCACTTAGTCTTTATATAGGCTCGGGTTCACAACTCAAAAGCTGTACCGTTGTAGTTTGCATGCAATTTTCGCATACAATGTTCGTTTTCGATGTTCTTGGATTCATTGGATATGACTCAAAGAGTACTATAAGATAGGGTCCTTATTTGTCCATTTTGGATATTGAATCGGGTCGGAAATTGAGTTTTAGTGTTTTTAGTGTTTCACGATTTCACAGTCCTTCCTATACTTGTAGGAAACATGGGCATAATGGACCAAGACAGGAGAAGAAACAAGTGGGGTAATCTAAAAAAGGTTTAATCCTTTTCTCTTCTATTAGATCATTTTTGTGTTCTTGTTGTTTTTTTTATAGAAAATACCCTAAACCCTAAACCCACTTAATGGTAATGGTAGTACAATGTGTCTACCGCACAAAAGATAAGGGTTCAAATCCCACTCTTGCAGGGGTTGCGTTAGGTAGTCGACGACCAACGTAAAAAATAGTCGAATCTTTCAACATGGATTTGAGCAAGAATCCATGTAGCCGACACTACTTATAGTGGCAGAAGGCTTAGTACATTTCATCTGACCCTACGTAATTGTGGGAAAAGGCTTTGTTGTTGTTGTTGCTTTTTTATGCTTTTTACTGTTAATTTGGAATTTTTTATGCCCTTCAATCATTTGCTCCCTTCCCGTTTTCCATCCTTCTTTTGGCACGTTGGGTCCAAAGATAAAGTGATTAAGTAGTTCGGCCACTTAGTATTTATATAGGCTCAGGTTCACATCATAGTTCACGCGTAACTTTCGCATACAGTGTCCATTTCGATGTTCTTGTGTTTTTTGGATAGGACTCAAAGAGTACTACAAGATAGAGTCCTTATTTGTCCATTTTTGATGTTGGATTGGGTCGGAAACTGAATTTTAGTGTTTTTCGTATTTTGGGATTTCACAGTCTTCCTTCCCACACTTGTAGGAAACGCGGGCTTTAACGACCAAGATGGGAGAATAAATAAGTGGGGTAATCTAAAAAAGGTTTAATCTTTTTCTCTTTTATTAGATCATTTTGGTGTTCTTTTTCCCTTTGTTAGTGCTTTTTACACTTGTAGGAAACGCGGGCTTTAACGACCAAGATGGGAGAATAAATAAGTGGGGTAATCTAAAAAAGGTTTAATCTTTTTCTCTTTTATTAGATCATTTTGGTGTTCTTGTTCCCTTTGTTAGTGCTTAAACATTGATTTGGCACGTTGGGTCCAAAGACGGAATTTGAAAGCGTTAAATGTTTGGCATAGGCCTGAGGGATATTGGGCAGTGATGCCTTCGTTCTTCCTCTTCAGAATTTGAATAGTTTGTTAATCCTTTTCCAAGAATTGTTGGCATATATGAACTACATTGTTGCAACAGCGAAAACCAATACTTTCCCACATTAAGTGGATATAAATTATAACGAGGTCGGCCCTCAAAATGTTATTTGCAATGTTGAACTTTTCGAAATATTTGTTTTGCTGTATTGCTCCCGCTCCCGAATGTTCAAAGAGTTTTCTATCGGTGTGTAGACAATATACTGTTGCTAAACCATGTGTACAACTTACATTTCTTGGTAATTTTCCATTCCCATGTGCCCCTGCCCTAACTGAAGTGTCTTGGACTTCTGTAGAAGTAGCTTATGTTTTTGGAAGCTATTCAAGATTGTTTATCCATTTCATCTGATATCTTTCTTTCTTTTGTTTGCTTGTATGAAGATTAAACGGTGTGCAGAAATGGCTCGTAAATTGCGATTCTTTAGGGACCAAATGAATAAAGCTGGCGTTGTGCCACCAGAGTCTCCGACTTCACATGTTGATTTTGATGACTTGGAGGTTTGTCTATTGCAATCTGAACAGTTGTTTATTTTACTTTTCTTTGATTGAGTTTGATATTTCTTTAGATAAAACTTGGGGAACTTGAAGCTGAATTAGTAGAAGTTAATGCAAACAATGAAAAGCTGCAGCGCACCTACAATGAACTCTTGGAGTATTTACTTGTTCTTCAAAAGGTATATTTATGTTTGTTACTTTTGAAAAAAGTGCTTACCATGGTTCTCTTTGAACCAAATTTTGCATTCCTAAGCGTTGGTGATTTAATGATTTGTCTCCAAATGTGAATTTAAAAACAAAGAAATGATGATATAAACATAAAAAATCTAAGCTTAGATAAACATCTACAACGAGGAAATAATAAGTTCTGGAAAATATGTTTTTTTAAGTGAAGTGTGTTCAACCTTAGTAGTTTTTCGCCTGGAAACTCTGTTCATAACAATCTTTCAATACAAAAAGGACCATGAAAAGGTGGTTATTGTGAGTGATATGGGTTTGGTATATGGCACAATCAATTTCCTCTGAGATAGTAGGTCAAGATATATTAGAGTCAGAAGTCTCGCATCATAAAACACAAATAAAACCTCTTATAATGCTGAGCCGTATATGATTCCTCATGTAACATTCACAAAAAGAACATATGTATGTTTCGGTAAGTTATATAGTTGTTGTGCAAGGTAAGTGACGCATTCGGAAAAAATAGAGAAATGAGAAGAGAACATAGGCACGACTTGCTTGTGGGTTGAGAGGAAAAGAGAAAGAGGTAGAGTCATACATGCGTGACTAGCTTGTAGGTTGAGATGGAAAAAGAGATGGGAGGTAGGATCATACAAAAAAATAAAGGAAACATGATAATAGTGGAGGAAAAACTGCAGAATTCAATAATCCGTAAGTTGATAATCTCCTCATAAACAATATCATCCCACAAACCCCGTAATATAAAGGAGTGGGATTACAAATACAACAACAAACCCTTTTCCCACATTAAATAGGGTCGACTACATGGATTCTTTGCCTCTATTCAGATCTATCTGGGGTCATTCTCGAGCTTAGATCCAAAAAAACTAAGATTCCTTTGGATAATCTCATTCCAATGCTTCTTGGGTCTTCCTCACCCTCTCTTAGCCGGCTCAACATATCAAAACTCCCACATGAACCAGACACGAACCGTCCCCCAGAGCCGAAGACGATCCAGCTCCCGCATGAGCCGGAACCCCACCACTGACAGCGTCAAGATGGTGGCCGACACCGCCGCCCCTGCCCATCGGTGAAGGCTGCTCCTCCGGATCCAGGAGACGAATCCGCAAAGGGAAAGAGAAGCGCCCCACGACCAACTCTGCCATCGAGAGAATACATGTGGACTCGGGGCAGTCCAAGAGAATCATAGTAACCTCCGGGTTCGATCCCGGAAGTGTGCCATCCGCAAGGATACAAACAACCGAACCATGGCCTCTTAGAGGAGAACCCAAACAATGAACGGAGCGCGATAGGAAAGGAACACCCCCTAACCTCAGCCGCCCTTCGCGAGATATGATCCACGCGATCCAGACCCCCATCCGCGAATCTAGCAGGCCGCCAGGTGAGCCCACCCTGCCCCTCCCATGCAAGCAGCCGCTCACGCTGAACTCCCGACAGCCCCCGCGCACAGCATCTTCGAAAGTCCGTAGCGACGACATCCCCATGGAACGCGCCGACAAACTACTTCACAATGCCCAACCAAATCTCCTCCACCGATATGGAGTCTTCTCTCCACGAGCCGATGAGGATCCCGTGCAGTGACTGAAGGGCGGGAGAGTGAGAGTCCCTACCTTCCGTTATGCAATCCGCCTCCTTTATACCGACCTTCGCGAGCCGCGTGTCTGCCCCCCACACCTTCGCATCCGTCCTGCGACAGCGCGAAAGACAGTTGTCGCGCCGATGGCCCTCCCTCCCGCACAAGAAACAACGAGCTGGCGAGATACACGTTGCCTCCAAATGTCCCGAGAGCCCACATCGGAAGCATTTACGCCCACGCTTACGATGAGAAACCACTATCCAACCTTCTTCGGAAATCTGCCTCCTTTCCGCCCTGCGTTCGGGGTCGGAGCGACACATGGTGGAGGTCCTCCTCCACTCTGCCGCCCCCGCCCGAATCACCCACTTCAACCTCTCACGCCTTTTCCGCTCCATCCAGACTGTTCAGACAAGTTTGTGAAGGACACGTTCTCAATCGTCGTGGTGTCCTAGACGCCACGTGTGTCATCTCCCCTTTGGAGGTGACGCCTCGTCTGCTGGCGCTTTTGCAAAAGATCATTTTTGGGACGTGCACCCCTATCGATTTTCGCCCCTGGGATTTTGCCAGCTCGACCCTCTTTGTCGGGTCGTCTGATGGCCCGTTTTCTGTGCCAGATGGACCCCCTATGGTTTCGGATTTTCGGCTTTCTCTTTCGCGGACTTGTACTGCCCTTGCTTCGTGCGGGTCTCTGGATCCGCATGCGGGTCCCTCAGATCTCCCGGTTAGAGACTTTGACGTTCGTTCCGCCGCTTGGGATGACACCCTCCTGTCTGCTGCTTTATTTGGGCCTAAGTGGCCCGCTTGGAACGCGCGTTTTGATTGTGAGCCCCTCCCCCTCGCCACCCCGGCGCGGGGTGCGAGTGCGGCGATGGGTACTCCATCTGATAGGGAACCGCTCTTTGCCGAGGTCTCGGATTTGGGGTCATCTTCGACGATGGCCCCATTGGGGATCGATTCCGGGAGGATCGGTAAAAGATACAGGCGGCACCCGCGATCGCGAGAGGCCATCGGCTCGCTTCTACCTGTTTCGGCTCGTATGTCTCGAGTGGCTTTTGTGGATGGAGTCGTCCTTCTCGGGGGAACTTGCAGCGATGCTAAATGAAGATCCTCACATGGAACGTCAGGGGTCTGGGTGACCTGGAAAAGAGAAAGGTCCTGGGCTCTCGCTTCCTCGAATGGGACTGTGACATCATTTTACTCCAGGAAACCAAATTGCAATCCTGTATGTTGGACGTTTGGCGCTCCTTTGATGCTGGTCCCATCTCCGACTTTCGCGTTATTAACGTGGTTGGTTCTGCGGGCGATGTGCTGGTTGCCTGGAGGGACTGTGGTTTTGTTCTTCGCTCAGAGTTAAGGGGGTCCCATGTACTGACGGTCCTCTTAGAGTGCCTTTCCTCGGTGACAACTATTGTCGTTTCGTGCGTATATGGGCCTTGCCTTGCCAGTGATCGACATGGGCTGTGGGATGAGATTCGCTCGGCGAGAGCCTCTTTCCCGGGGGACGCGTGGCTCATTGGTGGTGATTTTAATGTGACGTTGCTCTCCTCCGACCGGCCGGACTTGCGTGGTGGCCAAGACCCGGGATCGGCTGATTTTACGGAGTTGTTGGACTCTCTGGAGCTTGAGGTGCTTGACGCCTCGGATACTAAGTACACGTGGCGGAGCTCGGGATCTCGCTCCCGCCTTGACCGTTTCTTGGCCTCTTCGGAGCTTTTAGACCTCCACCCTACTTGCTTTGCGTCAGCCAGGATCCGAACTCGCTCGGATCACTCTCCCCTGATTTGGGACTCGGGGGAACTTTCGGAACACCGGGACTTCTTCAGGTACGAGAAGGCGTGTCTTTTGGAGGAGTCGTTCCGTGCGATGGTCTCCTCGCATTGGACCTCTATGGTCGTTTCTGGCTCGTCTGTCTCAAGATATTTCCAAAAACTCGTCTCCTTGCGGGGGACACTTTGCAAGTTTAAGAATGAATCGCGCGCTGCCTGCCGGGCCTTGACCAGCTGGAGGACTCCGGCCCTCTCTCCTCCGAGGATCTCGCGAGGAGAGATAGTGCTCTCCGTCAGGTGGCGCTCGAAGACAAGAAAAGGGTGGCTGAGTGGCGCCAGAGGTCTCGGCACAGGTGGCTCGTGGAGGGGGACGCCAACACTGCGTTCTTTCACCGTGTTGCCAGTAGGAGACGTTGGGCTAACGCTCTTCGTTCGGTCATTGTGGATGGTGTACGGGTTGCGGGTGACACGGAGATGGGCCATTAGATTGCCAAGCATTTTCGTGACTTCTCTTCGCGGGCCCTGAGGCGTAGGTGGAGGTGGTTGGACCGGGGGGCGGAGAGGTTCTCATCGGAGCACGCCTCGAGTCTGACTGTGCCCGTGACCTTGGAGGAGGTGAAGGCCGCCGTTTGGTCCCTTATTGCGGATGGGGCTCCCGGGCCTGATGGATTCCCGGTGTCTTTTTATCGGAACTTATGGGACTTGCTCGCTGTGGATGTCCTCGACGTTGTTCAGGAGGTGTGTACTTGCAATGCGAGGTTTGAGAAGATTAATCGGGTGTTGATCGTTCTCCTCCCTAAGCATGGTGCGGCGGAGCGCATTGCGGACTTCCGGCCCATTGCTCTCTCCAACGGGCTTTACCTTATTGTGGCTAAGGTGTTTGCCATCCGTCTCAATAGGGTGCTTTCGCACACTATTTCTCTCTTCCAGTCGGCTTTCGTCCCGGGCATGCAACTTGGGGACTGCCTGGTTTTGGCTTCTGAGGTGGTGGCGGAATGGAAGCGGCGTGGTACGAAGGCTTTGCTCTGGAAGGTCGATTTTGCGAAGGCATATGACACGCTTGATTGACGCTTCCTGTGGGGGCGGGGGTTCCCGAGCAGTTGGATCTCATGGATGAAGCACTGGGTTACCACGGCTTTTATGGCGGTGCTTGTTAATGGCCACCCGGAGGGCGGTTATTTCCATCCTCAGCAGGGGGTCAGGCAGGGGTGCCCTCTGGCCCCTCTTCTTTTTGTCATTGCGGCGGACACTTTGGCGTGCATGCTGACGCATGTGCAACATGGTGGCCTTTTTTCGGGCTTCTTTAAGGGCAATCTCCTTGTTCCTCTTATCCAGTACGCTGATGACACCCTATTCTTCATCGAGGGTGGTAGGTAGGAGATCGGTATCGTCGCTACCGTGCTGCTTTGGCGAGCTTTTGGGCCTCGTCCAAAATCGGGACAAATCCTTGTTGATCCCCTTTGCTTTCTCCGAGGAGGAAGCGCGGGGTTGCTCTGACGATTTGGGGGTGGGCTGTGGCAAGTTGCCGATTCGTTATCTTGGCATGCCGCTGACTATCGGACGGACGAGGCTGGCGGACTGGCTTTCGGTGGTTGAGAAGCTGGAAGGCAGGTTGTCGGTCCTCCATCCTTTCCAGAGGGGGGAGGCTGGTCCTCCTAAAAGCGGTTATGGCGGCAATTCCGATATTCTTCATGTCCTCTAGGATTCTACCAGAGGGAATTCGCATACGTATCGAAAGGGTGATGAGGAGATTCCTATGGCGCGGGTGCGGGCAGAATGCCAGGGGCATGCACCTCGTGGATTGGGATACTATTACCTTACCGAAGGCAGATGGGGGATTGGGTGTTCGGAGGCTGGATGTTATAAACGAAGCACTAATTTTGAAGTGGGTCTCGAAGATTTGGGGGAGTGATGACGACCTTTGCTGCACCTTGTTCCGTCGTATGTACGATTATTTTTGCCCTGTGGCTACTGTGCGCCCTACGGGGGTGCGCCCGTCCCCTTTCTGGAGGGGGACTCTATCGGTACTCCCTCGTTTTCACGAACTCTTCTGGCCCATCTTGGGCAACGACCTGTCTTTTGCTTTCTGGACCGACAACTGGACCAACGAGGGGGCCCTCGCCATCCATTTCCCAAGGCTATTTGCCTTGGCGGTGGACGGGGACGCAAAGATTGCTGATGTGTGGTGTGACGGGAATTGGATGCCTCGTTTCTGCGCAAATTTTTCGCACCAAAGGCTTGAGGACTTCCTTCATCTGTGTGATTCGTTAGCTAACTGTGAGGGCCCCAACAGTTGGAGGGACCACTGGGTCTGGAGGGGCACATATTTTTCGGTCAGGAGGGCCTATGCGGTGATCTGCAGACCACCGCCTTCTCCCTCCGAGGTTCTCGCTAAGGATTGCTCTTTGATCTGGGAACTCCGCCTCCCTGAGCGGATTGGTTTCTTCCTGTGGCTCCTCAGGCGCAAGCGCTTAATGACTCGGGACCGGTGCGCTCAGTTCTTTGGTTCTTCTTCTGAGATCTGCTACTTGTGCTGGGTGGCACTGAATCGGTGGACCATCTGTTCTTCACTTGTTCTTGCACTGCCGGTTCTTGGGGTGATCCGGGCCTTGGCCGGGTTAGCACGTCATCCTTTGACGCCTTCTGGGACTCTTTTTGTTACGCCCGTCTCCGACCGCGACCTGAGATTTTGGGACCGCTTTCTTTACTTTGGAGTATTTGGTTGGCTAGAAATGCCCTGGTGTTTTCGGGTCATAGATTCTATATTGAGAATGTTGTGATTCAATCCAAGGCTTTTGTGGAAGCCTGGGCACTTCTCTGGTTTTTTTTCACTTGTACTTCTTCTGCCCCTTCTTTTATCTTCCTTAATTAATCTATTGGGGACGACGCCATAGCGTGCTACCCCCTCTTTTGATTTTAAAAAAAACATATCAAAACTCACATCTCCTAACCGGTGGATCGACCAACCTCCTTTGTAAATGAACAAACCCCCTTAAGCGATTTTCTCGCATCTTATCCTCGATCAGAGTTATACCAATCCTTTTGATTGGGATTACAATCCAACAAAAACAAAAACAATGTCTACAAAGCCTTTTCCCACATTAAATAGGGTCGACCTCATGGATTCTTTGCCTCCATTCAGATCTACCTTGGGTCAATCTCGGGCTTAGATCCAAAAAACTAAGATCCATTCGTATGGTCTCATTCCAACACTTCTTGGGCTTTTCTCGTCCCTCTTAGCCAGCTCAACATCCCAAAACTCGCATATCCTAACTGGTGCATTAGCTGATATCCTTTGTAAATGATCGAACCACCTTATACAACTTGTGGGTTGACGGAGAAAAAGAGATGGGAGGTAGGATCGTACAGAAAATAAAGGAAATATGATAATAGTGGAGGAAAAGCCGCAGAACTCAATAATTCATAACTTGATAATCTCCTTGTAAACAATGTCATCTTACAAACCCCATTATATAAAGGAGTGGGATTATAAATATAACATTAACAAAGCCTTTTCCCACATTAAGTAGGGTCAACTACATGGATTCTTTACCTATGTTCAGATCTATCTTGGGTCATTCTCGAGCTTAGATCCAAAAAACTAAGATCCCTTCGGATAATCTCATTCCAACACTTCTTGGGTGTTTCTCACCCTCTCTTAGTCGGATATCTCAAAACTCACATCTCCTAACTGGTGCATCGGTCGATCTCTTTTGCAAATGACCAAACCACCTTAAGCGGTTTTCTCGCATCTTATCCTCGATCAGAGCTACACTGATGCTAACAGAAAAATCGGAAAGGGGTGAGAAGAGAGATTAGAACCGTGACGCGCTTTGCGTGATTGAGAGAGGAACCCAGGGCGAGAGAAGAAACTCTAGAAATTTGGGAGAAAGGGGGGATAATGGTGGAGGCACTATCCAAACCAAAGCTCAATGTTTAATTCATAATCTGTTTCTTATAATAGACTATCATCCCCTTTATATACGAGGGGAGGAATTACAAAAATAGAAAGACATTCAAATTCAAATGAAATCCTAATTGATCCTAATTGACGCTAAACGATTCTAATTGACACTTGATAACTTTTATCTACCAAAAACGTTGAGATTACAATATCAATTTATTTAAATAAAATACATAAATTAATTAAGACAACTAATTAGGGATGGAAATCCTTAATTTGAATCCCCAGATCATCAATTTTCTTCAATTCGGGTCGTCTTGTCAATTTGGGAATAATTGCATCAATTCTCTCTCGCTTGAAAGCAATTCCTTTCCTGATAAATTGCTTTATCTTCCGGCTTGAGACGTGACATTTCTGTTTTCTAGATCCCATGTTGAAAGAAAAGATGTGGAGTGAAGGGCAAGGTTTTAAAAACCGAATCAACCGGTTGAACCGGTTAAACCAATAACCAGAGGAAAAATGGTCCAAATCACCCGATTTTTATTCATAAAATAAAAATCAGTCAAAATCGATTGGACCGCTTAAACCCGGTTGAACCTAACCATCTGTTTAACCATCCATTTTTTTGATAAAAAATAATTTTCAATAAATCAACAAAATACAACGTTTTTCAGAAATTTTCACAATCTAGTTTTGATCTAACACATATTAGTATCCCTTTATCTCTTCTCCTTTACGTGTGTCAATGACTCATTATCGCTTGTCCCTTCGTGCCATGTGAGCATTGTCTCTTCCGTTATTGTGTATAAGGTTGTCCACTTATAACAATAACAAATGAAGAAGAAGTTGTCATAATCATACTATAAGAAGCAATAAATTAACAACACTTGTCGTTAAATAGAGTTTTAATAATTTTAAAATTATGAATTTTTTACATCACATATATGTATTTATATAAATTTTATGAGACATGATTAGTATGCACTTTTGAGTATTTTTATCAATATTTATAGCCCTAACTTTTAAGTAATTTCACTTGCGCTCCTATATTTTCTTAAAAAATTCACAATATCATCTTTATGATGGTAAAAAATGGGAGCACATGCGTACTAATAAAATGTCACTACTATTGATTTTATAAAAACATAGTAGACATATGCAATTGTATTGAAAATAAGGGTATAAGCATTATTGGAAAAACTTGGAAGGACAAGAGTAAACAATTTCTCGAAAGATATGATGTAGCATTTTTCGTATTTATTTGTATGATGTACCGGTCTAACTCGGTTCGACCCTGTTAAACCTTATGAACCAAACCAACAATACAGCGGTTTGATCTTTTTCGGTTTCTTTGAACTGATGATGTCTATCACCGGTTCGACCTCGGTCCCATTGGTCCGACTATAAAAACCAAAAACTGATGCATGCCCGTTTCGGTGACCGGTTCAGTTTTTAAAACCTTGGATTGGAGTCGTCAAGTTCTTTCCTGAAGAACATTTGTAGCGCATATAGCGAAGTCCACGCGGAAATCATGGTGTTCAAAAAATTAGTAGGGCAACGTCATCTCGAGCATCACAACCTTTAGGAATCCGTAGCAAATGAATGGCACAAGTTTAGGATGAGAGGAGATGTGGGCAATGAACTAGTCCATGTAGTCCTTATATAGGTGAATCCTACATTCTTAATCCCAATTGGAGAAGGCAACATCCTTAATTCCTTTTTTCTCAGCACATTTCCTTAAGTTTTCTCGCTCCAGGGGGTGAAAGTGCAATTTTTCTACCAACTCAACTAAGGCAATGCCTCTCCAATTCCCACCAACCCTAACCTTTAATAATTTTTTTAGGATGGGGAATAGCTTTGCAATTTTCTCAACTCGTATCCCAATTCCTATTTCCAGGGGATTCGAATCCCTTTGGAGAAATCTCATTCCCCCATATTAGGGTTTCATGTTTACCAAATAGAAGATGGCAACAACAACAGCTGGGTCGGATGGTCGTAAGAGGCGGCAACCCAACATGCAAGGAGGCCTCGGGCAGCATCGAGGAAGGAGGTGACACGGCCCCAGCTCGCGCGCACGGTGATGACCGTGCTTGATGCATGCGAGGCGGTCGCTGTAGCTCGTTTTTTTTGAGGTCCAAAAGAGGGGGATACACTCAGTGTCGCTGTAGTCCTCGTGTCGCTGTAGCTCGTGATCGAGCGATGGTGGCAACACAGGTGGCGTGGAGTCGCGCAAGGGCGACGTTGGTAGGATGAAGGTAGTTGGGGTTGAGGGTGACGCGTGCGACAACGACAAGTTTGGTTCCGATGCTGAATTCCTGGTGAGTGACAGTGGTGAGAGACGCAGTGGGGTCCCTTATGGCGGCCCAAGAAAGAAAGGGACAACGAAGGAAGCCGTGCCTGCATTGCGCAGGGCGCTGGCGCGAGTCACACACAAGGCAGCAGTGGTCGTACATGCCTCACGTGCGGGGGTAGTGGCCATACGAGCAGTTCGGTAGGCCGCAAGGGATGGGTTCTTCGATTGTCAGTGGAACATGGGTTGATGATTTGGCGGGAGGGGGTTGGTAGGGTTGGTGAATCCCTTGGTTGCGACGGTGGTAGTGATGATGTCGGTGATGCGAGGACTTCCTGGACAACAACGAAGGGGACTTCGATCGGGAGCATGCTCTTCCATGATGCTTTCATCGTAAATTGGTCCCACGTATTCGTCTTCGTCTTTTTGCACAAAAGTTGTACCACATGAATCCTTTAGGGACCGTTGTTTGGGCGTTGTAGTGGATGGATCTTCTTTGAATATGAATTCTTCTTCTTGGATGAATAGATTGTCATCAAGCCATTGCTGAACTTTCACGGATGCTAGAAGATGGTTCTTGTATCTTTGTTGTCGTGGATGCGAACCGTGACCTAGTCGGCTCAAATCGAATTGAAGGCACTAATATGCTATCGGATTGTCGAATCGTAAGAGCGATTCAGTTGCCATGCTCTGATACCAAATGATGCAAACAGAAAAGTCGGAAAGGGGTGAGACGAGAGATTAGAACCGCGATGTGCTTCGCGTGATCGAGAGAGGAACGACGCCAGAGGAGAATCCCTAGAAATTTTGGAGAAAGGGGGGATAATGGTGGAGGCACTCTCCAAAACAAAGCTTGATGCTTAATTCATAATCTGTTCCTTACAATAGTCTATCATCCCCTTTATATAAGAGGGGAGGAATTACAAAATAGAAAGACATTCGAATTCAAATAAAATCCTAATTGACGTTAACCAATTGTAATTGACTCTTAACAAATTTTATCTACCAAAAATGTTGAGACTACAATATCAATTTATTCAAATAAAATACACAAATTAATTAAAATAATTAATTAGGGACGGAAATCCCTAATTTTCAAAATCCCTAAACCAACAATTTTCTTCATTTCGGTTCGTCTTGTCAATTTGAGAATAATTGTTATTCCATCATACACAAACTTTCCTTGTGATTGGGATTACAATTCAACAACAAAAACAACAACAAAGCCTTTTCCCACATTAAGTAGGGTCGGCCTCATGGATTCTTTGCCTCCATTCAGATCTATCTTGGGTCAATCTCTCGGGCTTAGATCCAAAAAATTAAGATCCCTTCGTATAGTTCATTCCAACACTTCTTGGGCCTTTCTCGCCCACTCTTAGCCAACTCAACATCCAAAAACTCACATCTCCTAACTGGTGCATTAGTTGACCTCCTTTACAAATGACCAAGCCACCTTAAGCGGTTTTCTCGCATCTTATCCTCGATCGAAGTTACACCAACTTTCCTTCTGATTGGGATTACAGTTCAACAACAACAAAACAATAACAAAGCCTTTTCCCATATTAAGTATGCCCGACCTCATGGATTCTTTGCCTCCATTCAGATCTATCTTGGTTCAATCTCGGGCTTAGATTAATAAACTAAGATCCCTTCGTATAGGGTTCGTTTGGTTGCAGGGTTGGGATGGGTTGGGTTGGGTACTATTCACAGGGGTACTCCCTCCTCACAGTTTACTATTCATCCAGCCTTGTAAATAGTACCCAACCCTGCCCAATCCTGCAACCAAACAAACCCATAGTCTCATTCCAACATTTTTCGGGCCTTTCTCGCCCTCTTTTAGCCAGCTCAACATCCAAAAACTCGCATCTCTTAACCGGGGCATTAGCTGACCTCCTCTGCAAATGACTAAACCACCTTAAGCGATTTTCTCGCAACTTAACCTCGATTGGAGCTACACTAAATTTCCTTCTGATTGTATCATTCTGAATCTGATCTTTATGCGTGTGTGTCCACACATCTACCTTAGCATTTTCGTTTCTGTTACTGCCATTCTCTGCACATGTCTATGGTTCACCGGTTAATATTCAGATCCATAGAGCATCTTAGGTCTCACGATTGCTTTGTAAAACTTTCCTTTGATTTTCAAAGGATTTTCTTATCAAAAAGAACAATAGAGGCTCCTCTCCACTTTAGCCAGCCTAAATTATTCTATTAATAGTATTTCCATCAATTTTCTTGTCATGTTGCAAAATAGATCCCAAGTATCTAAAAGAATCCATCTTCTGAATGTTATCATCACCAATCTTCACTTTGATTCCTTCAAATAAATAAAAGAAACAAAAATAAAATCTCAATTAACCCTAATTGAAACCATCGTAAATATTGGGATCTTATTGATCTTAGTTTTATTTTTCAAAAATTAAAATCACAACTAACTCAAAATTATTAAAAATTGATGGAAAAAAAATAATTTTCCAATCACTAATCCACGTATGCATTAATTCTCCTTGGCTGTGAGAATTCATCTTTTGTTGAGAAGCTTAATCATCAGACACAACAAGGGGGGATAAACCCTCAGACTAATTTCATTAAATTACAGGTTTTCTCTTCTTTTTAACACCTCTCTTATAATTTCATTGCACTTATAGATATAAAGATATCCTACCCCTTCACTTGAATATTGCCTTCTCTATATGCCATTTCCAATTTTAACCCTTTGATAAAACATATTTGGGTGAGGGGGAACTTTATAAATTTTCATAAGACATTTGTAATTTTGTAACCTTTTCTTTACTAGATAATGGTTTTGTTTGAGAGACCCTATCAACCCTCTAGTTTTCCCCCTTTCCTTGTTGATGGTGACTTTATCCTTAGTGATCGAGCAATGATTTTTGCTTTGGGTGCTCCATTGTTAAAACCCCACCTGCTAGTAAGGGCGATGGATGCTCCAAAATCCAGCTGCGGTAGCAAATGGAGTGAGCGATGTTGGGGGAAATCACAAACTTGGCGATACGGCTGGAGGGATGGGGCAATGGCAATGAAGTTACAAACCCACCAATTGTTAGTGCGAGAGGCATCGACGACAATCGTAGTCTTAGTTGACACGAAGGGAGTTGGACCAGAGGGATGGCATATTTCTTTGAATTGAAAAGAGATATCTTGAAAATGGATTATGAGAGCGCGTGACTTGAACTATTGATATGACCATGCATATGTAAGATTTGAGATGTTTGTCCTAGATCGAATGGTTTCCCCGTCTTCTTCTACAGGGAGTTCTGGGAGCTCATCGCGAAGGAGGTGTTGGGAGTGGTTAGTGAATTTGTTGAGGGGAATCACGACTTTAAGCGACTTAATTCATCAATGATCATTTATCTTCCTGCTTTCGAAGAAAGATGTGATGACAAAAATTGAAGACTACAGTGTGTGTCAATCGCTTTTTCGAATGCGGTCTATCTCGTGATGGCGAAGTTGTTGGCCAATCGTTTGCTGGGGGGGTGGCGAGCAAGGTTATATTACCGACTCAGAGTGCATTTTTGTCGGGAAGACATCTCATGGACAATATGGTTACAACATCTGAGATTGTGGCAGATTGACATGGGAGAAAGTTGAAAGGTGTTCTATGGAGGATCGCCTTCTCAAAAGATTATGATTCTGTGGACTTGTGTTTCCTTTGGGTCTCGCTCTATAGACGAGGCTTTTCAGATAAGTGGACCGTATATATGAAGAGGGGTACCACGACAGTATCGTGCGTTGTTTTGGTGAATGGTCAACCGAAAGGGGGTCTCTTTCAGCCTAAGCGGGGATTCGACATGGATGCCCATTAGCACCATTATAGTTTGTTTTTAGTTCTAATGCTTTGACAGTTATGGTTGAGCGAGCCATCACCAGTGGTTTTTGTACTGGGTATTCAAGGGACGAGATCTCATTCCCATCCTTCAGTATGCAGATGATGCGACACTCTTTGCAGAGGGTGGGGCGGACAATTGTAGAGGTCTATCAGTGATCATGGACATTTTCGGTGTGGTATCAGGATTGAAGCTGAACAAGGACAAATCTACGTTCGTACCTTTTGTCCTGTCAGATGTGGAGATTGGGTGGTGTGCGGATTGGTTGCGCTCGCCTTCAAGGGCCTGTCGTTACGCTACTTGGGTGTGCCATTGGTGGCTGGCAGGATGCGTGCTGCTGATTGGTTACCAGTCCTTGGGAAGTTAGAGTAAAAGCTGGCTGGTTGGAAGTCTATTTGGTTGTCTAGGGGGCAGATTGGTATTGTTGTGCTCGGTGTTATCGACAATCCTGATCTTCTACATGTCATCTAGAATTATGCATGTCAGTGTGAGTAAGAGGTTTGAGTCCATCATGAAGCGTTTCTTCTTGTTGTCAACTGGACAGTCAATTGGCTATGCATAAAGGAGGATGACGACATTGGTATACGCAATTTGGAGGAAATGAATAAGGCTTTGCTCGGTAATTGGGTTACCCGTATCAGGGGTGACTGTGATAGTTTGGTATGCAATCTTATCTGGAATGTTTACAACCCGTGGATCTTTTTTCGGAGTCCTGCTGAACTTGGGGCCGCTCCCTCATTTTTTGGCGAGGTGTTTGTAGTGTGGTGTTGGAGGTATGCCCGTTTTTAAGGCATGTGGTTGGGGAGGGAATAGATTTTCATTTTTGGTTGGATGATTGGAGCAAGGGCGGGACTCTGGCCCCAAGGTTCTCGCTCTTGATGGCTATTGCAGATAACTCAAAATGTTCAGTGACAGAATCCTGGAACGAACATACTTTCTGTCCTCTGATCAGATCTGAGCTCTCTGAGCAACATGTGGAAGAACGTATGCGTATGCTTGTGGAATTAGAGGAGGTAGTTGGACCCACAAAGGTGGGATTGCTGGACCTGGTATGATAGCTCGTTCTCAGTTGGGAAAGCGTACATGATACTGTAGGGTCTGATGGTTTTAGATCATTGGAGTTGTGAGGCAGACTGTATGCAGATATGGAAATGAAGGGTTCCAACTCGTATAAAGGTTTTCATGTGGCTATTTAGAAGAGGGCGGCTGATGACGGAGGACGTGTTTGAGCTCTTTAGTCATGGGGGTGATTCGGATTCCCCCGATGCATTGATATTGCGGAGGATGCTGACCATCTCTTCTTTAGTTGTGTTAGTTTAGTGGATATCGGTAGTCGTTTTGGTAACAACATTAATTCAATTAGTGTATCTAGCTTATGAATCTCTATTGGGGCAGATTGGAATGGCACGGGGAGGAAAAGATTGAGATGTGTGGCTGTGATCTGGACTTTGTGGTTAGCAAGAAATGGCGTGGTTTTTCGTCAGGAGCGCTTCTATACTGAGAATGTGATAGGACATGCCAATGTGTTGAGTGAGAGTTGGAACGTATAAATCTTTGCTATTAATATGTCTAGTAGGATTGTAATAGTTTTTTAGTGATAACTGGTGAAGTTTTTGGGCTTGCACCTATATGGTGAAGGCCCTTTTTTCTTTCAAAACATACACACACATACGATTTGGTCCGCCTTTGGAAATCGCAGTTAAATATGGGTTCATTGCATGAGGGTAACTGCAGCGGTACTGACATCCACTTCAATATCATGTGTGATGGCCACAGATGAGTTTGAAGATCAGTCAAGGGTTGAGGTCCTCGCACTTGAGGCACACATGGGTTCTTCTCATTTTGAACAATGGTGATCTTCGAGGAAATGGTGACGTAGGCACTGCCATGAGAGCTAATTTTATTATCTTCGATATGGGAGAAGCAAAGGCCAACTATGGAGGGCGTCGTGGCAACGTGGGATAATGATTGGGATTTGGGGTGACTGATGGGCAACACATCAAGGGGGTGGTCAATGAAGAACCCACGTGGAATGTTGTTGGTGATGTTTGCCTAAAAAATGTTGTTGATGGCGTGGGGTCCACATGTATGGTCAACTTTTCCTTTTACACTGCTGACAGCGACAGCAATGGCGAGGTCAATATAGAGAACATGGAGACTGATTTTTGAGAAAGGGAAATAGATTATTATGTTTTAGAGATTCTAGGAAGTGATTGGTTATTGAACACTTATTTGAGAAATCCATTTCCACATGTTATAGAAGTACTACTGATCCATACAACCAAGGTTTGAAAAAGTTAAAGGCGGAACGAGACGTTTTCCCTGGAAGCGAGGCGAGGCGTAGCCTCGAGGTGTAGCCTCGAGGCGGTCGAGGCGTAAGCCTCAGTTTTGTATAGAAAAATAATTATAAAATATATAATACATATATTTATTGATGAAATAATATAATCTGACAAACATATAGTATATAATAATGTAATATATGATGATATTATGAAGATAAGAACATGAAAAAAGGATATGTCAATGACTCAATGCCATAAACCTTTCTAAATTTCTACCTAATCAAAAGAAAATCATTGGTTATAACTTATAACTATCACTAAAAAATTATCTAAAAGGGATTGGCTATAGTTGTCATTATAAATATCCAAGTTGTTGATATGAATCATATGATTTGAATCCTAACTATATGTTCTACTATACCCAGATGAAGAACGGTTGTATGCATCCCCCCTGTTGCACCATACCCTACCAGAACGGGGGTGCAGGGGGCAGCGCCCCCGTCCCAAATTTTTTTTCTTTTATGAGGATTCGAATTCGTATACACATTTTTATATATTTAAGGATGTAATAGTAAGCGTTCACTAAAATAATTTGGCATGTTAATGGTAAATATGAATATGAAAGTGGTCAAATTCAAGTATATGAATATGAAAGAGGTCAAATTTAAGCATACATTTTGCATAAATTAATAGTTAGACATAATTAATAGTAAATATGAAGCAGTTTGCTGAAATAGTTACACATAATTAATAGTAAATGTGGAGTTATGGGTACGAAAGAAACATCAGATTTAGGCATTTAACTTGTATTATCATTATCGTAAACAAGTATATATTTATAAGCTTCTCAAACCACCATGTAACTATTAAAATCATGCAAGAAATCTTCAAAAAAAACAAAAACGCCTCGGAAAATGCCTCGACCGCCTTGAGACGGAACTCCTCGAGGCTACGCCTCAGCCACTAGGGCTGTCAGAAATTTTTCAGGTTCGACATTCGCTCAGATTCAACTCGCTAAAAGTTCGATTCAGATTCGATTCGAAAATAAACGAACCGAACCTAAACACGAGTTTGGGCTCGATTAAATAAACGAACCGAACCTCAAAAACATAGGTTCGCTCAGGTTCGGTTCGTTAAAAGTTCGATTATATACACACATACATACATAATAGTATATATACATACATATTGTATATGTACAAGGAAAAAATACATTCTGTATTAACATAAGGACATTCATATATTTTCCAAACCCATCCGGTCATCCACTCCCTAAGTACCAATTCCTTATTCCCGAAACCCCACAAAACCCTCCATTGCAACTATGGTTTTTTCCCTTTGAACAGGAACACATGCACACCATTTATTCTTAAACGAACCTTTAACGAGCCGAACCGAATCTTTACGAACCTTACTCGAGCCGAATCGAACCTGATTACAATTTTCATTTTATCGAGCCGAACCGAGCCCGAGCCTGAAAGTATGCTAAACGAGCCGAACCGAGCCCAGGTTGGTTCACTCAGGTTCGGCTCGTTTACACCCCTATCAGCCACTCGAGGCGCACGCCTCACTGGACAAGGCCGAGGCGCACGCCTCGAGGCTAAAAAGGCCCGCCTCGCCTCGAGGCATACACCTCGACCGCCTCGAGGCGCGCCTTTTAATACCATGCATACAACTCTTCTCTATGTCTAACCTTAATTTGTCCAAAACTGCGCCTTTAAGCTTTCTGTCCAGGGAAGCATTTGCTGCTTGCTATATAACCAAGTACAGCCACCCTTTTGTTGCCAATTGGTTCCAGAATGTATTAGTTCCTAGGGCCGAGTTTGATCCAAGGATTACTCCACTCTGAGGATTACTCCACCCCCTGTTTGATTTGAGTACTTTACATGCTGCCATTCCTTGAAGTCGCACGGGATGGAATCCACCTCTCCCTACCAATAGTCTTTTCCTCATTGTTTTTTTATTTATACACATGCCATTCTCCACATTCACTTATCGAGGGTAAAAATGTCAGATAGCTACTTCATCTCTTATGTTTATCTATATTTTAATTAAACTGAAAAGTAATATCTCTAACTTACCGTCCTATCTACCCCTCTTCAACCGAACAAGAATAAGGTTAACCTACAAATAAAAAAATAGCTCTCCAAAAGTACCTCCAACCAAACTATCACTAAAGCTGAAGCCACACATATCAATGAAAGTTCAACATGCAAAATTTCGCAATAATTGGAATCTACCTTATCAGCTCTTACTGTAGGCTTGCATCGCAATCCAGATCTCACATCTGGTGGTTAAAGATTTCTGCCGCCTTCTTTTCCTTGGTCATTGCCAGACTCCTTTAAAATCGGGACATTCTTTTGGGCCTCATGTTCTTTTCAATTTGCATGGTCGCAATTAGAAAAGCAGCAATATTACCACAATAGAGGAGGCAGTGACCCAGAGATGTGGCAATGATGATCATGAGCGCTTGGTTAGAGTTAGTACACAATAGGAAGGTACAGTACAAAATAGAAGCCACATTGGTTGTATTTCTTTCAATGCCCTAGGGCTTCATCTCTGCAGATTAGATGAAGCCTGAGAATGTGGAGCAGTTCTGGAAAAGTTTCATGGGAAATGCGTCTGTTCGAAAGTTGAGAGAGCTAAACATGTTATTCTGTGGGCTATCTGACTTGCAAGAAACATTTCGGTGTTTTGAGGGGAGCGGCACTGTGTTGAGAATATCGTGGCATATGTGCTCATGCTTGTAGAATCATGTACCAAGGGTTTTAACCATGGTTTTAATGGAGTCCAGGTGAAACACCTACCAAGGGTGACCATCTTTTAAAAAAAAGCCATGGTGCTGCGGCAGTTTGCTTTTATTTCTCTTGTAATATTTGATGGGACGATGATCTTACAAAGAGGCTTGTCTTTTATACACGTTATGTTTTGTACATATGTTTTCCGCTTTCCACCATCCTCTAGGGACTAATCTCATCACTTTTTTCAGGCTAGTGAATTTTTCCATGCTGCTCAAAATTTTGCCACTGCACAACAAAGGGAAATTGAAGAGAGACATGCTGGTGATGGAATTGACAGCCCTTTATTGCTGGAGCAGGTATGCAGATGTCATTACTTTCCACACTAAAACTTATGATTACTACGCTAAAATTGTGTATATGTTTGTTTTCCGCAGGAAATGTCTATTGATCCATCAAAGCAGGTCAAACTTGGGTTTGTTAGTGGTCTTGTACCTAAAGAGAAATCTATGGCCTTTGAGAGAATTCTGTTCCGTGCAACCAGGGGGAACATCTTCCTAAAGCAATCTATCGTTGAAGAGTCTGTTACTGATCCGGTTTCTGGGGATAAGGTTATTAACTCTTTGGTTCCTTAATGATCTGAAAGTTTATTATGGTTTCCTGGCATGTTCCCATGAAGATTCATATATTATAGTAGTCGTCAATGGTTATTGTCTGTGACAGTCTCTCAGTATTGCTGATCATCTTCTTATGTTCCTTTGAAAGATAACTGCAATAGGTTTTTATACTTATTTGTTTCAGGCATTCTAGTCTTTATGGCGAGTTTCAACTGACTTTATTTAACATTGCTAGCACACAATGGTTTTAGCACGTCAGGAGTTGCTCTGTTGGATTATATAGTCATTCGTGCATGATATACGAGCAATGAAATTTCTCAATCTACATGGGTGATTTATAACAATTTCCATTCTTTTCATCATGTGGTTTGTAGTTTACATTGTGTATCATATAGTGAATGCTGGCGCATGTTATAGTGACGAATTGGAGTTATGTGGGAATCGAGTTCAGTTGTCTCGTGTGGTTATGCTACACAGGAATTTTTTCATAACATGTGAGAGCTTGGATAGAAATTTACACAGATTAAGGAAATGATGTTGATGGTTGGAAGTACTAATTTTTGCAGAGTGACAAGGATTTGATTGGCGAGAGGAACAAACTTTGTTGCACTGATTGGGTGGAGCATGATTTCACTCCCTGTTTCTTTGCTACCGAAAATTTATTTATGATGGGATGATGCAAATTCATGTATCAAAATTATTAGCATTGCAGTGCTCTTTAGAGGGACTGTTGTCCAACTTTCTAGATGAAAATTGCACTTGATTTCTCTACCAATTGGGCATAATTCTTTGGAAATTGATTGGAGTAATTTGTCGCTGATTATTTTTATCTGCACAGATTCTGGAATGGTTCTCTCAGTGGGACCTTGGAAACCTCTTCATGACTAGGGTAGTGGTTTGTTGGGGTGTAATATCTTTCATGCCTATTGTAGGTATGTAAAAAAGGGAAATTTGACCTTCATTAACGGTCATCTTAATCGGGGAAAAGGAGTTTCAGGGCAAATACAAAGCCAGACTAGGAATGATTGATTAATCATCATTGCTAATTACATTTCCTTAATTCCTACAATGCTCTCTACTCTCTACTGATCGATCTTTTTTTCTAAGTTTAATGCTTTTGAATTTCAAATTTGGTGGTGACTGTAACAATAAAAAACTCTGTTTTATTTCTCTGCAGGTATCAAAAAATGTTTTTGTGATTTTTTACTCTGGGGAAAGAGCTAAAATCAAAATTCTTAAGATTTGTGAAGCTTTTGGTGCAAACAGATACCCATTTACTGAAGAACTTGGCAAACAGAGACAAATGGTTGAGGAGGTTAGTTAGAATTTCATGTTTTATAATTGTTTCTGAATAAGTGCTTTTGATATGATTCTATGACCTACAATTTCTATTTTTTATTCTTAAAAAAGTCGAAGAATGACTACCAGAGTCTTCTGATTTACTAAAAAAACAATAACGAAGATATAGACTATTACTGGATGACGCTTGACAGCACTGTCCCCAATGTTGCCCACATGATGCAGACATGGATTTGGGGATGAGAGGAGAGGAGAGAAGAGCGTCTCGACCCTCACGAGTTGAGAGAGGATTGGTAATGAGGGGTTGGATTCCCAGGAATGGTGAGAGAGGAATGGTGATGAGGGGTCGGATATGACTAGTAGCGGATATGGAGTCAAACTCCAATTTTCTTGGTTTATAACTTATACTCCACTATACATAAGCATACTAGCTCCTTTATATAGGAGGGATAGACTTACAAAATGAACTCATAAGTAAAAACTTTAATCCTAACCAAACCTAATTAGTTGTCTCCAAATAGTCTACTAATTTAATTAAGCTAACTAGATTGATGACCAAAACAAAATAAACTAAATTTTGAGATCACAATAAAGGCAGTGACTGAAGCTTAAATCTTAAATTTTATGGAGGTTGAACCCTATATTAATTCTTGATATTTATTCAATTTGTAATTTGTGTAGATTCGTGATTTTAATTGCAATAATTCTCATTAGCTTTGAAAAACGTAATCCATGACGGCTTATCATTTTTTTAGTCCAAAATGGGCTTATCATTTTTTTAGTCCAAAATGGGGAAACACGCTATGGTGCTGACCCCAAATATTAGGAGAGAGAGAGAGGAATACTTATAGGAGCCAAGATTCAAGGATAGTCTTGGCACGAGAAATTACATTGTCGACATAAATGTGCCGAGAGGAAAAAAGTACACCATTTCTAGCTAACCATAACGCTTAAATAACCGCCACAGGCAGAGGTAGATCCTCCTTTGGCCTGTCTTTTGTATCATGCAGAGAGGCTCAAAAAGAATCAAAACTAGCAAAGTTCACCCAACGCACACCAGGGACATGTCAAGTTGGGAAAGACCTATCACAATGGAAGAAAAGATGCTCCAATGACTATCCCCAAACCATCGAGGGGGCACAAGCTCGATACTCCCCCAAAAAAACGTTGCACATCGATCCGTTGATCCCCAATCAAGATGCACTTTTGTCTAAAAAGACACATGAAAATGCTGATTCTATTAGGAAGCTTCAGTCCCCAAATAAAGCTGCAATAACAAATAAGATTGTCCTCTACTGTTGCCAATGACCTATCCACTGCTTTGGGTGCCCTCTTCACCGAGAGGATATTATCTTTCTAAACCCAATGGTCATGGCCTCCACGATTGCCCTCAGTGGGATTAAGGGAATCTAGCATGGAAGGCCGTATCCCGATATATCGACGATATATCGGCGATATATCGGTATCGAAAGGTCACCGATATATCGCCGATATGTCCGATATCGGGTATCGACAGGCAAAAAAGGCGAGCCGAATCCCGATGTCGGCGATATATCGCCGATATATCGGTATCGACATGGTACCGATATCAATACCGATATCGATATGTCCTTCCATGGAATCTAGCATGTTTAGAATCTCATGCAAGCGCTCGTTAGAGATGTTCGACAGAAAAAAGGGCATCCAGCACCATTAATCCATTAGCTCACCACCAATTGCCTCACAGTCCGCCACCTTGGAAAAAAGCGGGGTAAGCATGATGCAAGAAAGCCAACTCCCATCCAATCGTCTATCGAAAAAGAAAATGAGCTGCCATAACCAAGCACTAGGCAAAATAATTCTGAGAATCACAACATAACATATGAATTTCCTTTCCAGAAGTTTTACGGAAAGCGAGTATGGTGCTGTGAAAGGTCCCCACTAGCTAGGATGTTGTATACGCGACAAATAAGTTTGTGTGAAATCCCGCCCGTGTATCCGGGATACTCGTTTACACAACTTTCATAGTATTATATTAGTAATCGATCACATTAAGTTATTGAAATTTAAGAAAAAATTTTCGCATTTCCACATGGCATTTACAGTGTAATAATCGACCAAAGAAATAACATGGTGTCACCAAATTTACATTTTACATTAAATTCCTTATGTAGAGATATATTTTTGTTTCTATGTACCTTTTCGGTTATATTGTTTCTTTATGTCTATCTTATTTAATTTACTCATGGGTCTTTCCTCTATATAAGAGATCTAAGGGTTCTTGGAATAAGCATATCTATTTTTCTTCAAACGTGGTATTAGAGCGGCGGTCCTAGATTGGAGATCGGGTATCCAAAACCCTAGATGGCTTTTTCCAGACCTGCATACCCCTTCCCCGTGCCCCTGAGTTGCCCCTGTGCGCTGCCCGTACGTGCAGCCTGGCACGTGTTACTTGCACGCCGATGTCGGTCCCATCGTCTGGTTGATGGATTTGAGTACATAAGTCTACATATGCATTCAAATTCACATGTATGTGTAGATATTCATTCTTTGGTCTTCACAAGCCTTAGTTTTCTACCTCCAACATCATGTCTGAGAACAAAGTAGATGTACCCGCCACATGCGCTTTCAGAGGTCCAACGCCTATTGTCAAAATGGACGGGACAAACTATGACCTCTGTATTATACAGTTCATGAGCCTTATTAAGTTAAATGTAAGAAACATATTCTTACCGAGGAGCCAGTGGAGAAGATTGGGGTAAACGCCTCATAGGAGGTGGACGACGCTTACACCAAAGTATGACTCTGTTACATTGACGATTGAAAACATCAATGACGTGTTACATCAGCGTATTGCTAAGGTGATGTGGGATATCCTCGCAGCAACACATTCTCAGTAGAGGAATGAGACAAAGATCCTCCAACTCCAGCATGATATATTCACTATCAAGCAGAATGGATGACCCTTGCGTTCGTTGTATGCATCCTCGAGAGGGATGTTTGAGAAGCTACATAGTTTCATGCCTCTCACTGCCATCTCTGAGCAACAAAAGACATATAGGAATGTTACCATGGTTGGTGTATTTCTAGCTGCTCTTGATCCTAAATATGATGCTGCTCGCTTCCAGATCCTCGCAGATGCTACAATTCCTCCCATGGGAGAAGCCTTCCGTAGGCTTAGCAGGATTACTGTTCCGTCTGCTACTAGTGGTCAGACTTCATTGACGATGGCTGCCTCCAGAGGTAGAGGAGGCTCGTCTACTTTCTGTAGACGTGGGCATGGGTTTCCTCAATTTGAGTCTCCTGCAGTTCCTACTTCAAATCAACGGTTTGATGATCTTGTGGCCAGACTGAGGGACATTATGCCTCCTTCCACTTTAGCATCTCCAGGATGCCATTCAGATGTTGTAGCCTCTGCTTCTGCTAGTACCTCTGCTACAGCTCAGGTACTTATGCATTTACATCTTGTCATCGATATGAGATGTAGACTGGATTATGGACTCCGGTGCGACATATCATTTATGTGGAGACAAACAACAACTTGCATCATATAGACAGGTTCTTCCAGGGAAAACAGTTGTGATAGATGATGGGACTTATATCCCAATCATAGGATAGGGAGAGATCACTTTGACGTCCTTTATGCGTTTACAGAATGTGCTGCGCGCTCCTGATTTCTCTATGAACTTGTTTTTTATTAGTCAGATTACAAAGGATTTGCACTTCTGTGCTATTTTTGACCCATTGTCTCTTGTTTTTCAGGACATTCTTACGAGCAGAGTGATTGGGTGTGGCCGTTAGTAGGGTCGTCTTTATTGTCTGGTTTGGACTCCTTATGCAGGCGTATCTTATCATTCGTTTGGACCAGTATCTCCGTTCACTTGGCACTTTCGGTTTGGTTATCTACCTCTCTAGAAGATGTGTCTCATGTTGCCACGGATTTCACCTGGTTCTTCCTTCCAATACGAGGCATTCCAGTTGGGAAAGTATCATCGGTCTGGTTTTCCTGGTCGTCAAAGTCGGTCCAGTAGCTCCCTTTTTGAGTTATTTCATGTAGACATTTGGGGCTTGAGTCGTGTTCCTGATCACCAGGGACACGTGTTTTATCTTGTGACTGTAGATGATTTTTTTCGGTTGTCATGGGTGTTTCTTTCGAAAAATAAGTGTAAAGCAGAGGATGTGATCAAAACTTTTATTAATGAAGTGCATAATGTTTTTTTACCTCTATGAAATTTGTGCGAACTGATAATGCTTTGGAAATTTGTACTCGTGCTCTATCCCAATTTTTATTCATCTCGTAGGATTATTCATCAAACATCTTGTGCCTACACTTCTCAGCAAAATGGTGTTGCTGAGAGAAAGCATCGTCATCTTCTCGATGTTACTCGGACTCTTCTCATTCCTAGTCGTGCTCCACATTCATTTTGGGGTAATGCGGTTCTTACAGCATGCTATTTGGTGAATCATATGTCATCGTCTGTCTTGAGTGAGAAAATTCCTTTCTCTATAGCTTTTCCTGAGGAGTTATTCTCACTCCTCGTGTGTTTGGCTCTGTTGTTTTTCTTCACCAGTTGATTCCAGGTCTTTACAAGCTTTCTCCAAGAGTTGTCAAATGTGTGTTTATTGGGTACTGCAGGACCTAGAAGGGATACCGGTGTTATGATCCTTTACGCATAAAATACTATATCAGTGCTGATGTCACATTTTTTGCGTCTGTGATGTATTTCTCTCCTACATGTGACAGGTTGGCTTCATCAGACTCAGATGATGAAGTTTACATGCCACTCCCTCGTACGAGCTTTTCACCACCTCCTCCTGTGCCTGTGGTTTAGCCACCACTACCACCTCCTCCACCCCCTCCTACTAACCAGTCGAATGTGCCAACTGTTCCATCATTACCTAAATGCTATACCCGTCAGACTGCTTCTGCTCATGGTCATCGCCCGTCATCCAGTAGGCCCCATGTTTGTTTTGATAACATGGTTCTAATGATGGGTTTGGAGATATATCTGTACATGAATCTTTACAGGAGAATAACCAACAATGGAGGAGGTTCCCAATGACCTGGATATTCCTATTGCAGTTCGCAAGCAGAAGCAGTCTTGTGCTTTTTACCCTTTTGCTTCTCAGGTTTTTTTTCATTGTCTAACATGGGACTTTCAGAGATTTGCAGTGGCTCTTCTGCTGTGGAATTTCTACAGAATTATCAGAAGGCATTGAAGGATAGTTGCCGGTGCTTGGTTATGGAAGAAGAGATGGCTGTGTTGCAGTCACGTAATACATGGAGTTTGGTGTTTACTCCTCCTAGCGCATCTGTAGCCAGTTGCAAGTGGGTGTTTACTGTTAAACATCATGCAGATGGCAGTCTTGATCGCTACAAGGTAAGGTTAGTGGCACACGAGTTTACTTAGACCTACGACGTGGATTACTTAGATGCTTTTTCTCTAGTGGCTCGTCACTCTACACTACATATCCCACTTTCAGTAACAATAGTACGTGATTGACCTTTATTTCAGTTGTATGTTAAAAATGCATTTATGTATGGAGATCTACAAAAAGAAGTTTACATGCAGCTACTTCCGGTGTTTGCTGTTGATGGTGAGTGCCAGTAGGTTTGTAGACTCCATAAGGTGATATACAACCTTAAGCAAAGTCCAAGGGCGTGGTTCAGAAGCTCTCAGATTTTATTGAGAAGCAGGGGCTCAAGAGGTCTAATGCATACCTTTCACTTTTTATGTAGAGGACACCTAAAGGTACTGTTGTCATAATGGTATATGTTGATGATATTCTTGTTACAGGAGATGATATGCGGAGGATAAAGATGACAAAAGAGTTTCTAGGCCGTCAGTTTGTTACTAAGGATATGGGCACTCCAAGATATTTCTTAGGGTTGGAATTTGCTAGGAATGCAAGCACAGGGTCTTGTGATGACTCAAAGAAAATATGTTACAAACATGCTTGTTGAGACGGGCTTGATTTGGTGCCGACCCTCTAATACTCCTAAGGATCCTAGCATGAAATTATACGATGATGATACATATGAAGTTGCTAAGAGGGGATATAGAGAGATGGTGGGAAAGCTCCTGTATGGTACTATTACCATATCTGATATCTCTTTTGCAGTGAGTCGAGTGAGTCACAGTTCATGGAGCAACCTCGACAACTACATATAGACGCTATATACATGATATTGAGATATTTAAAATCTTCTCCAGGTTCGTGATTACTTTTCAAGAAAGAAGCAACTCTCTCTATATCTACGTGTGCTGATGCATGGTGTCCTAAGGGTCTGTTTGGTTGCAGGGTTGGGTTGGGTTAGGGTACCCTTGTGAATAGTAAATTGTGAGGAAGGTTGGGAGGGTTAGAAGGAGGGGTACACCGGTGTACCTCAACCCAACCCTGCCACCAAACGAAGCCTAAGGATAGGAAGTCCACTTCGGGCTTTGCAATATCTGTTGACATCTCTCTTGTTTCGTGGAAGAGTAAGAAACAAACAGTTGTTGCCAGATCAAGTGTCGAATCTGAGTATAGGGCTATGGCGCGAGCAAGTACATAAATGATGTGGATTCGAGCAGTGTTAACAGATTTGCATGTAAATGTTCCTCTACCCATGCATAAGGGTTATTCATTGCAAATAATCCCACATTCCATGAGATAATGAAATATATTGAGGTAGACTGTCATTATACTAGAGATATGATTTAGAAGGGTTTGATTTCTACCTCTCATGTTAGTTCAGGAGAGCAAACAACATATATCTTTACCAAGGCATTACTCATGGGGACATTTCAGAAGTATTCGTCTAAGCTGAGCATGATTGACCCTTATGCTCCATCTTGAGAGGGAACGTAGAGATATTTTTATGTTTCTGTGTACCTTTTCGATTGTTTTATTTTGTTATGTCTATCTTATGTAATTTACCCATTGGTCTCTCCTTTATATAGGAGAGCCTTGGGTTCCTGGAATAAACATTATTTATTTTTCTTCCAACACCATATAATTTACATTTAACAAAAAAAATTACATTGTATACATGCATCCCAAAAATGTTAGAGAAGAGACGGAAAAGCAACACATTAACTTGAACAAAATCTAAACATGTGTACGGTTACAGAAATTGCAGATTTCAACGTCTAGCTGTCAATCTACTGCGATGCTTGCACTTTGCCTGCCACATATGTAAGGAACATGAGAATGTCAACAATTGTTGAATACAATCAAGTATGTATAAAAAATGACAGATATTTAAATTAACAAGCTACTTGCGTGAAAATTTGATTTCAAACTATTATGTATGTAAACTCCCTAATCACCCATCATCTTATAACTTTTTATATATAACATTTTCATATATTAATTAATGATCCATATGTTGGTTATTTATTTTTGTATCGCTTTGAGATCATGTTGATGGATCTTGGTATTGAGGATGATGAGTCTTTGATCTGATATTTATTTCTGTCTAATTTCTCAAGTCTAGTGGATAGTATGTCATTTTGGTCTGAATGTGACCTCACACTATGGCTCTAAAGTGTAAAGAATACCTCAGGGTTGTAGTGCCTCCGTAGGCATGCAGTGGAGTATAATGCATCCTAACTAAGTTCCTAACACATCCACTAGCTTTTCCTAACATTTGTAGTAGCAAATCTAAATTCTAATTAAATATCGAAGATTGATGATTATTGATGAACAATGATTTCTACCTCAAGCTCAACTGTAACCAACTCAGCTGTAACCAACTCAACTGTAACATATCGCTAACCCTATTGGCTGAACGGTACCCAAAACTCAAGCGACGAAGAAGTCTTCTAAGAGACTTTTCCGTCTCGCCCTCTAAGTGGAACCGCGGTCCAGTAAAGGGCTAGGCCTACTCCTACGCCACTGAGACGGTTGGGAGGGACTCTCCAGAAGAGTCACTTCAAAAATCGGCACGACCGATATGGGCTAACGAGCCCGTAAAGAAAAAACTAAAACCGAGGGTCCCCCAGCCTAGGCACTCTAAGAACAGAGGGTTAGTGAAACTGGTCTAAAACTTGGATCCGAACGAAGTGTAAAAACATTACGAGCTCGCGTAAAAATCATAACAAGGACTGTGATCCTTAGACCTGCGCACTTGGCGGCCGTCGCCGGTGTTGTAAAAGTTGGCCGACTAGGCCGATTAGTCGGCCCGACCAGTCGAGTCAGTGGGGTTGACTAGGCCTATTAGGCCATTAGTCGCTCAACCCGACTAATCAGCCTTGTCAATCGACTATAAGGTCGACTTTTACATAGAGATTTTTTAATTTTTTAGTTTTTTCGAATTTTTTAAAAGCAAACTTATTTTAATATGCTTAATGGTTTATTTAAAGACAATTACTTCTTTTATTTCATTATGATAGTATAGAAAATGTACAAATCAATGTAAATATATAAGAATATGTGTATATTTAAAATAACTAAAAAATTCAAAATCGAATAATGGCCGACTAAATCTGATTAGTATCCCGACTGCCGATTAATCCCTACTCCGACCGAGTACCGACTACCGCTTTCTGCAACCTTGGCCGTCGTCCTAACTAGGCTTCCTATTTCCCGCCCAACTGAGGGTCACCGTGCCCTCGCACGTTCAGGTGTAAGGGTAACCATGTCCAACACTATTAATTATCATGATTCTCCCCAATTTAGTTATCCGAGGGAAGCAATACATTTGATCTTCTTGGGACATGGCAAGCAGACTGTATACTTTTTTTTCCAGCCAATTCAAGGATAGTCTTACTCAGTGTCAGTGGATAATGACCAACTGTTAATAGTCAAAAACAATATCGTTCCAGAGTCCTACCTCAAGCCCAAAAGATATGTCAGTTTGACCTATCTACCTAGCGTAGATAAAAGAGAACTAGAACAAACTGAGTTGATATTAACATCATATAGTTTCATTTCATTCGGCAAGTTTGAAACTTTACTGAAGTCATCTTTCTTTGCAAATAACTATGAATATCAAAGCATTTTGTGGAAATAAAAAAGAAGGAATCGGCCAATAGGGCAGCAACTTGAGTCATTAAGTGTTAGTTTTAGTTACCATAACAGATTTTCCCACAGATCCAAATCCATTCAGTATTCATTATATATATCAGTACATTCTCTTGTTATGAAAAGCATAGAAAATTGGTCATTATTTAGAAATGTCATATATTTTATAGATTCGGTCATATTTAATCCTTTATAAGATGCATTCTATTAACTTGGTAATTTATAGTCTGGTATATAGATTAAGGACAAACTAATTGATCACACCTTGTATTTCATACTCATGTACATGTGAGCAGAAACCTTGCATTTACTTGCTTATCAAGGACTGAAAGACATGGCCCCTATGGCCTTACTCCTTTTGCAATATGTTATGTAAACTGAATCAACAATACAAAAGATTACTACTAGGGAATTGCAAAACTTCTAATGGCATCTCTACAACTTGTTATTAATAAATTTCCAATTAAACAGATAAATCAAGGTTGTTGAGATACCTGTATTTTTCATTAGATTATATACCCTAAAAGATTCAACTTCCAACGAAATCTAAGACCTAAAATCAGACCCACGATAAAGAGAGATCCAGAATCCAACGAATCAAATATACAATGCAACTTTCCCCTTTCTCTCAAAGAGAAGAACCCGACAAGGAAATTTGCAAAATCAGAACAAATCACCACAAAAGATCAACTTTTGTCACCTTCATAAATTCCATTTCCCACTTAATTATCAATATCATGCAATCAAGATCCAGCCACACTAATAATCTTGCGCACTACTAGACATGATTACCACTTAGTGAACAATAAAAAATGCATAATAATAAAATCTCACTGTTCAAGAGTCAGAACAATCTTTTACACAAACACCAGAGCCCAAACTCCAAATATTTCCAACCGAAATTTCTAATCCAAAATCAAAAACAACTCTCGGATCGCTGGAATTACGTGATACACAAGCTAAGATCCAACCGATTCATCACCATATAATGCCCCACCAATTCTCACCACATGGAGATGACCAAAGGATATACAATTCCTTTAAACATCAGAAATCATTAATATTTGGCACACGATTCCCTTCATATGCTATTCAGGAAAAGACATTAAAAACATGTAATTAACATGCATGGCAGCAAAAAGGAAGGGTTTGTTTGTACCTTAGGGATCTCCAATATTTGGATATCAACTGTATGCAGCAGTAGCTCCAAAAGTTTCTTGAGTTTGGAGCAGCTCCAATAGCTCCAGGGAGGCTGCAGTTGGCTGCAATAGCTTCTGGAGAGGCACCAGTTGGCTCCTGCATGCAGCAGCTGGAGCTCCAGCAGAGGAAGAATGGAGGTTGCAGCAGCAGAGGAAGAGGGGAAGCTCCCGACTTCTGGACTGGAGCTCCAGCAGTTGTTGGGCAGCAACTGGAGCAGAGAAAAAAAAGAAACAGCAGCTCCTTCGATGGAACTTGAGAGGAAATGAGAAGAAAATAAAGGGGGAGGGCTTATATATATGTGGAGAATGGGAGGTTTAGTTGATCACCAAGTGGGAGTAAAAGAAAATCCAAGTGGAGGGAAGAAACAATAGTCAAGTTACTGTTCTGAGATAATTAAATTAAATTATATATATTTAATTTCCTCTCTTTTATTTGAAAGCTAAAGTCGTCCGCATTTGCGCCTCGATTCTTATTTTGTTTTCCTATCGACGATCGGCGAACGGTCGATTTTGTTGGTCTTATTTTGTCGAACCGAATTTTTGAGTGGTCTCATTTATTTTGCAGTTTCCGATATTGTGTCACGACTTTTCTTATGACATAGATTATGATGCGATTGACTTTTAGTCGATTGTGTCCGAACGAGATTCGATCGATCTATAGATTGAACTGAAGTTATTCAGTATTAATTGAATATTAAATGAACTTTCAGACTCTTAATCGGGTCGGATTCGATTTATTCGGACCCAGATGTCACAATCCGCAACAAAGATCCTCGCTTCCACCTTATATCCCGCTAACCCACTTCAGAATAAGAGCCTCATTCATAGTTCAAGATGCTGAATCCTAAGATCTCCTGCATACTTTGGGTGATGGATCGTCTCCTAGTCCACTAGATGAACTTCTGATCTCTCATGACCTGATTTTCCCCAAAGAAATCTCTTCATGATCATCTCTAACCTACCACGAATACCCATTAGTAGGAGCCATTTCGACATAAAGAACACAAGATCGCAGAGGGAACAACTTTTAAAAGCACCATGCGCCCCCCTTGAGACAAAATTGTTGTCCTCTAGCCAACCAGTTTTCTTTCCGTCTTATCAATCAAGGATAGCCTATCATCGATTTTAAGATTGTTTCCCTGAGGGAAAAACCGGCAGTGACCCCCGGATGCATCACCTGATCAATCATAAAACCCAACACATCAACTGCGATAACAGAAAGCATAGGAGCAAGGGGGTACGCTTGACGTACTCCTCTTTGGGTTGATAGAAACCGCCTTCAGGATGTCCGTTGATGAAATCACGTAGGGGATGTCCATTGATGAAATCGAGTAGGAGGTAGTGGTGATGCAACGCTTCATCCAAGAGATCCAGATATCTGAGGAACTTTGTTTTACCAATGCAACCCAAAGGAAGCACCAATTAATCATGTCATAGGCCTTAGAGATATATACCTTCCTCATCATGCCCTTTACTCAACACTCTTCCAATCTACAAAGATCTTAGTGGACATTGTCATGCTATCCCCAATTTGCCTTCCAGGAACAAATGCTAATTGTGGAGGAGAGATGATGTAGTCCATAACTATGTTCGGCTTATTAGCCAACACCTCTGCGAATATCAAGTATAAACTATAAAGCATTAGATAATGCAATTGGGTGGTAGTCCCCAATCTACACCGACGCCTCCTTCTTAGGAAGTAATAAGATGAGGGCCATGTTAATCCTCTCAAGCCTCGTATTACCACTTGCGAACTCTGTCAGCACATCTACCACCTCCTTCCCTATCGCAGACCAGAATTCTTAAAAGAAAAAATAGGGAACCCATCGTGTTCAAGTGTACCATTTGCATTCAAGCTCCAGATGCGACTTTCCCCTCGACATGACTTTCACCTCCTCAATAAAGCTGATTACTAGGTTGTCAAAATGTTGCTCAGAAACTTGACTCGCCCCTTAGCCTGTCCATCTCCACGTTCTCGCAATCGAGCATCTCGAGAACTCCAAGAAATGGCCCGCGATAGCGTGCCCCATTTCTCGATCCTCCTCCGCCCTTGAACTATTCTGTACAATAGATATGATAAGATTGTGACGATGGCTGCCACCGACCATTCTATGGAAATACACATTATTCACATAGCCCTCTTTGAGCCAAGATCGTCACACTCTCTACTTCCATTTAGTTACCTTATTCCTATCTTCAGTAACAACGAGTTTTTTAAAATAAACACATCATAATCAACAAAATAATTACAATGTAATTTGAAAATCAACTCAATAACAACAAGTTTTTTTTAAAGTAAATCATAATCCAAGAGAACAATATCATAAAAAAAGTGTAGAAATAAAATTAGATCAACAGAATTTAAAAAATTGACATACACGGTAATGAAACAATTATTAGTAATCGTGGTTCAATGACAGAAACCAAAATCACATAAAAAATACTTATCAGATGCTTTTTTATACTCGATGCATCGTCATCGAAAACAGAAAAAATCAAGAAGAAAACATGATTTACTGTTGTAAATAAAAAAACTTACAACACTTTTTTTTTTCATTTCAACAAAGCTAAAAATAACATCATTTTAGTATTGTCAAACAATACGAAAAAGGAAACTGAATATTCGAGAACAGGAAAAAGGAGGGAACATATCGACCAAGAAAAGAACCATCCTAATGTCGATTCCGAAAAAAAGGAGCAACCTTATACTATCGACAAAATGGAAAATGTTCTTTATACATTCAGAGGCTAGGAATACATATTCGAATTAGAAATCGGCAAAACAACAGAAAAAACGAGATCATTAATCACGAGTACGTGCTAACAGAAAAATAACAGAATCCAGAAAGATGAACAATCTATTGTCGCACCTGCAACGGAAGACAATATGAAAGCTGAAGAAGGAAGCGTAACCGGAAGGGAATCTGCCGGCCGAAGAAGACAAAATAACATGCGAGACAGATCGCCGGAGAAGACAATATAACATGCGAGATAAATTGCCGGAAAATAGAAGGGTAGAAAGGAACTGATCATCAGAGGGATCGCCCGAGAGAACGTCAAGAAACCGACTGAGAAAATGGAGGAATGGAGAGGCGCATAATAAAAGGGTAAAGCTAAATATAGTAAGCAAACAACTCGCATACACATGTAGACTAAAAAATCAACACGCGTCGAAACAGTGCAAAGAGCGGTAGGGAATATCGAGCTGAGAATCTGGACGGGAGAAAACAAATATAGCAACTGAGCAGCTGTCATACACGTGTAAAAAAAGGAAGGAATTTCTGTTGGAATTACGCAAGGGGCGGGAAGATTTATCAAGAACAGCTGTCATACGTGTGTAAAAGGAGTTAATTTGCGTTGGAATTACGCAAGGAGTGGGGATAATGATTGGGAAATATTAGTGAATACATAGCATTAATTAAAAAGAAAGATTAAACAAAAAACTGAAAGAAGGAGACGTGAGTTGCGTTGGAATTACGCAAAAGGAAAGATTAAACAAAAAACTGAAAGAAGGAGACGTGAGTTGCGTTGGGATTACGCAAGGGGCAGAAGATTTATCAGGAACAACTGTCATACGTGTGTAAAAGATTTAATTTGCTTTGGAATTGCGCAAGGAGCGGGGAAGATTAAACAAAAAAAACTGAAATAAGGAGACGTAAGGAGGGTTCGAGAATCGCCAGCTCGTGACTCCATGTGTCACTCACCCAGGGAGAAACCCAAGTTTATATAAGGTATATAGATTATTTTGAAATCGCTTTCCTCTCTGTAAGCTCCTCCATTGTAAGATCTTTGTCATCATCTAGCTCATCCATCCTACAGATCTCTACTTCTACCCCAGCTCTACATGCTCTTCTATCCTCCCTAATCTCTTTCTTAATCAGCCTTGCTCGAAGGGACTTTAGCTTTTACACGATGCATGTAACCGCATACCCTGAGTACTTCGTGGAGGACCAGCGGGCGGAAACGAGGTCTCTGAAGTTTTCCTCTTTGAGCCAAGCTCGCTTAAACCTGAAAAACCCATGGGAATCACATCTCCACCAGTGTCCCATAACAAGGGAGTGTGATCGGACCTGGTACAAGGCCTAGATGAAGAGGCAGAAAGAGGGAACTCCTCTAAAAGCTCAGAAGACACCAAAAACCGATCGATACGAGAACGGGAGTCAAAGTTCCTCCAAGTAAACTCAGTGTCTGAAGCATCTACCACCTCGAGCTCTAGCTCATCAATCAGCTCTGCAAACTCGCAAAGCCAATGGAACCTAGATCATGCCCCCTCACAGTTTAGGATGATTAGACGCGAGACAGTCATGGTAATATTAAAGTCACCTCCAACCAGCTAGGTCACCCTCGGATAACAACTTCTTGCTTGATGAAGCTCAACCCACAAACCATCTCTTTCAGAAGATAAGCATGGGGCCATAGACACAAGAGACCATCTCTCGCGGACCTGATTTCAAGTTCTTTATAAGAACCATCAAAATATGTATCCCCTTCAAATTCGAGACAAAGGAAAGAGGGGATTCTCTCCAGGCCACGATCAAACCATCAATACTACCGGTTGCATCTATTGTCCTGAACTCCAATAACATGTCTGCACCTAACGACCTTCAATTTTTGCCAGAACAGGACAAAGGGTTTGTTTCATGCATCAACACTACATCGCAACACCACTCTTTCAGAAGTATACCAATCAAACCTCTCTTCTCAAGATTACATGGATCTCGTACATTCCATGTTAGAACCTTCTTTAAGATAACTGATTTACACATGAAGTTCGCGCCACACTCGCTGCAATCGCGATTTGGGCCTTTAGTTTCGAGCACGTAACAATGCCATTACAAACCTTAGTCGTTTGCTTTCTATCTCGGTATCTATTGATTACCCTCCCATTTCCCCTTTCTACCACATAAGACGAGGAGGCTAGTAAAGCATCTTCGACCACATTTTCAAGAACCAGAACTACTTGTTTAAGAGGAGCCACCCAATGAGGAAAGAGAGTCTGGGACACACTTTCAATCAATGCGAGTGCCTCCATTGGGTCACTGGCCTCTACCGGTACCTTCTCGTACACATTTGAGTCATCATCACTAACGAAATCTTGAGGGCCCTCAGTCATGACCTCCTCAAAGAGTTTCAAGGCTACAGTTGGGGACTTCACGTGAGACTCCAACAAGAGGAGTTGTGCGTTAGGGCTGTTGAATCAACCATGCCTCGTAGCAATATCGACATTAGAAGAACCCCCACTAGACGAAGTAGAGTTCGAACTCAACGGCTGCATATCCAGACCCGGGTTAACCCCAACCGGATCCACTTCTCTCTGATTCTCCTCAACTGCATTCTCCCCAACCGGAATCCCAACAAATGGATCATCTTCAAGCGAGTCAACCACTGGACATGAGATTAGTGGTGGTAACGCACTATCAGGTTTTGGCAACTCGTATAAGGACTGAAGAAGAGCTCAATTTGGATGTCTCTCTCGGATCAACATCGCTTTGACTAAAAAGGCTTCGCAAGTGAGGGATTCGATTACCCACGAGGGCATTGAGCATAACCCTAACTCCCAACAGGAAAGATTACGTCGGCTCCCATCCTTCTCGATTGGACTTTGTCGAACGGCTCTGAGTTTCCAGATTAGGTCCTCCAAATTTTTAAAGAGGAAATCCCAGAGATTTCACACTCGAAGAAACCGTTTCTCCTTTCAACATAGGTTCCATGATTTTCATTGTTGGTTTTCCCAATGCAACCTGTGGCTTCGACACCGATGTCTCCAACTCTAGCGCACCATCTAACAAAGGGAACCCAAAGACCTTCGACCTGCCTTGACATGAAGGTGGAAGCGATGATAACGATGACGATGGTGGAAGCGATGTTGGTGGCTGGGGAGGACATGCAACCTACACTAGGACTCGAAGCTTTGAACGATCGACCAATAAAAAGCACATACTATCAGAAAGAATCTCCTTAGAGCACTTTAGAACTACGATAGTGACCTGAGGGTTGGAGCCAGGTGTTCTCCCGCCCACAAGGATCTTAGAAACCATCTCGATCTCTCTTAGCGTTGATTTCAATGCCTCAACAGGATGCGAGCGGAAATGCACTCCAATGATACAAATCACTCTCAAAGAAGGGGTAACCCTTTCGTCATCAGTGAATCTAGGAGGATGCCACACCACACCATTGGTTGGCTCGGGGCTCACGAGTCGATAGACCTCTACGGGAGAAAGTCCTCTTAAAGAATACACCTTTTCTTCCAACAACACCACATCTCCCTTGAACGAAGGACCCAAGAACGCTCGAACCTGAATACCAATTGAGCTGATGTCTAGCAGAGATCCTTTATGGTATCCAATAGCCATCTCGACCTTTGAAGGCACAGCGGAGGATCTCCTGACCACCGAAGCAAAATAGGCTGAAGAACACATCCCCTTGCTCTTCTCTTCAATGGGTTTTTACCCTTTAATGCAGTGTTGTATAGCACCCTTATCTCGCATCACGACCTTTGGGCATGAGTTTTTTTTGTGGCCCTTCGCACTAAGCAGCATGGCAGTGAAGGACGCCTAATGGCCCTTTGGCCATAGCGCATACACCTAAAGCATCGCTGGCCACATTTGCGATGAGAGACAAAGTCCAGCCCTCCATCTTCCGTCTCTGCTTCTTGTTTAGCGACACTCCTCTCTATCCTCTCTTTTGTTGGTGTCCCTCTATTAGCCATGTAAGCCTGAGGCGAATCATTCCTAAAATAAATGTTATTGTAACGTTTGATTTATTAAAAAAGATTATTGGTTATTTCACTCCTTATCTGAGATTAAATGATTGAATGCACTATAAGATCCTTCTGTACAATTAGGGTTATGTATCATGGCCATCTTAATGATCATATAGTTCTTGATTCAAATTGAATCATAGAGGCTGGTGCTTGGATGAATATCTAAGGAGTTAGATTGATGACTCATCAAGCACTGTCAAATGATTGTTAAGAGATAATCTCCAGCCTGAGTAGGAGATGACAATCCTTTCTCAGTAGGTTGATATCTGACCGACCTATTGATGCAGGTCCTCCGCATGGGAGTAGTGTTTCAGAGGTGTCGGATTAGTTAGGTCAAAGAGTTGATTTGTGATAACCATGTCATATGTCGTATACTGTCACGTTATAAGAACACATCCTCTGACCGGAGACAAATGTGTTGTTATATTTTTAAGCATGTACATTGGGCAGATCAATAGGTCGATGGCCTAATCAAGGTTTATACACCAGCGAGCTGGTGTGCATATGAGGGCATATGGGTGATACGATCTCTCAAAGGGATCATACATGCTCACTTGTGAATTGGAAGGCATGAGCTCACTAATGAGGTATTGGAACCGATCAATTTCCATGCATGGTCATCGTGTTTTGGACGCATGATAAGAATTTGAAGGTATGATATATGATTTTAGAAAGCATATGATCGATACTAACTCCTAATGACCAAATGAGAAACTTAATGATGAAACCCTAAAGATGACAGTGTAAATTGATCTGTCTTCAGGTTTATCATAGGTCTTCCAGTATGCAGGATGTACATGTATTAGGAATACCTAAGGGTGATGTGATCATAAACGATAGTATAACCATGACGCTTTCATTTCAAGGGAGTGATGAAACATGTCCGGATTTTAGTGACTCCTCTTAGTAGAGACGTGATCTGATCTTGGTCCAAATGTTGGACATTAATCTGAATGTGATTCAGATGCAATGAGACGAGTACATTTATTGTCTTGATTTAATCTGGCATCTATGAGAGGTCCATGAGATCTGGATTTGAGATGTGATCTAAATATCCAAGTCACTATACGTGGAACATACAATCGCCCTATCCTTATCTCCAAGTATCTGCGGAGAAAGCGCATTATTCTTGAAAGAGTTCGAGAGTAATTCCCTTGTTAGTTCAATCCAAGAATTGAAAAATGGATAACAAATGTGATTTAATTATTATATGTGAATTTGATTCATATTATTTAGATGCATTAGAATGATGATCCAATATAATTAAATGTGATTTAATTATTATGATTAACAATAATGTGGATAACATTATCCAATTATTCATATATATATATATATTATAAATGCGAGTTGTAATATATTAGAGAGAGCCTATTGTAATTTATATTTGTTGATTAATTATTGATATGAATTATATTCACATTGGATAATTAATTGAAGATATAATTTACATTTTATTTTAGGTTGTGAATGTGATTCACATAATTTCAATGCAATGTTCACAAGATAATTACGAATTGTTTTTGTGAGATAATTTACAACAATTGTTGTAAATATTGGAGATTTTCATGAGATAATGTAATCTCATGAATTGGAAGAAGATTGCCTTCTTCCAGTTAAAGGTGGTAGACGACCATCGAGTCCGGATTCCTAAATGGAATGGGTGGCCCCCGCCCCCCAAGGGATGAGGCTAATCTCCTTCCCAATTATCTTTAATTTGAAATTAATTTATATTGATTATTCAATATATATTTAATTAAATTAAATTAGTTGTTGTGTTTTTCAACAAGATCATTGCCATTGAAAGAAACACATTTCAATCTCATCCATTGATTTTGTGTTGCCCATGGATTGAGATCCATGGACTCCCAAAATACTATATAATAAGAGGCATCCCTTGCTCTTCAAGTTACATCAACAATTGCTCTCTCTCTCTCATTCTCACACCACTCTCTCTATCTTGAGTGATCGTACACTTTAATCATAGAGAGAAGGTTGTCGTTGTTGTCAGTTTTGACATCATGATGGGTTATCTTTGTCAAGTGCATCGTCATGTGACAGTTCCCTAAAGAATCATGCCCTTGCATGCCATTTTGTGATGTGACAGTTCCCTAAAGAATCATGCCCTTGCAGGCCATTTTGTAACGTGTGAATTTGCTGACAAATTTTAGCGGGAGTAGGGTGGAGTGCTTAGAAAAGTTTCAAAATCTTGAGCTTTTATGTAATTTCGAAGTTTTATTGGAAAATTGATATGTAATATCCCCTGTGTACTTTTTTCATTATAGGAACAAATCGAATATTGTTTTTCTTGATAGAGTTTTCTTAAGACATCGTTTTCCTTTGGATGATTCTTAAAGATATTTTGAGGGAGTGTTCCCTTACAATTAATTGCATATTGCGAAGGGCTTATAATGTCCTCTACTCCCTTCCCTTATGAATGACATGATTAATGGAAGGATTTTTAAGCCAAAAAAGGGGAAAACATGCTATGTTATCCGCCGTACTTCTATTTCATTAAAAAACGAATGATGGAGGAATTTCGTTAGTGTTTCAGACATCATGTAATAAGGTTTGGTAGCTCTCCATATCAGAAGAATGCACACCATAAGGTAGAGGCAACAATGACGATTTTGGACCGCTCGAATATAGTTGGTGTGGCAGGTGATTGTGTGAGTAGCTTTGTGCATTGAAGTCTACATGATGATGGGCTTGATTTGGCAACCCCAATCTAGTGAGGCGAGTGATTGAAGTGTGGCTGATGGTGCAATTTCGTAATGATGATATCAACATGCAACATGTTAGCATCACATCAACCAATGACATTTCCTACAACAAAGGGTTAGGCTAGGGCTTTTATGGTTGCCACTATGAGATGGGAAGCAACTGTAGGAGTCGATGCACTTGTTGACCACGAGTGATGGTGACTCCAAAGAGGGAGGGGCAACAAGACATAAAGAGGAGGTTGATGACAGTTGTGGATGTCAACTCAAGCAAATGCTACGTGCAAAGGTGGACTAACATGGTTCAGATGATGATAGCGAGATTCACATGTACCATGTCGTCCTTGCTGATGGAAATGTAGAGGAAGCTGAGGTGGTTTCATTGGTGCATGTTTATCGGGAAGTGCTGGTGGCTGGGATTTTGGAATTTGTTGGAGTATTCGTTGTATGTGCCATATGAGTAGTAGCAGGGTAAATGGATCCTGGAGAGATCCATTTACCTCATCCATATGTTTAGTCCCACATCAACCGGTGGTGAGACTTGGAGGCTCTGTGGAGGCTATATAAGGAGCCCCATACCTCTTGTATCCATTGAGAAAGTGCAATGCATAACACACCCCTTTGAGGGCTTCTCCCGTGGTTTCATCCTGCTCATCATGGAGTAGGGTTCCACGTTAAAATCCCGATGTTATTGTTTTTCTTTATCTTTTTCCATGTTCACTTCCGCATGTTTATTTTCTAACATGGTATCAGAGCGGGTTTGATTCTTGAGGTTTTCATGATCTATATTTGTTCGAGATTCGAGTTTTGGTTTTATGGTCTTGAAGATTTATTAGATTGATTCTAGTCTGTTCGAGATCAGCCCTAGAGTTCCTGATCGTCAGATTCCCGTTTTGCTCCCGACGACATTCAAGGCGGAATCCATCCAAATGCTCAGACAGAGCATCTCTTCTGCAGTGTATAACATGTAGCGTCGGAGCATCCTTTGAAATCCTATGAAGTCTTCTTCAGGCGAAGTCCCTTCAGCATCGCGCATCTCCTCCCGAAGCCTGTGCGCAACCTGCTCACAACCCTCTGTTCTTTCAAGCCAGACAAGGTTCAGAAATGCGGTATGCGTTATTCGTTCGGTCATGCGGTCTAAAGCGCTAAAGCGAGTAAGCGGATATGCGGAAGAGTATTTAAAAGTATACGTAGTTTATGCGGTTTATAATATTTTAATTTAAAATATTATAAAATAAATAATAAAATGTAATTATATAAAAAAGTTGATCAAAATTTTCAAATAAGATAATATAATCAATGAAATATATAAGCATGATATTATAAATTGAATATTTTTTAGTGTTATATTTTGAATTTAATGCATATATATACATATACATATTTGGATTCGACCGTGAACACATGAATTCTATAAGAAAACCTTTAATGTATATATATATATATCTTATGGATAACAAAAGCTAAACAATAATCATAGGTATACAAATCATACACCCAAAATCATACACATATGTGTATCTCCAAGGATAAAACATGTTGACACAAAATATAGGGGAAAATTGTATTTGCATATAAAATTTATTAGAAGCATAAAAACGTAAAGTGTGAGACTGTTAGTCAATTGTTTTTGAATTTCATTAGATAGAAAGATCAAAAAAACAATAAATATATCATTAATAAGTGTTCAAAACAACAGGAAAAAATGGATATGAGAAAAAATACCCTAGATTATATTCCCAAATGCAACATATACGAGAATAATGAAAAGATGCATCAATGTAAATGATGATATAACAATTGCTCGATCATTAACATGTCAAGGATTAACATGAGTCCTATCAGATATGCGGCCGCATATGCCATAAATGCGAACCACATATGTGTTTAGACCGCATATTGCCGCATGTGGCATATGCGGTTCGGTCAAGTGACCGAATACGCATATGCGGCCGCATGGACCGCATTTCCGGACACTGAAGCCAGGCGACATCAACTGCACCATCATCGACACCTCCAGGCGGAGGTTCCCTCTGCGGCTCCACCTTCTCGATTTTCGACATCGGCTTCTTCTTCAGGTGCAGTAATTGGCGCCCACCGTAGGGACCCTTCAAGCCGCATGCACCCTCCATGCACGCAACCCCTAGGTGCGGGCCACGATCCTCTCCTCCAGAACGACGTAGGCGGCAACGACAGATCTGCGTTGCCCTGCATGCTCCAGGAGGAGGCACCGCCTAATCCGATCTCCATGCCCTAACCCAGCGGCGCCGTCATCAGCCTAGGCACGTGCGAAATCGAGGCAATGGGGTCCCATCGACATCTGAGATCTAGACCTCGTGCCCTCCAGATCGCCATGAAGCAACGTGCATCTCTAGGCACGATATCTCCTTCCCGACGACGGCTCTCCTTACCGCGAATCCCAGCAATCCAAACGAGCGGCGGCGACATACGAAGACCCCTTGGGGGTGCATCTCTCGTTCGAGTAAAAAGTTCCCACGTTGGGAACCCTAAGGTTAATGGGCCTGTTTATAAAAAGAAGAGGAACGACTCTTTTGGGCCTTTTTGGCCTTTATGTTATTTAAAAAAAGGAAAAGAAGAAAAAAGGAGAGAGATTCAAAAAAATGAATTTTTGAAAAGGCGCGTACAAATTAAAAAACCGTACACAAAGTTTTTTTAAAAAAAAATTACAATGAAAGCCGGAAAAAAATGTGAAACGGCTTAAAAAAATTGTGACGGCTTATAAAAATTTTTTTGAAGCCGCAAGAAATTTTTGTGAATGTTCATGTTATTTTTCCCATGTCAATGTCTTCTCCCAACTTTGTCGATGTTCATTTTCCGACAAGTATGGGAGAAAGGGGGAGTATATGTAGAGTTACAAGTCTATTCATATTCTCCAGAGACAGATATTCCAGACTGACCGGATTGTTCAGACTCTACAGTTGTTCAGACTCGACGTCAGATGTTTCCGAGTCTCCAGATTCAGACACACACGAGTATGCGGTCTCTTTTTCAGATGAGCACATATGTGCCATCATTTGTTCGTGGTCCCTATCATTCTTCTTATTTTGTCGGCTAGAGTTCTCATGTGAGCCATATGGACTCCAGAGTAAAGGACCATTCCCTATGCCATGTGGGCAAGGGTTTTCATGTGGCATCATAGGTCCTCCAGAGCAGCGTACCATTCTCTGTGCCAGATGGGAGAGACCCAGTTCTTCGACGAGGAAACTTTTTCATACTCCATTCTCCAACGACCGCGGACTCCGAAGAGGATTGCACAACCACGGTCCCTTTCAGTTCGGCCCTTTTCAGAGATGGAGCAGTTGTCCACATGTTGTAGCGGGCCAGAGTACTCCGATGAGGAGACTCATTTCCAGTTGCAGCGACTCTGACAGGCGCAGTTCAGAGCGCATGCTCTCCAACGAGGAGATTCAACAGACTCACACTCCAGCCCGTTTGTCCTCCTCATGGTTTTAAAAAACGTGAGGCGGATCGAGGCGGTTTCCCGTAAATGAGGCGAGGCGTAAGCCTCGAGGCGGTCGAGGCGTAAGCCTCAGTTTTAGGTTAAAAACTATACAAGTATACAACTTCGTAGAAAAATGCCAGAAATAAGAATGCATTATAGTCTCTGGCATGAAAGTTACAATATTGATTGACAAAATAAGAAAATTTCTAGTGTCCAGTACAAACAGTAGCATTAAAGTCCTCTAATAAGGCTCCTACATTACAAACAAATTTTAAGACTTTAAGCAAATACAAACAGTGGCAGAAAACCTTAAACAAGTACAAAAGTAGAGACTTTAAGGTAGAAGAAGAATACACAACAGATTTTGAGCAAATTGTTCTCCTTAAACCAAGAGTAATAAGGAATGAACTTAGTTTGTTTTTCTCTATCCATGAAATAAGAATACACAGCAGCAGATTTTGAGCAAATTTTGATCATTTGGTGATCTAATTTCGTATTCTAACTAGGTTTTAAGATTGCAAATGGGAAAAGAAAGTTACTAAGTCCAGAAGAAAACCCAAGACCTTCAATGGCTGCAGCACCACTGCTCGGGGAGAAGAGCATTTGCTGATGCGTACAAGACAGAGGCTAGAATATGCTACTTGGGGGAAGAAGAGGAAAGAATCTCAAGTTTCACAAGCCCAAGACATCCTCCATTGACATTTAGTGTTTTAGGTTCCAATTATTTTGGGTTTTTTTATGGTTTAAATATATTCCAGATGAGGCGTACGTCTCACAAGCGCCTTAGCGCCTCAACGCCTCGATGAGCGCCTCATAGCCTCGAGGCGTAAGTTGCTGATTTCGCATACGCCTCTTGCGTCTCGAGGCGGTTTTTGGTGAAAAAAGCCTCGAGGCGTACGCCTCAGCGCCTCGAGGCGCGTTTTTTAAAACCATGGTCCTCCTCACCTGCATGGCATGAGAAGCAACGTCCTCGACAACAACAATTGTGCGCGTTGGGTTGATATTGTCCGTAGTGTCCTGTAGCGTGAGTTGAGTTTCTTTCTGTTTGTCCAAGCTGAGCATTGCATGCTCCAGCTTGAGGGGGAGTGTTGGAGTATTTGTTGTATGCGCCATATGAGTTGTAGCAGGGTAAATGGATCCTGGAGAGATCCATTTACCCCATCCATATGTTTAGTCCCACATCGATCAGTGGTGGGACTTGGAGGCTCTGTGGAGGCTATATAAGGAGCCCCAGATCTCCTGTATCCATTGAGAAAGTGCAATGCATAACACGCCCCATTGAGGTCTTCTCCCGTTGTTTCATCTCGCTCCTCACGGAGTAGAGTTCCACGTTAAAATCCCATTGTTATTGTTTTTCTTTATCTTTTTCCATGTTCGCTTCCGCATGTTTATTTTCTAACAGAATTGTTAGAGGGAGTGTTGCTTGTACAACAATGATATGGTTTGAAGTAGAGGTTCCGGGTGTTGTTTTATTGTGCTTGTGTTGTTTTATTGTGCTGAAAAGATGCTTCCATTTGTGTCTCTTTGTGATGGACAATCTCCTTCATTGTTAATGAGTCCTATCATTATTGTTCCTTCAAGCTTGACTTGGAACGATTCTTCGGCCTTCATTGTTACGAGATCGCATCGCGACCTAAACTTTTTAATTGAAGCCTCATTCGCCAATATCCAATGTGATCATCGAGTCACTGAGTATGACTCAAACTTCGTGCTTTTATGCGACTTGATGCATGCATGAATTTGTGGATGAGAGAAGAGAGTGACTAGCCTCGTAGTTGAGAGAAGACGAGGGTATTTTATAGAAATGTAAAAGCGGGGAATATGTGAGTGAAACTCCAATTTTTAATTAATCATTCGCCTTACTTCATTTTACAAAGGCATACGGAGCCCTCTATATAGGAATGCATGAATTTACAAAGGGAAATAGTAAAGAAAAATCAAATCATGATCGAACATGCCCGATTGTCTCCAAATAGTCTCCTACTTCTAATAAGCTAAATAGACTGGGGGATAAAAATTAATAAATGAACTAGGTTTAATGACTAAAATCAAATATCCATAAGTGATCTCTATTTTTAATAAAATAAAATAGTCGGATACAAAATCTCAATTCCTAATTTGGGTAAATTCTCACTTTTTGGAGTGAATTATCACTATACATGCATATTCTTATACATGGTCACAACATTATAAAAGTATGACCTTTCTCCTCGAGGATCAACTCATTTCGCACGACGAATCATCCAAAAGATTTTCTTAAAAATCAATTGAGATGATTGCTAACAGTTTGACAAGATCCTATATACCAAAGATATCCCTTAAATAAAGTCTAAAAAATGCATGTCATGTTGATTGAGCGACCTGCGATAAGCTCACCTCGTCCCCTTCCTCAATATTATGACAAGTGGAGACTAAATGGTTGATGCAGAGACTTATATATCTTACATTTTATTGTTCCGTAATTTCTATTTATCTTTTGTAAGACTCTGTAATTTACCCAAGGGTTTTCTCCCTATATAAGAGACCCGAGGGCTCTATGGAATAATATATATCAGAAGTATTGTTTTACTCTAACATGGTATCAGAGCCCTAACCCTAACCTAGTGTTTCCTCCACCCCCCCAAGGTATTATCAGTACGCACATACTTAACCGTAGACGAAAAAACATTTTGAACTTCATTGACAAGATTTTGAATAACACCTCCTGCTTCGGATTTATTCTTAAGAAGAAAGGTCCAGGACACTCTAGAAAAATCATCGACCACAACTAAATAGAACCTGTGCCCCTGATGATCTGGGACACGACTGGGGCCCCATATATCTATGTGAAATAACTCAAATGGGGAGCGACTACACCTCCCTCGGCAATGGCTGTCTCCAGAGGACGAGGTAGTTCCTCCTCATTTCGTGGTAAAGGAAATGGTGGGCGTGACCGTGGAGGTCGCATACGCTCTACGTGCTCATTCTGTCGTCGTACTGGTCATTCGGAGGATACATGCTATTCCAAGCATGGTTTTCCTCCCTCTGCACGTATCGCTGATCATGCTCAGGGTCCACCAGCATCTACTCCCGATCACAGGTTCGAGGAGCTAGTGGCACGGCTTCGTGATATCATGCCACAATCATCATCGGAGGGTGCCGATGCGTCTGATGTTGCGGCGTCGGCATCAGCTAGTACATCTGCCTCAGCCAGTGCCTCAGGTAGTCCTTCCGTTTCATATCATAATCATGATCTCACAGGATGGATTGTTGATTCTGGAGCCACCCATCATCTCTGTCGAGAGAAAGATATTCTGCAGTCCTATAGAGCTGTCCAGCCTGGTCGATCTGTACTCATTGCTGATGGTACTCATTCCCCTATCATCGGTCAAGGGAGACGGATTTGCTGCCCTCTATGTACTTACAGAATGTTTTACATGCACCAGAATTCTCTATGAATCTCTTATCCATTAGTCAGATTACACGAGATTTGCACTGTCGTGCCATTTTTGACCCATCGTCTGTTATTTTTCAGGACATACTAACGGGCAGGGTGATTGGCTGTGGTTCTGAGCACAATGGCCTCTATCGTCTTGTACGGAACTCTTATGCTGGCGTCTCACTCCATTCCTAGGGCTCCGTGTCTCCGTATACCTGGCATCTTCGGTTCGGTCACCTGCCACTACAGAAAATGCGTCACCTCCTGCCTCAGATTTCTCCGAGTTCATCCTTTCGTTGTGAAGCTTGTCAGTTAGGGAAGCACCATCGGTCCAGCTTCCCCAGTCGTCAGAGTCGGAGCAGTCGCTCCCCATTTGAGTTATTTCACATAGATATATGGGGTCCCAGTCGTGTCCCAGATCATCAGGGGAACAGGTTCTATTTAGTTGTGGTCGATGATTTTTCTAGAGTGTCCTGGACCTTTCTTCTTAAGAATAAATCCGAAGCAGGAAGTGTTATTCAAAATCTTATCAATGAAGTTCAAAATGTTTTTTCGTCTACGGTTAAGTATGTGCGTACTGATAATGCCTTGGAGTTCTGCACTCGTTCCCTTGCTAGTTTTCTTTCTTCTAAAGGCATTATCCACCAAACCGCATGTGCATACACATCCCAACAAAATGGGGTTGCAGAACGAAAACATCGCCATTTCCTTGACATTGCTCGCACATTACTTATTCAGAGTTGTGCCCCATTATCTTTTTAGGGGGATGCTATTCTTACAGCATGCTATCTGGTCAACCGCATGCCTACAACTGTTCTTGGGGAAAAGTCTCCTATATCTGTTCTCTTTCCTGACAAAGATTTGTTTACTCTTACACCTCGGGTCTTTGGCACTGTTGCATTTGTCCACCGTTTGTCTCCAGGACTTGATAAGCTTTCCCCCAGGGCTATCAAGTGTGTTTTTGTGGGCTACTCCAGGACACAGAAAGGATATCGTTGCTATGACCCAGTTCATGACAAGTACTATGTGAGCGTTGATGTTACATTTTTTGAACCCGTCATGTTTTTCTCTCCGACAAGTGACAGATTGGTCTCCTCCACATCCACAGATTCTAGTGTCTATGTACCTCCACCTCCAAGCCTGGGTCAATCCTCTACTCCACCACCACCACCACCACCTCCAATTGAACCTTTTCCTAAGTTCTATACAAGGCGTACATGACCAGCTCAAGCTACATGTCAACCATCCACCACGCCTCAGGTATGTTCTGATGTTATCACTAATGATGGGTTAGAAAATGCACCTGTGCAGGAGCCCCTACAACAGGACGAGGATCATTCGGTCGACACAATGATGGATGATCTGGATCGGCCCATTGCTCACAGGAAGCAGCGAAGACAATGTGCTTCGTATCCTCTTGCTTCTCAAGTCTCATTTCATCGTCTCAATGGGGACTTCCAGAAGTTTGTAGCTGCTGTCTCGTCTGTTGAGATCCCACGGACCCATCAAGATGCCATGAAGATTGATTGCTGGCGTCTAGCCATGGAAGAGGAGATGCGTGCTCTGCAGTCTCGCGGGACTTCGTCTCTTGTCCCCATTCCTCCAGGTGCCTCCGTGGTGAGTTGCAAGTGGATCTTTACGGTAAAATATCATGCGGATGGACGTCTTGATAGATACAAGGCAAGACTTGTAGCACGGGGATTTACCCAGACATATGGGGTAGATTATTTGGATACTTTTTCACCAGTGGCTAGACACTCCACTCTTCGTATCCTCCTATCTGTTGCTGTGGTACGTAACTGGACCATTTTTCAGCTTGACGTCAAGAATGCTTTCTTGTATGGAGACCTGCAGGAAGAAGTCTACATGCAGCAGCCACCAGGATTTGCTGCTGAGGGGGAGACTCAGATGGTGTGCAGACTTCATAAGGCTATCTATGGCCTCAAACAAAGTCCCCGAGCATGGTTCCAGAAGCTTTCTCAGCTAATTGAACAACAGGGGTTCAGGAGATCAAATGCGGACCATTCATTGTTCATCCAGAAGACCCCTAGAGGTACAGTTGTTGTTATGATATATGTTGATGACATCTTGGTCACAGGAGATGATGCTCAGGGGATTGAGATAACCAAGTCCCTGTTGGGAAATCAATTCATTACGAAGGATCTTGGCATGATACGATATTTTCTGGGGATAGAGTTTGCACGAAATGCACAAGGAATGGTGATGACTCAAAGAAAATATGTCACGGACTTGCTAGCTGAAGCAGGAATGACTGGATGCAGACCTTCAAGTACACCTATGGACTCAAGCAGTGTTGCAGAAGACGGTATTCGGTATTCAGTCGGAGGGGTCACTGAATAGAGAATAATCGGTATTCGGGCGACTATTCGGAATTATTCGGTTTTGTATTTTTTAATATAAAAATTATTTATAATACATATATTCTTATATTTTTATACATATATGGTCATTATTTAATATGAATCCAAGATAAAAGTACCCATCAATATAATAGATATATAGAATTTGACATTTGTGGTGATACCGTGGTAAAACGTAACCCATAAAATTTGAAAATTGAAAATAAAAAATAAAAATATGAAAAGTCGAACTCCAGTCTGCCTCATAGTCGGTCCAGTCGGCCTCATAGTCGGTCCAGTCGGCCGAATAGTCGGCCGACTATTCGGTTGGGCCGACTATTGCCCGACTGGAGGTCTATTCAGTCGGGTACCCCCCCGCACCGCATAGTCGGACCGACTATTCGGTATAGTCGGCCGACTATTGCAACACTGGACTCAAGCATGAAGCTGTACGATGATGATACCGAGGAGGTGGACAAAAGAAGGTACAGAGAGATGGTGGGTAAGCTCTTATATATTACTATAACTCGACCGGATATTGCCTTTGCAGTAAACCGGGTGAGTCAATTTGTGGAGCAGCCAAGGCAAGTTCATATGGATGCCTTGTATATGATATTGAGATATCTGAAGTCTTCCCCAGACACAGGGTTGCTATTTAGGAAAGATACGGATCTGTCTATTTCAGCTTGTGCAGATGCAGATTATGCAGGATGTCCAAGGGATCGTAAATCCACTTCTGGATTTGCTATATTCATAGGAAGCTCTTTAGTTTCTTGGAAAAGCAAGAAACAGACTGTTGTGGCGAGATCCAGTGCAGAATCCGAGTACAGAGCCATGGCACAAGCAACTGCAGAAATGATGTGGGTTAGAGCAGTCTTAGAAGATTTGACTGTAGATGTCCCCTTGCCTATGAATCTCCAATGTGACAATCAGGCAGCTTTGTTCATTGCCAATAATCCGGCTTTTCATGAGAGAACAAAGCACATCGAGGTGGATTGCCATTTTACTAGAGACATGATTCAGAAGGGTTTCATTTCCACCTCTCATGTCAGTTCAGAGGATCAGATTGCTGACATATTCACCAAGCCGCTGCTCAGAGGACCTTTCCAGAGATGCTCTTCCAAGCCGAGCATGATAGATATCTATGCTCCATCTTGAGGGGGAGTGTAGAGACTTATATATGTTACGTTTTATTTTTCCGTAATTTCTATTTATCTTTTGTAAGACTCTGTAATTTACCCAAGGGTTTTCTCCCTATATAAGAGACCCGAGGGCTCTATGGAATAATATATATCAGAAGTATTGTTTTACTCTAACAGTTGATATATCTCATTTTCATGTTTATATAGAGGGCAACTTATGTCTTTATTTTAAGTCCATCTGCTTCTATATAACCTTGTTACCATCTCACAACTCCTAACGGTCCTCACCGTGATCTTTAATAAGTGGAGTCTTTGGATTTCTTCTCCTTTTACGTCATGAGCCAGGAAAAGATCCACGCTCCCACTGTCGCTTCTTGATTTTGTGTACATCCCTTCACCATAGCCAACATCCACAAAACCAACATTGATTTGAGAGTAAAGATGTAAAAAGGGTCCCATGCTTACTGTAATCAACAACCAATGACCAAGTATCTAACGTAAGATTGCATTCTCAGGAAATCTCACCCAAATTCCCAATTCTCCCCTAAATTCCCAAGTACTATTAATCAATTTTAACATTGTTGCTTGATTCCACTACCTATTTTTATGAGGAAATGTGCTTGGAAGATAGTTATAATCTTACAAGTTTTATAGGTTGTTTTGTTCAAGATTTTGTAGTCTCTCCATATATTGACACACATGGATGCAAATCCGACACGAATAAGTAAGTGAATTTCTAATTAATATGTATTTGTAATATAGGAATATGGATCCATACAAAGCATGTGGTATTGATTATATTAGTTCATGATGAAAGTTGGATTCTAATCTATATTTGATCTTCTTCTTTCAAATGTATAGTTATCATGAATTGATGTACAATATAGTATACATGCTATTGTGCAATGTTTGCTTATTTCATTTCGGATATTGTCAAGACTTTTTGCTATATTTAGTATACGATGTAAAATATTGTTAATATGCTAAATACATCTCGTTCATGTCTATCAGAGTGTATTCATATATTACTTATTGTTTTAAAAAGTATGATGATTTTAATTCAGCATACATTTATCTTTTTGACCTATTTTTTAAGATTTCCATTGGTATTCATGATATATCTTGAATATCTTCTCGATACGATATCGATAATTCAAATCTTGCTCGAATCAGCATTTCTTTAGTTCACTTAGAAAGTTTTGTTACTAATATATTTTAATGCATCTTCTTTCATTCAAAATTATGAACGATGTTCGTTAAAACTATATGTTATTTTCGCCTATTTGTTTGTCATCATTTTGTTTGTACGTAATATGTAATGTTATATAGTGATAATATGTGCATATCCTTTTGTATCTAAGTTGTTATGTCTTGAATTTCTCATTTCCTTTCCAATACCTCTCAACAATCAACAACCGACTGTCAAAAGTCAGCATGGACTACAACGATACGTGTGATATCATATGTATTTGTGTGCTAAATACACCTTGTTTTTGCATATATATGTATGCATTTGTATGCTATTTATTGCTTTACGAACTAAGATGATATTAATTTGCGAAAATAATATTTTTGCATTATTTCTGAGATTTTCACCGATATTATCGATATTTTCTAATATATCATCGATATATCCCTTTTCGGGTGACAAATACGATATCAATACTTCGAATCTTGGTGCTAATCAACATGAACATGTTCATTTTGCTTGCTCTCTCTAATGCTGCTAGAACTGGCCATCACACGCTTTCAACAGTTTCCAACATGCACATTACGTTGGTTCACTTTCCAAGATATTTCTCAATCATCTCCTCTAGTCCTCCCATAAGCCTACGAACCTTTATTTGATCTCGATATGTTTCATCCGTGCCCCACCACAACCTTCACTTCTTTTACAGTCGTATCCTCCCCCTATACAATGTTTATTTTACCCTCACCTCTTTTTGTATGCGTATCTCCCTTGTAAATGAAACACCTGTTCCTTCTTCTCCATCCTGCAGATCATCCCTTTCATAGAGAACACCCTTTCACCCATCCCTCACTGCCATCATCCGGATTGTGTCATTTTAGAAAATAGGAATGCGAAAGCGATTTGATAAACAAAGCATAAATAAAGAAATATGAGACATGGTAAAACAAGATTTTTACGTGCAACCTCACTCCCTAAGGAGCGGGATGAAACCACGGGAGAAAGCCTCAAAGGGCCATATGTTTCATTACTTTTTCTCAATGGATACATGAGTTCTGGGACTCCTTATATAACCTCCACAGAGCCTCCAAGCATGGAAGGCCGTATCTCGATATATCGGTGATATATCGGTATCGACAGGTCACCGATATATCGCCGATATGTTCGATATCGGGTATCGACACGCAAAAAAGGCGAGCTGAATCCCGATGTCGGCGATATGGCGTCGATATATTGGTATCGACATGGTACCGATATCGATACCGATATCGATATGTCCTTCCATGCCTCCAAGTCCCACCACTGGTAGATGTGAGACTAAACACTTGGATGAGGTAAATGGATCCTGGATGTATCCATTTACAACATACGAGGCACACAACCAACTACTCCCCTCAAATTGGAGCATGTAATGCTCAACTTGGACAAACAGAAAGAAACTCAACTCACGTTACATGACACTACAAACAATATCAACTCAACACACATAGTTGTTGGTTGCTGACGAGGACATTGCTTCTCATGCCTTGCATGTAAGGAGGACGAACGAGCTAGAGTGTGAGTCAACTGAATCTCCTCGTCAGAGAGCATGTGCTCTGTACTGCGCCTGCCAGAGTCACTGCAACTGAAAATGAGTCTCCACTTGGAGAACTTTGGCCCGCATCAACAATGTGGACAACTGCTCCTTCTCTGAAAAGGGCCGGACTAAAAAGGCCGTGGAGTGCAATCCTCATCGAAGTCCACAGTCGCTAGAGAATGGTGTCTGAAAGAAGTCTCCTCGTCGAAGAACTGGGTCTGTCCCATCTGCACAGAGAATAATACTCTACTTTGGAGTACCTATGATACCACATGAGAGTCCTAACCAACATGGAATAGGGAATGGTCCTCTACTCTGGAGTCCTTATGGCTCACATGAAAATTCTGGTCGAAACAACAAGAATGATGGGGAAAACGAAACTGAAGATACTCGTGTGTCTTGAAATGTAGACTTGGAACCTGACGTCGATTCTGAACATCTGACAACTGTAGAGTCTGAACAATCCGGCTGGTTTGACAAATCTGATACCTGAAATCTGGAGAAGATCGGTGACTCTACATATACTCCCCCTTTCTCCCATACTGGTCAGAATGAAGACATCAACCAAGTTGAGAGAGGACAAGATAGATAAGGAGGGAAAAAATAAATAAACTGTTTTTTTCTGGCTTTTCTTGCAAATTTTTTTCGGCTCTTTCCATTTTTTGCAGCCGTTCAAACTTTTTTTTGAATTGCATATGGCTTTTGTATATACTCACCTTTTTTAAAAAAATCATGCGGCCTAAAGGCCCAAAATATTGTGCTGCTCCTATTTTTAATTGCTACAATTTCCCCCCTTTTTTAATGCAGGGTTGACCTCCTTTTTTTTAAATGGGCCCTTGTTTTTTTTATGGTCCAACAACTCACGACCAACAAAACTTTCCTCATTTTCTTTTTTCTTTTTCAAAAAAACAAAGCACAACCACGTGCTTTCTATTTAGGGTTCTCACGGGAACCCTTCTCAGGAAATGTCGCCCTCGAGATGGAGTGGCGTACCGTTGCTGCTGCTTTGGCTCGGGGTAGGGCTTCACCGCTAGAGCTCCTGGAAGATGGAGGAGAGATGTGCGTCGCTTGCACGCTATGTTCTATACGGGGATCAGAGATTCGACGCCTCCTGGAGGTCCATGGTAATCAGGCTTCTTCAAACTGGGGGGCTATCGAGAAAAGGAGACTGCTTGGAGAGCTTCGAGGGATTGACTGCTTAGTGCTGCACCGAAGGGGGATCGCCGATTGGCGGTTTTTTTGGAGGCGGCGCCACTCGCTGATGGGGGCTCCGCCAGGAGCTGCGATGCATTCCTCAAGATGATGGCGTCGTCGTCGTTGATGGATGCTCTGCGCATGGGTCAGGGATGCGCAAGATCTGGAGCAACAACCGAGATGAAAGGCCCGGATGGCCTGCAGCCCTGTGTGGCTAGGGCTCCCGCTTCTGGATGTTTGGGGAAGATGAGGCGCCACCTGGGGCGCCTGGAGCGCGATGGAGGTCCCCTCGCGTCACCTTCACGAGGGCCTGCTGGCTGGAGGAGTCCCAAGGGGATCCTTGCGCATGGAGGGTGCCGCTCCACTAGAGATTTTGACCGTCGAAGGATGCTTCGACGAGGATTACACTGGCTAGAACTAGATCTAGGGTTTCCAAATGAAACCCTAGTTACTTTTGTTGCAGAGATTGCAGCTGGAGAAGAAGATGTCGCCACGACCGATCTGATTTGAACATGAACAAAGAACATGTTTAGGGTTTGGAAAAACCCTAGATCTTGAACCCATCGTAAATCTTCTAATATTGAATCTTCATTATCAACTCTAACAAAAATCGAATCTCGGAAAAAACAAATGGAAAAATAACTCCGTAAGAATCGAACATGCTATGGTACCATGTTAGAAAATAGGAATGCAGAAGCAATTTGATAAACAAAGCATAAATAAAGAAATATGAAAAATGGATGAACAAGATTTTTACGTGGAACCCTACTCCCTAAGGAGTGGATGAAACCACGGGAGAAGGCCTCAAAGGGTCATATGTTTCATTACTTTTTCTCAATTGATACAGGAAGTTTGGGGCTCCTTATATAGCCTCCACAGAGCCTTCAAGTCGCATCACTGGTAGATGTGGGACTTAACACTGGGATGGGGTAAATGGATCCTTGATGTATCCATTTACCCATCTACAACATAAGAGACGTACAACCAAATACTCCAACATGTCCGAAACCCGTTCATCCTAACCATCCATAGGTTCAGCCACTACTGCTGATATGCTGTTACCGTACTCTTTTGCATCACCACTGCCTCCGTCAGATGTCCTACCATCATTGTAGCCCCCAGCAAGGCCTGCATCACCTGAATTCCGCTCTCCTTTCTAAGAGCACATGTTGCATGCTATCAATGTCCTTGCTCAGGATCTGTGGTTCCAGATGTTTACTCTCCTTGTTCAGAGTCCATGTCACCCAATATCTGCTGTCCTTGCTCAGGGCCAAACCCCTCATCATGGTGATGTCGTGATCTTAAGTCCGGACCAAAAACGTGTGATATCAGCCTGAAGTGATTTGCAGGCAGGGCTGGTCTCCTAAGACACTTGGATCCATCTCACCCGCACCCGGCATCCTTTTATATGTTCAAAGATGTAATCAGATATAGACCCCTAAATGCTTTCCTTTGTGACGAGCCTGCCAGATTCACAAACAGGCATGCATGCATGCACACCATTTGGAAATGCTTGATCTTTTCCGAATTAACGGGAAATACCACAGGTAATAAAAGGGACACAATAAATTTCTCTAATAACATAATTGCTACTCTGGCAATGTAACTCAAGTTCCGAAGATTTTCTCTATCTAATGAGACTTCATATTCTTGCTTGAAATCCTTGAGGATCTTTTGAGCGTTGCCTGGGTAGGTATCTAAAATTTGTGGTGGTACGTTTTATGCATTGAACAGTTTCTTCTCTGGAATCATGTGTCCCAATGCATCTGCCTAGAAAATAAGACATTTTTCATGACAGGTCCTGCACTTAATGCCGTTTTGTGAAGCTAATGCTTAAGGTACCTTGTCTATATTTTATTCCACGTGATTGTTAGTCGGCATCTGAAAGGTCCATGTAGTTTGGGATAGTTGTTTTTGACAAAGGTGATTCCATTTGAAAAGGCCAGCTCTCTTTATTTCTGGTACTTGAAAGTTACTTAAAACTTAAAAGATAACCGTGCAGTTATTACTTACGGGTTATTATTTTCTGATTGGCACTTGATAAGGAAAAAATGTTCTCATGCCAGTTGCTTATTGTAATTTTAACATGAAAATGACAGTTGAAACTTTATAAGTGCATGGGGTAATTCCTTTTCCGTTTCTTGTGCTAGTTGTGTTTCCCTCCATGAAGTTATTTACGATGATATGCCCCCGTTTTGGAGTGTACATGCAGGTTACTGGTAGGACAAATGAGCTTAATGCCACCATAGAGGCTGGACTGACCCATCGGCATAATCTTCTAAAGAATATAGCGTATCACTTTGAGCAGTGGAATCTTCTGGTTAGTTTTCTATTCAAATTTGTGTACTCTGAAACTTATCTGATAGGGCGATAACACTTACACAACCTTGGTGAGAAATCTTGTGGTTTAATTGGTACATTTTGTTTATAGGACAACTATGGTTGTAAATATTTGCTTATTTTCTCTATTGTGCGTGGATATCCCATGAAGGGCACACTTGCTTTGTTCATTACTAGATGATCTAAAAGGAGTACCCTGGAAAAAGTGTTTATATTCATCATCATAAGAAACAGATTTTTTTTACAAATAATTTAGTTTTGGGACATGCTTTTTTAATAAGGGATGATATTAGTTTTAATGAATGTTTGATCCCTGTGGCTTGCAGTAAGGTTGTTCTGAATGTAAGGATGGACTCTTTTGATAAGTGACAAGAACATTGTTGCAGATTCTGTTGCCCTGCCTGATTAAAAAGGGTCCTAAGACAAAAAATTTGATTCCAGTTGATTCTGCATGTGGATGTCAGATTATCTTTGCTTTGGTTTTTTGTTTTTTGGAAATTAAATGACAAGTAGATGGCGGTGTGGAATCTCAACGGCGATGGCGCGCCGGGTCCGGATGGTTTCCCCGTTTCTTTTTACAAAGATTTCTGGGATTTGGTTGGCTGTGAGGTGCTGGATGTGGTGCAGGAGTGCTGCCGTTGTAATGCAGGTTTTGAGCGGGTAAATAAGGCTCTGGTGGTGCTGCTACCAAAGAGAGATGGTGCTGACAGGATTGAGGATTTCCGGCCTATCGCTATCTCCTACGCGCGGTATTTGATTGTTGCCAAGGTCTTCGCGACTAGACTGAGTAGAGTGCTGGAGCACTTTATATCCCCTTTTCAATCGGCCTTCGTCCCGGGGAGGCAAATTGCGGATTGTTCGGTTATGACGTCTGAGATTGTTGTCGATTGGAAAAGAAGCGGAAGGAAGGTCTTGCTATGGAAGGTGGACTTTTCCAAGGTGTTTGGCACTTTGGAGTTTGGACTGGCATTTCCTATGGGTGGCGCTGCACAGGAGAGGGCTTCCGGAGATCTGGATTACGTGGATGAGGAGGTGTGTGACGACGGCATCTATGGATGTCCTCGTGAATGGGCGCCCGGAGGGGGGGGGTTTCCAGCCGTAGAGGAGGGTGAGGCAGGGCTGCCCTCTTGCCCCTTTGCTCTTCATCATCGTCGCGGATATTCTAGCTTGTATGGTTGACAGGGTGCAGCAAAGGGGGATTACAGGCGGTTACTCGAGGGATGAGTTGAAGATCCCGCTGCTCCAATACGTTGATGACACTATTTTCTTCATTGAAGGGGGTATTGAGGAGGCTAGAGGGATGGTTGCGACGCTCGAGCTTTTTAGTGAGATGTTTGGGTTGGTGCAGAATGCGAGCAAATCCAAGGTTGTGTCGTTCTCTCTGAGTGAGGAGGAGGCAGAGCTTTGTAGTTTGGCAATGGGAACTGAGTGCGTCAGTCGGCCCATTTACTATCTGGGAATGCCGCTGACCACAGGGAGATCAAAGTTGGTCGATTGGTTGTCGCTGGTTGAGAAGGTGGAGAAGAGGCTGGCGGGGTGGAAGGCGACGGTCCTTTCAAAGGGTGGCCGCCTGGTGCTACTGAAGGTAGTGCTTTCCGCTATTCCTGTGTACTACTCTACGAGGCTCCTGCCGGCCGGCGTTAGGAAGAGGCTTGAGGGGCTGATGCAACGGTTTTTGTGGAGCAAGAGCAGTCAATGATCGCATGGTATACACATGGTCAGTTGGGATGACATTACATTGCAAAAGTGTGACAACAGGCTTGGGGTACGTCGGCTGGGCGCGTTGAACGAGGCCCTGCTGTTAAAGTGGGTGGCGAGGATTTGGGGCAGTGGCGAAGATTGTTGCACCACTCTTGTTCGTCGGATTTACGCGGTCAATGGGGAAACGCTTGTGGGCGTTGCAATGAGGGATGCCATGGGGTTGAGGCCCTCGCCATTTTGGAAAGGTATTTTGTTGGTCACGCAGAACTTTCAGGCGTTGTTCAGGCTGATGCTGGGGAATGGGGCCTGTTTTGCTTTTTGGAAGGACAACTGGATGGACAGGGGGCTCTATCTTCGCGCTTCCCTCGTCTTTTTGCTTTGGCGGAGGACCAGGACGCGTGGGTTGATGTTTACTGGTCAGATGGCAACTGGATGCCGATGTTCCGTTTGAACTTCTCTGATTAGCGCTTGGAGGAGTTTTTGCGGTTGCTTGAAGAGCTCAACGAGGTTCAGGGCCCTTCTGCGGAGTGGGATCACTGGGTTTGGCTTGGTATCGCTTTTTCCGTGCGAAAGGTGTATTTGGCGATTTGCAGGCCCCTGCCCTCTCTTGGCGGAACTGGTTCGTGACTGTGCGTTCTCCTGGGAATTGGGTCTTACAGAGAGGATTGGATTCTTTTTTTGGTTGTTCAGGAGGAAAAGGCTGATGACACGTGATCGGTGCGCTAGGTTACTGGGCATGGTATCTGTCATTTGCCTTATATGTGGTGTGGAGATTGAGACGGCAGGGCATCTCTTTTTTTCCTGTCAGGGGGTGTCGCCCCTTTGGGATGACCCGGCCCTGGGTTGGGTCAACATGGCGAGCATTGGGGCTTTCTGTGTTGGCTTGGTTGCGACCGAGCAACAGGCTGGGAGAGAGCTGTTGCGGTCACTCACGACGATCTAGGCCATTTGGCTGGCCAGGAACGCGCTGCTGTTCTCGGGGCAGAAGTTTTATAAGTAAAATGTTTAGGGATTTTTACTCGGCAGACCCTATAATCTTTGTCAATTACCTCTACGACCTTTGAAATATCATAATTCCTCCCTTACCTCGGTAAACTTGTTAACCTTTACCCTATAAACCCTGTGGTTAACCCCTATCCATTTAACCGTTAAAACTAACCGGATTCCGTCATCTTCTTCTATATTACACCCATTTTATTGATTAAATTTACTACAAGTACCATTGCCTTCCACCCTCCACTTCTAACTGAACACGACGGCCTCCTCCCTCGATCCGCCGCTCGAAGGGCCCTCCCCTCCGCGTACCCCCATGATGCCCCCCCATGCCCCGGTGCTCGAAGCCCCCCTCTGGCAACCCTGCGTCGCTCGAAGCCCCCCCCCTGCACCCCCGCGCTGCCCCTCCGCGCACCCTCGCGACGGCTCCCCACGCCCTGATGCTCGAAGCCCCCCTCCTCGGCAACCCTGCGTCTCTCGAAGCCCCCCAGCCCCCTGACGCGTACTGGAAGCCCCCTCCCCGGCACCCCTGCACCGCTCGAAGGACCCCCCCCCCCACTTCGTGCAACTCCGCGATGGCCCCCAGCACCCCCCCCCCCTGACGCGTACTCCCCCTCCCCGACACCTCCGCGTCGCTCGAAGGACACCCCCCTCCGTGCACCTCCGCGATGGCCCCCCAGCACCCCCCTGACGCGCGCTCCCCCTCCTCGGCACCCCCGCGCCGCTCGAAGGACACCCCCTCCCTCCGTGCACCTCCGCGATGGCCCCCAGCAACCCCCCTTACGCGCGCTCGCCCTCCCCGGCACACCCGCACCGCTCGAAGGACACCCCCCTCCGCGCACCCCCACGACGGCACCCCACCCCCGCGCTGGAAGCCCCCCCCCTTCCCGGCATCCCCGCGCCGCACACCCCCCCTTCCCTCGCGCGGCGTAGCTGGAAGCCCCCCTCCGCGGCACCCCCGGACCGCTCAAAGCCTCCTCGTACCCCCGTGACAACCGCCGCCTCCCTCCAGCCCAGGCCTCCTCTGCCAACCTCCTCCTCTTCACGCACCTCCTCTACCCCTCCCTCAACAACCCATCACTGGAAGCCCACCTCCTCCAGGTCGAGTGCCGCCACCCACCTCCTCCATCCCAGGTCGAGCCGCAGTGCCACGCCCTCTCGCGCACACCTCTTCCAGCCCAGGCCAATGTTCTCGTTGAGGGATTGAGGGAGGAGAGATGGAAGCTGTTTGAGGAGAAAGGATAGGAGGATTTTTTTCTTCTTTTGGTTAACTCTAGCCGTCCGATCGTGGATTGGTTAGATTAACTTGTTTTAACTCGAGGAAGTTAACTTTACATGTGTCAATTTAACGGTAGGGTTCGTGGGGTAAGACGGAGCAAGTTTACGAGGTCGAGGGAGGAATATCGATATTTCAAAGGTCGTAGAGGTCATTAGCAAAGATTATAGGGTCTGCCGGGTAAAAATCCCAAATGTTTATATGCAGGTGTCGGGTTTGTTGAGCTCGTGGGTCGCTTAATGTGTCTCTTGGTAATTGGTTTTCTCTTTCCTTTTTATTAATGAATTCTTGGGGTGAACACTTATGAGTGTCTCCCGCTTTCTTGGCTTCAAAAAAAATGACATGTATTTAGGATGAAGCTGATGTAAGTTCATATGTGATGGTATTTTCTTTATGCACTCTTAGGTTGTATCGAAGGAAAAGGAAAATGTACCCTTGTTGGTCTAGCTAGGCAGTTGACTCTCTGTTTCGGTTGGGTTATAGAGTGGTGATGGGCTTATATTTAATTGTTGCCTTGTGTGGGAAAATTTGGCAGAGCTATTGATCATTTTGCATAACAGATGGATAATTATTGACGACTAATAACTTATGGATTTTTTAAAAGCAGAAAAATCTTTGGCTATTCTTTTTGTGGCAGTAGACTAGGCATGAGCTAGTGTTTCCTAGATTGACTTTTTGTTAGAAGTGGTATTCTGGAGAAGTTTTAAAGAAGTATCGTGGGGTGCAAGCTTCTATCTTTCCAAATGAATATTAAACAGGCCTCAACTGATGTTTTGCTTTGGGGATTTTTGGCTATAATCAATGCTTAATGTTAGAAAATAGGAATACGGAAGCGTATCAGAGAATACAGATAAAAAAAACTTGGAAGAACACACATGATTTAACGTGGAACCCTTCTCCCCAAGGAGCGGGATGAAACCACGGCAGAACGCCTCAAAGAGCTTATGTATTCATTGAACTTCTCACTAGATACAATGGGTGTGAGGGTCTATATATAGCCTCCACTGGTCTCCACATCTCCAAACTGGTAGATGTGGGGCTAAACAACTGGATGGGGTAAATGGATTGTGGAGGTATCCATTTACCCATCTACAACATAAGAGGCGCACAACAAAATACTCCAACATTTAATTCAGGAATGGATAAAATCTTATGTTTTTCTACGGGTGTTGGTTTCTTAGGCAACGTGTAGTTTTAATATAAACAAGTTAAATCTGTTTTTTGCCCGAATGAATCTGTTGAATAATGGAACTTCTGCTATCGCCCTTTCACTTTTCAACAAGAAAAATCATACACAATTTCTTTTGTAAAATAACAATGATAAGATTGTGTCATAGTGCAATGCTTCTTTATAGGTTTCCGAGTAGAAAATACCTAAATATATTGACTTGTCAATAATGAACAAGGTCGTCATAATCACACTGTTGTAGTGAACGCATGTCCTATATTATGTATTTATGTGTAGAAAGGATAAATATTAATGGGAGCTCTTTACATAATGCGTGCCTGGCATGCCTGTTTGTGAATGAATCATGTGAAATTAGATTAAGATGCAAACGTATTCCTACACATGCTATTTTGAGTTAGTGCTCTGCTGGGGAGTTTCGAAAAAAGTGTTATATTGTTGAACAGAAGATATTCTTATGTCGTATGTTATTTTGAAGCTTGTTAAGGAGATTTTGATAAGGTCTCTGGTGCTATTGTAAAAAAAAGGGATTTTCTTTTCAAGAAAAATAATGATATGATTCCCACACGGAGTGAATCACTGAGCTTGTTCATGTCTTCAATATCTGGCTGTGGAATTGTCAATTGTTATATTATTTTATTTAGATGTCCCTTTTATACTATTGACATAATTTATCTTGTTCAGGTGAGGAAGGAGAAGTCTGTTTATCACACTCTGAACATGCTTAGTCTTGATGTAACAAAAAAATGTCTGGTTGCTGAGGGATGGAGTCCTGTTTTTGCTGCAACTCAGGTATTATTTTTTAGGCTATGAGGTGTTGGCCATCTAATAGAAAAATATTTGCATTGGAGGTTGGTACTTTAAGAATCTATTTCATTTATCTTGTACTCGTGCAGATCCAGAATGCCCTGCATCGAGCAACAATTGACAGCAACTCCCAAGTTGGTTCAATTTTCCAAGTGTTGCATACAAAAGAATCACCGCCTACGTATTTTCAGACAAATAAATTTACTGGAGCATTTCAAGATATTGTGGATGCATATGGGTGAGTTGGTGATCGTGTTCCGTATTTTGTGAGTTTCAGATTTCTTCTTTTATATTTAGCTCTTTATATGATAATATCGTAACCACCCACATCAGTGGTCTGGTGGTAGTGCAGTTTGCCAACTACCCAAAAGACTAGGATTCAAATCTCTCCATGTGGGGTTGCGTTATGTAGCCGATAACCAGGGTAAAAATAATCAGATCTTTCAACCTGGATTTGAGCAAGAATCCGTGTAGTCGACCCTAAAAATGGGAGAAGGCTTCGTCATTTTTTTATATGATAATATTGTAAGCGTGCTCCTCAATGAAAGCTACCGGTTCTTCTAAGTGGTCAATATATAATAACATGAAATTATGCATATAATTTGCGAAAATGGGTCTTTGTAGCACAATAAAGGTGCATATATTAATTATTTTGCACATATTTTAATTTGATGTGTTAAAACAGTCTCCTGGTTTATGAATTATTATGCTTAGGCGAGTTATTGAGGACTTGATAAGCTGAATATTAAGGTGGTGATGTAAGGAATAACGAGCCTTGTGATTTTGATCTACCCTCATTTTTTAGTGGGGCACCTTGGAGGCAGAGAATGTAACTCACGGTTGTCATGACTGTATGACTATTTGTGTGGGTGTTTGCAGCAGGTCAATATATGAAAGATGTTAACCACATCCTACCTTTTTATGAGAAGAAAGATTGTTGGAGTGGATTGTGGAATTGAAATGATACTTAAATCAATTTTGTCAAGGTTGATGGTTGTTGTAGAGGACCAAGTGAGGTATGTGATGACTCCTTGGGCTGAATGCGAAAGTCACATAGTTTAAGGAAATCATCTAGGTATAGTTGGTCTTATGTGCTCATAGGGTAAGATCTTATTGTTATTTAAAGAAGTTATACACTAGTCATGGATCCTGAAAAGTGCCAGGTGATAATTAGGGTTCAGATGATGCTCGCCAGTTAGAGTTAGTCATCTGCCTCTGGTGCTTGGGAAATTAAAATTTGTCGGTTGTATATGAAGTTTCTGTCTTGTGAAGTGTTCATAGAAGAACCAGGTCACCTTTGAGTATTATTATATGCATCTTAACTGCATGTTATCAAGAATTGGTCTGACTTGAACGTTGAACCCATGACCTCCAAGTCACATGACAATAACCGATCGGTCAAAGTACCGTTTATTCTTTGTTTAGCAATTCTTCTAACTGAATACTGACTTTTGCAAATCCATGGAATCACATCCCCACATCATTGTGGAACTCTCTGCCCCATATCCCAATCAGGGGCTAGTGGTGAGTGCCACGCTTTCCAACTGAATTATAAGAAATTCTTATTTAGAAGGAATGCATGTGTAACTCACATGCTAACACTTTTTCTGGTATTCAAAAAGGCCTTATGTGCATTATCTCTTAGACCAAATATTCATTATTGCCTATACTGTTGCTTGGTTTTTGATGGGGTTGGGAAAAAGGTAGATAATCATAAATGTGAAATCATATAACCATATACTAGTTCCTGAAAGATTTTATGGTGCAGTAACCACCACAGTTACTGCAATATGTTGCAAGCTGGGGTGAAAAGTTTTGCTCCAGTTGAAGACAAAAATCATAGAAAACATTAATAAGCAAATTCATATTTTTCAAAGATAGCCCCTGCAACTCTGCCTAGCTTTCTGGTTTTTATTGCATGTATTAATTGCGATAAATAGTGTGGTTTTCATGATACCTTAGCCATGATTTTTATTAGAATACCCCTTTATTGAAGTAATGAAAGCCTGAATCTGCCCAAGAAGCTGTAATTAATGGAAGACTGCATACTAAATTAACAGGTTTAGGATGAAATTGAGACATTTGGCGACTAGAACCTTGTACTGAACGCTTGAAACATATGACTAGTCGAAATAGAAGATAATGAAAAGAAATGTATAAAATCATTCAATTAGTTATCTGGGAGAAAGAGTGATAAGTGGATATATGACTTTGTTTTTGTCTAGTTTTTAAGAAGGATGCACATCCTTGTTATCAAAACAATCTATCAAGGTTAATCTGTTAATTCATTCATCCACATAAGGTGTTTGTTGTGGCAAAAGAAGCTGGATAATTATACACAGTTCTATGAATAAATTCTTTTAATGAATTTCCATAATACATGGGGGACATGTGTAAACTATTTGGTTATCATTTTCTTGCGTAGGGTGTCTGTTCTGAGCCACAAGTTATTTATCACATTCTTCGTTGTCCCCATGGTCGAGTTTCTATTCAAAAACTGGCTTCTTTTTTGTCAGGCTAGCGACCTTTTTCTTTTGATGGTGCGAGTGAAGAAATTTGTTGCAGTTAAAAAAATAGTCCCTAATTTTTATTGACACTAGAATCAAACTCACCTTAGAGACAATTTAGGTACTGAATTGGAACAACTTAGTAAAACTTGTTGGAACGCTATATATAAAAGCACCTCATTCTTGCATACACATGCAATGAAAATCTTTGACTGCAAATCTGCAACTGATGCAAAATAGACAGAACCTAACCTTATTTTGTCATACATGTTCTTTTAACCCCGTTCATCGAATAAACTAGCAGAACTAACTTTTGAAATGTGGAAGCCATGAACAGATCCTATGATGCATAGTAATAAATATCTCCTTGATTCCAACAGTTTGCGAAGTGTTCACCCATAGAAAGTTGATTTCTTGTGATCTTATCTCATAATATTGATGTTGAAGTATGTAATAGAGGGGGTAATTGGATCCCTCCAGGATCAAATTACCTCCCCACTCATGTTTAGTCCCATATCTACTATTGTGGGAATTCGGTCTGTCTGTGGGCCTATATAAGGAGCCCCACACGTCTGTACTCAATGAGAAATTTAGTAAACACATATGATCCTTTGAGGCCTTCTCCCGTGGTTACATCCCACTCCTTAGGGAGTAGGGTTCCACGTAAATCCTCGTGTCAATGTCTATCTTTCTTTATAGGATTTTTATCCCATGAACCCTATAAACTTGTTAAATGACCTCTACAACCTTCGAAGTATCAATATTCCTCCCTCGATCCCCTAAACTTGCTAACCCTTACCTTGTGAACCTCACAGTTAACTCTCATCTATTTACCCGTTAAAATTAACCGAATTTCGAAAAAAATGTGGTACATATTCACCTCTTTGTTTAAAATATTTACAAATAATGCCATCGCTCCACCCCTCCACCTCCCCATCCCCTTGCTCCACCACTGGCAGTCACAATTTCTCCTCCATCTGCAGCAATTGCTGCTTCTTGAACCCATCTCTCCTTCCGTACCATCCTCTCCTGATCCAGCCTTCTCCCCCTCCCCCTCCCCCCTCATCCGTTTCACCCGTCGTCGCCTCGGCAAAGGGCTGCGATGCGATGGAAAGAGAGATCTCAAGAACATCAATCATTGGCGTGCAACATTGGATATGATCATACGTTGTCGGAGAATGAGAAGCGAAAAACCACTGCCTAGAGATTTCCTGATTTGTGGAAGATTTGTCGAATTCCAAAAAAGCAGGAGTTGTTCGATTGTAGTTAGGGATTTTCATTTCAGCCGTCAGATCGTGGTGAACTCCAAGCCGTTAGATCGATCACAACAGCTCCATCTCTATCGTTTGCCGACCCCATAACTGCAATGCGCTGGAGGGTTGGAGAGCAGCGGCGACTACGGAGGCGAGGGAGGGACATACCGATTGTGGTGGCGTGAGGAGGTGCAGGGAGGGTGTAGGGCGACTGTGGTGGCGGTGAGGAGGGTGCGGGAAGAGGCAGTCGTAGGAGCGGCGACATAGGGGGAGAAGGGCAATGGCATGACGGTGGTCAGAGGAAAGGGCGGTGGAGTGGTAAAGGCGTATAGGAGAGAGGGACGAATAGAGAGGTAGGTAGTTTGGGAAGAAGAGAGAGGGGTGGAATATCCACCATTAATTTTCACCTTTGTTTTGAATAACCCACGCTATTGACTCAAGTAAAAGTACAATTAACAACATGGTTTGCGGTGGTAAGACGGAGTAAGCTTACGGGGTCGAGGGAGGAATATTGATGTTTTGAAGGTCGTAGAGGTCATTTAACAAGTTTAAAAATCCATTCTTTATATTTCCATGCTATGTTCATCAAAGCGCTTCCGCATTCTAGATTTCAACATGGTATCGGAGCAAGTCGATTCTTGAGAGATTCGGTTTTGATTTTTTGAGTTCGATTATTATTCATATTCTTCCGAATCAAAGATTATGATCGTTCTTATGAATATTCGAAAATCTGATTCAGTTTTTCAAAGAATTATCTGTAGATTATGGTTCATTTATTCATCATGGTGTTGTTGGGTTCCCTCAAGAAACCCTATATTTGATTAAAAGAAGGCATCCATCTTGATAATGTTTCTGATCTCCAACAGAAATCGTAGGCGCACAAGACTTCCATGCGTACGGTTCCTCCGTACACGCATGCTTTCCTCGAGAAGGCACTACACCCACCATCCAAGCAGCGCCACCTCCATGTTCTAGTTACTTCCGCATGCGAAGGGGGGCCTCCAGGCATCTTGCCGCATAAGCATCTTCAGTCTGACGACCCCATCTTCTCCAGATGGCACCTCCCTATCGCAGTTCTCCTCCAGGTGGCGCTCTGCCCTCGCGCACCTCCTCGCAGCCTTCTCCAGCTCCAGGCAGAGCCGACCTCCTCTCCTTGAGGCACAACTTGCCACTCCTTCAAGATATCGGAGGTGTCCTCGAGCTCCCAGCAACAGAGCCTCCTTAAGTATCACACGCACCTCCAGCAGTGCGAACTGCTCCCATGTGGCACCGACGAAGGCCTATCGTTGGGAGAACCTCCTCCAGGTGGCACGATCCATCGAACACATGCGGCACCGCCCACCTCTCAACCCATGCGGCGTTTATCTCTCCCTCCTTTGAAGGCCGCAGACGGCGCGCGGTGGGGCAGCACCACCTCCTTCTCCAGAAGGCAGTGTTGCTGCTCCCCTCCCATAAGCGGTTGCAATTGAGCAGGAAAACAGTTCGAGGTGGGATAGGTGGAAGGGGTTTCCCTCAAAGGGAACCCTAAAAAAATCTTTGTTGAAGAGAAATAGGAGAGAACCTACTTCGATCAAGTTGTTAAAAAAATGTGCGTACAAAAAAAATGTTCGCTTTAAAAAAAGAGGGAGTCGGCTTAAAAAAGGGATAGTAGCTGAGAAAGAAAAGCTGAAAAATTCTGAACGGCTTTGTTGTGTACAAGAGAGAGAGAGGAGAAACAAAAAAAGGCATGTTTTATTTCTCCCAACTTGATGTTCCAAGCTCTTTATTCTATCAAGTATAGGAGAATGGAGGAGTTAGAGATGGATTTTCAGGATGTAAATTATCCGATCCTGACTGACAGACCGACACTCCAGACTACTACTGTGATCTTCATCAGGGCGTAGACTTCTTACGACCTGATTAGTACTCTGTGTTGGACTTCTCCCATTGTGACTCTTCTCTAGGCATGACATAGATACATTCCGATGACCTGGTATCATAGCGACTACATGCATGGCAGACATATGTTCCAGTGATCCAAAAGTTGCAGACCCGTCCTCGAGCGAGGTCTTCACCAACAACAGGGATATGTTAATGCAAACTCAATAAGCAAATTAATCTAACTTTATATGCAGACACGGAAACTTAATACCTGCAACAATCCAAACCGAAACCTAAAAGTGGAACCACAAGACACTGCAACTTCAAACCACAACCCCTGGTAAGGCCAGACAATAGTATTAAACAATGAAATCTTGAGAATTAATGCTGTAACCTCACAGGAAAACAGAATATAAAAGAAATCCAAATAGACAAACCAAATGTGATTAGCAGGTAACGAGAACCCACATCAACTACACTCAATAGAACGTTCAGATTAATAGAAATATTCAAATCTGATTACTGGAAACAAGTGAAACACATGAATCGTATTGAACTTGAGGGGAAAATAATAAGATTTAATTAAATGAAAACTTCATATCTTTAATTTCCAAACCAGACACTGAACCAGATAAAAAAAGGAAAACAATCCAACTTCGACGATAGATACCAGAGAACAACAGCTTGGCGAGCAAGGATTGGTTGGGCGGCGGCTCGCAAGAGCATTGTGGTTGTTGGGTGGTGAGGAAAGGGCAAGGGGCGACATGTTGGCGTAATCCGATTGTTTTTGGGGATGGCAGGCTGGCGGTGATACCCGGTGGCAGTGGTGATGGCGCAGCTGGAAGTAGGGTTGCGGTGGCAGAAATAGGGGGAGATGGGGATGGCTAGACTGGCGGTGGTAGAGAGAAGGGGAGAAGGAAGAAGTAGAAGGTTAGGGTTAGATGGGGGAAGCGATGGGAGAAGGAGTTTCGGGGAGAGAGGAAGAGAATAGAAGATATGGAGGCTCGTAGGGTATTTTGTTGTATTCCCAAAAGTTGTTCACGCCATCCAATGCCTTATTTTATACCTAAGGGAGAACACTTTTCAAACCCTAGATATTGGACAAAAAAAGAAAATACATAAATAAAATAAAACAATTGCAACGAGATCCCCACTATTCTTTCAAATCATGCCATAATTTCATTTAACCCCTAGAATAGGGTCTAAATTGTATCCATTCCCCCCTGTTTGGAGAGAATCTTTCTTCGACAAGATTTCATGGTAGTAAATTTCTGCAAAAGACCAGGGCGAAGCTTCTTCAATTCATGTTCTTCGATCCATGAACTATCCTCCAAGCGTCGTCCCGTTCATCTACTAGGAAACATTGAGTAATGTCATGGCATGTTGCCAAGTCACGAACATCCAAGATATTTTCAACATCTAGAGATGGTCCAGTTGCAATGATTGTCGATGACGAACTCATTGGTAGAATTTTTGAACTAGCTGCATCTTTCTCAAAATATAGATATAAATCAGATATGTTAAATATAGGCGAGGTGGTGAATTCCGGCGGCAAAATCCAAGATATAGACATTCGGGCCAATTTTTCTAATGACTGAAAAGACCATATTTCTTTAAGCATAATTTGTGGTGAGTTTTCTTAGGGAAACACTTTCTGAAAGTAGGCCATTGCCAAATCTCCTTTGAACTCAACTTCCCTCCTGTGGGTATTGGCTTGGGTTTGGTATTTGGTGGAAGTATCTTGAAGTTTGGCATGGCTTTCTTGGTGGAGTAGGTGGATATATCAGCCAACTCATATGCAGTAGCACTTGCCCGCTCAGGTCGAACCAGAGGAACTCTATCAAGGAAGGGAGGAATGGGGTAACCGTAGACACATTTAAGAGGAGATTTTCCGATGGACCGACAAGACGAACTATTATACGCAAATTCAGAATGAGGAAGGACCAAGTCCCACAAAGTGGGTTGTTCTCCTGCAAGACAACGAAGCAAGTTTCCCATAGATCCGTTTACTACTTCTGTTTGGCCATTGGTTTGGGGGTGATATGCGTTGATGTATTGTAGACGTGTGCCCAACTTAGACCATAAAGTCGTCAAAAAATGTCCTAAGAACCTAGTGTCCCTATCAGACGTAAATGGATGTGGTATGTCATGCAAACGAACAACTTCTTCAAAGAAAAGATAAGCTATATGAGATGCATCAGATGTTTTCCTACATGGGATAAAAATGTGCCATCTTAGAGAGCCGATCAACTACGATAAACACAAAATCCACTTTTCGAGCAGTCTGAGGGAGCCCGACAACAAAATCCATAGTGATGTCTTCCCAAGGACGTGCAGGAATGGATAGCGGGGTGTACAAGCCGGCATTTTGTTTTTGACCCTTAAAATGTTGGCAAGTCCTTCAACGCTGAATTGCTTGCGTCACATTCTTCTTCATTCGTGGCCAATAAAATCTCTCTTAAAGGAGGGTTAAGGTTTTGTAAATCCCAAAATGTCCACCAAGACCACCTCCATGCAATTCCAAAATTAAGCTTTCCCGTAAGATCGTGGCAAAAATGCGTAGTTGTGACCCACGGAAGAGATAACCATCTTGGAGGAGATAGAGGTCTGTAAGATGATTCATGCATTCATGGTATGGTTTGCTAAAGTTATGGTCTTTTTGTTATAACTCTTTGATATATTCAAACCCTATGGTCTGTACAGTGACTGTTGCAAAAAGGTGGGCTCGATGACTCGAAGCATCGACCACTTGATTCTTAATACCAGCCTTGTGTTTCAAGTGGAATGTGTATTCTTCTAAGAAACTCACCCACTTTGCATGCCTTTTGTTGAGATTTTTCTGAGATTGCATATAGCGTAGGGCCTCATAGTCAGAATTGAGGATGAACTCACATTAATGAGATAGTGGCGCCAATGCTTAAGAGCGTGAACAATGGCATAAAATTCCATGTCGTATATGGAGTAGCGTAATTGTGCATCATTCAATTTCTCGCTAAAATAAGCTATTGGTCGTCCTTTCTGGCTAAGGACAACGCCAATACCAACGCATGATGCCTCACAATCGACTTTGAACATCTTGTTGAAATCATGTAAAGCCAACATAGGGACCTGAGTTAGATGTTCTCTGAGTTTTTGGAAACCCTTTTCAGCTTCTAATGTCCATGAAAAGTTACCCCCACGTAAGCAGTATGAAATTGCACCAGCTTGGCAACTGGAATTCTTCACAAAGCGTCGATAGAAGAAAGCCAAGCCTAAGAAATTGCGTATTTCTATAAGGGTCTTAGGGGTTGGCCAGCTTTTAATGGTTTCAATCTTAATCAGGTCAATCTTGATACCATCAGTGGAGACAATGTAACCCAAGAAGTTAACTGAGTCGGTGAGGAAGGCACACTTTTTGAAGTTAACAAAGAACTTATGTTCTCTTAATATGTTAAGCACCTGACGTAGATGGCTCAAGTGTTCGCTTCTGTTGCCACTATAGATTAGGGTGTCATCAAAATAAACAACCACAAACTTCGTAACAAGAGGTCTCAAGCCATGGTTCATTATATGCATAAAGGTGCTAGGAACATTGGTCAGGCCAAAGGGCATCACTAACCATTCATACAGGCCCTCACGAGTTTTAAAGGTTATTTTCCACTCATCTCCATGTCTGATTCGGATCTGATGATAACCACTTCGCAGGTCCATCTTAGAGAATATGCATGCCCCATTCAACATATCCAGCATGTCATCTAGTCGAGGTATCAAAAAGCGACACTTTATTGTGATCTTATTGATGGCTCGATTGTCCACACACATTCTCCAAATTCCGTCTTTTTTTTGGAGTTAAGAGGGCAGGAACAACAAGACTCAAACTTTCGCGTACATATCTTTTACTCAACAACTCCACTACTTATCGTTGCATCTCTTCATGTTCCTTCAGACTCCTTCGATAGTGGGGCAGGTTGGGCAGAATAGATCCAGGGGCTAGGTCTATGTGGTGTTGTATGTCTCTTAGTGGTGGAAGCCCTTCGGGAAGGTCGTCTGGCATGATATCTGCGTACTCTTATAGGATCGAAGAGATTTCTGGGTCTACTCTATCTGAATTCATAATGCCACTCCCAATCTCCTTCCCAATAAGGGCAAAGACAACCTGCGATTCTTGGAATTGGTGTTGGAAGGGAGATGCTTGGAGAATAAGTGACTCACGTGATTGTGGGGGTGTTTGGGTAATCACAGAGTTTTGACGATCAATCGATGTGCCTTTGTGAGAAATTGTTGTTGTTTGTCTGGGACTAGGGGCATCACGTTGAGGTCTGAGGATAATCCGCATTTTATCTTTAAAAAATGTGTAAGTATTCTTCATTCCCTTAAGGTATGTATCTCGGTCATACTGCCAAGATCGTCCCAGTAAGATGTGACAAATCCATTAGTGCAACATGACACCAAACCTCGTCTCTATATGTCGGTCCAATGGAAAATTTGACAAAGCACTGACGTTGGATTGACATTTGAGTCCCACCCTTAAACCAAGCCACATTATAAGGTCGATCCATTGATTGTGTGTGCGATCCTAACTTCTCCACCATCGCTTATTCTATAAAGTTTTCCACACTTACTCCATCAATGATGAAAGAACACCGGTGACCGTTGGATGCACATATAGTACGGAAGATGCTTCTCCTTAACCAAGCATTGTCACTCTCAACTTTTGGTGCCAGCATAAAATGTTCCAACTTTTCGGTAGGTACATTATCTTCTCGTCTAAAGTCATCATGTTCAATCAGAAGGAAGGGTCCATGGGTTTCTGCATCAACTTCAACATCTTCGTAATCCTCATTGACGTTGGTGAAGTCGATCACCATTTCCAGTTCATTCTCCTTGGTAGGGGTGATCTCATTATTAGGTTCTTTATGCACTAAGTGTGCACTTGCCACACGTGGATTGGGACATTCTAATGCCCGATGCCCTTTTTGATGGCACCTGAAGCTAGTATCAGGTCCCATTGCAAGTCGAGCCTCGAGAATTCCTGACGCAACATGAGTAGGTCGAGGATGAGCACTTGAACTTCCAGGAATATTGCATGCTACATGGCCAATTGATTTGATGGTTGTTATTGTGCCCACCATAGTTTGTCCTGTAGAGTTGTTTGGAGTGGAGGGGGTAGGCAGATGTGATCGTCGTGCATCGTATGAAGTTTCTTAATAACTTGGCCTCAACCCTCTCAGTTCTATCATTGGTGGTGTCTACTGTTCGACAGTCAGACATGTATAATTCATCTTGGATGTTGGTTCGTAATCCATGTGTGTATCGAACCACCTGTTGAGAGTCACTTTCCTTTAAGTTATTCCGAGCTATCAAAACTTGGAACTCGTCAGGTATATTCCTTAACAGTGTGTGTTCCTTGACGAAGGTTTCGAAGGCGATTGTAAAAGTTCTGTCGGTACTCCACTGGAAGAAACTTGTCCTGAAGTTTATGTTGCATCCTTGTTTAGGAACGAATGCGCTCTTTCCCTTGATGGTGGCGTTCTTCCTGAAGACACTTCCACCAAAGTAAGGTACATCCATTCAGTTTTAACATGGTAAACTGAACTCTTCGCTCACTCAGCAGATCCTTCCAAACAAAGAAATGTTCCAACTGATCCATCCAATCAAGAAAGATGTCTAGATGACGTCGTCCATCAAAGTTGGCAACGTCAATCCTTATCCCACGGTCCCAGTTAGAATCTTGATTTTGATTTTGTTGTCGACCGCGCAACTCAGGCTCTCTCCTTCTATCTTGTTCTTCAGGTCGACGTTTATGGGGTAGTCGATTCTCACCTTCCTCGTCGGTCGAGGGTGGTTGTGACTCCAGATGTAGGGATGGTTCATCACTTACATCACTTTCAGAACTCGGATCAAAGACAATTGTGTCATGTCGGGGATTACGATGGTTATGATCCCGCCTACTTGAAGTTGAAGAGTGGCTAGTGCCCCTTCTATTGTGTTCCCTTCTGTACTCCCTATCCATTCTATCAAAATTCAAGACCTCCAACCGTTGGGTGTTATTGGCCATCTAGACGGGTGTTAGTGCGTCGGATTTCATCGCCTAGGTTTACTATCGAGGCCTCCAATCGTGCCATGGGACGTGGATCAGGATGATGAGCCATAGAAATTCGGATCTCACGAGTCTAGGGACGCAACAAATGCAATATGATTTCTTGGTGGAATGCAAGAAAGACAATGAAGATGATTGGATCTTTTGCTCTAATACCACTTGATGCAAACGACAAAATTCCAACGGTGAAAGATTAATTTATCGATGGAAATATTTGGTGGAGAAGAGATTAGAGGGTGGGAGAAGAGGAGAGCGCGTCGGTTGCGCGAGATTTCGGGGATGAATCGCGACGATCGTTGAGAGAGAATAACGAGAGAGAGAGAGAGAGAGGTAAACTCAATTTTTATATCATCTGAACTGAATTCAACAATAGACTATCATCCCCTTTATATAGGAGGGGTGGGATTACAAGAATTTCAAATTTAAATTGACTCTAATTGATTTGAATCAAAATTCAAATCTACCTTATCCTGACTCTAGTTTTAAATTTGAAATTCAAATTGAAAACCGACTAACTAATTTGAGATCACACGTGATCTCTTTTATTTAAATAAAAATTGCAACAACTTTAATAAACGTAAATAAAATTAGACTTCAAATTAACGGATAAAAATCAAGCCCTATTTATTAATTTCGTACTGCATCATATATTCTTCTTGTGACATATCATGTGAAGATTTGTTGTATACTTTTCCTTTTGGTTGCAAGCTGTAGCTTTCTCAGCTCCAGCTTGAGGGGGAGTGTTGAAGTATATAATAGAGGGGGCAATTGGATCCTGGAGGGGGAGTGTTAAGTACGTAATAGAGGGGGCAATTGGATCCCTCCAGAATCCTATTACCTTTCTCCTCATGTTTAGTCCCACATCTACTATTGTGGGAATTTGGTCTGTCTGTGGGGCTATATAAGGAGCCCCACACCCTCAGTACTTAATGAGAAATTCAATAAACACATATGGCCCCTTGAGGCATTCTCCAGGGTTCCACATAAATTCCCGTGTCAATGATTATCTTTCTTTATATTTCCACGCTCTGTTGATCAAATCGCTTCCGCATTCTAGATTTCAACAATTTATATTTTTCTTTATGTTTGTTTTTGCAGAGTGGCCAAGTATCAGGAAGCCAACCCTGGTGTATTTACTATTGTAACTTTTCCCTTTTTGTTTGCGATAATGTTTGGCGATTGGGGACATGGTATATGCATGCTGCTTGCTACATTATACCTCATTCTAAGGGAGAAGAAGTTTTCCAGTCAGGTTAGTATGTTGAACTCTTGATTCAAGTTCTCTACAATTCCAAATTATTGATTTTATGCGAGTGTACTTTTTTGAGAAAAATTCCATTCATTACACGGGAAAAAAACATGTTTAGGTACAATAGGCACGAAGGCAAGGCAGAAAACTTTAAAAAGGATTGAAAGAACACATTGCAAGGGCTAAACAAATATACAACATGCCAGAAAGCTAAACAAAAAAGAAACCTTAGATATATTCCTAAGTGTGTTCTTTAACGATGCTTTGCACGTAGGCTTGTGACCAAACAAGAAGATACAAACTTGCCTTTAGACAGTCAATGATCACCGACCGTTTGACCATTGCTACAGAGCAGAAAGATGGCGGATTGTTCATGTCAAGTCCAGGCTCCATACGGCCCCGAATATTGAAATGGCTCTCCCAGCTGATTATCACTGCTGAAACTGAGCAGATGGAGGTGTGGAAGCTATAGCGCAAGAGGCACAGTGGCTGTGCGGGCAGCAGTGAGAGGAGGGAGAAACATGTGGGGCCACATTAAAATGCCAAAAAGCATAGATTCATGCAGACGGACTTAAACCCATTGACGAAGGGTCACCGGATGATTGATGGATGGCAGCCCTCTAGGGTCCCATGTGGTGCCAGCTTTAGGATTTTGGGGTGGAGGGGAGCGAGTGGGATGTGGGGACACCAACAAACGATTCGAATTGAAGGATCAATCCTATGCAGATTAATTCTTGAATATCGACGTACACGTATATGGTTTATGTTCAGCTTTTTTCCTCGTTTTTGCAGCGTGATGTTGTTATCTATTGATTTATTCCATAGCTCCCATTTGCATGTACATATTTTCAGACATGGTATCTTCTAAAATCATATTTTTGCATCATCCTTTATATCAAATGAAATAGTGATTAGTATATTCCCCCAAGTAGGTTAGCTGGGACCTGTGAATTTCGTAAAAGTATCTAAGTTAGCACAATGTTAACCTGTCAGAAATGGGTTGTTTGTCCATTATTTGATACCACCATGAACACAATAATTTGGTTTACACCACAGTTTGATTTTGTGTTAATGTGTTGTGTACATCCATTTTTTTGGCACTTCAACGTATGCATGTAGCTGATGTATTTTTTGTTCAACAGAAACTTGGAGATATAATGGAAATGACATTTGGTGGGCGTTATGTTATATTGATGATGTCTTTGTTTTCAATCTATACTGGATTGATCTATAATGAATTCTTTTCTGTACCATTTCACCTCTTTGGAAAATCCGCTTATGATTGTCGAGATCCATCATGCAGGTATAACATTATTTTTTAATGATCTTTGGTGTGTTCTTTGTGCCTTGTGCATTAACTATCCTTTTGTTGAAATTTCTTTGTAGTGATGCAACAACAGCAGGATTACTTAAAGTGCGGCGGCCTTATCCATTTGGTGTAGATCCTACATGGCTTGGCAGCCGTAGTGAATTGCCATTTCTAAATTCATTGAAGATGAAGATGTCCATTCTTGTTGGAGTGGCTCAAATGAACCTTGGCATTGTCTTGAGTTACTTCAATGCCAAGTTCTTTCATAATAGCCTAAATGTTTGGTGAGTTGATCTCGCGAAGTTCGTTTTTGCAGCAAACTTGTATAACATCTCGTTGATGTTTAGGCCCGTTTTTTATTTTTGAATATCTATTAAGTTCGACACATTTTTCTGTTACCATTTTAACAACATCTTCATATTCCAAATTTTGCAGGTATCAATTTGTTCCTCAGCTGATATTCCTAAATAGTTTGTTTGGCTATCTTTCAGTCCTCATTATTGTGAAATGGTGCACGGGCTCTACAGCTGACTTATACCATGTTATGATCTATATGTTCTTGAGCCCAACGGATGATCTTGGTGAAAATCAGCTCTTTTCAGGCCAGAAAACTCTCCAGGTTTGGTTTTCATAGAGGGTCTCCTATTTACCTTGTTTTGTATTACAATTAACTTCATTAATTGTTCCCGGCTATTTTCCCCCCAGCTTGTCCTGTTGTTTCTAGCTCTCGTCTCTGTGCCATGGATGCTGCTTCCAAAGCCCTTTCTTTTGAAGAAGCAACATGAAGAAGTATGTTGTAATTGACATAAGTTTTCGGATTGACGCATACTCTTTTTTTTTGCTTATTTGAGATTCTCTGTGTCAGAGGCACCGAGGTCAAGCGTATGAGATGCTTCAGACCACTGATTCAGAAGTCCTTGAAATAGAACCAGAGCATGATTCTCATGGTCATGGAGAGTTCGAGTTTGGTGAAATTTTCGTCCATCAACTCATACATACTATTGAATTCGTTCTTGGAGCTGTCTCCAACACTGCCTCATACCTTCGACTGTGGGCTCTCAGGTAAGTGCGGTAATCATGCTTAAAATTGGATTATATGATGTAAGACAATACTGGGCCAGTTTTTCTGAATCTGAGTTATCACTCCATCAGAACTTGACCACCTTTTTTCTCGCACGAATCGGATAATTTAAAATCGTGGCTTAATCAAGATCCCGATTCTTATGAAAACACTTTCTGCATTGTGTTTAAATTTTAATTTTGAGTTTTGAGCGGTCTGACGCTTGCATTCTGTTGCTTTCAGCCTCGCTCATTCGGAATTGTCCACTGTCTTCTATGAGAAGGTCTTGGTCCTTGCATGGGGGTAAGCTACGATACTCTTTTTACTATCGTGAATACTTCTACGTCAGGATCGAGTCATCCGTCTAATTCCAAGCCATCCCTAATATCAGGTACAATAACATCATAATCCTTATAATCGGGTTCGTTGTGTTCCTGTGCGCAACGATCGGTGTGCTGCTTGTGATGGAAACTCTGAGCGCCTTTCTGCATGCCCTGAGGCTTCACTGGGTGGAGTTTCAGAACAAATTCTACGAGGGTGACGGTTACAAGTTTTCTCCATTTGCCTTCGCTTTAATCTCCGATGAACTCGATTAGTTATTATCACGATGGACTGTAGCCCTATTCCAGCAGCCAAGAGTTTTTCATCGAGTTTAAAAATCCCTATTATTCACAAGATATGAACAATAAGGTCGATGTTTCTGCGAGGGGGTCGATTTTTTTATTGTACCAAGTTTGATGTATGCTCTCTAATAACGGAGGGTTCTGTTAATTCGCAGATCTTTTGGCTGCGGAAGGAGTGGGGTTTTTGTGTAGAATGTTGTTCATGCCAATGTAATCTTTGTAACTTTTCCTTTATAATTGTGGAAGGCAGAGAGAACATCTTTCACCTTCTGTTCGTTATTTGGGTCAATCATTTACTTTGTTTAGTTATCAATCTTTGTACATTTGTGCTGTTTAGTTATGGCACTGTTGGTTATATCCTCAATATCACATAGTTGGCTGTGTTATGAGATGAGGCCAATTTTTTACTTGTAAATCTGTGAGATGTTCCGTATGAGTACTTTTCCATTGAGTATTAAGCACGACTGATCTCAATATTAAGATGTGATTTTGAGTCCAACTGTGACTGAATAAATAATTTCGTGGGTGACCTGTACATTACATGAAAGGAGTTTACTTGTTTGTGAGAGTTTTATATTACTTAGTGTTGACACATTATCTGCAAGAAATGTTCAGAAAAACTCAATTCCTGGAATAAGAAACCTTAAGCGAAATGGGAATCTAATATGTAATGATAAGCAGAGGAGGGTCGATTCTATGTGGTATGTGCTATTCGTATAAGGTATTAATGTTATTATCTTGTCAAATTATATAAACCATTTAGAAGGTCAAAAGTATGTATTGATGGAATGTCACATGAAATATCAACACTACCATTTACATGGGGGCGCAACCGGGTGTATATGGATAGATGTGTCATCATAGCTTTATTCAATTTTAAATATGAGATGTGGATTTGGACATTGACGGATGTAAAAACTATAATACCACATCCTTTAAAAAGGATAAGAATGAAAATTATTTTAAAAATAATCTATAAGATCTTAGTATGTGTTTGTGCATGTGTAGTGGATGGTTTACACACGATACTACAATAACAAAGTTTTTTATCACAATTAAGTAGGGTTGGTTACATGGATTCGTTCACTGCATTCATATTTATCCTGGGTCAATCTCTGGTTTATATCTAAAAAATTAAGATCCCTTCATATAATCTCAATCCAATACTTCTTGGGTCGTCCTCGCTCTCTCTTAGCTGGTTTAACATCTCAAAACTCGCATCTCCTATATGGTGCATCGGCTGACCTTTGCATGACAAAACCATCATAAGTGGTTTTCTCGCATCTTATCCTCAATCGGAGCGACACCAACTTTGTTTTTTATTGCATGATTCGGAATCCAATCTTTACATGTGTATCTACGCATCCACCTTAGCATTTTCATTTCTGTTATAACCATTCTCTGCATATGTTTATGGTTCACATGCCAACATTCAGATCCATAGAGCATAACAAGTCTCATGGCTGCTTTGTAAAACTTTTCTTTGATTTTTACAGGAATTTTCTTATCACGAAGAACAACAGAGGCGCCTCTACACTTTAACCAGCATGCATTTATTACATTAGTCTTCATCAATTTTCCCATCATGTTTTAAAATAGATCCTAGGTATCTAAAAGAATCTCTCTTCCGAATGTTAGCGTTACTAATTTTCGCATCTATTCTCTCTCCATTTCTTCTATCAAATGTGTACTCCATATATTCGGTCTTAACCCTACTTATATGAAATTCTTTAGTCTCCAATGCATGTTTCCAGACCTCGAACTTCTCATTTACTCTATCTCTGATCTCATCAATCGACATAATATCAACAAATAACATACACGAAGCTATCTCATCCTGAATGTGACTTGTCAACTCATCCATAATCAAAGTAAAAGAAATGGATTCAAAGTTGAATCATGATGAAAATCAATATTGATGTCAAAATAACTAGTCTTCCAAAATTGAATCCTTACACAAAATAAAGCCCTATCATACATATTCTTTATGAGGTTAATGTATAAGATATGTACTTATCTCTTCTCCAAAACTCCACAATATCTCTCGTGGGACAAAGTCATAAACCTTCTCTAAATCAGTAAAAATCATATTGAGGTTCTTCCTTTTAACTCTTATGACTTAAAATAAATTCCTAAATAAATATGGTGGCATTTTGTCTACGAAAAAAGGTTTTGCCTTAAGGAATATCAATGTGCATGAACTCGTGCCCACAGCCAGAAATCTCTTCTCGAGCTCATCTCAATACAAGCAAAGTCCAGAAATCACAGAAACCAGATCCGGGGACATTTTGACAATTACAACTAGAGCATAGATAACAAATATTACTAAAAAAAGTCTCGTTATCTAGATCGACAAGAACCATAAATACCAAACTCGACTTTCTTATGTTTGATTAGTATAAGTACTCCATTGGACTTCTAAAAAAACCGACTGGCATCCAGCAGATCCGATGAACTCTGAAGCATAGAAGCATATACTGATATCCCTGAAATTTATTAGGGATCTATTTCATATACTTTTCATACAACCTGAACCCTTTATGCATGTTACGAATACCCATGATAAAAGAAAATGCGAATTCCGGTTCTTGTCGAAGAGCAGTCGTAAAGATCCATTACAGATAGCAGAAGATGTCGATTCCGTACCTTGTAAGCATATACATCCAATAACAGGCCAAACAGCAAAATTGCCAAGACTTCTCTATGAACAGTTTTAGGATTACAGCCCAACCTGAACGTTGCAGGTATTCTGAAATGCCAGATGTTTTAAATGGAAGCATCCATTGACTACCATCTCTGCCTTGTGTGTGAGGGAGAAAGATATCAGAATTACATGGAATAAATATTACGTATACTAATTCAATAAGCTTGTACATCATAGAATTGCCGAGATCCATCTAAAAAAAATGAATAATTATATTTAACAGTGCCGCGAAGCAGACCAGCTAGCATTGCATCAAGCAACCAAGCAGATTATAGCACCATTTTCATCATCGGTTTTTTCTTTAGGGTTCTTCATGTCCCTCTTTCGGTGCAGGAAGTTGTAAGAATCATCATGCCCACGATCGGATCAGCACATTTTAGCCGGCGGGTATATTGTACATCAGAAGGAATCGCCATAATTAATGAAGATTTTGTTTCATGCCAGGCAGTAGAGTCAGTTTACGACTGCAAGGCATGAGCTTGGGGTTCCGTAGGAAATAATGTGATCAAGAATCTATGGATCATCTCAAAACTTGTAAATGTAATTACTGCAGCAGGAGTAGTTCGAAGCAAGTTTGTAGCACACCCGCGGTAGAAACCAGGAATGCCCTCCTCATGAAATACCTTTCTTACGCAGTCAACAACACCAGTATATCGTTTCACAGAATGAAACCCTTGTTCTTGGAGACGAGAACGGACCACCTGCATAAAATTATTGTAGTTTACAATTTTAAAAAATGATTAACTTGTTTCTAGGGCATGAAATACAAGAAACAAAAATGAGAATGAGCAGTATCAATAACAAAAGACAATACAATAATCGCTAGAAGCCAACCAAAGATGAATGCACAAGTACAGTAGCCATAAGGTCATTACAGCAAAAAAAAGCTGTTCCATCTTCAGCAGGTGGAATGAAGAATTATTCCTCAACAGGTGCATGAAGATTTATTCCTATTTCACTTCTAAACTAAATGACACTTGTTTTGAAGTAGGCACGGCTTGAGACTACTGGTTGAGGCTCTGTTTTCTACCGCACCTGCCTTTCCGAAAAAAAATCAACATATCACAAATTGACAACCCTTATACTACATATAACAAATTGACATTATTTAGACAAAACTTGCAAATGTTCCTTCACATAACGTGCCTGAAATTGGCGGATTAGAAAGATTTATATTTTCCAAATTTAAAATATAGATTTTCAACCTATGAGCCTTTCACGCTACTACTCGTGACTCAAACTATTTTGTGATTGAAAATCTATATTTTTATATCTGGAAAATATAAATCATGCTAATGTACCGGTTTCAGTTATATGATGTGAAGAAACAAATTTTACCATTTGCAAACTTTGTCTAAAGGATGCCAATTTGTTATATAAAGTATGGTGATATAAAGTTCCGAGTGGTGGTACTCGATATTTTCAGGTCAAACGGGTATCCGCCCTAATCCGTCCCTGCCAGTTTTTTTTGAAACTAAGTTGACAGGTATCTGTTGAAAGGATATCCATGCTGGGTACCTATATGATGCTGACCTGCTCAACCTATGGGAAGAACCTAGTACCCGAGTGATTATCAACCCACTTGGAAAGTCCCTCCACCCAACTTCCCACGCTCCCAATTTTCTTTTGTTTAGGGCAAGGGCTTTGCTCGCAAGGCCTCCTCCCTCATTGGTGCCCTCCTCCAGCCCATGCTGCAGCCTGTTCCATGCCCTGCCACCTCCCGAATCCCTCCATCACACCCCTACACCACAGCAATGGCATCATCTGCAAGCAATCCCGATCCACCAATCTCTCTCTCCCACCCAACTTTATCAATGTTCTTTTCCTGCACTGAAGAAACAAGGTCCAGATATTTCAGCAAAACATTTAACAGACTATTTCGATATGGGCAGTGTGATTTCTACGGCCAATGTGTTGATTGTCGGTCTTTCGTTGGTTTTAGTTAGAAAATAAGAATGCGGAAGCATGATCAGAGAAAATGAATAAACAAGAATGAACAACGAGAGATTTTACCTGGAATCCTACTCCCTAGGGAGCGGGATGAAACCACAGGAGGCCTCAAAAGGACATGTTTTATAGAACTTTCTCATTGGATACAGGTGATCTGGGGCTTCTTATATAGCCTACACAAACCCTCCAAATCCCACCACTGATAGATGTGGGACTAAACTCCGAGATGTGGTAAATGGATCTTGTAAGGATCCATTTACCCATCTTACATGATAAGTGACACATACTCTAACACTCCCTCTCAAGCTGGAGCATGCAATGCTCAGCTTAGACAAACAGAAAGAAATCAGTCAAACTCACACTACAAGACACTACAGACAATATCAACTCAACATAGACAATTATTGGTTGTTGTCGAGGTCATTGCTTCTCATGCCGTGCATGTGAGGAGGAACAAACTGGCTAGAGTGTAAGTCAAATCGAATCTCCTCGTCGGAGAGCATATCCTATGTACTGTGCCTGTCAGAGTCATTGCAACTGAAAGTGAGTCATCAATTGGAGAACTCTAGCCCGCCACAACATGTGGACAATTGCTCCATCTCTGAAAGGGGCGAACTGAAAAAACAATGCAGACATCCTAGTCAGAGTCCACGGTCGTTAGAGAACGAAGTCTGAAAAGTCTCCTCATCGGAGAACTGGGTCTCTCCCGCACTGTTTTAGAGAATGGGATCTCTACTCTGGAGTCCCTATAAAACTACATGAAAACCCTATCCTACATGGCATAGGGAATGGGATCTCTACTCTGAAGTCCCTATTGAACACATGAAAACGCTGACCAAAATAAAAGATGGGGACTACACAAATAGATGACAAACATGTGCACATATGAAAAGGAGTCTCTCTGGAGAACTCGAAGAAAATGGGTCACTCAAAGAGGGAGTGCCTCGATCTTGGACTCTAAACCAATCCTCTAAGTATGAAACTGAATTATAGAGTCTGGTAAATCGGGCCTGCCTCTGACTTGAGAATCTGAATATGAAATGGAATCATCATGATGGTAGAACTCTACACTATACTCTCCCCTTCTCTAATACTGGTCAGAAAACAATGACGTCGACAAAAGTTGGGAGAAGACAAAAAAATGGGGAGATAAAAAAAAAATTACACATGCCGATCTCATTTTTTTTCTGGCTTCTTTTTTTAATCGATTTTTTTTCGAATCATTTTTTCTGACTATTTCCTTTATATATATATAGAGGAAAGGGAGCCTACTTTGTGAAGTAGGTAACTTACCTACTTCACATTTCACTTTTTGCAAATTTTTTTATTTTTTTTCAAAAATGCCACCGTGGATTTTCATAATTATATCCCTCTAATATGTCATTCAAATTTCATCAAAAACAGAGACTCCTACGGCCTTCATCCAGAACATGTAAAATACAGCAAATCTGTGACCGTTAAAAAATGATTGTCTGGATGGAGGCCGTAGGATTCTCTGTTTCTGACGAAATTTGAATGACATATTAGAGATATACAATTATGAAAACCCATGGTGGAATTTTTGAAAAAAATGAAAAAATTTGCAAAAAGTAAAATGTGAAGTAGGTAAGTTACCTACTTCACAAAGTAGGCTCCCTTTCCTCATATATATATATATAGGGGGCCCTTCTAATGAGGTGGGTCTTTCCTGAAATTCAGAAAGTCACTACCAAATTTGTAAATTACGTAACAATTTTGTAAATTTAAACTACACATTGTAAAATACTGACGATTATACAGTTATGTAAAATATATCATCCATATTGTAACAAACTTTTAATGTCAAATATAGCAATATTTTCATAAATTTTTCATGATATACATATTATATTAATATTTAATATTAAATTTATGGAGTTAGAATGTGTAAAATAAATAGAATAAATGCTTAAATTGACGTGGCTTTCCATGCATCCAGGAAAGGTGCATCTCATTTGAAATATTTCCTATATATATATATATATTAAAATAGTCGACTCTTTTTTATCGCAAACGGTTTTTTTACGCATCTCTTTCAAAAGAAATTGTTTTGAAACGTGACACATCTTGGGCCCAAAGATAAGCACCACCTTTTTTTACGGAGCCCACTCATTTTTTTTATACTCACAGCAACTGTTGGGCTAACTAAACAAGAGCTTCTTTTTTTCTTCAAAAAAACACATGGCCAACTTGGATTTTAGGGCCTCTTTCTTTTCTTTTTTTCGCAGAAAACAAAGATATTTAAAAAAAATAACCCACGACTCATTTAGGGTTCCCAAATGGGAACCCTCTCTTCGAGAAACCTGACCCCGTTGGGGGTCACCGCCAAGGTTCGAAAAAACGAAAGGCGGGACGAGGCGTTTTCCCTAGAAGCGAGGCGAGGTGTAGCCTCGAGGCGGTCGAGGCGTAAGCCTCAGTTTTGTATATAAAAATAATTATAAAATATGTAATAAATATATTTATTGATGAAATAATATAATCTGACAAACATATAGTATATAACAATGTAATATATGATGATATTATGAAGATAAGAAAAAAAAGGATATGTCAATGACTCAATGTCATAAACCTTTCTAAATTTCTACCTAATCAAAAGGAAATCATTGGTTATAACTTATAACTATCACTAAAAAGTTATCTAAAAGGGATTGGCTACAGTTGTCATTATAAATATCCAAGTTGTTGATACGAATCATATGATTTGAATCGTAACTATCTACTATACCCAGATGAACAACTGTTTTATGCATCCCCTCTGTTGCACCATACCCTACCAGAACGGTTATATGTTTAAGGGTGTAATAGTAAGCGTTCACTAAAATAATTTGGCATGTTAATGGTAAATATGAATATGAAAGAGGTCAAATTCAAGCATATGAATATGAAAGAGGTCAAATTTAAGCATTCATTTTGCATAAATTAATAGTTAGACAAAACTAATAGTAAATATGAGCAGTTTGCTGAAATAGTTACACATAATTAATAGTAAATATGGAGTTATGGGCGCGAAAGAAACATCAGATTTAGGCATTTAACTTGCATAATCATTATCCTAAACAAGTATATATTTATAAGCTTCTAAAACCACCATATAAACTATTAAAATCATAAAAAAATCTTCAAAAAAATAAAAACATCTCGGAAAACGCCTCGACCGCCTCGAGGCCAAACGCCTCGAGGCTACGCCTCAACCACTCGAGGCGCACGCCTCACTGGACAAGGCCGAGGCAAACGCCTCGAGGCTAAAACGCCTCGACCGCCTCGAGGCGTGCCTTTAATACCATGGTCACTGCCGCTGAGAGGAAGCATCGGGGAGGATAGGGCAGTACTGTCAGGGAGGGATACTGGAATCGAAAGGAAGTCGTCGCTTAGAGATCGAATCTCGTGCCACTGATGGCACAAGATGTTGTTGCTCCACCTGGATGGGAGATGCGGAGGGGGAGCCCGTTGCCTGAAAGTCGCCGCCAAGCCACTTGGGAAGGATGTAGCTCGCCGCAATCTTCGGATGTATGAGGGCGGAGCTGCTTCGCTAGGAGCCGATCTGGAGGTCGCGAGGAAGGGGGGTCATGGGGGGTTCCACCAGAAGAGAGATGCTCCCTGGACAAAACCAGATCTGGAGACACAACATCAGGAGTATTCGTCGACGAGGACGGAGGAGGGGAAACATCAGGAGAAGGAGCACAGCCTGTGGCGGTGCCTTGGTGCTGGAGAGACGATGCGCAAGGGTGGGCCTCCTGAAGAGGAGAGGCGTTGCACGAGGCTACTGGGCCACATGGTGGAGATCTTGTCACCGCCTTAGGCTCGAACTTGGAGGGTTAGCCATCTAGGGTTCCCACGATGTGAACCCAATCCTCCAACGTCTCCTGGTGGAAGAAATCGAGAGGTCAGTGCCACCGCCAACTAGAGATTATGCGCCGCCTGCTGGAGGTCGCAGCTGGAGGAGTGTCGCTGCGCAAGTAGAGGTAGAGGAGGTTGATGGGGGTGCCTTGGTGATGGTTACTGAGCGCAGAACCCTAGAACTGAATTAGGGTTTCAAAAAAGAACCTTAGAACTTCTCGAATCGTGGATGAATCTAGAACAACTGATCTTCACAAAAAAATCTTCAACAATAATAAAGAATCGACTCTCGAATAAAAAATAAATATAAAATCCTCGAGAATCGACCTGCTTTGATACCATATTAGAAAATAAGAATGCGGAAGAATGATCGGAGAAAGTGAATAAACAATAATGAACGAGAGATTTTACGTGGAACCCTTCTCCCTAAAGAGCGGGATGCTATGTATTTCATTGAACTTTCTCATTGGATACATGAGGTCTGGGGCTTCTTATATAGCCTCCACAAACCCTCCAAGTCCCACCACTAGTAGATGTAGGACTAAATTCTGGATGTGATAAATGGATATTGGAAGGATCCATTTACCCATCTTACATGATAAGTGGAGTGTACTCTAACCGTTTTCATAGTTAGGATTTTTCCTCGTTGTCGATTGCAATGCTACTAAAAATTCATGTTGTTGCTAATTTGCAACTTGATCAGTGGCTAACGCATATAGCCATAGGAAACGAGTCGCTAGTGACCATCCATCTATCTAGTTATATCTTTAAAAAGCGAAGGAACAATCATCTCCAAGCACATGGCGGAAGATCAAAGGAAGATGTGGGAGAATAAAACAAATTACCATCCAGAAAGGAGATGAAGAAAAGTGAGGCCGGTGAGCAATGGTCCTTTGGGCATCGATGCCATATATTCCATCGATTAATCCTCCCCATCACCCTAAATCTTAGTGACCCATTTCAGTAGTAATGCACTATTCATAGTGTATAAACGGGGAATACTAAGGCATCCCTCCTCTTTTAGAAGCGTAACTGTATTCCAATCAACAAAGGGTATATCCAAGGAATTCTGACTTGACTATCCTCGAAAGAATATTTTCATAATCTTCTCGAGGTGACGACATATCCTAGCATGCAACAGTCCCGATGACATAAAATATGTGGGGATAGCCGCAAGGACAACCTTCACTTGGAATAGAATCGAGGCTTTCCATCAAACAAGACTTCTCAATGATAGGCTATCAATTGGATAGATGTAGACGACCATTGCTCAGGGGTAGCCCCAATTAGCAAATTGGTAGCGAACCATAAGCAATGCAAGATCCTTTACACATTCATCTGAATTAACACAAGAGAGACCAAGGGTACCGAAATTAACTTGTCCCTTTTGAGCTTCAAACCATAGAGTTCACCAAAGATGTCCAGGATTGTATCCCTGTCGCTGGCCTCTTCCATGCTACCTTCTATGAAAAAAGCGATGTCGTCCATGTATTGCAAGATGTGGATGGATATATCACCTACGGAATAACTAGCAGAAATTCATAAGTGAACCACTTGATCCACCATGTACGTGGGGACTACTGTAGCCAGAAGAAATAAAAGAGGCGCCAGAGGGCAACCCTAACGAACCCCTCACTGAATTTGGAAGAAATCATCTTCAGGCTTATCGTTCACAAGTACAGAATAATACATTGTAGTGATACATCTTTCTACGTACATGATCTATCTAGGAATCCACGTCTCGCCAATACGGATCACAAAAATATCCAATCCAATGTATCATATCACTTAAAAAAAATCAATCGTCCATAGAGTCGTTTATTCCCCGTCTTTTCCAATCAGCACAATTTATGTAGCCATTGCCAAGATGTCTCCAATTTCTATGCACGGTATGAAAGCATAGTGAACCAGAGAGACAATAGCATCCAAAACATCATCAAGCATGTTTGCCAATACTTTAGCCACAACGAGGTAAACAATGTTTGAAAGGACAATGTGGAGTGAATGTCCTCCACATTCAAAATCCTCCTTTTTTGGTAGCAGGAACATGACAACTTTACTGAGATCCTCAAAGCCCACGTTGCAATGGGCAAACTCCACCACTGTTATAATGCTATCCCCAATAATACCCTAATACTTGCAGAAAAAGAAAATCGAGAAACCATCAGGTCCTGGAGCGTCGTCCGCATTCAAGTCTATCATGACAATTCTAATTTCATCGCGGCTAAAAGATCTCGTTAGATGGGTACGTTGAGAGTCATAGATAACAGGTGCCCCAGCACCCGTACATGTCCATCTGCTTCCATCTATTGAGAAACCCTGCCCATTTCACGATCTCCCTCTATCTATGAACCATCAATCGCAATAGCATGCATCAAATTGCTTCCTCTCCTACAACTAGCCACCATATGGAAATGCTTGGTGCTAGCATCCCCCCTTCCTTAATCCATTTATGCATGGATCTTTGTTACCGCTCGATCACCTATTTCATGTCCTCCAGAATGATCTTGTGCAATTGCGCTCTTTCAGAGAGTTCCTCCCGGGAAAGGTCCCTATCATCCTTGATCTTGTACAATTTCCAAATTCCGAATTTAGCACATCTGCGACGACCCTTTCACAAGTCATGCAGCTCATTCTTATAAGCACAAAGTCATCCATGTAGTGTGACTAACCTATTACCAAGCAAGCCACAGCTAAGCCTGTGCAAATTGTTAAAGTGCACAGATATGCTACCAATCCTCTGAAGCCATCCTCCAGCAACCACAACCTTCCAAATTTAATAAAAGAGTGGGGTATGGTTTCCTCCCCTGAGCCCTATACTAGTTTGTTTTCCCTATACTAGTGCGTGTGGCCGGCCTCGAATGTAGACAAGATGAATCGTTTCAAAGAAGGGTTGCCTCCAATAATCCCCCTCTAGCCTAACCTTCCAAATTTAAAAAAAAGAGGGGTGTGGTTTCAAGAGGGGTGTGGTTTCCTCCCCTGAGTCCTATATTAGTGTGTGCGGTCTGACCTCGAACGTAGATGAGATGAATAATTTGAAAGAAGGATTGCCTCCAACAATTCCCCTAAACTCAGGAAGCAATCTAGTCTAAGACGGAGAACCCGAGTTTCTCAATGTGAAGCGGACATCTTCTACGTCATAGGCCTCCACGTGAAGATCTCCCACCAACTCTGCCAAGGCTTCGGAACCAAGATCTTGACCCCCACGAAGATGAGGTAGGTTCGAGGACAGAAGTGTAACATTCCAGTCTCCCGATAATCCAATCCTCGATCGGGAGCTCATCTCCGACCTCCTGAAGCTCAGCAATCGCAAAGATGGATTAGTTGGACCAACAAACAGTCATGAGCTTGTGCTCCTCGTCATAAGAATAATTGTTTAAATGAATCTTCCTGCATAGTCAAAATCATCGAGAAATTATCACCCCCCCCCAATTTCCTACCACCTCTACAACATGAAAATCAAATAGTGACCCTAACAGATTTCCATAACCATGTAACTGTTTCTTGTAATAAGGCAATATCCCCTGCCAATCCATCAATAGTCCACCAAAAACCTTTTTTTCTCTAGGTCTCCCAGGCTCCAGACATTCCAGGATATAACTTTCATTATGAAAACTTATTTAGTCTTGCGATGGGAACCACCCCTGCAACATGAGCCACGTTTCTTCTGAAAGAAGCAGTGTACTTTTCTTCAACCGCCTGTGAATCCAAATGATAACCCACAACCACAACTTTAGGAAGAGGAGTGCAACTGACCGATGGTGTACCGATCAACGACAGCTTCCTTACGCAAACCTCCACACCCCCTTGCGAGGTTTTCTTCCTTTGCTTATAATGCTTAATTCTTTTTGGTGGTCTATCACCAATCTCCAAGTCGGCTAAGGACTTCGCCAGGACCACGAAGACATCCACCCTGTTCTGTGACTCGACAACATCAATAAAAGGAGGAGCTTCAGATTCCTCCCCCACACTAACCTCAAGCATCTTTGGATCCCCTTTAAGTGGAGGCGCATCTTGAGCAGCATCAGTAAGCGTATGGTCTTCCAGGGGAGGTGCAGTAGAGTCCACAGCTGGATTCCAGTATGTGTCAACACCCACATGTAGCAGAGGAGCAGCAGGTGATGTCGAGTTTTTCACCAAGAGTAAGCAGGTAATCAACTTATGAAGGTCCCAACCTTCGGATATCCGTCAAATCTTGCAACAAAGGGGAGCCCGATAGCTACATTTTATACCTTGTTGTCGAATAGCAATAAGTCGAGTCCCACTCTATAATTGAAAGAGCCAAAATAAGAGCCTTGGCTCTAAGATCCGAGGGAGGCATAGATTCAAAACACATCAAAACCCTAGGGGGCTTGTTAAGATCTGGGTGGGAGCATAGCATTCAACCCCACAATGGGCAGTCATGAATAAGTGGGGCACTAATTACTTTACTCAAATCTGCCAACGATTCCATAGATCTCGCACTCATCCCTACCGAAGTTGCAGCTCTCCCCAATGCTTTCTCCGATGATCCCTCTACAACGATCGCTATTAAAGTGCACACAAAAGATGGAGCAGTGATTGACCTCCTACACTGAAGGGGGGCTGGGGGCAAAGAGAGCTAAGACACTCAAAGCTTAAAGCTAGCACAACCAACCCAAATGGAGCACACCTCCGAAAAAGGGAAGGTCCTTTCCCTAGATGGCAACAATAGTGTAGTTTACATAAGATATCGGGGTTTTCCCATCCAAAATGATCTCCGTCACTTCCCCTAAATGTTTAAGTGCCTCCTTCAAAGATTCTTGGCTTCTAGAAGAAGAGGAGCCCCAGCTACATGGACCACCTTCTTCCTCGCAATCAATTCTCCATCAGTAAAGTGTAGCCTTCTCCAATTAACACCATCATCCTCAGCAGCGCTTGAGAGTGTGATCTCAGAGTTAGGAAGACCGTGGTCACAGATAGCCCCTATATCCAGCACATCAAGGTCCCCCATAAAAAAATACCTAACTTTCTTCTGATCTCCAATTCAGCAGAGTGGAGGTCCAGCGTTTCACCTGGGACCATGCCAATAATGACATCAATATTCAACTTCATCATCGTCAAGGATCTAGGACAGAAGGATTCTTCATGGAAAACCTCGACGAAAGATCATTCACCAATCATGGCGTGGATGTCTGCTCTCAGACATAGTTGTTGACCTCGAACCATCTTCAACCGAGACTTTGGCACTACAGGTCGAACCCCACCCACAAACAGGAGAAGCGATGGTGTCCCCATCCACCGTAAGCGAAGCAGCGTGGTGGAGAGGAACAAAATCTTGCAAGATGATCATGAACCCCAATGTGGACCCAAACTCCTACATTTCCGGTGATTCACCGTAATCCAATTCCCTAGCACTTCATCCTCCTTCAGTTTGGTGGTCCTCCTCTCCCCCCTCACCCTCCTACTTCCCTCGCTTGCCTAGCTTCTTTTTTGGGAAGGAGGACCAGAACCACCCCTCTCACACCGTCGCCCTCTCTCTCTCCATTGGTAGATACCCTCGACAGAAACACAGTGAAACATTAATACGCAAATGATCACAGGAGAGAAGTATATCTATGCCCTATATTCAGCAAGGAAATTTCAGATTAATTGTAATATTCTTATAGAAGATGTTCTACATGCTCCACATTCAAGCTTAATTAAAATTTATTAATTTTTGGAGGATTAATTACGTGATTTTAGTTTATTGCTGCCAGCATACTAACCATCTGATTTCTGTATCACTTCATGAAAATATATTATCTTATGGCATGGGTATAACAATGGATAGCATCTGGGTTCATAGATCTTCCCATGAGACTGGAGCATCCAGAACAGGAAAATGCTATGAAGAAAAATCCCACTAGATGCTGAGGCATTTGAGAATGTGTGCATCCCCCGGCAAAAATAGATTACTGGTTTTCATTGGATAACCATGCCCTGTAGCCAGCATACCCGCAGCAAAAATAGCTAATAGTTACACAAATAGGAAGTCATGCCCTGTATCCAGAGGTTATTGCTGTACATAAAGTTGAAATGTATTATTCTGTAAATCTTTCTGAGTGGCTCGATTGAACTTGGTTTGCAATATTGTGAGCCATTTCTATGCTGATCATATATTTTCTCAAGTTCTACTTCATTTTTTGTTGCTAAAACGGGTTACTCCCCCTCAAGGGGGTCACCACCAAAGAATTTTCATTAAAAAAAAGAGTACATTACCGCAAGGACCAGAAAGTATAGAGGGCGTTACAATGGGAAAGCACATTCTCAAAATAAAACCTCTGACCGTTGAAAATGAGGTCATTCCTTGACATCCAAATGGCCCACAGAGTAGCGAAGGACCGGGAGGTAACTTTTGCAGAGCTATTGGCGTCCGTCCGAACTGATCTCCAGAACGTCGTCACCCCATCGCGCCTGATCCCTTGCAAGTCTACCACCAACCAAACACGCTCGTACTCGAGGCACCTGAAGAACAGGTGCTCCGAATTCTCGTCCACCTTGCCGCACTTGTCGCAGCTCGTATCGTCGAGACCCAACAACCGCCCCCTTCGCGCCTTGTCCCATAGACGTCCCTTCCTCAAGAACCACAGGAATATCTTGACCCTACCTGGTATCTTTGCTGCCCAAATGGCTTTCACGTCATGGCAAAGGTCAGTATCACCCTCGTCTATCGGTCTTCTAAGTTCTTCGTAAACCCTTTCGATGGAAAAACTTGCGCCCTCCCAGTCAAAGTGATCAATGTCCTGCGAGAACTCCCTTTGCTCTAGTAACTCCGACAGCAGTCTGAGATACTCGTCCGCACGTTAGTCCGAAAGGTCCCTAAAGGACCGCGGTGCCCACATCCGAAACTCCATGACCTGGAATAGCGTAGCCTCCTTTGATGCTGCCGGAGAGAAAAGGAGAGGGAATCTTCCCTCCAGCACCCCGCCCCCTGTCCGATTGTCACGCCAGAATCTGAAAAGATGACCATCCCCTACCTTAGGCCGAAGCCTACGTGCCACCTGCGGCAGAACCTGGCAGATCCCAACCCATAAGGGTGACTCATCAAAGCGGCAACTCGAAGCCTCCAGCTCTCCTTTCACGCCATATAATTTCCTAATTAACCTCAGCACCAATGAGGTAGAGGGGCCCCAAACACGCGTCACCCACTTTGCAATGAGCGCCTTGTTCATTGTCTCAACGTCTCGCACTCCAAGGCCACCCTCATTGCGTCCTTTCGTGACATCTTCCCATCTGACTAGATGCACCCCTATACCATGCTGCCTTCCATCGGACCAGAAGAATCTCCTCATCAAAACCTCAATCCTCCTTCGCACCCCGATCGGTATCAGACGTGTGGAGCAGAAGAAAATCGATACCGCCGAAAGCACATGCTTTAACAGGACCAGCTTTCCTTCCCTAGATAGAATGACTGCCCTCCAACCTACTAACCTCTGTTTAATCCTCCGAACCATCCCATCCCAATCAACCTTCCTTAGCTTCCCCGCAACCAAAGGCAATCCTAGGTACGAAATGGCAAGGTCCCCTAACGGACAATCTGTCTGCCTCGCAAGGACCGCCTGCTCCTCTTCATTCAACCCGAAATCGATCACTATCGACTTAAGCTTGTTTATTTCTAGGTCGGAAAGAGCACCAAAAATCCCGAGCAGCTGCACCACGTTCATATTCTGTTCGACCTTACCTCCCAGCAGAAGGATCTTGTCATCAACATACTGCAAGAGAGGGATGGAGATGTCTTCCTTTCTGATTCCCCCACACCAACCAACATCGACAGCCTGCCTGAGAAGAACCCCCAGTGCGTCTGCCACAAGAACAAACAACATAGATGCTAATGGGCACCCCTATCTCACTCCCCTCTGCGGTTGGAAAGAACCCCCCTCGAGCTTACCATTCACCAAAATCGAATAGAATGAGGTGGTTACACATCTTTTCATCCAGCTCACCCATGCCTCTGGGAATCCTCTCCTTCTCAACGAAACCCAGATGAATCTCTAGTCGACGCAGTCATAGGCCTTTGCATAATCTACTTTCCACATCGGCCCGTTCGTTTTCTTCTGCTTCCAATCCAGGTAAATCTCTGAGGCCATTACTAATCCGTCCGCCATCTGCCTCCCTGGAATGAAGGTCGATTGCCCCTGCAGCACCACCGAATCCACAATCCCCCTAAGCACGTTCGCCAGCACCTTAGACACCACCAGATAAATCGCATTGGAAAGCGTAATGGGTCTAAAGTCCTCAACCCTCACGGGAGTATCCTTCTTTGGTAGCAGGAAAAGCAACGTCCTGTTGATCTTCTCGAAACCGTTGTTTCCTTCCCTGAATTCATTCAATACCTCAAAACCGCCTCCTTCAAAAGCTCCCAAAATTCGCGGTAGAACAAAATCGAAAAGCCATCTGGACTTGGGGCGTTGTCTGAATTCAAGTCTTAAACCGCTCTCCTGACCTCGTCCACAAAAAAAGGAAGCATCAGTCCCTCCGCCTACTCCGACGACAATTGCGTGCACCTCTACCCGTCCAATCCCAGTCGGCTCCTCTTCTTCTATGTGTCGCCTGCACGAAGTGGGTCCTTAGTGCCCCCTCCCCATTGCTGACTCTCTCGACACCCGGACCCCATCAATCTCTAATTCATGGATGTAATTCGTTCTCCTTCGTTCGGAAGCCATAGAATGGAAAATTTTCGTGTTGGCGTCTCCCTCTTTTAGCCACTTCTATCTGGATCTCTGGCGCCACTCCACCTCTTCCTTTCTGTCTTCCAACATCAGTTCTTGTAGCAACCCCTTTCTCTTCTCGAACTCATCCTGGCCCAACCTTCTTTCATCGTCCAACCCATCCAGCATGGTGACCTCATCTTGGATTTCCATCCTTCTGGCCCTCCGTCTTCCCCTCAGATCTTTCCCATAAGACGTAAGGAACGTCCTTAGGGAGCGAAGTTTACTCGTCATTCTCACGACCGTCGTCCCCTCCAGCGCATAACCTCTCCATTCTGCTTCCACCGCCTCCCTGAACCCCTCCTCCAACAGCTAGGTTCGCTCAAAACGGAAGAAAAATCTGCTCCTCCCCTCCTTGCCCGGAGACCACAGGATCAGCGTGTGATCAGAGTGGGCCCTCGGGAGCGCCCACGCCCTAGAGAGCAGAAACATCTCTGCTGCCTCTGTAGAAAGAAGGAACATGTCCAATCTCGGATGATCTGACATTGCGCTACGTAGAAAGAAGGAACCTGTCCAATCTCAAGTTATACTTCTATTTTAATGGATACCAAAAAATTGCAAACCTTATTAATTAAAAAAGATTTGAGCACGAGCAATACTTTCCTTTGGGAATGAGTTGAATTGGTCAAATAATGGAATTTACCTGACAGGTAGAAAAACACTCTTTATATTATATGAGGATGAAGTGATACAGTTTATGCCAACAATTGTTTCATTGGATCCTAATGTATGTTTTAAGAAGAATCGAATCTGCGGGATGTGTCCGAGGTTTGGAAAGACGTGGGAGGGGCCACATTCGATGGTTACATGGGAATTGAATCTGATGGGGTGTCCGGCAGTATAACCACGGGATGGAATGACGACAAGCTTTAACTGTAAGGGGAAGCATAGCGGGGGAGATATTCTATCATGACTCTGTTGCGGCGGAGAGCTGATAGTCAAATGATCCTCGTCACGAACATCTACGACCCGTCCAATGGGAGTGATATAACCCACCTTGTGGGGGACCTGACTGTTGAAAGAAGGGTGGCGCAGGGAACGACATGGATTGTTGCAGGAGACTTCAATGTTACACTGACGTCAAAGGACCGTCCTAGCAGCCATGGCGGGAGAGATCGCGGTTTGGCTGAACTAAATGATGCTATGGAGGTGCTTGGGCTTCAAGCAATAAATGCGGCTGGTTGTGTGTACACATGGCGGAATGCAAGATCCAGATCGTGTATTGACAGGTTCTTGTTGTCTGTGGAGGCACTGGAGACTTTCCCACTGGTTGGGGCCAGAGCACTGCCCAGCGCACACTCGGACCATACTCCGTTGATGTGGTCCTTTGAGGAAGAGGTGCGATCGAAAAGGTTTTTCGCTTCAAGAGAGCTTGGCTATTGGAGGTTGGATTCAAGGAGTCTGTGGAGGCATTTTGGGAAGATTGTAAGCCTAGCAGTTCGGCGACTTGTAGGCTGACGAGCAAACTGGCCTCGCTCAGAAGGCACCTAATGGAGTTAAACAGAAATAACAAGGCGCAAAGGCATGGCGGTGCTGGACGGTTCAAGAAGAGATTTCAAGGATGGATAAACTCGATGACAAAAGGTCGTTGATGGCTGAGGAGATTGCTGACAGGGACTTTTATATGAACGAGATTGCACTAGAGGACAAGAAGGATGAGGTGTTATGGAGACAGAGATCTAGGCAACACAGGTTGAAGGAAGGGGATGCAAACACGAGATTTTGTCATGCCATGGCTAATGGAAGGAGATGTAGGAACTTGATACATTCTCTTTCTGTGGGTGGGCTGGAGGTGGAGGGGGACAAGGAGGTAGGTGTCATGTTAAGGGCATACTTTCAAGCATTTGGGAGAAGGCGGGCTCGTGCGGGATAGGGATGGCAGGGGAAAGGTGTGTCGCGGATCTCCGAGCCGAGGTTGCGACTTTGGCGAGGGGTTCACGGAGGAGGATAGGCGGACGCTCTTTCAGCTGAATGTTGATGGAACACCGAGCCCAGATGGGTTCCCACTTCCCAATATCCTTTTACAGAGAGTTTTGGGAAATGGTCAAGGGGGACGTGATGGAGGTGTTGGAGTAGGTTCAACATGGGAATATGGGGTTCGAGAGGCTAAATAAGTCGTTCCTTTTTTTGTTGCCCAAGGACAAGCCGACTAGAGTGAAGGATTTCAAACCCATTGCCTTGTCCACACTACCTATCTTTTGGTGGCGCGAATCCTGTCTAACCGGATGAGAGGGGTTTTGCATCACATCATTTCACTCGAACAGACGGTTTTTGCCTGGGTGGGCTATGGCGAATGGACTGGTGATGGCTTCAGAGATGGTGACGGACTGGAAGAGAAACATGATCAGGGGTGAGCTTTGGAAGATTGACTTTTCGAAAGCATACGACTGCGTCGATTGGAGATTGATGTGGGCCTCTATGGAAAGAAGGGGTTTCTCGGAGATTTGGATTGCATGGATCATGCGATGTATTACTACTGCATCTCATGTCGTGTTGGTTAATAGTAGACCGGAGGGTGGTTCTTCCAGATGCAGAGGGGGATCGGACAGGGATGCCTATTGGCCCCATTACTCTTTGTGAACGTGGTGAATGCACTAGCAATGATGATGAGGCTTGTGGTTCATGGGGAATGGTGTTCTGGGTATGAAATGGAAAACTTATCAATACCTCTACTTCAATATGCTGACAACACAGATCTATTTTTCGAGGCGGAGAAGGAGAAAATCCAGAGGGTTTTTCTTACCATGGATATTTTTGGAGACATTTCTGATCTTCGGATCAATCAGGAGAAATCGATAGTGGTGCCTTTTAGCTTAACAGAGGACGAGCTGAGGTGAGTGTCTGGAGTGTTGGGTTGCCCCACGACGGCGCTACCGATTACATATTTGGGGCTACCACTGTAGGCGGGGAAGCCAAAATCAGTCAATTGGGAGGGACTGTTGGTGAGACTGGAGGAGAGGATGGCGGGTTGCAAGGCAATTGTGCTATCTGTGGGGGGGAGGGGGTTGGTTTGGTTGAAGCATGTTCTTTCGGCTATCTCAATTTTCTTTTATTCCACGAGATCACTGCTTGCTGGGGTATGTACAAAGACTGAGGAATTGATGAGAAGATTTTTCTGATCATATAGTAGACAAGGTGGGAAGAGGTTTCACTTGGTAGACTGGGACAGACTGACGTCGCCGAAGTAGAAGGGAGGTTTGGGAATATTACGTCTGAAGGAGATTAATAAAGCTTTTATGGCGAAGTGGATTGTCAAAATTAGGGGGAAGTCACAGGATTTGGTCTGTCATCTGCTCAGGAAGATATATGGTGTATCATGTCGTTGGAGGTTGTACGGGGACGTCTCCCTCCGTCCCTTTGGAAGGGAATTATTGAGATCATTCTGGACATTACTATCAAGTTGAGACCAATCCTGGGAGATGGCGCTCGATTCTGTTTTTGGAGGGACGACTAGACGAGAGATGGGATACTGGGAGAGCGGTACCCACGTCTATTGAGGCTGGCGGAGGATAGCGAGGTACTAGTGAAGCAGGTTTGGGAACGTGTTGCATGGTGCCCAAGATTCATATTTATTTTATCGGATCAGAGGGTAAAGGAGTTCTATCGTTGCGTCTCTACAGCATGGAGCAGATCCGTCGTCGGATAAGGATCATTTTGTGTGGGGCGATGTCAGATTCTCGGTACGAAAGGCATACCATTTTATGGTAGGGGAGAAGGATGAGGTGGATGATGAGGTATCTGTGGATGTTTGCTTGATATGAGGTGTCATGTGTCGAATAGGGTGAAAGTTCTGATTCTGGCTCTTCAGATTCGGGAAGATCCTTACCAAGGACCATCGTGGGCAAATGTTGGGTGTGGAGGATGTCATTTGCGATAGATGCGGCGAGGAAAGAGGGGATATTGATCATATGTTCTTGCATGCATGTCATCAGTGGAGACATGGGATAGGGCCAACATCATGTGGTTGGGGTGTGGCGATAGCGGCACTTTTTGGCGTGATATTCAGTTGGTTGCGACGTTGACCATGAGGATTGCACACGTTCCCGTTTGAGGTGATATGGACAATATGGTGCGCTAGGAACAAGGTCATTTTTTAGGGAAAGGTCTTCAATGTTGAGAATGTCGTTAGGCATTGTAGGACTCTATATAGGCATGGAAAACATGAAATGATGTAATACTGTCAGTAATTTTTTTCATACACATACTGTGGTGGATCCCACTGTGGGATTCCACCTTTTTTTCTTTCAAAAAAATTAAGAAGAATCAATAGCTTTATAGGGAATCCATCAGAATGTGGTGTTGTGAGTCCAATGCATTTGAAAGTATATCGCGGCAGAACAATCTTTAAAAAAGAGTTAACACTTAAAGATGAAGGGGTATTCTTATGTGGATTATCCAGAGTGCAAGGAGATGGAAGGCCAGAAAGGAAACCTTCTCTAAATACATTTTCAAGATCTACTGTTGAACGAGAATATCTAACTTTGGCTCATACGACATGAAAACTTAAGTGGGTGCAAACAATTCTACGATACTTAATATTTCTCATCCACATTTCCCTATGAATAGGTACCTATGTATCAAGATAATATAGCAGCAACCTTCGCTGATGGTAATTCAGGGTTCATTGAAGAACCAAGCATATTGAGAAAGGTTTCACTTTATACAACAAATCAACAGTCATACATCTCCAAGTCCAATAAGCATATGGCCATCTTCATCTATCCTCTTCATAATCATATTATGTAGAGATAAATGTTGTGTTATGTTATTTTGTACTATTTCATATTTTCTGTTTTCTTTCGGACTCTTGATGTAATTTACCCAAAGGTTACTCTCCTATATAAGAAAGCCTAGGGCGTACAGAATAAACAAGTCTCTTATTTTTCCCAACATGGTACAGAGCGACGGTCCTAGACCGGAGTTCTCGAACCAAACCCTAGCCTCCACCTTCGAGCTCTCCGCACACGTGCCTCGTTGCCTCGCGCCGCCCCCGACTTCGGCCTCGCTCAGCCCCGTGCGCCGTGCTAGGCACTGCGCTAGGCCCCGCTCTCGGTTCCAGCCTCGCCATTCACGCTAGGCTGCCAGCCCCAGTGCTCCTGTGTGCCTGTGCGCATGCTCGCACTAGGCCGCAAGCCATTGTGCGCGTCCCTGTGCGCATATCTGTGCGTGTGAAGCCTCTGGTTAGCATGCAGCCCTAGGTCAACGCGTGTGCGGTTCCAGCCCTCGTTTCGCGCGTACGTCTCCAAGTTAATGGGTTTGGTTGCTTGAGTCTACACATGCAACTAAACATGATAATGTTCGTGTAGACGATCATATCTTCAGTCTACTACCCTAGTCTTTTATATTATCATGTCAGAAAGCAAGGCAGACATCCCATCTACAGGCGCCTTCAGAGGTCCAACGCCTATTGTGAAGATGGATGGGTCAAATTACGAACTGTGGGCAATGCAGTTCATGAGTATGATGAAGTCAACCAGTGAGAAGCACATTCTTACCGAAGAAGAGAATGCTTGGGGTCAACGCCTCATGGGAGGCAGAAGATGCATATGCCAAGGTTTGGCTATCAGGAACCCTGGCAATTGAGATTGCCAATGATATTCTCCATCAGCCCACTGCAAAAGCAATGTGGGATATTCTGGCTGCTACATATTCACAGGCAAAGAATGAGAAGAAGATTCTGCAACTCCAGCATGACATCTTTACCATCAAGCAGAATGGACGGCCTATACACTCATTGTACACATCTTTACGAGGAATGTTTGAGAAGCTTTACAGCTTCATGCCTCTCACAGTCACTCCTGAGCAACAGAAGACCTACCGAAATGCCACTATGGTTGGTGTATTTCTGGTGGCTCTAGATCCAGAGTACGAGGCAGCACGTTGCCAGATCTTGGCAGACTCCACCACTCCTCCGATGGAGGAAGCATTTCACAGACTAAGCCATATTACTGTTCCTTCATCCACTACAAATCAGACCGCCTCAGCCATGGCAGCTAATCGAGGTCATGGGGGTCATCACCAGTTCTTTGGTCGTGGACCTCGAGGCAAAGGGGGCCGTGTTCGGCCATCATGCACCTTTTGCCACCGTTCTGGGCATACCAAAGATACATGCTACTCCAAATACGGATTTCCTGCTTCCACACGAGTAGCTGAACGGATTGAGCCCCCATCTGCTTCATTGAGCCCCCATCTGCTTCATCTCTAGATTAGCGCTTTGATGATCTTGTAGTCCGTCTGAGGGGCATTATTCCTCCATCTGGTCCCATTGCATCAATGCCTGTGTCAGATAGTCACTCCGATGTTGCTGCTTCTGCATCCACCAGTACCTCATGTAGTATTTATGCATTCACTAGCAGTAGTGGATCAGATACTTTACAGTGGATTATGTACTCTGGTGCCACGCGTCATCTGTGTGGTGATCAAGGTCTACTTATAGCATACAGACAGGTTCCTCCAGGCCGTACTGTGGTTATTGCCAATGGGATGCATTCTCCGATTACTGATCAGGGGGAGATTAGCCTGACACCCTCTATGCGCCTCAAGAATGTGCTGCACGTACCTGAATTTTCTATGAATTCGTTATCCATTAGCCAGTTTACAAAGGATCTACATTGTCGAGCAATTTTTTATCCATTTTCTCTCATTTTTCAGGACATCCTTACGGGCAACGTGATTGGGCGTGGCTATGAGCGGGGCGGCCTATATCGTCTCAGTCGAACCCTATATGCTGAAGCCTCCTCTCTTCCTGTTGGATCTGTCTCTCCCTTCCTGTGGCACTTGCGCTTTGGCCATCTACCGCTTCAGAAATTGTGTCATATGTTACTCCAGGTTTCACCTCACACGCCCATCCAATGTGAGGCTTGTCAGTTGGGAAAGCATCATCAGTCTAGCTTTCCCAGTCGTCAGAGTCGTAGCAGTATCTCCAAGTTTGAGTTGTTTCATGTCGACATCTGGGGTCCTAGTTGTGTTCCTGGTCATCAGGGACACAAGTTTTATATGGTTATTGTGGATGATTTTTCTCGTGTGTCTTGGATCTTTTTGTTAAAGAATAAATCTGACGGTGGGAATATTATCATAAATTTCATCAATGAAGTTTGTAATGTTTTTTCCGCATCTGTTAAGATTGTAAGAAGTGATAGTGCCTTGGAATTTTGTACCCAGAATCTATCCAACTATTTTTCAACACAAGGGATTATCCACCAAACATCATGCACCTATACTTCACAACAAAATGGAGTTGCAGAAAGGAAACATCATCATTTACTTGATGTCACCAGGTCGCTTCTTATACAGAGCCATGCTCCTCATTCTTTCTGGGGTGATGTCTTCACGGCGTGTTATCTCATAAATCGTATGCCATCATCTGTCTTAGGTGAGAAGATTCCTTTCTCCCTAGTTTTTCCTGAAAAAGAACTGATCTCCCTCACTCCACGCGTGTTTGGCTCGGTGGCCTTTGTTCTCCAGTTGTCTCCAGGTATTGACAAGCTCTCTCCTAGGGCTGTCAAGTGTGTTTTCGTCGGGTACTCCAGAACGCAAAAGGGGTACAAGTGTTATGATCCATTACACAGGAAATATTTTGTTAGTGCTGAGGTTACCTTTTTCGAGACTGTTATGTATTTTTCTTCTACAGGTGACCAGTTGGTATCCTCAGGCACTGATGAAGTCATATATATGTCACCACCATCACCACCTCCACCACTACCTACATCTCCTACACCTCCTGTTACAGTTCATGTTCCCCCATTGCCATTCCACTATACCCGTCGGCATGCTTCTGCTCATGGTTATCGCTCATCATCTAGCTCGCCTGAGGTATGTTCTGAGAATATAATCAATATTAATGGATCTAAAGAATTACCTGAGCAAGATGTGTTACAGAGGCCAGATGAGGATGTAGGTGATTTGGATCGACCTATTGCCCTCCGGAAACAGAAACGCAGTTGTGCGTCATATCCTATAGCATCCACCTTCTCTTTTGATCGTTTATCTGGGGACTTCAGGAGCTTTGTTATTGCACTATCGGTGGTGGATATTCCACGGAATTACCACGATGCATTGAAGGATAGTAGATGGCTTCTTACCATAGAGGAAGAGATGGCTGCTCTTCAGTCAAGAAGTACCGAGAGCCTTTGTCCCTGCACCTACCGATATGTCTACAGTGAGCTGCAAGTGGGTCTACACAGTTAAACAGAATGCAGATAGCAGTATTGACAGATACAAGGCACGCCTGGTTTCTCGAGGATTTACACAGACATATGGGGTGGATTATCTTGATACATTCTCGTCGGTTGCTCGCCATTCCACCCTACGGATCCTTCTTTCTATTGTGATTACTCGTGATTGGACACTATTCCAATTAGATGTGAAGAATGTATTTTTATATAGTGGCTTGCATGAGGAAGTCTACATGCAACAGCCACCTTGTTTTGATGTTGATGGGGAGTGCTCTAAGGTAGGTAGACTTCATAAGGCCATCTATGGCCTTAAGCAGAGCTCCAGAGCTTGGTTCCAGACGCTCTCAAACTTGTTTGAAAAACAAGGGTACAGACGGTCCAATGCAGATCATTCCCTGTTCACACAGAAGACACCCAGAGGTATCGTTGCAATTATGGTGTATGTAGATGATATCCTGATTACAGGTGATGATGGACAAGGAATTCAGAGGGTGAAAGAAATGATGGGTCATGAATTTGTCACCAAGGATCTTTGAGTCCTTAGATATTTTCTGGGGCTGGAGTTCGCCAGAAATCCTCATGGATTGGTAATGACCCAGAGGAAATATGTCACTGACATGTTGAGTGAAACGGGAATATGCTTGGTAGCCGACCTGCCATTACACCCATGGATCTGAGTATGAAATTATATGATGACGACACTAATGAGGTGGATAAGAGAAGAATATAGAGAATTGGTGGGCAAACTTCTCTATGTTACTATTATCAGACCCGATATCTCCTTTGTTGTCAGTCGGGTGAGCCAGTTCATGTAGCAACCACGTCAGATACATATGGATGCTATACATATGATACTCAGGTATCTTAAGTCATCTGCAGGTACAGGTTTGTTGTTCAAGAAAGATAAGGAGATTACTATTTCAGCATGTGCAGATGCAGACTATGCAGGATGCCCCAAGGATAGGAAGTCCAACACTGGATTTGCTGTGTATGTCGGAAACTCTCTGGTCTCATGGAAAAGCAAGAAGCAAACAGTTGTAGCCAGATCCAGTGATGAGTCTTAATATAGGGCTATGGCCCAGGTCAGTACAAGAATGATCTGGGTGAAAGCTGTTCCTACAGATCTATATATAGAAGTCCCACTTCCTATGGCTCTGGAATGTGACAATCAAGCTGCTATATTTATTGCAAATAATCCAACATTTCATGAACGAACCAAGCACATTGAGGTTGATTGTCACTTCATAAGAGATGATTCAGAAGGGTTTTATTTCTACATCCTATGTTAGCTCAGGGGACCAAATTGCAGACATCTTTACCAAGTCGTTACTTAGAGGGTCATTCCAGAAGTGCTCGTCCAAGCTGAGCATGATCAACATCTATGCTCCACCTTGAGGGGAAGTGTAGAGATATGTGTTGTGTTATGTTATTTTGTACCGTTTCATATTTTCTATTTTCTTTTGGACTCTTGATGTAATTTACCCATAGGCTACTCTCATATATAAGAGAGCATAGGGCGTACGGAATAAACAAGTCTCTTATTTTTCCCAACATATTCTCTATATTCTATGCAAGTCGGGAATGATAAACATCTATGCTTGCTTCAAGTTAAGGGCAGTATCACTGGAAATTGTCTAACAAATTAGGTTCTTTGACCGGTCAGTTCAAAAACTGTGGTAACTTAGGTACAGTGTCACCATTCGAATAGACATCCGACCATTCAAACACGTTGTGATTCGATTATTGTTGGTACAATATGAATGGTAAAACTTTTCTAACAGCTCAGACTCCATCAGTAATAAGTATATCATAAATATGCTTTGCATTTACCATCTCCGCAATATAGTACCATTCTAGGAACCTCTATGGTCTGTAAATAGAGAGTTATCCTCTTAGCAATGCTTTGAAAGACAAATTAATCTTTCTCGACGCCTGTAAATACCAGGTTACAGCAACCTCATGCTAAATATTTTATGAGTACTTTAGTTAGCCATCTTTTTCTTCCATGCTAGGTCCAATCCAAGTGTCTTTCAAGAATATCAGTCACTCTATACACACGAGATAAATTAGATCCAACGTAGACATTGATTTGAACATGAATATTGCATTGAATTGAAAATGTATACTGTGTATCTCTGATCCATGCCCCATTCTTAGTTCATGAGATTTGTAATAATTTAAGTCACAAATTTGCAGCCAAAAAACTAATCTTAACTCCTCCAACATCCCTGAATTAATGGACAATTCCTTTGTGAATTATGTGCTTCCCAGGAAGACATACCTGGACAACTTAACATTACTCAGTATTTCCTTAAATAACTCACTTGCAAAAAAGGCATGCCAAGTTTCCAATGTTCACATCCTTAAGAATCTACCTGACCAAAACACATGCACCAAAAACATCCATGCTTCCGCAATGAGAACTCGTCAAATGCAGTAATCAATTGCAATTGCAATGGTCCTATAAGGGAAACAAGCTGGAGCTTCTTGAATCTTTCTCTAATTATAGGCTTGGACCATCAGAAAATTGCCAAGAATTCTATTTTCCTTTGAATTCTACTCACATCTTTGAAAAAAATCCGAAATTAGGTTCACCAAAACAAATATTATAAAACATTCAGATATTCTACAAGTACGCTAGAAGGCATTAAAACATTGCAAGACCTGTCACTATTTCATGAGCCCGACTCACTGGAAGTTTAAATTAGCATCCCTCGAGGGGAAGTTTAAAATAGCATCCCTCAAGGGCCTCAAAATATAAATATTTAACATATTTAAATAGACTAGTAGTTCAACAGCTCTGGCCTTCCACCCCATTACCATGGTTCAAGTCTCATCCCTCTATAAAGGGGTACTCAACAATTGAGGAGATAATGGTACGAATTCATAATCTAAAATAAGACATGCAAAATGATATTGAAGTAACATCTTTAAAAATATGTTATCAACCCACATAAATATTTGGAAGCAACACACTTGAAACCTCAAATAATCCCAATATAGCAAGTCTGATGTCACGTCAACAATATTACCTCATGTGGATATGTCATTGTCGAGGCAGCTATTTTAGAGACAGATGAAGCAAGAGCAACATTGCCAGCACTAAGTGAATCTACACTTGTATTATCTGCTTAAGGCATCACATAAATTAAAAAAAACTTCTAGAAAAAGGAATGGAAGTCAAATAAACCCAATCCAAAAAGATGCTGAAATACTTAACAATGAAGATTTCACTACCTCTTTTTGCCAAGTAAATCTTGAACTTCTCATAAGCAGGAAACTGTATGGCAACATGACTAATTCCAGCCAATGCCGGCACAAGACCACTGTTCACCACAGCATATTAGCAAACAGCAAAACAAACCGCAGAAGATACTCATAAAGAAAATTGTACCTGTACAGCCCACGAATTCCTTCTTCGTGTGCAATCCTCTTTAATGCTGACAATGTGCCACTATATGGAAGTACACCTAATCTCATTCCTTGAGTCTACAAAAGAATAGATAATAAAACTATAAATGGTAAAAAACAATATTCAGCTGCATTTTATAGATCACTATATACTTCAGTACAACTGCATCCAGTGATTAAACCTAACTCAAACATCACAAACTACTCCAGATATTCATATTTGGATGATCACAGGTTCTTCCCTATTTGTTTCGACAATGACAGAGACATGATCTGTGTGTGGGTGTGTTTGGGGTGGTGTGTTTGTTTTCTTGTTCTTTTTTGGACACAATTGATGTGTTGCTAGAACCTTGTTCCCGAGATGTTTTTATGGGTATTGATCCCGATTCAGTCGCTCGAGTGGAATTTGGTGTGTACCAAAAACTTGGGTAGCCCATTACAAAGACACAGGCTTTTCTCAGTGTCCTCACTCAGCCTATTTTATGCTTTATACAAAGATAATGGAGGCAAAGAATCTGTGTAGCCGACCCCACTTAATGTGGGAAAAGGCTTTGTTGTTGTTTATAAACATAAAGTGTGGAATCTACTTTGAATTGCTCCTTTTAATTTGAAATGATTGTATCCCCACTTAATGTGGGAAAAGGCTTTGTTGTTGTTTATAAACATAAAGTGCGAAATTTATTTTGAATTGCTCCTTTTTATTTGAAATTTTTTATTTGAAATCATAGATGTTAAGGCGCACGCCTAGGCGCCCCAGCCCGTGCGCCTTGAACATGCGCCTTGCTTTTATCAAAAAAAGGCGACGCCTTGGGCCGCCTAGGCGCACAGGTATAAAGCTCGGGCTGATGTGGTGAGCTCAGGCTGATGTGGTGGGGGGAGGGGGCTGTCGGGAACTTCCAGGGAATATACATGGGTTAATGTGTTATCAATTGACCACATTTCTTTCACATTCCCAGGAAGAAAAAATTATATGCAACATGTAGAAAGTCTATACAAGCAACACGACATTTCATGGTTCACACCTGTGGAACTTTTTAAGGTAAGAACATATATTTAATCAGAAGCTTTAAAGATGGTCATTCATCTAAAAAATCCACCAAATAATATTTCTATTCGATAGGTTTTTAATTAAGTTTCCAGTATGTAGCTTTATGCTTCTCCAAACAGTAGTATTTTCAAAGAAGGCTGCACATGCCACATTGACATGAGTAGAGCGTATGGTATACTTTTCTTTGAACAAGTTTGCATTCATTATAATTATATGTAAGCTTTACATTTCACAAGTCTAAAACATTTCTTTAAACTAACATGTTCCAATGATCATAATAGAATTACAAAAAACTTACATGTTAGACTGATAATTAAATAATGATAAAAAAGGGTTTGTCAGGAAAACGCCTAGGCGCGCCTAAGCGCGCCTAGGCGCCCAGGTTTAACGCCTTGTCGCCTTGCCGCCTTAATAACCATGTTTGAAATGATTGTATCCCCAATGAATAGGTATGGAAGGCATGATTATAAACCACATTTGAACAAAAGCACTGGTTTTATATATGTATGCTAGTTTCTACTTTATGGGTTCTTTTTCGCTATCTTTTTTTGAACCACCTAACTTTCCAGCTAAAACATGAAAGATTTTTCATAATTTCAATTAAAGTAATGAGCCCTCATGTTGAGAGGTTCATTACTTCAATCAACTAATCTCCATGTTCCTCTAATAGACTCTGTTAGTTGTTAAGGTTGCCTAAAAGCAATATAAGGCATACCCAGTAAAACTTAAAAGAAAATCAGATATGAAGACGATCACTAGGATTACTTTATGTACTTTATAATTTAAACATCGTGGCAGATCAACTATAATAAGATCATTCATGAACGATTAAAACAATATAGTATGCAAAGTCAACATATCTCAACTAATAAACAAAATAAATATCATAACTACAGAAACTATTGAGAGCGTACTAGGTTTGGACCAAGACAATCTATTTGTAGGAGAATTATTGAAACCATTGAATTCAGAATATCATGAAGTAGCACCAATTTGTGGAACTACTCCATTAGTTATTTACTTTTTGAGCCAAAAAAGAGGAAACACTCTGAAGGCGTCCGCCTCAAAAAATACATTAGTAAGTAGGGTAAAAACTTTCAACAAACATGTCTCGAGAAGAGATCTAGCAAGACGGATTACATTATCAACATAAAACATGTCAGATCTAAAATGATCCCATTGCGCAATAGCCAAATAGACAAGATCGTGGTGAGAGATTGCACTGGATCCACCATGGGTCCAGGGATGCAAACAGACGAATAAGGGTACGGATATAGGTGTTACCATATTCTTATCCATTTTAAAATCTGGACACGAATTTGGAAACATATATATTGCAGATATTGAAAATTGCAAACCATATCCTTAAATACATATACAGATATGGAAACAAAAATCATGATTCGGATATGGATAATAGCAAACGGAAACGGAATATTCTATGTATAATATATGTTCTCTAATGCTTGCATTAAGCATGATTATTTATGTAAAGTTGAAATTAATAACTAAGTAAATCAAAACTAATAAACTACAAAGATAAAAAAATAAAAAATAGTATTATACTAAATTTAATAGCTTGTATAATAAATGATTAAATAATATAGAGATCAATATTTTTCTTCCTGCATATGAAAATGACTACAGATGCAATATATTGCAAGTAATCATATAACATATTTGGGTATACACACACAAGTTGGTGTATGTACATACAATATACACACATAGATTCAACAATACAGATATTTGTATATATATCCGTCAGAAAAATGTAACATATTTGTATTCGCATCCTCAAAAAAATTGAACTCATATGTGTGTGTGTGTATCTGTACATAGTCAAAAATTCATACACATATCTGCTTAAAACAGATATATATGTATCTGGTTGCATCCCTACATGGGTCTGAACTGGTTGGCCACCAAAGAGTTCCAAAACTTAAGGTGGAACAAAATGGGGGATGTCCATAACATGTCATATCTTACGAGTGCATGCACAGGAGTAGAAGAGATGATTCAGTTTCTTGTTCTCATCACCACTCATGGAGCATAAGGTGTCGTCCCTCAAGGGCCGAGACAAAGGTGGATCTTTTAACCTTGGTAAGGAACCTCTCTAATCTGTGTCACCACAGAAAAATCTTGATCTTTGTTATAAAATGAAGAATGTAGAAGCGTAATAGCAGAGACACAGAATAAGACATGAAAGAACACTGGGATCTTATATGGAACCCTACTCCCTAAAGAACGGGTTGAAACCACGAGAGAATGCCTCAAAGGACCGATTCGTTCATTCATCGAACTTTTCTCTCATCTGATAAAATGGGTATGGGGCTTCTTATATAGCCTCCACTGACCCTCCAAGTCTCATAAATAGTAGATGTGGGACTAAACCACTAGATGAGGTAATTGGATCATGGAGGGATCCAATTACTCATCTACACAAGTGACACATATACTCCAACATTCCCCCTCAAGCAAGAGCATGTAATGCTCAACTTGGACAAATAAAAAGAAATCTCAAACTCACAAAACAAGACACTACAGACAATATCAGCTCAACGTAAACACAACTGTCGGTTGGCGTTGAGGATGTTGCTCCTCATGCGCAGGTGAGAAGGAACAAATGGGCCAGAGTGTGAGTTGAACTGGGTATTCTCGTTGGAGAACATGTGCTATGTACTGCGCCTGTCAGAGTCACAGAAACTGAATGAGTCTCCTCATCGGAGTACTGTGGCATGCCACATGTAGAAGACTGTGAATCATGCGAACAACTGCTACATCTCTGAAGGGCCGAACTTAAAAAGCCATGGAAATATCCTCGTCGGAGTCCACGGTCGCTAGAGAATGGAGTCTGAAAAGTCTCCTCGTCGGAGAACTGGGTCTCCCCCATGGCCCATACTGGCTCAGAGAATGGGATCTCTACTCTGGAGTACCTATGAAATCACATGAAAACCATAGAGAATGAGATCTCTACTATGGAATCCCTATGGATTACATGAAAACTCTGAGGTCAAAAAACAAAGATGGGGACCACATAAATGATGGTAAATATGTGTGCATCAAACTGCGGACTCGAAACCAATCTAAATGTCGAGTCTGAAACTGAATCTCTGTAGAGTCTTAAATTTGGCTGGCCTGGAGTCTGGAGAATCTGAAATTTTGACATGTAGAACTCTACACAATACTCCCCTTTTCTCCCATACTTGTCGGAAAATAATGACGTCGACCAAGTTGGGAGAAGGCAAGAAAATGAGGAGAAATAAAAAAACATGCATAAGCCGTTTCAAAAAAATCAGTTTTTTCTTCTCAATTTTTTTATGAGTTGTTCCTTTTTTACAACTTTTTTTCTCGGTTTTTTTAAAGACGTCTCTTCCTTCCTTTTTTATCACGTACGATTTTTTTTGTACGTACTTTTTTCCAAAAAAAAATCATCAAAGAGACCCAACTTTGGGTCCATAAACTCAGCTTGCCCTTTTTTTAACATACGGCCCAATCAAGGCCCTAAAAAATGCAGCTCCATTTTTATGAAAACTCACACAACCAAACTAGACCAATCTGCAGCAGCCCCTCCTTTCATAATAAAAGATCCATCGGGCCCTTTCTTTTATTCGCCACTAGGGTTAACGGTTGGGAACCCATCTAATTCTGTCGCCGCATGCATTGATGATGGAGCATCGAAGCTAGGGGTGTTGGGGTTGGCAGTGATGATTGATGCGCAAGGGGTGCCACATGAGGATGGTTGCCGCCATCAACCGCAAGTGAGGACGGATTCAGCCAGGAATCAGATGGCCATCTTCGATCGAAAGCTCTGAAAATGAGAAATCAATGGATGGACCTTTTGATTGGATGTAGCGTGTGCTGTTCTTGCCGGTTCGATTTGAGGGAGACGAGATCAAGAGGTCGGAGAGGCTTGAGATCAAGGGGTGCTGCCAGATGCTTGGATGATGTATCGGAGAGAAAAAGAGCATGCATCTCACGCCTGGGAGTTATGCGACAACGCCTGCGAGGGGCTAGCGATGCATGGTGCTTGGAGCGATTCTGCCTGGAGCTAGATCTGGATCTGGAACTGGAGAGCGATATTTAGGGCTTCTTCGAACTATGGCGGTGCCTGAAGATGTAGCGGGAGATGAAGCATCACAAGAAGCTAATATGCCCTAGGGCTCCTCATCTGGGAACCCATCATCGCCAACGATGATCCAAATCGTCATTGGAGATGCGGTTGGAGATGTCGCCTGTGGCGCCAAGGAGATACTGCGAGATCTAGTGTGCCCAAGGGCTTAAGCACGAGGATGGATGACTGATATGAGGATCAGCAGAACCGCAAGAGGGCGATAATGATATGGAGGTGCAAAACTAGGATTTCATTGGAAACCCTAGATTCTTGATGACGATACTCTCAACTAGAACCAATCGCTCTAGAAATTAGGGTTTCAAAACCCCATGTAAAAACAATTTGCGAAACTTGAACAATAATGAACATAATATTCTTCAAGACCAAAACAACAAAATGGAATCTCAAATAAATGACGAAAAATAACTCCTTGAGAATCGAACCCGCTTTGATACCATGTTAGAAATGAAGAACGCATCTTGAGAATCGAACCCGCTTTGATACCATGTTAGAAAATGAAGAACGCGGAAGCGTAATAACACAAAATAAGAACATGAAAGAATAGTGAGACTTTACGTGGAACCCTATTCCCTAGGGAACGGGATGAAACCATGGGAGAATGCCTCAAAGGGTTGATTCGTTCATTGAACTTTTCTCTCATCGGGTACAATGGCCCGGGGGCTTCTTATATAGCCTCCACTGACCCTCCAAGTCCCACAAATAGTAGATGTCGGATTAAACCACTGGATGAGGTAATCGGATCATGGAGGGATCCAATTACCCATCTACACAAGTGATGCATATACTCCAATCTTCAAAGGAACATTTAGGGTCTAGATTAAACAACAATATCTTTTCCTGATACCTAGATCAAAAATCGAGTTGGCAATGAGCGCAATGTAAACCTTCTTCCCAGAGAAGTAACCACCACGCCACAACCCAGTGACTGCAACACTTAGAAGGGTCTGAATAGCTTGCAATCACCACAAACATAAGTAAAAACTTCTCAAATTGTTGCTTGAGTAACGAAGATGAGAAACGTGGCATTCATTACCCAAGTTGATTTAACATGCATGTTGTAGTCCTCTACGAGCACAAAGAAACATGGGAAGCGATCGTAAAGGGGATTGTCACTTAACCACTTGCCCTTCCAGCATAGGAAGGACCGCCTTGTTGCCCAAAATCGGGTGCATATGCACATGCAGGTCATGGATGACCAGGAAAATTCCCTTCGAGAATACAAAGGATAAATGATGTGAAGACCCGACAACTGTAGACTGAGTACGAATATCATAGATGTCTCAAATAAGACAGCAAGGAAGATCCTTACCCTCGCCCAACAATCTAGCCAGCCATTTAAGCAAGAGGGAAGGCCTTATTTATCTCCTCTAGACGAAGGACCCTGGGACCACCCTGGTCTTGTGGGGAAGTGATCAGCTCCTAGTTCACCAAGTGCAAACCCTTTGACTGACCATTATGAGGGGCTAAAAAAAACCTATACATATAAGACTTTATACGATGGTGTATCCTAACAAGAAGAATGCTCATGAAAATGAAGAAAATGGTGATGGTAGCCAGCCTGCAATAGCTTTACTTGCAATACATTCCTACCTATTATATCAAAAGTTTATGATTCCAAATTCCAATTAATAAGATTTGAATATAAACACTATGAAACCCTATTTTTCGATAAAAATCTTAGAACTTGAATTTCTAAAGCATTTTGGTAATGGTAGTTCAACCGTGAAATTCCTTTGCTTCGTTATTTTCGGAATTTGAGTTTGACTTGTTATAGTTATTCATGTTGATAATAAATAGAATAGATTTGTCATCTTCATAAAGATGGGTAATTTCTACCTCATCAGATATTTATAGTTATTTAATAAATTAAGCATGAAAGGAGTATATTGAATATATCAAGAAATAAAATATTTGAACTATGATTCATAACAACTATATATATTAGGACCTCATAATCAAATTTAAAAACAAAAGAGAGGGGAATGGCTAAATAATCAAAATCAAGAACATTGGTGGAAAGATAAAGTTGTTTTTAGGATTTTGTTGGTTGTTATATTTGGTTCAGTCATTGACTAATTGATGATTAAAAGGGTCTTACCATGACCTTAAATATTACTAACGATGTTGTTTTGCCAAGCATGACATAAGAACTATCCGAGAATATCGTCATCGTATCATTGAATTCATAAGATTGTGGAATTGGTTATGAAATTGTTTATCCCCAAAATCGATATCTTTAATGTCCTCTAATCAAAATATCACTATCAATATAAAATTCAAGAAGATAACAAGATAAAAAAAAATCCAGACATCTAAGATCTAGATCTAACCTAAAAAATGTGGATATAAAGCTAAGATAAACATTTAAGACACAAAACAAAGAGCTTCCTTTCAAAAAATGAACGATGGATATTTGCACAATTCAACAATCTTGACAAACCTTCATCAAGATTTCAAGATTGAAGAGTTCAATTATCACATTTTCAAAAACTAAATGTTGATAAAAAAAATAAAGAAAAAAACTCTATGATCATCCATCTTACAAAAATCAAAGTAGAGAATACATGCCATCAAATCAACGAGTCCTCAAGACTTCAAGAACTCTGACAAATCTGCACAAAGCTTCAAATTCACCCAAAAACACTCACCATCTAGTTGTCGGGGCAAAATGGGGGAGGGGGGAGGGGGGCAATTTTGTCTATATGCCATGGCAATTGACCCATACACAAGGAATTCCTCACACCACCGATGTATAGGTAATACATCAACGACAAGTAGGCCCAATTTGTAAAAAAAATAGAGGGAGAGGTTCCAATATCTCCATATTGCCAACACCAACATATCATAGAAACATCTTTGTAATGTCGTGATATTTGAGGCTATGGTTCTTACTCAGAGTCTTTAAGCTCAATTTATAACTTTACTACATTATCGGAGCTATGGTATAAATCTAATACATGTTGATTTATTCATTGGGTGTCAAGGAATGGATTCTTATCAATATAAAAATAAAAAATAAGTAGTGGATTTCACTTTAAAAATTACAAAAATTAACAATATGTATGTAGGAAAAAAGTATCAAGGCATGTGATGATATAAAAGAAAGACAAAAGAGACTTTTGATATTGGCGCTATCATTACAAAAAAAAGACTCCAAATTTTAATTTTTATTGGAATTTTAGGACAGATGAATCTAATAAGTGTCCTTTTTCATGCAAAAAAATGGGGACATTACCCACCGCACATATGTTACCATATCGTAAATAAAAACTAACAAGACAAGTCTCAAAGAGAATTATAGCATGATGACAAACATTCTCAACATAAAGTCTCGCCTCGTGGCTAACCAAATAGCCCACAAAGCTCAAAGAGAATTATAGCATGGTGAGAAACTTCCTCAATGTAAAGCCTCGCCTTGTGTCCAACCAAATAGCCTACAAAGCAATTATGGTTTGAATTTGCATACACAAGAGAGGCCCAAAAGTTCTCAAAAGCCATTTTTTGCTTACTAGGTTGCAACCCAAGTTGGTCCGAAGGGGTCACCGGTGTATAGGAGGATGGAGCGCTGGTGGCGACCGCGGAGGGTTGGAGGCCTGGAGGACTCTCTGCATGGGTCATCGGAGGGGAGAGGCTCATCGCAGGGGAGAAATGGGAAGGCCCCTGCGTGAGGGGACGCCGAGGGGGGGTGCTGGAGAGAGGGCGTGAGAAGGGAGCTCGCAGCGGGACGTGGGATGAGGGATCTTGCGGGGTCTCGGAGAAGGGGAAATCGGTAGTGTGCAAGGAGGAGGGCGAGAAGATAGTGGTCGGGGGTGGTGAGGAGTTTGCTGGTGGGGGAAGTGGGGAGTGGGTGCGTGTCTCGCACAGGAAACTGGAGAAGCGGTGCTTCCGATGTGGAGCAAGGGGGCATGTGGCTTCGTTTTGTTCCTACCCGCCGAGGTGCTACTCCTGCGGAAGGCCTGGTCACCGCCAAGCTACGTGCATGGCCTCTATTGGGAAGGTTGATGTTGGGGGTTCTACGAGGGGATCGGCTCCTCGGCGCGGGGTTCGCAGCACCGGTGCAACATCTGTTCGCCGGGGGGGCCTACCTTCGCCGAAGTGGTGGAAGGTGTACACTGTCATGCAAGTGCAGCTCGAAGTGCGAGAATCCGGTGCATGCGATGGGGGGTACTTCTTCGATGACCCCGGGGGAGGTGGAGGACGATGTTCGGGGGACCGGCGTGCACGCTTTGATCGGGTTCGCAGTGAAAGGTGCTATCGTTTGGGAAGATCTGACGACCCACCTGTATGGGTTCCTGGGGGAAAGGTTCTCTGGCGATATTGTGAAACTCGATGATCGAAGGTGCTGTGTCCATGGGCTCACAACGTTCCAAAGGAATCGCCTTCTCCGGAATGGCGATGTTGGCAATGTCTGGTGGAGAAACTTTCGTTTTGCCGATGGTTCCTGCGCGGAGATGGAGACATGTGTTGCTAGGGTGGCGGGAGTTTCGTTCTTATCCAGGACCGTGGGTTGTCTGCGGAAGGCCTTGAGGAGGTGGGGCACTGTTCGGGAGATGCTTGAGGACGGTCTCAAGCCGGGCTCGCAGGTTAACGACACGGTGGTGCTACTGGAATGTAACCGGGCAATGTTGGACGAGATCGAAGGTCGGAGCTCGTTCGCAGAGTTGGCGATCGGCTGTTACACTTTCTCCATCGAGCTGCGGGTTGATGCGCCGCCACCACCGCCGGACTTTCCGAGGGTGAACGTCGGGGGCTTGCACGGAGACGGTTCGTATTCCCTGATGATGGTTGGATTTCCGAGAGGAACTTTGGGTGGAACGGCGCACGAGGATGATTGCATGCACCCGTTCGCGGGCACATCTCGGGTCATGTACAATGATTCATTCCTTTTGCCTGATGACGTGGAAACAGGGGTATCTGTGTGGCCCCTGCCTCGTAGGTCTCGGACTTTGGAGGTGGGTCCGTGGGCACGGGTTGCCCGTGCGGACTCTTTGGTGGATCCGGCTACGCAATTCACTACTTGTTCAGGTCAGAAAGGCCCATCGGATCCGGATCTTACTCGGGTCCTATACGCGACGTCGGCCTCTGTTGATTCCTTACAGGCCGTGACGTTCTCGGCCTCGCCGGCTTGGCCCGTCCCTTGTGGCAAAATCGAGGCTTCACTTTTTTGCTTTTCCACAGCGGGCCTCGACCGCCTTGTGCTTCCCTGTCATAGCGGAGGTGCGGACCCAGCAGTCGTCATCCTTAGGCTAAGCGGCTCCCTCTGCGGCCGTGGTCACCCTTGACCCTTATCCTGTAGGTGATGCCGATACTCCATCATTGCTACCGAGCACCATCACGAACAATGGTCTCGCTTCTGAGGGGACAAGTGAGCCGTACCGCTCCTCGTGGAGTAGATCCCGCATCCAACCAAGCAGGGTAGTCCGCATTGAGGGGAGGCAAGATGGTCCCAAATGAAGGTTCTTTCTTGGAATGTTCGTGGGCTCGGGGACCCGGGCAAGCGGAGGATTACGGGGTCGAGATTCATGGAATGGGGATGCGACATCGTTATGCTGCAAGAAACAAAGCTTCAAACTGTCACAGACGACATATGGAGATCTTTTGGTGCGAGGGCAATTGATCAGTTCAGAACGAGGGATGTTGAAGGCTCTGCAGGTGGGAAGCTGGTTGCTTGGAAATCCTCGAATCTGACTTTTGAAGCGCTTATCCGAGGGAGGCACGTTCTGACGATCCTGCTGGTATGTACGGCTTCCTCTTTGACGTTGGCTATCTCTTGTGTATATGGTCCTTGTTCTGGTGTCGTGCGGGGAGAGATATGGGAGGATCTTTGTGAGGTGGGCAAGACGATGGGGATCCCTTGGCTCATTGGGGGGGATTTCAACGTCACGCTGCGGGACTTCTGACAGGCCCAGAAATAGGGGGGACAAGACCCGGGATCGATCGACTTCGCCGACACTATTGACTCCCTGGGCCTTGAGGATATGGACGCTGAGGATGTCGCCTAAACGTGGAGAAGTTCCAACTCGCGATCGCGCATTGATCGTTTCTTGGCGTCGCCGGAAGTGTTGGAATCTTTCGCTCTTTCCTTTGTGAGGGCCAAGCCTCGGACGTTGTCCGATCACGTGCCTATTTTGAGGGAGTCAGGTGATGCCCCTGTGCAAAGGGGCCTCTTCCGGTATGAAAAGTGATGGCTAATGGAGATTAATTTTAGGGAGGTGGTTGCCTCCCATTAGTCTAGCGTGGATGTTGCTGGTTCCGCCGCATCTCGTTTAGTCCAGAAGCTTACTTCGTTGCGTGGTAGACTGTCGGCTTTCAAGAAAGAATCTCAGACGGCCAGATGTGCGGCGAGGAAGGAGGCTGAAGAGGTGATCTGGAGTCTTGATGCAGTAGAGGACCAAAGAGAGCTCTCGGCGAAAGAATTGGCGTGTCGCGCAGCTGCCCTGAATCAGCTTACCATCGAAGATCGCAAGCGGGTCACGGAGTGGAGGCAGAGAGCAAGAAGTGTTTGGTTGAGAGAGGGGGACGCGAACACGTCTTATTTTCATCGCGTTGCAAGTGGTAGGCGCCGATCTAATGCGATGCGGTCGATCTCGATTGGCGGGATTCGCGTGGAGGGGAACAAAGAAATGGGGAAAGCAATTATCAATCACTACAAGGACATTTGTTCGAGAAACATTCCGAGGATTTGGAAATGGTTGGGGCTTGACACTACGCCTATGCCGCCCCCTCTTGCGATTTGCTCACGCGCGTGGTGACCATGGAGGAGATCAAGGATGCGATCTGGGACCTCAATGCGGATGCCACCCCTGGGCCAGACGGTTTCCCAGTTTCGTTTTATAAAGACTTCTGGGATTTGGTTGGCGCAAATGTGTTGGAGGTCGTCTCTGAATTCTGCTTGGGTAATGCGGGCTTTGAAAAGGTCAACCATGCTTTAATCATCTTGCTACCCAAATCCGCGGCGCCGGACTCTATTGACGACTACCGCCCTATTGCGGTGTCTAACATTATATCTGATTACTGCGAAGGTCTTCGCCGCTAGACTGAGTGGTGTTCTTCCTTGCCTTATCTCCCCGTTGCAATCTGCTTTCATTCCGGGGAGACAGATCTCGGATTGCCTCACGCTCGCCTCTGAGATCATTGCAGACTGGCGGAGACGGAATAAGAGCGGTGTTTTGTGGAAGGTGGACTTTGCTAAGGCTTACGATAGCCTCGACTAGAGGTTCCTTTGGTCAGTGTTGAGGAGGAAGGGGTTCCCGGAGATTTGGATCGCTTGGATGAGGCATTGTGTTACGTCTTCTTTTACGGTCATGGTGAATGGTCGCACGGAAGAGGGCTTCTCCCAACCTCGGAGGGGGGTGGGTGCGCCAGGGGTGCCCCCTTGCTCCTATGTTGTTTGTCCTGGCGGCGGATGTCCTCGCTAGCATCGCGTTTCATGTTGTCAACTGTGGGCTCTCAAGTGGCTACTCGAGGGAGGGTTCTCTTATTCTGCTCCTGCAATACCCTGACGATACTCTATTCTTCATTGAGGGGGGGAGGGGTTGCGGAGGCAAATGGCATGTCCTTGGCTTTGGAAATTTTCAGTGAACTGTCCGGGTTGTTCAAGAACGCCAATAAGTCGAAGGTTGTCCCTATTGGTCTCTCAGTGGTGGAGGTTGGTGTCTGTGCTCAGACGTTGGGTTCGTGTTGGAGCTCCTTGCCGTTGGATTATTTGGATGCCATTGTCTACGGGCAGAACGAGGACGAAAGATTGGCTAGGGGTCGTTGAGAAGGTGGAAATGAGGTTGACGGGATGGAAATCGGCGGTCTTGTCGAGGGGGGGACGGTTGGTACTCCTAAAGGCGGTCCTCTCCTCCATTCCGATCTATTTCCTTTCCAACCGGCGTATCCCAAAGGGTATTAGGGCTCGGTTGGAGAAGAGGATGCGTGGCTTCTTATGGGGAACTCATAGGGGGGGCGAGGGGCATCCACCTTATTGGGTGGGAAGATATTACGGTCACGAAGAATCAGGGAGGTTTGGGAGTAAAATGTCTCCAACAAATGAACGAGGCCTTGCTGCTTAAGTGGGTGAGTAGGCTCTGGGGACCTGGAGAGGACCTTATTTGTATTGTGCTGCGCAAGATATACAATGTTACAGAGACGCCTCCGAGGCTGGATGCTCAAACGAAATATACGACTCCATTCTGGAAGGGTGCCGTGGAGGTTTTCTCCAAGAACTTATCTTTGTTCAGATCGATCCTTGGTGGGGGTGAATCCTTCGCTTTTTGGACTGACGATTGGATGGGGGGCCTGTGCACGCGATTTCCACGGTTATTTGCTCTCGCGGATGACAAATTGATGACGGTTGCAGCATGTTGGTCGAATGGAAATTGGTGCCCGACTTTCTCCTCCCCTTTCTCAGACTAAAGATTGGAGGATTTTTTGGGCCTCATGGATGCAATCACGGAGGTGGGGAGAGACCATTAGGGTTAGCATGAGGGTCAGTTTATGGTTAAAAGGGCCTTTGGGGCTATTTGTAGGCCGTCGCCGTCCCGCTCGGAGATCTTGAGCCGCGATTGTGCGTTCCTCTAGTCGCTCAAGCTTCCTGAGCGTATTGGTTTCTTCTTATGGCTGCTTCGGAGACAAAGGCTGATGACGAGGGACTGGTGTACCAGGCTCCTTGGAGCCACTTCGAACAGGTGTCTGCTCTACGAGGAGGCGGTTGAGTCCATCGCGCATCTGTTCCTCAAGTGCCCCAAGGTGCCTCCGATCTGGCAAGGATCGGGGTTGGCCTGGTGTTGCGTTATGGATATCGAGTCTTTTTGCGGCTCGTTGATGACAAATAGGACTAGATCTAGAAGGGAGTTGATCCTTCCTCTGGCCGTCCTTTGGGTCATTTGGCTGGGGAGGAATGCCTTGTTGTTCTCAGGGCAGCGCTTTTATAAGGAAAATGTGGAGGTACATGCCAAGTGTTTGGTAGATGATTGGGTGTTGTAGCTGGTCGCTTCGGCGATCGAACTTTCTGTAATTTTTTTCCTTTTTTGTGCCCTCGTTTTTTGAATAAAGGATGGGGTGAACACCAACGAGTGTCTCCCCCTATTTCAAGATTTCAAAAAAAAAGTTCTCAAAAGCCGAAAGATCAACTTAATGAATTGCTTTGGTCAACACCTATGCTCTGGTCTGGTCATATGATAAAAAGAGATGCTCCAGCTCCTCCAAGTTATCCAGTCCCTGAGAAGTTATAGGAAAATATTAACCTTCAAAGGCACCTTCAAACTCAAAATGAGCTTGCAGTCACGTTGCAAATCACCAATGCCAAACACAATAGGGGACACAAAATAGCCTTGTAGGAATACTTTGCTCAAAATTCATCAATCCAACCAAACCCAATGGTCTAACTATCATAGAGACCTACAAAGTTGCTGCATCCATTAGCTTCAAGAACTCCATAAGTCTCTATTCAAAGAGCGCGGAACGGAAAGTGGGGAGCCATATTCAATGAAACCAAGCCTCGGACACTAGCATGCTCCAATCAGAAGCTAAAGCAAAAAAATCGAGAAATGGTCACCAAGATATCCACTTCCTAACCAATCATCACACCATAACTTGAAAGAATGGCTATCCCACAGAACAAGGCGCATCCGCACAGGAAGCTCAAAGATAACCGAACAAACTCCATTCCAAAAATTTGAGAAAATGTGGTCAGAGCGAGCCACCCAATTGAGGAGGGCCCTATTTATCTCATTCAGCCGCAAAACTCCAATCCCTACATCTATAGGCAAAGTGGTAGTTTCTCAATCCATCAGATGCATACCAAGAGACAACCCACTCAAATTGCTCAAAGAACCACCTCACAATTGCATCGAGATGATAGCAAACCCCAACTAGAAGGAGCCTTGTCGAATAAAGAAAATAAGAATCGCAGTAAGAATCACCTTTAGCAAAATCAATCGACCCCGCTTACTGAAGTTTCAAAATGTGCACGATGCCTTCACCCTTATAGTTTCCACTTAATCATCTCAATGATAAGCAATCAGTATGTGTCTAGTGCATTCACATGATAATGGCAACCTAAGTATGATAAAGGCAAGTACACACGTGTCTTACGAAGCTCCCTACCACATTTTACAACCTCCACATTTGAATACACAATAAACAAAATGAAAGCAAAGTTTGACCAATTAATGATTAAACCAGAAGGTTACCCAAAAATATCAAGCATTGTGGGCATCCCCTTAACTACCTTCATCTCATTTTCGAGGAAAAAATTGGTGTTATCTGCCAAGGTTGCAGAAAGCGGTAGTCGGTACTCGGTCGGTAGGGTCACTGACTAAGGATTAATCGGTAGTCGGACGACTAATTGGATTTAGTCGGTTATTAGTCGGCTTTGAATTTTTTATTTATTTTAAATATATAAATCAATTTTTATACACACATTCTTATGTATTTGTATTGATTTGTATATTTTCTATACTATCATAATGAAATAAAAGAAGTAATTATCTTTAAATATAACATTAAACATATTAGAATAAGTTTGCTTTTAAAAAATTGAAAAACTAAAAAATTAAAAAATCTCTATGTAAAAGTCGGCCTTGTAGTCGGACGACTAGGCGGACTAGTCGGCCCAATTAGTCGGGTTGATCGACTAAGGGCCGACTAGGCCTAGTCGAGTCGGTTACCCCACCTACTTCACTAGTCGGGCCAACTAATCGGCCTAGTCGGCCGACTTTTACAACAGTGTAATCTGCATATTGTTGAATCGGGACGGAGAAGTAGCTATGAAGGTAATTATATTTAATACTCACACCGCATGCCCACCCATGATTACAAGTACATCGTCATCTAGAACAAAGAATTACAAAGCAAGGAGGTAATTTATTGAAGTCGAAAAAACAACCCTCGAGACAGTCATCAACCAACAATGAGTAGGATGCAGTAACACAACATTTCAGCGAAGTAATCTACAAATCCAAAGAACCTTTCTTCACTAGTTAGGCCCAAAGAAACTGTCAATCTACATAATCATATGCTTTGGAGAAATACACCTTTTAGAGCATTCCATTCAGTTATCGACGCTTTCAGGTAGCCACAATCAGAGATTTAAATTTCACGAAATTTTGTCGAATTCGATTTCGACAGGGAGGGTCTTTCGAAACACACACTCACACACACATATATATATCGATTTCACGGATTACAATCGAAATGGGTCGAAATATAGGTGATATTTCGACATTTCGACCCATATCAGTCGAAATTCATGTTTTCAGTTCAAAATTTCTCAGATTTCGACCGATATGGGCGAAATTTCGCTGATACCTATGTAAATCAACGATATTAACCATGTGATCTTAATTTTGGTCATTTTACTAACTATTTACTAATTCTCTATATCAAAACTCATCATGATTTATATATTTTGTTTCGGGTAGGGTATGGTGCAAAAGGGGGGATGCATACAATGTTTCTTCAACGTAGGGAGCTTCACCTCCCCTTGTTTGGGCAATGGAGATGAAACAACTCTATAGATTCTAGAGATCCACTATAGCTTCTTTCCTTCATTCCTTTTGTCATTTATCTTTGTAAAATATATCATCTTTACTGTAAGTCTCTAATTAATTATGTAATTCACTAGAACTGTATGATATCTGTCAGTCGGCTCAATGATATGCCTCAATATGTGCGATATAAGGCATATGGATGAGAGATATGTGTGATATAAGTGTGCATTTGTTAGATATTATTGTTTTAAGAACTTGGAATTAATGATATCCATTTCCAATATGTATAAAGCAATAATCAGCCTTAACAGTGAAATTATCGATATGACCAATATGTACGATATAAGGCTTATGGATGAAAGATATGTGTGATATAAGTACGCATTTGTTAGCTATTGTTGTTTTAGGAACTTGGATTTAATGATATCCACCTTCCAATATGTATCAATCAATAACCAACCTTAACAACAAAATGATTGATATGACCGATATGACTGATATGCGTGATATAAGAGGCATATGGATGAGAGATATGTGTGATATAAGTATGCATTCGTTAGCTAGTGTTGTTTTAAGAACTTGGATTTAGTGATATCCATTTCCAATATGTATCAATCAATAATCAGTCTTAACAACGAAATGATCGATATGACCGATATGTGTGATATAAGAGGCATATATGAGCAATATGTATGATAAAACTGTATATTTGTGAGCTATTTATTGTAGCGAATAACTTGAAAGATCTTAATTTGCAAAAAATGGTCGAAAAATGACTTTTTGAGTCATTTTTGACATTTCCATCGAAACGATCGAAATTTCACTGAAATTTCGGTATTAGGGGTGACCGAAATGAAATCAAAATCGAAATCTCGAACCTCGACCACAATCTATATGACCATCATCAGACTAATCATCGTCTATCTCTCAAGGTTAAAAAGAGCGTAAAGTATACGATTGGTTTAAAGCATGGAAGGCCGTATCCCGATATATCGGCGATATATCGCCGATATATCCATATCGACATGGGACCGATATCGAAATCGATATATCGATATATCTGATTTCAGGCATTTTCTTCAGAAAGATTCATAGATATAGCGATATGTCGGCGATATATCGGCGATATATCGCCGATATATCGATATCGACACGATATCGAAACGATATCGATATCGATATGTCCTTCCATGGTTTAAAGAATATCTAGATAATCAGATGTTTGTAAATGATACAAGTAGTAACGAATTCCTTTGTGTGTCAAAATATCATAATTGCTAGGGGGAATCACATTCACTTATTTTTTTAGTATAAGTAGATCCCAATTTTGCTATGACTTTTTACTATTGCCCAATGGTTTTGGAGTTTTTCCTCTGGTTATGGGTCTTTTATCGAAATGGTATGCTCACTTTTTCTCTCACAAATGGTACTATAATTACATATAGTATGTGTTGGAGTATATGCGTCACTTATATTGTAGATGGCCACATATACAAATGGTGGGACTTGGAGAGTCTATGGAGGCTATATAAGAAGCCACAAACCTCCTGTATCAGTTGAGAAAGTGCAATGCAACATATGACCTTTTGAGGCTTTCTCTTGTAGTTTTATCATGCTCCTTAGGGAGTAGGGTTCCACGTAAAATCATGTGTTCTTTATTCTTTATTTCTGATAAGCTTCTGCATTCAAGTTTTCTAACATGATATCAGAAAGGATTCGATTCTCGAGGATTTTATGTTTTTTTATTTGAGATTTAATTCTTGATTATTGTTGAAGATGTCTTCGTGAAGATAGTTCTTCATGATTATGGTTCGTCTAAGGGTTCCATCTCATGAACCCTAGATTTGGTTTCTAGGCAACGCCGCCTCCTTCCTGGCGGCGGCTCCAGCGAAAGAATTCCCAATGGGGAACCCTAGGCAAAACCCCCTTTCTCCTCCAGGAGGAGTGCGAACCAGGCCCATTTCCCAACATGGGGCTCCACCAGTCCCTCCAAGGTGTCCAACTCGGCAACGATGGCCTCCGCATCCTTCCTGGCTGACAGCCTAGCCTCCCGCGACCTCTTCTTGAAACAGGACAGGACGCCTCTGAGACGCACAAGCTTCCTCCGAAACCTCTCCACCGCCGACCGACCCTCGCAAGCCTCCGCCCAAGAAGAAGACACCAACACACGGAAATCATCCTCAAGCTGCCAGCACCTCTCATATCTGAAGAAGCCAGCCGCCGGAGAAGACACCTTGGAATCCCAGATGATCGGAGTGTGGTCCGAGAAAGCACGGGGCCTAGAGAGGACCACCGACAGAGGGAAGAGCTCCATGAAAACCATCGACGCGAGAAATCTGCCGATGCAAGACTTGGAGGAAGAATTCCTCCAAGTGAACCTCACGTCCGATGCCGTTAAGTCTTGAAGAGCCAGGCCGTTGATGAAGTCCGCAAAGTCCTCCGAGCCCGAGTCGTAGCCACCCCTGGACCGGAGGAGCTGCTCTCCAGGTCTGCGGCGGTGGCCGCGGTCGAGAGGGAGGAAAGAATGAGGGTGGCGGAATGGCACCAGAGAGCGAAGCTGAAGTGGATCAAGGAAGGAGACGCAAATTCCTCCTTCTTTCACAGGGTCGCATCTAATGGGAGGCGGTCAAACTGGATTCGTTCGATTTCCTTCGGGGGTCGCGAGGTGGTGGGCGAGGAGGCGATTGGGAATGCGGTGGCAGACTACTACAGGGCCTTCTCTTCGGTTCGTACACCTCGTCGCTGTTGCTGGTTGGGGGAGGAGGGCTCGATGCTCTCGTCCGCGAGCTGTGCGGAGCTGATTAAGGAGATCTCCTTCGACGAGGTCAAGGCTGCTGTCTGGGAGCTTAATGCCGATGCCTCGCCTGGCCCCGATGGCTTCCCTATTGCCTTCTACAAAGATTTTTGGGGGGTGGTGGGCTTCGAGGTCTGGGAGGTGGTTACGGAATTTTGTACGGGAAACTTGGGCTTTGATGGGATTAATAGGGCTCTTATTGTTCTTATCCCTAAATCTCATTCTCCGGTTGCAATTGAGGACTTTCGGCCGATCGCGATTTCTAATGCCTTGTACTTGATTGTTGCGAAAGTGTTGGCGAGGAGGCTGGCGGTGGTGCTGGACGATCTTATCCATCCCTCGCAGGTGGCTTTCATTCTTGGTCGCAGGATCTCTGATGTCACGGCTCTTGCCTCTGAGATGGTCGACAGTTGGGTGAGGAGGGGGAAGCAAGGGATTCTTTGGAAGGTGGACTTCGCGGAGGCGTATGACTCCTTGGACTGGAGCTTTCTTTGGTCCGTGCTGCGGGCTCGTGGATTTCCGAATGTGTGGATCTCCTGGGTGCGACGATGCGTTACCACTGCATCCTTCTCTATCATGCTTAATGGTCGTATCGCTCGTAGCCCTTTTCAGCCTAGGAGGGGCCTTCGGCAGGGGTGCCCTCTGGCACCCATGCTTTTCGTTATTGCGGCGGATGTGCTTCCAAGGATGGCGGATAGGGTGGTCGCGCGTGGCTTCTCATCGGGATTCTCCTGCGACTACAAGAACACTCCAACCCTCCAATATGCGGATGACACCATCGCCTTCATCGAGGGGGTCTGGAGGAGGTCAGAGGGATGGCGGTCACTTTGTCGATCTTTAGTGAGCTCTCGGGGCTCCGCATCAACCATTCCAAGTCCAAAATGATTCCTTTCAATTGGGAGGACCAGTCCGCGACGGCGTGTGGCGTGCTGTTGGGAAGTCCCCCTTCTTCTCTTCCGATCGACTATCTGGGCCTGCCGCTGGGCGCGAGAAGGCCAAGATTGGTTCATTGGAACAGGGTGATGGACAAGGCGGAGAGAAGACTTGCTGGTTGGAGTGCGGCTATGCTCTCCCGGGGTGGGCGTCTCGTGCTGATCAGATCGGTCCTTGCATCCATTCCAGTTTATTTCCTGTCAAATTGGGCGATCCCGGTGGGGATTAAGAGGCGTCTTGAGGGCCTTATGCGGAGCTTCCTGTGGGGAAGAAGGGGTCACGCGTCGCGGGGCATCCATCTGGTGGCATGGAAAGAGGTGGCCAAAAGAAAGTGCGATGGTGGTCTCGGCATTCGAAGGCTTGATCTGGTTAACGACGCGTTGATGCTTAAGTGGGTCAACACACTTTGGGGTAGCGCCATCGGGTTCTTTCCTTCTATGCTGCGGGATGTTCTTTCCATCGGGGTTGACATGATGCGGGACGCCGACTCTATGCGCTCTGGTACCCCTTTCTGGAGGGGGATTGCTTCGGCGGTGAGGCGCTTCTCTCATTTGTTCAAGCCGGCGCTGGGGGATGGTAACTCTTTCCTTTTCTGGCGCGACGCATGGGCGGGGGACAACTCTCTTGCTTCTTCTTTCCCCCGTCTTAGTGCACTGGCATCTGACTCTAGGGTGTCGGTGGCGTCCTCTTGGAGCGGGAGCGATTGGTTCCCTACCTTTGCTAGCAACCTTTCCGACGACCGATTTGATGACTACTTAAGGCTTCTGCAACAGCTTTTGGCTGCGCCAAAGCCAACGTCTAACAGGGATCATTGGGTTTGGCGCGACGGCACCTTCTCGTCAAGGTGGGCTTTCAACGTCATCTCGCAACACCTGACCTTTGACCGGAACCTTCTTTGCAAAGATCTTGGGTGGCTGTGGCGCTTAAAGCTTCCGGAGAGGGTGATTTTCTTTCTTTGGCTCTTGAGGCGTGGGAGGGTCTTGACCCGAGATAGATGTGCTAGGTTTCTCTCGGGGTCTGACTCTATGGATTGTGTGTTGTGTGGCGAAAATGTGGAGACTCTGCAACACTTATTCTTCCTTTGCCCAAGCTCTGGTACTATCTGGGAGGACCTCAACGTTACTTGGCTCAACGCATCCTCGGCTGACTTGTTTTGGGCCTCCATGCGTTCTGGTGCTGATCGGCCAAGGAGGGAGTTGCTTCGCCCGTTCGCTTGCATTTGGGCGCTGTGGCTCGCTAGGAACGCTAAGATTTTCAGGGGACAAAGGTTTTACAAGGAGAATGTTTTAGCACACGTTGATCTGCTTCTGAGTGACTGGTTGCTAATGTAATTCATGTTGCGTGTGCTGCGGGATCCTCTCGATCCTTTGTGCCTGTACCTCTCTCCTTTCTCCCCCTCTTCTCTTTCCTTTTGATATTAATAATATTTGGGGCGAACACCACGGCGTGCTTCCCCCGACAAGCTTTGGTTTCAAAAGAAACATGGGGCTCCACCACCATGTCGGTTCTCTCATACGGTGCCAGTTTCACCTCACCAACCGTTGTTCACCTCCCTGCGACACTCCTGCTTTCTTCGAGTTTCATGTCCAGATCTATCTCCCGATAGTGTAGATCCATGTGGCTGCTCCACCTCCTCGGTCGTAATCCTAATAAACGCTGACAACCCTCTATGTAAGAGGGCCTTTCCTCCTCCAGCATGCGCCGAACATCGATCACCTCCTCCACGTAGTGCTTCCACAAACTCTTGCAGCACGGACGCATCTCCAGATTTCGGCGGAGGCCGCTCCCGCAGGAAGGGCTCGAAGTTCGAAGCCCATCGCCCCCTCCTGGCAGTGCTTGAGCTCCAAGTAGGGCCTCATGCAGCTCCATCTCTAACAAGTCCAGATGGCGGCCTCCTTCTCCTGAACTCCACGGCATCGACATATTCAATTTCCAGCAGCTCCGAAATATCCAGGAGGCGACGACGGGTATCGAGTAACAGAACCATTATCGGGGGAGACGTGCGTTGGAAGAGAAGGGTTCTCAAGTGGGAACCCTAAAATAAGCTCCATGTGGACTCAGAAATGCAAAAAGTGGTCTAAATGGTTGTTTAAACGTATGTGGTGCTCGACCGCATTGTTTAATCAAAAGCGGTTCCATAAACGGGTGGGCTGCATAAGCGACCTTAAACGACTGTTTAAACGGCTTTAAACGGCCTTAAGCAATCGTTTAAACGGCCTTAAACGACCTTTTAAGAACATGGATCTACTTTCTTCGAAGGATCACCATAATTCATGACTTTTTGGATTCATGCTACAAATTGCAATTGTTTATGTTGTCTATTTTGACATTTGACTATGAATTCTAGTTGTTTATGTTATCTATTTTGACATTTGGATGAAACATTCATTGAATTTGACAATATTTGATCCATATTTTGAATATGTTATTATAATTTTATTATTATACTTTTTTATTAATTATATATATGTAATAGTTTTCATTAATTAAAAATGCAAAACAACGTAACCCAATTTTCGTTTGGACTATCGCATACCGTTTAATCAGTAATCAATGACCCGGCCGACTGAATACCGCATACCGCTTTTTTCAACCATGCGTGGGTTGATTGATTAAAAAAAGTGAGAGCCCAGTCCATGTTTTTTTTAAAAAGAGAGATGGGCCTATTTCGTCCATGTTTAAAAAAAGAGAGGGTTAGGCCCTTTCAGGGCTAAGATATTTTGTTCAAGAAAAAGAAAAAAAAAGAGGATCGTACAAAAAATCCGTATTAGAAAAAATTGATTCAAAACAAGAGAAAAAAACCGTAAAAAATGAAATGAACGACTTATTTGAAAAAAAAAAGATGTCAACGCTATTAATAATGAAATAGTCGAAGAAAAAATAATTTGAAAAAAATGATAGAGAAGAAAAGTGAGAAATTGTGACGACTTATGTGACGTTTTATTTTTCCTCCTCATTCTCTTGTCTTCTCCCAACTTTGTCGATGACATTGTCTTCCGACAAGTATGGGAAAAAGGGGGAGTATAGTGTGGAGTTACAAGTATGTTTCAGATTCCATGCCAGCCAGATTTCAGACTCTATAGTTATTCAGTTTTCAAACTCGACATTCAGATTTCCAGTCCTCAATTAGATATGCACATGTTTGCCACCATTTGTTGTAGTCCCCATATTTTGTTTTGATCAAAGTTTTCATGTGATCCATAGGGACTCCATAATAGAGATCTCATTCCCTGTGGCATGTAGGCTAGGGTTTTCATGTGGCTTCATAGGGACTCTAGAGTAGAGATCTCATTCTCTGAGCCAGTATGAGAGAGACCAAGTTCTCCGACGAGGAGACATTTTCAGACTACATTCTCAAGTGACTGTGGACCCCGACAAGGATTGTCTCCATGACTTTTTCAGTTTGACCCTTTCAGAGATGGAGCAGTTATCCACATGATGTGGCGGGCCAGAGTTCTCCAAGTGGAGACTCATTTCCAATTGCAGTAACTCCGACAGGCGCAATACAGAGAACATGCTCTTCGACGAGGAGGTTTAGTTTGACTCACACACCAGCCCGTTTGTTCCTCCTCACCTGCACGACTTGAGAAGCAACGTCCTCGACAGTAGTCGACAATTGTGTTTGCGGTGAGTTGATATTATGTATAATGTCCTGTAACATGAGTTTGAGATTTCTTTCTATTTGTCCAAGTTGAGCATTGCATGCTCCAACTTGAGGGGGATTCTTGGAGTATATGCATCACTTATATTGTAGATGGGTAAATGGATCACTCCAGAATCCATTTACCACATCCAGTGATTAGTCCCACATCTACCGGCGGTGGGACTTGGAGAGTGCGGAGGCTATATAAGAAGCCCCATACCTCATGTATCAGTTGAGAAAGTGCAATGCAACATATGGCCCTTTGAGACCTTCTCCCGCGGTTTCATCACGCTCTTTAGGGAGTAAGGTTCCACGTAAAATCATGTATTTTTCATTGTTTTTTAAATTTATTTCTGATACGCTTACACATTCAAGTTTTCTAACAATATGCAAGTGAGGACTCAACATTTTGTTGGTTGTCGGATTTCATCTCGTTCGTAGCCCTTCGGAGGTGGATTAGAGAGATGTTGGAATGTAATTTATATAGATTAGCCTTTGCAACGATACGCAAACCAATATATATCATCGATTGAGAACTTTCAAAAGATGGTCAAGGGGGATTTTGCATGCGCCATAAAATAGCTAAAGTTAACTTTGGTTGGTTAAATTGATCAGTACAATGATGGTCAGCAAGCATGATGTAATCATTATGATTTTACACATACTTCGAGTAAATCACGTGGTTTAAAAAATCACTTAAATTAACTTGAATTATGGGAGTAGTCCTAGATGTATTGATTGTATTTTTCATTGCAACTAGTTATTCCTTATCATGGGACCAAATAGGGTATTGTGTAGTAAAAAAATAGCGTGTGTTCTGGAAGCTATTCTTGTAATGGGATCACCCTTGATAAGTGTTGGAGTATATGTGCCACATGTAGTAATGGGTAATTGGATCCCTCTAGGGTCCAATTACCACGTCCAGTAGTTTAGTCCTACCACTACTAATTATAGAACTTGGAGACTCAGCTAGGGTTATATAAGAAGTACCACACCCATTGTATACAATGAGAAAAGTAAATAGAAAACACAAGCCCTTTGAGGTGTTCTCTCGTGGTTTCATCCCGCTGGTCATGGAGTAGAATTCCATGTAAAATCCTGGTGTTCTTTGTGTTTATTATTTTTCTCTGATATTACCTCAGGCGATGCTCCAGGTCAAAGACGCGGCATGAAAGAGGGTTTCCCCAATGGGAACCCTAAATAGGAGGCTTCGATATTATCTTGCCCGAATACTAGAAGTAAAAAAAAGGTTATGGTCCAATTAGGCCGTCAGAAATTATTAAAAAAAGGAGCGCAAGGGAGAGGGCCCAAGTTAGGCCCTTGCTGCACTTTTTTTAGCCCTATTTGGGATGTACTTTTTTAGCCCTATTTGGGATGTGATCTCACAAAAAAAGGATATTATTTTTTATTGAAAAAGGTGATTCCAAAAAACCGTTCATGAAAATAGGGAGATGGGTAAAACAAGAGCAAGAAATAGATGAAAATTGATTTTTTTTTAAATAAAGATTAGCTTATGTGATTTTTTTTGTTTTTCCTCATCTTCATGTCTTCTCTCAACTTGGTTGATGTCATTGTTTTCCGATCAGTATGATAGAAAGGAGAGAGTATGTGTAGAGTTTTACAGGTCTCCAGTTCAAATTTTAGGCCACGTGTCATACACTACAGTTCATATTCAGTCTCTACATTCAGATTGGTTTCAGAATCTTCAGTACGATTGCAGATGTGCAACCAATATTTGAGAGGTCCCCATCGTTGATTTGGACTAAGAGTTTTCATGTGATCCATAGGGACTCCAAAGTAGAGATCCCACTGTAAGCCATTGTAGACTAGGGTTTTCATGTGATTTCATAAGGACTCAAGATAAAGATCCCACACTCCGAACTAGTATGGGATAGACCCAGTTCTCCAACGAGGAGACTTTCAGAATATATTCTCCAGCGACCATGGACTCCGATGAGGATGTTTCCATGGCTTTTTTCCAGTTCAACCCTTCAGAGAGATGGAGCAGTTGCAGGCCAGAGTTCTCCAGGTGGAGACTCATTCCAATTTCGGTGACTCTGACAGACGCAATATAGAGCACATGTTCTCCGACGAGGATATCCACTTCAACTCACACTCAACCCCTTTTGTTCCTCCTTACCAGCATGACATGAGAAGCAACGTCCTCGATAGCAACCGGCAGTAGAGTATGCGTTGAGTAGGTATTGTTTGTAGTGCCTTGTATTGTGAGTTTGAGATTTCTTTCTATTTGTCCAAACTGAGCGTTGCATGCTCCATCCTGAGGGGTGTTCGAGTATACGTGTCAATGTAGTGATGGTTACTAAATCCCTCCAAGGTCCAATTACCACATCCAGTGGTTTACTCACACATCTATTATTTATGGGACTTGCGACTTAGTAAGAGCTATATAAGAAGCCCCACACCCATTGTATCAGATGAGAAAAGTGAATAGAAAACACAAGTCCTTTGAGGCATTCTCTCGTGGTTTCATCTCACTCTCACGAAGTAGGGTTCCATGTAAAATCTCAATGTTCTTCATGTTTATTATATTTCTCTGATATTACGCTTCCACATTGTCGATTTCTAACAATAGGTATTATTGCATGGAAGTGCTAGTATAGACCAATCCACCTTAACATGTTTTTATAGCTTACATACTTTGTATTGCTTATTCTTACTTTTATATTTATGTTATGCATTTACCAATGATACTTGCTGCATAGTTTTGATCCTTTATAAGGACCTTATAAAAAAATAAGACATTCATTATAGATATTTATAATTGGCCTCAATATTTATTACTCCAAAGAGAAACAATAGTATTCCATTGCTACAAATATGGATATTGAAAGAATGTAAAATTATTTGGGTCTTTCTCTTCAAACTTGTTCTTTTTTTATTTGATACTTAGGTACATATAATTTTTTTTTGAAAGCCTGAAATAGGGGGAGACACTCTCCGGTGTTCGCCCCATTTTTTATTTAATAAACGAAAACAGAAGAGTTAGAGGAAAAAACAAAAGTGACGACAAAAGGAGAGACAAATTACATAACCCACTCCTCCACTAATCTCGTGGCATGAATCCCTACGTTTTCCTTATAAAAGCGCTGCCCCGAGAAAAGCAAAGCATTCCTTCCCAGCCAAACAGCCCACAGGACAGTCAGAGGATAAATCATCTCCCTCCTAGATCTGCTCCTATTCGCCACCAGCGAGCTGCAAAATGCCTCGAGATCTTCAACACAACACCATGCTAGACCGGTCCCCTGCCATACCTGAATAACCTTGGGGCATCTGAAGAATAGATGTTCGACGGACTCAATCACCTCCTCGCAAAGAAGGCACCTGTCCGAGGTGGACCCCAGAAGCCTGGTACACCGATCCCTCGTCATCAGCCTTTGTCTCCGAAGCAGCCATAAGAAGAAACCAATTCGCTCTGGCAACTTGAGAGCCCAAAGAAACGCACAATCGTGAATCATAATCTCCGAGCGGGATGGCGGTGGCCTGCAGATTGCCCCAAAAGCCTTCTTAACCGTGAAAGGACCCGCACGCCAACCCCAGTGGTCTCTCCCCTCCGTTGGGCGCCCCACCTCCCTGATAGCATCCAGCAACGCCAAGAAGTCCTCCAGTCTCTGGTCGGAGAAATTAGACGAGAAGGCCGGGCACCAATTTCCATCCGACCAGCAAGCCGCCACTATCACATACTTGTCCTCAGCGAGAGCATACAATCGCGGGAACCGCGAACATAGGGGTCCCCCTCCCGTCCAATCATCCGACCAAAAAGCAAAGGATTCGCCCCCGCCAAGGATCGGCCTAAAAAAAGCTAGATTCTTGGAGAAAACCTCCACCACCCCCTCCAGAACGGAGTGATAGAGTCCATGCGAGCACCCGGCCTCTGCGGTGCACCCCCAACACCGTAGATCTTGCGCAGCACGGTACAACAACGATCCTCCCTAGGTCCCCAAATTCTGCTTGCCCACTTAAGAAGCAAGGCCTCGTTCATTTGCTCCAGACACTTCACCCCCAACCCTCCCCGATTCTTATTGAGCGGATTCTCGCAAGAGAAAACATATTATGGGAGTGTGTGACTTGAACTATTAATAAGGACATACAGATATGTTACTTAATCCATCACATTGGAGATCACAACTAAATGTATCTCTGCATCTGATCAACGCAGAAGTCTTTCTACATAGAAAAAGATAAACTGATTTACCAAAGGAGCCTTCTTTCTACGATTATACTCGAATCCATGTACATGATTTGCCAGGTAAGGTTGTTGGATCCATGTATTGATAAGGCCATGCAGATATGTTATTTTATCCATCACATTGGAGATCACAACTAAATGTATCTCTGCATTGGACCAACATATATACATAGCAAAGGATAAGCCAGTTTACCAAAGGAGTCTTCTTTCAATGATTGTACACGAATCCAGGTATATGACTTGCCAAGTGAGGTTGCTGAATAAGTCTTGAAACGTTATAATGTAGTGTACATTTTTTAATATCTGAATCTTTTATGTTGATCTAAAAATTGTTCATATGAACTTCTATGTAATTTCGGATAACTATAGGTTCTCTTATGAATTTGCTTTGTCTCCATGTGAATATTATATTTTTCCCCTTGTTGCAATTATTAATTTTCCCTCATCCACGAGAAAACTCAGTAGGGTTTCCTCATCTATAGTAGGAGCAATTGGTTCTCTGGCAACATCCAGAATAAACGGATATTTTAAGGTAAAAGAGAAGAAAATTTGTGACAATGAAGGATGGCTAGGAGGAAATAGCGTGTCGTGGTGAAGGTGGTAGAGGATGACCCAAGGCCATGGCATTTGTGATGGAACCAATACGACGACAAAGGTAAAATGGAAGTGATTAGGTCACAGGAAAGTATACTGACATGACGAGCATCGATGCACTGTTGAAGGGGGGGAGTGCTTCGGGGTGCACACTGAGGGCATGCACGGTTGTGGCGACGGCCATAGGTGATTTGGGCAACAAAACATGGACAACATGCATGATACACGAGGTCGAAATTTGGCATGGTGGACTAGGAAAAGAGGGCAGTTGGGGACCGCTACTATGTATTGGTGATATAAGAGCCGAGAGAGGGCATTTATTGGTGGAGGTGGAGGTGCGACGAAGGCTCTAGGTAACATTAATGAGGCTTCATTGTTGAGGAGATTTGGGAGTTTCGAGTAGATCAGTGAATGTAGGTCAACTATGGCTCCTTGGGGCACCAACTTTGTTTTGCTTCCTCAACATGGCGGTACAAGGAGAGGAGGCTCTAGAGAACACCTTAAACGATATAATAGAAATGTAGTAATTTGTAGCAAGAAACAAGGATGGCATATTTGACAGTAAGGCTATTAAAGTGGTGTTGAAGAAAAAACGCAGCTCCAACAAAGTATACAACAACAAAACCTTTTTCCACAGTAAGTAGGGTCGGCTACATGGATTCTTCGCCTCCATTTAGATTTATCTTGGGTCATTCTCGGGCTTAGATCCAAAAAACTAAGATCCCTTCGGATAGTATCATTCCAACACTTCTTGGGCCTTCCTCGTCATCTCTTAGCCGGTTCAACATCCCAACACCCGCATCTCCTAACATGTTCATCACCCGGCCTCCTTTGCAAATAACCAAACCACCTTAAGTGGTTTTCTCACAACTTATCCTTGATCGGAGCTACACCCACTTTCCTTCCGATTGCATCATTCCGAATCCGATCTTTACATGTATGTCCACACATCCACCTTAGCATTTTCATTTCTGCAACTGACTCTCAGCACATGTCACAGGCCAACATTCAGATCCATAGTGCATAGCAGATCTCACGGCTGCTTTGTAAAACTATCTTTGATTTTCATAGGAATTTTCTTATCACATAGAACAACAGAGGCTCCTCTCCACTTTAGCCAACTTGCATTTATTATATGAGTAACATCTCCATCAATTTCCTCATCACGTTGCAAAATATATCCCAAGTATCTAAAGGAATCTTTCTTTTGAATGTTGTAGTCACCAATCTTCACCCCGATTCCTCTAATGCATGTCTCCAAACCTCAAGTCTCTCATTTGCTCCATCTCTAGTCTCATCAATCAACACAATGTCATAAGCAAATAACATGCACAAGGTATCTCATCCCAAATGTGACTAATCAGCTCGTCCATAATCAAAGTAAAAAGGAATGGACTCAAAGTAGAACCTTGATGCAGATCAATGTTGATGTCAAAATAGTCGGTCTTTTCAGAATGGATCCTTACACAAGATGAAGCCCTATCATATATATCCTTTATGAGGTTAATGTATAGGACATATACTTGTCTCTTTTCCAAAACTCTCCACAATATCTCCCGTGGGACCCATATGCCTTCTCCAAATTAATGAAAATTGTTGGGAAATAGAAGAAGATGTTTATTCCATAAGCCATAGGCTCTCTTATATAGGAGAGTAGCCTATGGGTAAATTACATAAGACGTACACAAGTAAATAGGAATTAAGAAAGAGTACGACAAACAAGAAATAAATAATGTAATGGAAATATATCTCTACACTCCCCCTTAATATGGAGCATAGATGTCGATCATGCTCAGCTTGGACGAACACTTCTGAAAGGGACCTCTGAGCAAGTCCTTGGTAAAGATATCTGTAGTCTGGTCCAGAACTGACATGTGATGTGGAAATAAAGCCTTTCTGAATCATGTCACGTATATAGTGACAATCAACCTCGATGTGCTTGGTATGTTCATGAAATGTTAGATTATTTGCAACAAATATAGCAAACTGATTATCACATTTTAGTATCATGGGAAGAGGAACCTCTATATGTAGATCTGTAAGAACAGCCTGGATCCACATCATTTCTGTACTAACTTGGGCCATAGCTTTATATTCGATTCAGCACTAGATATGGCTACAACAATTTATTTCTTGCTCCTCCATGATATAAGGGGATCTCCAACATATACAACAAATCCAGTGGTGGACTTCCTATCATTTGGACACCATGCATAATCTGCATCTACACATGTTGAAACGGTGACCTCCTTGCCTTTTCTAAACAGCAACCAAGCATCTGGAGATGATTTAAAATACCTAAGTATCATCTGTATGCCATCCATATGAACCTGACATGGTTGCTCCATGAACTGGCTCACCCGGCTAACAGCAAATGAAATATCGGTTCTGGTAGTGGTAACATAAAGAAGCTTACCTACCAGCTCTCTGTATCTCCTCCTGTCGACCTCATCTGTGTCATCATCATATAGTTTCATACTTGGATCCATGGGTGTGGTGGCAGGTCGACATCCAAATATTCCCGTATCACTTAGTAAATCAGTGACGTATTTCCTCTGAGTCATCACACGCCATTGTTCATTTCTGGCAAACTCCAGTCCCAGAAAGTATCTAAGAGCCCCAAGGTCCTTGGAGACAAATTCACGACCCAGAAAAGTCTTTGCTCTTTTTATTCCATGCACATCAACCCTTGTAATAAGTATATCGTTAACGTATACCATAATAGCAGTCGTACCTCTGTAGGTCCTTTGCACAAAAAGTGAATGATCTGCATTCCACCGTTTGAACCCTTGCTTTTCAAACAAATCTGAGAGCCTCTGGAACCATGCTCTCAGACTATGCTTCGGGCCATAGATGCCTTGTGAAATCTACATACATGTGAGCATGGTTTCAGATTTCGCGAAATTTCGGCGAAATTTCTATAAAATTTCGGTTTTGACAAGGAACCGAAATCTCGAGCGAAATGACGATATGAGGGCAGTTTTCGGTCATTTCTTCACAAATGGTGGTCAATATTGGTGAAATGTCGTCGAAATTTCGATACGAAATTTTGAACGAAATTTCGTATCGATAGGGTATCGATATGATATCCGGAACCGATATTTAAACCCTTGCCTGTGAGCACTCCCCCTCAGCAGCAAACCCAGGTGGCTGCTGCATGTAGACTTCTTCCTGAAGATCACCGTACAAAAAAGCATTCTTTGCATCTAACTGAAATAGGGCTGTTGGGAAAAATAAGAGTCGTGTTTATTCTTGGAGCCCTAGACTCTCTTATATAGGGAGAGATCTATGGGCAAATTACATATGGTAGACAAACGAAAAGAACAACAGATAAAAGATGCACCCCTCAAGATGGAGCATAGATATCTATCATGCTCATCTTGGATAGGCACTTCTTGAAGGCACCCCGAAGTAAAGCTTTGGTAAGAATGTCTATCGTTTATCTCCTGAGTTGACATGGGTTGTAGAAACAAAACCTTTCTGGATCATATCACGGATATAATGGCAATCCACCTCGATGTGCTTCGTACTCTCGTGAAATGCAGGGTTGTTTGCAATAAATAATGCAGCCTGATTGTCACATTCTAGTGATATAGAAAGAGGAACATCTATATGTAGATTTGTCAGAATTGCGTGAACTGACATCACTTCTGCACATGCTTGGGCCATAGCCCTATACTCTGATTCAGCACTTGATCTCGCAACTACTGTTTGTTTTTTGCTCTTCCATGAGACAAGTGACTCCCCAACAAATATAGCGAAGCCTGACATAGACTTCCTATCCTTCGGACACCCTGCATAGTCTGCATCTACACATGCTGAAATAGTAATAGTGCCCTTCTTCCTAAACATCAATCCTGTACCTGGAGATGACTTAAGATATTTTAGTATCATATGTATGGCGTCCATGTGTACCTAGCGAGGTTGCTCCATAAACTGGCCCACTTTATTCACTGCAAATGTAATATCTGGTCTGGTAATAGTAACATAAAGAAGCCTCCCTACCAGTTCTCTGTATCCCCTTTTGTCAACCTCCTCAGTGTCGTCATCATGCATCTTCATGCTTAGATCCATTGGTGTATAAGCAGGTCGACATCCAAGCATACATGTGTCACTTAGCAAGTCAGTGACATATTCCTTTGAGTCATCACGAGTCCTTGTTCATTTCTAGCAAACTTCAATCCAAGGAAATATCTCAGTACTCCTAAATCCTTGGTAATGAATTCACGGCCCGAGAATTCTTTTGCTATATTTATTCCCTGCATATCATCTCCTGTAATGAATATATCGTCAACATACACCATAATGACAATCATACCTCTAGATGTCCTCTGTACAAAGAGAGAATGGTCTGCATTTGACCTTTTGAACCCTTGCTTCTCAAACAAATCTGAGAGCTTCTGGAACCAAGCTCTTGGGCTTTGCTTTAGGCCATAGATCGCCTTATGAATCCTGCATACCTGTACACACTCCCCCTCAGCAGTAAATCCAGGTGGTTGCTGCAAGTAAACTTCTTCCTGAAGATCAGCAAATAAAAATGCATTTTTGATACCTAATTGAAACAGAGGCCAATCTCGAATCACAGCAACAGATAAAAGAATCCGTAAGGTAGAGTGTCGAGCAACAGGAGAAAACGTGTCAAGATAATCTACCCCATACGTCTGAGTAAATCCCCGAGCAATCAGTAGAGCCTTGTACCTATCAATACTACCATCGGCATTATTCACTGTAAACACCCACTTGCAACTCACAATAGATGCCCCAGTAGGAGTTGGAACAAGGCTCCAAGTACCTCTCGACTGAAGGGCGGCCATCTCTTCCTACATAGCCAAATGCCATCTACAATCGACTAGGTCCTTGGAATATTCACAGCGGATATAGCACCTACAAATCTCCTGAAATCTCCTGCCAGCGGACTTAGCTTCATTTATAGCCTTCTTCGCTTCCTTCTTTGTTATCTTGTAGTTTGTGACAGTTTTTCTATGTTCTATCCTTAGATATGGCTTTAAAGCAAGCTCTTTTAATTTTATGCTTCTCTTGCACTCCTCCACTCCACCACCAAGCCTCCTTTTGACTTAGAACTCGTCCCTTTGACTCGCCTAACATCTTTTTGACTACCTTTCGAATACATGATGCTACTACTCCCACATTTCATTTGCACTTCCGTCATATCCCAAGATAAATCTTCTAAAACCTTCTCCCTTAAGCTTGATTGCTTCAAATGAAGATTCCACCATCTAGTTCTAGTAATCTTGAAAGCCTCCTTTTCTTTAGCAACCCTTTTATTTGCATATCCATGACTAATAAGCGATGTTGGGTTGCCAAACTCTCTCCTGGAATTACTTTGCAGTATTTGTAAGACAACAGATCTATTCTCCTCATCGCAAAGTAATCTATCTGTGTTCTAGTCGGGCCACTCTTATAAGTAGTTAAATGCTCCTCCCTCTTCTTGAAGAGAGTGCTTGCTATGAAAAGATCATAAGCCGTTACAAAATCTAGAATGACCTTTCCCCACGACCTCAAATTTCGTCGAAATTCGACCGAATTTCGTCGAAATTCGACTGAATTTCGTCGAAATTCGGTTGCAGTGGATAACCGAAATCCAACCGAAATGCCCTATATCAGCCGAAATTTGGGGGCCTTAGTTGAAACAACGATCGAAATGACCGAAATTCGGTCAAAATTTTATTTCAGTCAGTCACCGAAACGAAAGCGAAATCCGACATTTAAGGCCTTGCTTTTCCCTCTTCATTTCTATCTTTGAAGTCATGGCCTCCATGGATACTAGTATACCCTAAAGTATCCTGTCCCATATGTCTTTTAAGATCCCCACCTAGGCAAATCATCTCTCTCTGAGGGATTCCTTGAATAATCTTATCCAAATCCTCCAAAAAGTCTATTTAGTCCTTTCATTTAAACCAGTTTGTGGTACATAAACTGAGATGATATTCAGAATTTCTTCTTCGACCACCAATTTTAGCAAAATAATCCGATCCCTGATCTTTGCATCTCAACCACACTATCCTTAAAATCCTTATGAGCAACCGTTCCAACACCATTTCTACCCTTATCTTTACCTTAATACCAAATTTTAAAGCATGTCTTCTCAATCTCCCATGTTTTCTCTCCAACCCATTTTGTCTCTTGGAGACAAAGTATATGAATATTCTTTTTCTTCGCCATATCTATTATCTCCATCGATTTGCTTGTCAAAGTTTCAATATTCCAACTACATATCCACAACTACCTTTGCAACCTCTTTTGGACTAACTTCTTTACTCGCATATGTCCATTATACGAGAACCCTTGCAAATTTTGGATTGCATCCAGACGACGATGCAACGAAACTAGATTATTTACTTGCATGTGTTCCTCATATGAGAATCCTTGCAAATTTTGAACTACATCCGAGCAGCGATATAGCGGCCCTTGCCAACTTTTCATTACATTCACACGATGCAACGCTTCGCTAGTAGGGAATGCCCCAATAAAATCTAAATGTTTGCTTAAATCCATGTTGAAAAGATCCAAACTATTTCGAGATAAATTCTTAAACATTGTTCTTAAAAAACACTATTTAGGAATTTATCTCTCTTGTGTTAGTTGTCAGCTACCTAACGTGCAACCCTCCTTATTTATACGGACTTGGAATCGACCATGGTTGAGTTAGCTCAAACAAAGTTTAGCAAAAAAAGATATTTGAAAAGAGATAGCAATCGTAGTTCTTGTTAGATATTTGAGAAACCCAAATAATGCTCCAATATCATTTGAAGCACTCGTAGGACCATGGTGAGAAGGCCATGATAAAGAGCGGGGAAAAAGAAGAGAAAGGGAGGGTTCAAACATGGTTGTCTCCTTCACGCCACTTCTCATAAACTAAAATGGAAAGAAAGTTTTGGCCCCGCCCTTGGAAAATAGAAAATTGTCAAGAAATAAGGCTTTTGATGATTTTCGATACCTTTTACCTCGAGTATCGTACTGAGGACCTTGAATGTGAGAGAAGAAGGAACTAACTAAGTCCACGGTCAAGGCATGATTTGTCAGGTTGAACTCTAGCTTGCAAAGACTAAGAGGTGTCATTGGCAATAGGTCATTCTAAAATCTTGGACACACGTGCGCTATATCAAGAAGTCATATGATGATGCAAACGGAAAATTCCAACGATGAAATATTAATTTTGACGATGGAAATGGTTGGTGGAGAAGAGATTAGAGGGTGGGAGAAGAGAAAAGCACACTGGTTGCGTGAGATTTCGGGGATGAAATGCGGCGATCGCTGCGAAAGAGAATAACGAGAGAGAGATAGAGAGATAATGAGATAATTTATATCATCTGAACTTCACTTCCCTTACGATAGACTACCAACCCCTTTATATAGGAGGCGGGAATTACAAAATTATAAAGAAATTCAACTTCAAATAAAATCCCAACCGATCCTAATTGACTCTAACTAGTGTTCACTAAATCGGCCGCACGGGCCGCATATGCAGCCGCATATGCCCGTGCGATGTGCAGACCGCACCGATTACTTGAATCAGTGCATTATGCACCCTCCCTGCATATGCGGCAAGCATATGCCCCACATATGCCCTGCATATCCCGCATATGCCCCGCATACTGCTCCAGCAGCTCCAACTTTTCAATCTTCTCATTTAAGTCCTTAATTCTGTAACTCTATCTCTTCATTCAATTGTTAGAATATGACATGCATTTCTATACAATTGCACTGCATTATACCATTATGTATATGCAATGTTTTATGTTTTTCTCATGTATTATTTTCATGAGTATATGCAATAAATCGTCGAATATTTTTTATATATGCCGATTGAGGTTTTGCTCATGTAGTGCATGTATGTGTATTGAAGTTTTGTTATTACGAATCATATAATGTAAAGTGTTTATGGTAAATTTTTATTTGTGATTAAATATGAGGCATTTAAAAGTATATATGCACACCCATTTAACATGAACCGTTTTTCTTATATCTTCTTTAACTTCACTTAGATACATAACTTCAGTCGTAATGTTATTCATAGATTTTTTTAAATTAAAAATTAGAAAACCGCTTAGAACCGCATATACCCCGCATATGCCCCCGCATACCGCTTAATCAGTAATCGGTGACCAGTCTGAACGCATACCGCTTTCCTGAACCTTGATTCTAACCGATTCCAATTGACTATAAACTAATTTTATCTACCAAAAATGTTGATATTACAATCTCAATTTATTGAAATAAAATGTGCAAGTAATTTAAATTAACTAATTAAAAATGGAAATTCCTAATTTGCAAAATCCCCACATAAGCAAATTTCTTCAATTTGGGTCGCCCTGTCAATTTGGGAATGATTGCATCAATTCTCTCCCGCTTGAAAAATTCGACTCCTGACGAATTGCTCGATCTCCGAAGCTTGAGGATTTGATTTCATCGTTCTCGATAACCTTTTGGAAGAATAGATGTGGAGCAAACGGCAGAACCCAGGTGCCTTTGGTGCGGTGATCGGAGTGGTCAACCCCATGCTAGAAGAACATACGTGGCGCGAATGGCAGCGCCCCCACGAGCTTTGTCCCTTCATTGTGATGATCGAAAAATTGATGGGGCATCTTCATCTCGAGCACCATGGAATTTGAAGAAGCCATAGAGAATGAATGGCACAAGTCTAGGGTGAGAGGAGATGTGGGTAATGTCATAACCCATGGGATCCTTTTATAGGCAATTCCCACATTCCTGATCCTAATTGGAATTGATGGATGCCTATTTCCCCCTTTGTTAGCCTCCTAGAATTTTTTCAGAAGATTCTTTATCCTTATAGGAATGCTGAAAAAACGGTTGCAGCTTATTTTTTTTTGGAAGAAATTTCCTTTTGTAGGGGCCTTTCGGTTTTTCAAAATATCAACGGTTCCTTGCACTCTATACTCTATTTGAACTATACGTGCACCATAAATTTTGGAAATGATTCACTCCAATAGCTTCTTTCCAGATGCTACTAATGACATGGCTGCCCATATAATATTTGCAAATATTTAGTAGCTCCTTAGGCAGTTTTTCAGAAAAAGCAGGTGAAAGTTGGTTCCAGTCGTAAAGGGTCATTTCCACTTGCGTTCTTGAAATTTTGTCGTTGATAACCACGCACGATTTCAGGAAAACTCCACTACGGTTTCATGGAGGAAGTTTTGTCACTTTTTGTTCCCAACCTCTCGTCGCAAATCTCTGGCCTTGATTCGGAATGCAAAGGTAGCGGTGTCGACATCTTGTTCTCCAGCGATGGCGACAACAAGGACCATCCGAGATAGGGTAACAAAGGTGGTGTTGTGCAGCAAAGGTGGTGATGATGAAATAGAACATGTGTGCAAGGTTTATGGTTGGTGTTACTAGTGGAGGCGGCGATGGAGTTGCGACGCCAACGATGCTAGCCGTTGGATCATCAGGAATAAAGATGGGTCGGGATTAGGGAAGGAGTTGGAGATGGGATTTCGGTGACGAAAGGGGGTTGCGTGGAGGTTGGTGGGGGTGCTACGACCAAGGCTGCTGTGTAGGGGCTGTCAAGACTCTATTTTGCGCCAACGGTGGTGATATTGATGCCAGTGATGCGGCAATAGTAGGTGACGAGGATAGGGTTGAAACGGGAGACTCTTGGACGACTACTTTGGAAGTGACCAGATCCAGGTGTTCAGGTTTCTCAACATAAAAGGCCTTTTTTTCTTCCTGAACAGCAGCCTTGGTTGAGAATAAATCAAGAATTTCGCAACTCCTCGTCCACAGAATCTTCGTCAAATATGGGCTCTGTATCGTTATTGCTTCCTTGTACAAAAATTGCATCCAGAAAATCTTCATTGAAATTGAAAATACCTTTACTTTCTTGGTCGAAATTGTGTTGAATCGGGGAGACGATGATCTGATTTTTGTCATTAACGAGCGATTCTTCCTCGACTTGCACATCCAACCATGCTTGGACTTTGAAACTTGATAGGAGGCGATGCTTGAACTTCTTCGAACGCGAGCGTTAATGCGGATCATGATATAAGCGACTAAGATCGAACTTCAAACGCCAATATAGGATCATCGAATCGTGAGAACGATTCAATTTCCATGCTCTGATGCCAAATGATGCGGACGAAAAAATCCAACGGTGAAAGATTAATTTTGATGATGGAAATAGTTGGTGGAGAAGAGATTAGAGGGTGGGAGAAGAGGAGAGTGTGCCGGTTGTGCGAGATTTCGGGGATGAAATGCGATGATCGCCGAGAGAGAGAATAACGAGAGAGAGAGAGAGATAACGAGATATTTTATATCATCTGAACTTCACTTCCCTTACAATAGACTACCAATCCCTTTATATAGGAGGGGGGAATTACAAAATTAGAAAGAAATTCGAATTCAAATAAAATCGCAACCGATCCTAATTGACTCTAACATATTCCAATTGACTCTAAACTAATTTTATCTACCAAAAACGTTGATATTACAATCTCAATTTATTCAAATAAAATACGCAAGTAATTTAAATTAACTAATTAAAATCGGAAATTCCTAATTTGCAAAAATCCCTACATAAGCAAAATTTCTTCAATTCAGGTCGCCTTGTCAATTTGGGAATGATTGCATCATAAAACTCATAACACACATGCCTAATTAAATCAGGCTGAGCATAGAAAAGACTAGTGAGAGTAAAAATGACATTATTGAGGTAAACGACGCAATGGATTCAATTAGGACAATGATGCTCAATTTTCACATAGATAAAGAACAAGGAGTACTAAGAATAGAATTCCCTATGAGTCTAAAACCTCGAACCATTATATGGGCCAAATACCTATGATCTCAACCGTAAGTTCAAAAGATGATGAGACAAAGTTATGTTAGCATGAATACGTTGATATGCACAAAGCCAAAAACAGGATGCACCAAGCTACTACCTGCTAGTAGGCGTGTAAATTCTTGATGATTAATGGTGAAGTTTTTGGGTACCCACCTATACAGTGGAGGCCCTTTTTTCTTTCAAAAAAAGATGCACCAAGCTATGTGGGGTTATGGTGAGAAAGCATGAAGAAGCATGGTGGGAGATGAAGAAAAAGAAAAAGATATAATGGAGATACACTCCGAATTCAATTCCCAGTCCAAATATATTATTTAATTAACAAAGGCTCCTTTAAATAGACATACAAATTACTGTCCTAAATAATTTAAATTTTAGAACTAAGACCAAGTTTAAATATATAAACCTAACAACCTAATTGATAAGAATTTAAAAATGAAAATTATGCATTGAATATAAGAGCCTAACTGGGAAAAGTTGAACCAATAACTTAAAAAATATGATTTATCCATGAAGAAAAATCTCAAAATTTGCAAATTTCAGAATATATAGACCTTGGGCACAACACATCAAGATCTCTCAAGACACCAGCAGTTTTGGGTAGATGGCCGAAATGTCAACAATGATGGTAAATGATCGTGACATCCACCGGAATAGTTAGTCAATGTTAAAGAGAAAAAGAACAAACATTACTGCTAATATTATGACAAAAATAATAATCACAAAAGTATAGTATTGAAATTGTCTTGAGTCATATCATGCTTGCCCCCCCCCAAGATTATAGAGCTTGTTACGTGACCTCCCCCAACATTGGCGGGTGAAGCCCTTTTTGCTTTGAGATTTGCGAATTTGCCTGTTTAAGGGTGTAATGTCAAGATTTTACTAAAATAATCGGACATCTTTAGTGGTAAATATGAATAGATAAAAATATCAAATTTGCGCATTCATCTTTTACAAATATATACTAAACAACAACCACAAAAACTTTATAAGAATCTCAAGTTACCTATTCGACAACTAAAGTCATCAACAAAATGCTCTAAATAGCCTCAATTCAAAGAAAATGTCAGGTTAGTGTCTTCACTATCTTACGCCTCGACCACCTCGACCAAGCGAGGCATGCACCACCTCGAGTCTAATATGGACTGGCTTGCCTCGAGGCATGTCCTTTAACGACTGGGAATCCTCAGGCACTGCTCGAGAGCCACCTCCAAGTGGTTGCAACTAAATTAATACGGAGAGGCAAAAGTGTTTCTCTAGATTGCCTACAGTGGAACTGCTGATCGAACCTCGACCACCATGGCTACCATTAATTTCAGAACTGGCTGTGTACGGACATCACATGATACAGCCACTGAACTTACATACAAAGCCAACAGACACGCGAAAAAGGTTCCAAATGCTACCAGCCTACAGGATAAGAGGTTGGGTTGAATTATAACCGATTCAAATTCGGTCTAATGCAAGACCATGCAGAAATGTTACCTGCAAATTGGGAATGGGATACCATTCATGAAATGCAGCAGATTGGAAGATTGGAAGAATGTATCATTTTAGGGATTTCATGATTTTAATAGGATGATTGCTGTTTCAACTCGTCAAGCAGGTTGACTACAAGTGTTTTTTTATGCAGAGGTTGAGTAGAAGTTCTAAATCAGAACATTGGCTGACCTGAAACCTGGTCTTGACAACCCAAAGGGGATTAGTGGCAATTGTAGTTGCCGCTCCAGCACCCGATGCTGCTATCATGTTGGCGCCGATAGAGAGTTGATGATTCCCATCTATAAAATATTGATATATATGGAAAGTTAACAGCCAAAAAACTTAAAGGAAAATACAGATAAAGAAAATAACTTCGAAAAAAGGCAGCACAAGCAATATAACACTAAATTTTGATTCCTCAGGTACAACAAGAGAAAACAGACTAACCATTTGATTGCAGAAAAGTCTTGAGCTGTTCATATACTGAGAAATACACCTAAAAAGAAAAAAATATTAAAAAATAACAGGTAGCTCATAGGTGTGCGTCATATACCCAACACAAGAAATTATCACATACTTCTTTAAGCAAATCCCCAAGAATTGTTTATTTTGCAATTCTAAGAAACATATGAAGATAATTTTTAAGCACCCTCCAGACATCTTTATTCTTTTCTTTCAAAAATATGAAAATACATGGAAGGGTCCTTTTGTGTAATATGTTCATTTTTTATGCTAATTGTGTAGCATATTCATAGAGAGGGTGAAATCAACGTTTATAGTTATGTGATGGTCCATTTGAGCAATGTAATAGTTATATAGTCATTGCCACTAGGAATATGCGAATGTAGAGAAAAGTAACACATTTATACAAAAAACCCACCTCGCCATTGATCCGCAAACACTCAAAATGCTTGTAAGACAAGGTAACAATAAGCAGTTGATCCTCTAATGACTACACCTTCACTTATTCAAGTTGAGCAGATGAAATTCCGAAAGTCTTAGTCAAAATATAATAAAAAAACCGTCTGAGGGGATGAGATAGAGATAAGAGAAACTTACAGCCCAATTGGGGAGAAGAGCTAGCACAGTTGGCGAAAGACCACGATACATGCCTCGGAAGCCTTCTTTTCGACAAATTTGCTCCAAGCTTCCAATGATAAGACTACCTGGTTAAATGATTTTCATTTAGGAGCCTAGTCCAAATAGCGAGAACGCAACATCAGATGGATCTGATGCACTATTCCAATATTGATTTTACAAAAAAAAGAGGAAATACAAATACTCATAAAAGACAGATGAAATGGTAAATAGAGCAATTTGTCAGGGCTTCCCACAAAAGATGCCACCATGGCAAAAAGTCTAAATGCAGGTGCCTCCAGTTACCAAACCAACAAGTCCAATACTAAATACTACAAGCCCATTGCATGATTACCTACAAGGTATCAAATACTCGGAAAAGCTATATGATGTGGACAATGGAGCAGTTGGTCCAAGACTGCGGACAAAAAATACTATTATAGGGAAGCGTCTAATTGAAGGTGCCTCCATTCACTGAACCAATAGGTCATATACTAAAGGCATGTATGCTATAAAAACCAACCACAAACAAATACTACAAGAACTCCTGGAGAGCAAGGTATCAGCAGCAGAACAAACCACCTTCAACGGGACTTGACAAACCATTCAGGGGATGCAGTTGGAGTTGGGGAGTCCGAAAAAGCATCTAACTGAAAAGGAAGACCCAAACATGCAAACAACATCTTTAGTAGTAATATATTGAGCAAGAATGAGGTTTTCTTCTAAGATGGAAGCGTTGTTTAGTGTCTCTGAAAGAGTTTTGTATCTTATAAGTACCAGGACTTTTTTCCGAAACCCCGTCTATTAGTAGACATTCGTTCAATTCAAAAGATGGAAAATATCTCTTTCAAAAAACTAGGAAAGATTGGAAATAACTATAAAATAAAACCACCAAGCATTACAACTTTTCAAATATGCTGCCTCTCAGGTTAAGCACAAGTTTCAACTATAATGAGCCACTTCCTCGCAAAATGATCAAGTATTCTTCAACACGACATCGCTTCTCTGCATCCATATAAGTCCAAATCACTACTAATAGCTGAGCCACTCGGCCTTACCAATAGGTTAAAGTGGTTTCATCGCCTCCTGGGATTTTCCACACCCTGAAGGAGATAAAAAAGTTGTCCCATGAAGAATTGGATATGCTCGAAAAACTAGGAAAGATTGGTAATGACTACAAAATAAAACCACCAAGCATTACAACTTCCCAACTATGCTGCCTGACAACGCTCCCGCACCCTTAGTTAATTTGGTCAATTTAATGTCCAAATTAATTAAAGTGATTCGTTGTAGTCGGATACGAGGGGTTAATCAAAAACCACTTATCGATTAATGTGAAGTTAATTTTAAGCGGCAACTTTTTTTCTTGGTGGAGTCCAAGGTCGATCTCAGGGAGGCATCTGTATCCTTAGGTGAATTTAAGCAAGGATCCAAGTGTGTGATTTTCAAGGAGTAATTTTTTTGGTCTTTTTAATTTTTTTATGCAGACTTATGTAGACAATGCAGGCCAATTTGATGTTCAATTTAATTATGGTATCAAATGAAGTCCAAAAATTATGAAAATTGGCCAGATGGTTAATGATGATGAAAATGACCTACACTAATTTTTTTGGAAATTTTCGACACTAAATAAATTTACTGTGAATTAAATGAACAGACAGAGTTATTTTCAGTATTTAATTTTTAATAAATATCAAACCACAATTTTTTCAAGAACTAAAATTATCCTAGGTGGCTCTAATGATAAGGGACCTGAAAAATTAACAGAACTTAATTTCACTGTGAAATGAATTAATTAAAATTAATCTAAGAAAATCACTCAACAATTTATTGAGGCCTCGATATGCGTGCAAATGCCATGAAATTTTTATGGTATGCTAAAAATGATGTCTTTAAGCTACTGTGAATTTTTGATGAATTTTAGAAGCACAAAGAATTAACTATAAATCACAAGGTGTCACTGGGCAAAATATGTCAACAATTCACCAATTAATTCATTAATAATTCAAATGAACTTACAAAAAGATGACACGTGGACCAATAGACAGAGGACAAAATTTCCAACAAAATGCAATTTTTAGAATTTCAAAATGATGTAAAATGCAATCTAGGGATGCGTGCAAACACAGGGGTGTAAATGCAATACAGGAAATTAAAATTTCAATAAACAAATATGCAGACAGGGACTAAAATGCAATTACCTATAATGTGGGGGACTCTTGTGCAAATTCTCCACAGGGCACGTGCTCCTCACGTGGGGTCTGCTTCACAGGGACCTCTTTGCAATTTTGGAAAGCTCCAGGGGCTTCTGTGCAATTTACCCAGGTCGCACGTGCTCCTCACGTGGGCGGCCTAGGCTCGGAGGGCTGCGGTGGCTCGGAGTAGCCTCGGGTCGCCCGAGCCTAGGCTTGGAGCTGAGGCTCGGTATCTGTCGACGTGGCGAGCTGCGGGCCTTTGGATCAAGATAGATCCAAAGGGGAGCGGTGAAGACGCGTGGCGGACTCAGAATCCGTCAGATCTGGAGAGATCTAACGGCGGTCGATCGGGGTTGAAGGAGTCGACGTGGCGTTCTCCTGATCGTGGGATCAAGGAAGATCCTACGGTCTTTGGCTGCTCCGGTAGCGGGTGACGCGGCTGATTGCGAGCCGTTCGATCAAGATGATCGAGCGGCTCTTGGAGCTTCTTCCTCGACGGCTCTCCGCCTCCTGCGGAGAAGAAGGCGGGACTCCGGCGTAGGGGCTGCTGCTCCGCCCTTCCTTCCCGTCGTCGGTGGAGGTCGATGGCGAGTCGGAGGTGCTCCAGAAGACGCGCGGGTAGTCGACGAAGCCTCCTGTGCCCTCAGGAGTGAGCAAGGAGGTCTGGGTCACGCTGCCGGTGAAGCTCGAAGGGAGCTCCGACGAGCTTCCGGCCAGTCCAGATGGGTGTACCTGCAGGGGGTTAGAGGGGATAGCCGAGGCGTGCGTGTGCTTGTGGATTCGTGCAAGGTAGAATGTGAGGCCTAAGGTGGAGTGAGATGGGTCCGGTGATCGAGCTCCGCCCAGGTGGCGGAGCTGGCGTCGAGCGAAGGTGGTCTACGGTGATGGACGAAGATAATGACAGCGCGAGGATCGGAGCTCCGTCGTGGAGCTCGGAGGGATGAAGGTGAAGCGAGAAAACAACGGTGGACGGCGAATAAATTAGGAGAAGTCAAAGGAAAAATTAAGGAGAAGATCAGAAGATGATGGAGGGGGTTACCTGGGGAATGGAGCTCAGATTTGAGCTCCAGGTCTTCGCTCGAGGGATCGGTAGGGTCCCGAGCTCGCGCAGCTTCGCGGAGGGAGGCTGCGACACGGCAGAGCTTGCCGTGGATCTCGCCGGAGAAGAAACTTGTCTTCGCTCGAAGACACACCCAATTGCTGTCACCAATGGATCGATCTGAGCTCGAGGAACCTCTCTGGAGTGGCGGATGGGGGTGAAGTCGGCCGGTGAGGGTGTATTTATAGGTTGAAGGTGGTGGGTTGGCTGGTGACGAGGCGAGGTTGGTGGTCGACGTGGGGCGACTCTGGTGGGAGTGGTGGAGCGTGAGGGAGCTGGCGAGGGAGAGGGATGAGTGGGTGACGTCGTGGGGGTGTCAGCGGTCGGAGAGGATGGCTGACGTGCGTCCAAGAATAGGAAGGGGGTGCCCCTCCCGCAAGGCAAGGGACGTGGGAGAGAGGGGCGCCCAGAGGTAGGAGACGAGGTCTCCACCGTTGGATCGTGTGATCCAACGGTGGGGATCAAGGGGGAGCTGGTCGGGTAGGATTAGATCTGGGGCGCGGAGATGATGGGCTGTGGTGTAGCCACGTGGCGCGTTGTGGGCGAAGCGCGAGCGAGCGGCCTGGATAAGGAGATGGAGCTGATCGAAGGGCCAAGACTCGCTGGAAGAGGGGCGGCTGTGATGGAGAGATCAAGGGTCTGATCAAGCGGCGTAGATGCTGCCACGTGGATGGCTCTGGTGAAGGCGCTAATGGGCGGTGCAGATCAAGGCAAGAGAAGATCTGATGGCTATGGATTTAAGCGCGCGTGGAAAAGGCTGGACCGTTGGATCTGAAGCGAGATCCAACGGCTGAGGACGCAGGCGGGTGAGGCGAGGGGAAGCGGGCCGCGTGGCGCAACCAGAGGGCGCCACGTGGTCTGCTGTGAGTGGTTGGAGAAAAATACACTTGTAGAGAGAAGAGGGGATCGAATTTGGAAAAACTCAAAACATGAAAGTTGTAGATCTCGATGAGATCTACAAGTTTCATATTGACCAAAGACGGAGATGAGGTCAAATATGATACATAAATACAAGGATACATAGATATACATAGATAGTATACAAAGTGGCCCAAAAACCCATCTTTCTCATACAAGCTCCAAATTCAATGAAATTAGTCTCATTTTAAAGGTCTTTTAATGTGTAGTATTCTAAGAGTAAGTAGACCTAATTCGGAGTTTGCATGAGGGCTTTATTTGCATTCTAATGTACAGGGGTTCTCAGGCTTTATTGGCTATTTTACAAAGGGGATTTTTGGCCTTTTTCCCTATATTATTAACTAAGGAGTACATATTATAGAGAAGAGGTTATTTTAGTGCATGGGTATTTTACAGGGGATTTTTGGCTTCTTATTTAAATGCAAATGAGCTGCTAAACTGCATGAGTTATGAATATATGCATGAATGCTATTTATGCAATATAAGGGGAAATATGCCTCTATTTTCTCGGGAACAAGGCTCTATTTTTGACTTTTGGAGTGATGAATCACAGATTCATCACTGCCTCTCACGTTAAGCACAAGTTTCAGCTATAATGTGTTACTTCCTCGTAATATGATCAAGTATCCTTAAACACGGCACCGCTTCTCTGCATCCATATAAGTCCAAATCACTACTGATTACTGAGCCTCTCCGACCTTACCAATAGGTTAAATAAGTTCCATTGCCTCCTGGGATTTTCCACACCAGATAGGAGATAGAAAAGTTGTGCCATGAAGAATTGGATATGTTATCACCCCAGTTTTGGTGTGAGAACGAATGTTAAAAGAAAAGATAATCAACATTTCCTTTCCCCGGATCACAAAAAGGCCAACTTACATAAGCATGATGCATTTATTTGCCTCAGGAAACCTTTGTTACTCAATGTTGACGTCGAGATCCACATCGAAAGTCTGACATTCACCGACATCTTTAACAGCCAAAACAAGAATGGGTAAGAAGAGGGTCTTTCAAGCTTGAGGGAAAACAAGCAGCTGTATAGACATGGGTAACTGAAAAAGGGATATCCATCCGCTCCCAAGAGTATGTAACAGCTATATACAACATGAACCCATGGATCAAGTACCAAAGTCCTGTAGATTGTTAGAACAATGATCTAAAAGCAGTGATATTTAGGAAAAGTTCTGAATGCCACTTCACCACCTCGAATCCTTGCATCATTTCTGGATCACAGAGACCTAGGAGCAAGTTTCCAAATCCAGACATTGAAAACAAATCCTTAATATATGATGTCTCGACCACAAATGTAAGGGTTTGTCACCACAACCCGCAGCGTGTCTCGGCCACTGAGGAACACAGGACTAGTCAGTTGTTACAGGACTAATACAAGTGTGAACAAATACAAGGGAGACATTTTACGAGCTAAAGATTCCAACTTTCAGCCATCGCATGAGCATGTGCCACCACATTTTCAGCATAGAAGCAATACTGACGGAATACAACCCCGATCATGACCAGCCAAAGAGCTCAAACCGTTGCCACACATCTTGTACGTATATAAGCAATCTAACAATGGATTTTGCACGTATATAACTGGAAATCTTGTTACATGAAGGAGCAAAAAATAGGATTTAGTGGCTCCATGCAGTAAAAAACAAAAAGAACTATTGATGCAAATAGAATTTTGAAATGATGAGAGTAAAGAGAATCGACACGACTAGCTTCACGGGTAAAAAGAACATGGATGGAGGTATAATTTCATAGAGAATAGGAGGAAAGCGATTAATGTGGATGAAAAACTCCAAATTTTTTTAATTATTAACTTGATCCCCATGGCAATGCCCTAATGACCCTCTTATATAAAGAGGGATGGAATTACAAAAGTATATAAAGAAAATAAAAATAAAATCCTACAGGTCCTATTTGATTGCTAAAATCACTCTAACTTAAATAAGCAAGTTATCTATCCTAGAATACTAAGATCTTAAAATAGCCTCAACTTATTTATCCAAAAGATTTCATATGGCATTGAACCCCGACAAAACCCTAATTTGATCGAAATCCTCATATGTTGTTGCCTCAATTCTCCTCCACTTTGAAAAATGTGCCTCCTAATGAGTTTCTTGATCACCAGACACGACGCATGAAGGCTTGATTTTGGTGCAACTAAATTTGTGATTGAAAAATAAACGACATCAATTTTCAAGGTCATGTTGGCCGTACATAGTTAATTTTGCTTTGATTAAGACCATGTTGGCACTCACTTGTTAAAGGCTATATGCCTCTTGGTGCCGTGCTTCATGTAAACATCTTTTGATGAAATGAAAGCAGTGCCTAGAGCTGCACAATGTCGAGCTTAGTAGTAATAAAATAAAATGAACTGAATTCTCTGCCCTAAAATATTAAGATCTTAAATTTATCTCAATTTATTTAATATAAATAAAAATCATTGAAGAACTCAAAATAATAAAAAAATACAAAACCTTATTTGATCAAAACCCTAATGCTTTCTCGCATAAGCTATGACACAAATTTACAACTGAATTGATGTTGGTGCATTCAGTCCTGAGCAATCTCGTAATTTTTGCAGATATTGTTGATACATGATTATAAATTTGCCATGTGAGTGAACAAACATGCTGATGTTTATTACCATTATATTCAAGATATAATTCAGAAGAGACTTTTAAACCTCTCTAACTTGTTTAGAATATCAAGTGACAGCAGACTCCTTGGCAAAGCTCTTCCTATAAACCGCTTCAAGTAGTATTACTCCAGGTTGAGTTCGATTGCCATATCAAGTCATCGGGTGGTTTGGGGGGGGGGGGGGGGGGGGGGGGGGGTCAATTTCTCCTCTCTCGTGTATTGTTTTTCTCGCTTATCATTTTTGGTTCTTAAGAGTAACTGCTTGTATTTATACGAGAAGACTGGAATTCTAAGGGAAGATACTAGAATTTTATAGGAAGATGGGAACCATATATCTCTAACATTTCAAGATGCGCAATACGGCGCGCCGTCAAATCACAAACCATTTCCGACAAAGAAACGCATACATTCCTCCGCGGACATCTGAACAACAACAGAGAGATAATTCATCAAAACAACCGGAAAAAATTGCACCTCTAATAGTGCTATCGCCAAGCTTCGGCAGCCCGCGCACCTGAAACCTTGTCTTTATCACATCCAACGGGCAGACGAACGTAGCTGCGATTACGCCTGCACCCGATCCCCCAAACTCATCAGAAAAATCAAATTTTGCACCAAAATCCCCAAAAACATCCACTAAATCCCAGACCACGGTAACGTACCAGCAGCAGCGCCGGCGCCCGCATTGCAGAGCACCCCCTTGGTGCTGTGGACTTGAGCGTCCCCGGGCATCGTCCCCGCACCACAACCACACCCAACGGAGAGCCGCAGATCAATCTCCGGCACGTGAGGGAGTCGCCTAGGGGCCAAAGCCGCATGGCAAGGGACCTGCAGCGAAGGGGGGTGCGGCGGCGGCGGGACGGGCGGCGGAATCTAGGGCTCCGGCCGGGGAGGCGGCGGCGGGACGACGGCGGGCGACTCCGCCGGAGGGGGAGATGTGGATGGATTTATGCGGCTTTCCAAGAAATCGTCGCCGGGAGGGAAAATAATGGGGGCAAGTGGAGATGGGGATTGAGATGTTTATGTATTTGCATCCACGCACGTGAGTCGCGAGGAATAGAAAACTCCCTGCGTTCGAAGGGAGGTGGTTAGTCCAACAACAGGGATGACTATTGGGTGAGGGGGTCTTTATAAATTGGGTTTTTAACGGTTGTACCTCTTTGAGACATTTCAATTTCAGTTATACCCTTCTCTTTTTGGGAATATCAGTTGCGCTTCGGACTTCTTACTATTCTATCACGTATGCTCGTCCGTCATTTTAATTATCACTGAGTTAATTATAGTTTAATCAAACTATGGTATAATTAAGAGGAGTGTCTCCGGAAAAAAGTATGCATCCCCCTTTCTCTCTTCCTCCTTCATCCTCACCCTCCCACCCTTCCTTCTCCTCCTCTGACCACCTCCTCCTCTATCCCCTCCTCCTACAACCAACATCCGATGTGATCCCAACACATATATATCACCTCTTACATGTTTGTAGTTGCCATGATGACGTTTTGTTCCACCAGAGTCGTGAATGGAAAGAATGGCAAGAAATTGGGGGTATCCACTCCTCCTGTTGCAAAGCCCACTCCATGTGGGAGGATCTAGAGACAGAGGGAGGACCTGGGGGTGGGGGGAGGAGGCAGGGTAGGGGGAGGCATGGGGGGCGACTGATGGGAGGACCTTGGGGCAGGGGAAGGATCTGGTGGGGAGGAGGCGGGGGCGGCTGGGGCAGGGGGAGGGGGCGGCTGGGGGGAAGGATCTTAGGGGTGGAGGGGGGACCTGGGGCAGGGGGAGGAGGTAGGGGGCAGGGGGAGGCGCGAGGGGCATGGGAGGCGAGGAGGCAACTTGGGGGGAGGACCTTGGGGCAGGACGTACGAGGAGGTGCATGGAGGGGGGGGATGCAGGGTGCAGGGTGGGGGAAGCTCGGAGCATGGGTGTGGGGGAGCTCGAGACGAAGGGAGGACCTGGGGATGGGGGATGAGGCAGGGGCAGGGGGAGGCATGAGGACAAGGAGATGCACGGTAGGGGGCAGGGGGAGGCGCGAGGGCATGGGAGGCGAGGAGGCAACTTGGGGGGAGGACCTTGGGGCGGGGCGTACGGGGAGGTGCATGGAGGGGGGGATGCAGGGTGCAGGGTGGGGGAAGTTCGGGGCATGGGTTGGGGGAGCTCGAGACGAATGGAGGACCTGGGGATGGGGGGATGAGACAGGGGCAGGGGGAGGCGTGAGGACAAGGAGATGCACGGAGAAGCTCGATGCAGAGGGCGGGGGTTGGAGGAGAGGACCTAGGAGCAGGGAGGAGGCGGGTGCAGGTGGAGGTGCGGGATCGACAGGAGGCAGGGGAAGCTCGGGGCAGAGGAGGCGACGGGCTAGGGGGAGGAGCTCAGGGAGGAGGCGATGGAGGAGCAGGAGGATGGAGGAGGAAGAGAAGGGGAGGAAGAGGATGGGGACGAAAGAAGAAAAGGGTGAGAAAATGACATGTTCAACCTTTATTTTATATTTAATTCTCATTATGTCCTCAAAGTTAACGTTTGTTTTCCATTGAAAATGAAAGGCAACTAACTTGAAGGACACAAGTGATAGAACGGCAAGAAGTGGGGGCACAACTGATATTCCCAAAAAGCGAGAGGCATAACTGAAACTACAATATCTCAGAGGGGCACAACTGATAAAAACCCTTATAAATTAAGGCTCCAACCCGACTCATTTGATATTATGTACTTCGGGTCCGGCCAATGACATCGGATCCTCTACTATTACGAGATTACAACAAAGGTGCCAATGACATCGGATCCTATGCTATAACGAGAGTTACAACAAAGGTATTGTGATCATGTTTTTTTTGCAAATCTCATTCCAAAATCCATTCTTATTAATCCTCGGTTAATGGTATACATGTCCTCCAAATTTCGCTAAAATCCGATGTAATTTGCTATTTTTTTCTTAGCGGTCAAAGATTCGATCAATATTAGAGCAACTTAAATTCCATTAAAAGGAAAAAATGAAAAAAAAGACATAGTTCTAAAATTCAAATGATTGAAATGTATTCCAAAACTCATAAGTATGTGGTCCATTTTACTCCGCATTCTTAGGAGTTTATTTTACAGTGAAACTTTTATCCTGTTGAACATGAAAAAAAGAGAGATTCTTGGATGAAAAATATCTGACCATTTTTTTTGGAAAATAAAAAGAGCATTCATCAATGGTGTGTAATGAAAATGATTTTATTTTTTTTAAGTTTTCCCTTCCGCAAGTTTGACGAAAGAGTAATTTATCAATTCTTGGAGAATGGAAAATGCCTGAGAGTTTGTTTTTAGGGTCATTACGTCCTCAGCAAGAGATTAATTCGATCTATATTCTAGAGCTTTTAAATCGTTATTTCTTGCCCCAAGGGTTTCAACTCCTTGATTAATAATGTCATACTTATTTTTTTTTATCATTTCTATGGTCTGTTTGGTTACTGGGATCGGGTGGTGGGGGTAACCTCTTGTGAATAGTAGTTGTTTGGATGATTATGAGGGTTGGAGAGGATTGGAATAAGGAATGTAATGTAATGTCATATTGATTTGTGATAGAATTCCAACCCAAAAGTAAGAATTCGGTGGGTCTTGCCCCTCGAATGATACTAAAGGGGCAAGGCTCACTGAGTTCTAATAGGACGAGAATTCGATCTATCTCATAACACAAAAAAAAGATGAAAAGACAAATCCTTTGCTCCATATGATGTTTAAAACTACTCTATTTCTTTGTTTCTAATGCTCTTTGCTTTTGAGAAATTGAATCCATTGATATAGCCATAGACAATCCAATATTATATGAATTTTTACAGATTGGATATTCTGCAAAGCGTTTTTGTACTAATTGAATGGAACCTTACCCTATAAAATTTCAACTATGATGAGATAATAAATAAAAATTTAATATGCGTAAAAATATAATATTCTTTTAAATCAAAACATTCAAATAAAAGTTTTTTTTAATTTTTTTTAAAGTTAAAGTTAATCGCAGGGGCTATCTCGATGTAACTCGGTAACCAAATCAACACTAGAAAATTCTCATTGGTAATTTGAGCGAAGCAAACAAAGTGTGACTAACGGAATAAGTTACATATTCAAGAGAACAACCCTAGAAGTGAAATACTTTGACTCTATGATTCTAGAAGTGAAATACTTTGATGGCGAATTTAGTTGCGAAATGCAACCATGCATTATAGTTTAAAAAATAAATCAAATAGGAAAATCTAGATATGTCTACAGAAAATTATGAATTTCCACCGGAATGCCGAGGACATCACTTCCCTTGGAATGGAATCATCATACGATCTTACAATATATGATTCCCCGTGGACTTACGCATTGTTCATTATATTACTTTTTTATTTCATCGATATCAATTTCTTCCCCTCTAAGTGAGATGTCGGTAATATATATCCAATGCCATCTGAGAAGGCGGTAGGATTTTTAGCAATAGCCACGTCATGCACTTTGTCTTACATGTGTTCGTTGGCATGCATACATTTATTCTACACCGACACATCAATAAAAGATTGCAGCACCGGGGGAATGAGGTTCCTACACCTCTCTTCATTAAAATCCCTAAATCCTAAGCTTCCCAATTGATATGGAGATGTCGCTTTTCTCCTCCACCTATGACGGGCTTAGTTGAAGGGGACTGAGATGATCACAAGATTGCTGCTAACGTGAGATGTTGGATTGGTGACTCTTCTGAGGTTTGATGTGGCTTATGGGATGCTTTGGTTTTTCGATTCCTTCCCGAGTATTCTTTATGCCGAAAACCTCAATCCTAAACCTCCTCCCATCGCTATTTTGTCGACACGAAACTGCTCAAAGCTTTTTATTGCATGTTCCACGATGAGTTTACTCGATCTGGTGTAGCCGATCAATTGCTTCTTCCAGATTTTAGAAAATTACTAGTGGGGAGCCCGTGCGTTGCACGGGGAAGTAAATTATTATAGAAAGTAATCATCTTCAATATCATAATCAATATTATAATGACAAAATCTATTATCTTGCATTATCATTTGTTGGTAGTTATATAACAATGATTTAAGTAAATGTTGTTCTACCTAGAGATAGAGATAGCTAGTAAGGATTAATAGAGAAAAGATACATGCTATCTTTCTTATCAAAGTGTATAACAATTATCACAATTTTTAGCCAATTTTTTATAGGTTTGAGTGGTAACAGTGAAAAATTGCCATTAGAAATGAAAATTGGTTGGCTTCTTGTTTCTTGTGAATTTCAGTTAGAATGTCATTTCTCACTCAATGATGTTCGTTCCTAAATATTGATTGCCATTACGAACAATACGATGACGTATAATTTGTTAGAACTTCAACAAAAAAATGTGAGTTTGCAATATGTAATATTAAATCGTTATCATATATTTGAAATCACAATATAACTAACAATGTCAAAAGTACTTGACATTATAGACACAATTTCTTCATAGTAGCTTCAATCGAATACGGAGTTATAGTTTTGAAAATGAAGACGGTAATTATGGAAGCATTAAACTACAACATCGATGACATAATTAAGATGGGATTATCACGCAACTTCAACAATATTCTTAACAATCCGACTATCATCCAGAAAAAATGATCTAGGAAGTCAATCTTCTCCGAACCGGCATTCTCGTCATAACCAACTACGTGATATTTTTATTGTGCATGTACTCTACCTTCATATCCTGCTTCTACCTATGTAGATCTAAAGGTATCCGATTGAAGATATGGTTCTTCTGCTACTTTGTATTCAACCATGGATTTAATCTCAAGAATTTTGATTGTGTCTTTCTCTTCCAATTCTTAAGGAAATTCAATGCAGTGTTGTTCAAGGAACTGGGTCTTTTCAAGCTTACATTCACGTGATCTTTTTGTGGTTTAAATTCCCGATCATCCATTGCTTCTTCTAACGAAGCCTCTTCAAATGCCCGTCAACACCATGCTAAAGTAGGTAGTCAAATGTGAAGTAATTAAAATGGAATCGCGGGGAGTTTCGGTACCTTGAGGATAATAGAACCCTCATCATAAAGTTGAGCTGTGGGAGCCTCCGAGTTGGAGAAGAGATCGAGTTTGTCATCCAACCCCTCGTGGTGGTTCCCGCTGAAGCATTTGCATTAGTTGCGAGTGTTGAAGCAGTTAATTGCTTCTATTATCATTGTTGTCTTGCAGAAAACTCTGGAACGTCTTTGCAAGGCAGACATAGCTTCTTCAGCTTTAATGGTCTCACGATCCTATTACTTTGCATATCCCGCTCCTCCAATGCGGAGAACCCATGGGAATTGCCCCTTAAGTAGTGATAAACTCAAAAATCGATCGGTCTTGTGTTCCACACAAGGCGGGAGCACAGTCGAAGTGTCGACCAATCAAAAGCTGAATTTAATCAACAATTAACCCACACTAAAGATCAATAAATTAGAAATAATGTGGAGTTAAAATTTATTTTTAACTCTGCACAAATGGTGTATAGTGACAAGTATGCAGAGAGTTCGAACACAGGGAGCAAGCAGGGTAATTCACCAAAGTGTGTGCACAAGTGTGTGTATGTGATAAGTCTACACTAAGCAAGCAAGCAACGATATTTTTGTGGGTTTTTTTTTTATTTTATAATTTTTTTTACTTTAATTTTTAATTTTGTATTTTGATTTTTACTTTTCTGATTTTTATAATTTTTATATTTTATATTTTTTTCTTTTCAATATTGGAATTTATAAACAATGTAATACAAGACAAGATAAAATATTTATAGAAATGTGCAAAAATATCCAAAAATTCAGAAATAAAATCTTTTTGGTATTTTTAGGATTTTCTACTGTTTTTGAGATTTTTGGAGATTTTTCGAGGTGTTTTTGGTATTTTTAAATACTGAAATAACTCAAAATAGTGAAACAAGGGCTGGCTGTGAGTAAAATGGGATTTAAAAATAGCAACCAGTACTCAAAAGTTTTCACACTAATTTTCAAATAAAGCTACTGAAATCTACAACAAACAGGAGCTGAGTTTGTATTTTTTTGGAGTTTTCCTTGGTTTTTAAAATTTTTTGGAAGTTTTTGAGTCTTTTCGAATTTTTAAGGTTTTTCTTTTGAGATTTTTAATGCTTTTTGGACTGACACTAAAATAGGTTAAAATAGACACTAGGTAATTTTTTTGGAATTTTTCAAATCGTTTTTATAATTTTTATGGGTTTTCTAATGCAGACAGTGAAATAAATGCATGTTTTTGATTTTTAATAATTGTGAAAATGCAATAAAATGCAATGTGAAAGTAAGGCGTGCAAGTACAAGATACCAGGAGCTTAACCCTATTTTTGTGGAATTTTAGGATTTAAAATGATAGATCAAATAAATGCAACAAGCATCCAATCAACAAACAGGCCTGGTAGGGGTATAAATGCAATTTTCAAAACATCCAGGGGCATACATGCAAATTTTCCACAAAATTTATACTGAACATTCAATTTCTAGGGTCAAACAGCAATTACAAAACCCGCAAGGGTACATTAGCAATTGTCCAACCAGGGCGCGTGACTTGCACGCGCCTGGTGAGGACTAAAGTGTAATAATCCAAAACCCTTGGGTTTACTTGCAAAATATCCAGAAATTTAACACATGCTACAAAAGTTTTAGTACTAGAGCAAAATACGATGAAGGCCGAGGGTGCCCTTGCAAAAATGCCCACACCGCACGTGAACTGGTCATGTGAGGTGACGTGGCGAGGGACCTGTACGCAAATAAGTAAACTACAGGGGTGTTTTCGCAAATATTACAAAACTATTACACTACGGACAAAAGTTTTAATACTAAAATATAAATACAAAATGCGCGAGGGTGAGGATGCAAAATACCCTCGGCGCGCGATCCAACGGCGATGAAGAAGCCACTTAGACACGTGGCGCGATCTGGACGGCCGATGACGCTTCGCTGGTGGACGTCTGAGATTAGATCTCGGCTGAGATCAACGGTGGCTGAGCGCTGATGATCGGACGGTCCACGTTCTAACTGGAGGGTCTCCTCGATCGGACGGCGGCAAAGGCAGCTGGAAGAACAAGGCGGAGCTCCGACTGGGCGAAGTTCGTCGAGCTCCTCCGGCTAGCTCCGATGGCGTTTGAGCTTCAAAATGGACAAGGAGCCTCCTCTGGTCCTTCTCTATCTCCTGGGGCATCAAAAATGCCTCGGCGACAGCCGAGGCTCGCTGGCGAAGGCAGCGGAGCTGGGGAGCTCGGCCGAGGTCCGGCGATGCTCAAAATTGCACCCAGGTGCGATTCCACAAGCGTTGACCTGCAAAAAGGTTAAGGAGGCCCAGGGCAAACTGCCTGGACCTCTTGATGGAAGTGGGGATGCGTGGATCGACGGGGAGATGATCGGCCGGAGGTGCGCTCCGGCCAAGTGGTTGAATCGAGTGACTGGAATGATGGAACTCTACTTTTTTTGAGGGGTTTTCATCCTAAAGCTAACAGGAATGAAATGCACGAAAAGAAATGAACAGGGGAAGCCCTCAATGACCGAAGCCAGAGGAAGAAGCAAACCTCGACGCCGGCGGTTGGCGGAGGTGCTGGAGTCGACCTCGACCTCGTTCGCCTTGGCTGTGGAGCGCGCGGTGGAGCTGTCACCTCCAGCTATGCTCGGAGCACCGGAGAGGCGGAGAGGGGTGGACCAAGGGGACTCAAACCGAGGATTGAAGTGGGGGGTTCGTATTTGAAGCATGGTAGGCGCGCGTTTTCGATGAGGAATCACGGGTGGATGGAGCAGATCTAGGAAGATCTACTAGGTCGGCGAGGTAGATGGATCGACAGTGAACAAATCTTATGAAGAGATCGACTACCCTCGAGCAACGCATCATGGCGAAAAAAATCGAGAAAGTCAGACCTCGGGAAGGTCCAACAAGAGGCGTAAGGCTTATGGCCAGGGAGTTGACCCGGGGTCAACTCTTCTGGCCACCTGGTTGGTCCACGTGGACCAACCAGGAAAAAGAATTAAAGAATGTTTTATTAATTCGTTTAAAAATAGAAAAAGGCTGAATTAATTTTTGGTTAAAGAATAAAAAATGTTCAAAATTTTATGTAGTATTTTATTATGATTTTTAATTTATTTTATGGAGTATATTTTTACAAGTTTGCATTTATACCCCTATATAGGTATATTATCTATATATTTGAGTATTTTATTTTTATTTAGGTATTTTTAATTTTTGTATTTTTATTTATGATTTTATAAAATTATAAAATACTTTTATATACATAAATATATTTTTATTTTATTTTTCTGATATGTTTTGTATATACAAGTAGGTATGTATAGGTATGTACAAAGGTTTTGTATCTATGTTTTGTGTATATAAGTATTTTTATTTTGATTTCTATTTTCATTTTTATTCTGATTTTAATATTCACAATTATTATAAGTACTATTTAAAACATAAAAATATAAAATTATAAAAATAATAAATAAATAAATAATAAGTTGAATATTTTATTCGGTACAATGTACAATGAGGGTCCAAAACTCAACTTTCAAACCGTAGCTCCGCCAAATGCGAAACCACCGCCATTAAATAGCTTATTTTCTTGTATATACAATTAAAGGTGAGTATGCTGCATTTGGAGTTTTCATTTATGAGATACGGGTCTGGGAAGTTGGCATTCTGGATTTTTATTCAGACCATAACTTTTTATCTGTACATTATTTTTCTGTGAAATCAATTTTGTATTTTTCTTTATTTAATTATCTACAACTTTCATGTACAAAGTTTCTTTATTTGATGTATAAAAAGTGGAACCAAAAATAGGTCCCAAAATGAATAAGAAATGAATAAAATAACATAGGTATTTGACCCTTATCTCCCCCTACTTTATTCCTGGTCGACCTATTCATCAAGATGCCTAGGTCTCGGGGTTTCGGGTCATAAAATATTTACAATCTTTTATTCTTTTTTCTTTTCTTTATTTATTCTATAATTTTGGCCTTAATTACAGTGTTTTATACACTAAATAGATGCATATGCATGAATGATAATATGATGAAATAAAGGCTATTTACAGGTATTTGCTAAGGTTTTTGGTGCCAAAATGATAGAATAAAGATGATGAAATGTGGATTCATCATCCCCCTATACTTTACCTTTGCTAGTCCCTAGCAAACACTTATGCAATAAGTGCAAAAGAAAAAGAAAGAAAAGAAAAAGAAGAAAGTTGGGATTGATTTGATTATTAAACTTGTCTTCACAAAATCAAAGTTTAGAGCTTAAGTCGGACCTTTGGAACTTTAGTGCGGTCGGAACCTTAATGGGAACCAAATTTGAAATCCAACAGTCCTTGAGACTCCCAAAACTCTGTCCAAGTCTCCTCAATAGCCAGGTCAGAAATACTTCAACTCATACGCAAACTCTTACGACTATGAATCTGACTTGTACAGTGTAAGTGATATGTAGCTCTCCACCTCAGAAGTGACAACGAGACAACCTCCCCCAACCTGGTAACTCTAATGCCTCGGTCTAGCAACTCTTTCCTCGAGAAGCGGGGTATTCCCTTCTAAGTTCAAGTGCAACCGGCTCAAGAAGAGGGGGAAGAAGTATAGACTTTTGGAAGCTCAGCCAGTGTAGCCAAGTCTCCCGCTGCAAGCTTCATGAGATGTAACATGGATATCATAAGCTTTTGCTTTATTGAACTATATACACTCCGGTGGGGTTATTAAATTTTCAATCCGACCCACCACTTTTTTGGAGTTCTTTTTGCATTTTGCATTTTTTTTCAAGGACTTCTGTACAACATATCTACATGGTGCAGCATATATACAAGAAATTTTCCTCTTGAGCCAGTAGACTATCCCTCTTTTGAAGCTTTATTGCAACCCACGGCTTCTGTCTTTAGCCTTCATCACCACTAGACCAAGTTGAGGTGCACTTCCTTCACTATAAGAAGAAGAGAGGTTCCGCCTAGAAGTACTACCCTCATATGCTACCCCAAGCTAAAGGAAACTGCCTCCTCACCACCTCATCCGTGGAGAGCTATGTGAAAGGTGTAGATGTCCAAGTTAGGTCATTATCAACAAGAGTCGTGCGTGTGCTCCGAAATACTCTACTTAGGCAGTCAAGAATCCATTGAACCAAGTCCCGTGATCCTCAAAGAATTAAGTCAACTAGACCTGAAGTACCTCAAACTCAGTTCCTATAAGGTTCCTGTTATTAGGTAGATTTTAAGGTCCAATCAAGCTCCAATCTCCGGATTTTACTTAGACTTGTTCAACTATCAAACTCAATCCGAAAGATGCTCATGCCATGCTATGCAAGAAATATTTTTGTGATGCAATTTTCAAGATTTTGAACTTTTTATGGATTTTTGAAAAGATGATGCATGCGTATGCAGATGCATTTTTTTGTATTTTTCAAGAAGATTTTTCAAATGTTTTTGGATTTTAGTTTTGCAAATGTTTTTGGGATTTTTGAAAACAAAAAGATTTTGGCTGCAAACTAGGTTAAAATATGTACACGGGAGTGCTTCTTATATATATAAGAAGTGGATTTCAAGAATTTACAAGGGTAAGTGGTCAGTTTTAAACATATATATATATATATATATATATATAGTGGCTTTTTAGTGTGATGTATGTATTCCTCAAACTTATTTGACACAAGCTTTTCACACAATTTTTGAAAACTATAGTCCAAAATAATTTTCACAAACATGTACACACATTTGAAAATCATTTTGCAAAGGTTTTCAAAACAGTATATATAGGTTTTTCAAATACTTTTGCAACCATTTTTTCAAACCATTTGCAAATTATTTTTCAAACATTTTATTTTACACAAAGAAAATAAATTTTACAAACCACACATTTTTACACAGGTTGAAAAAATGTGAAAACATTTTCAAAATAGTTTTCAATAGATGTTTCACAAAGATTTTCAAACTATTTTTTCAAATATTTTGCAAAAAACATTTTTCACCTGATCAGTATATGCAAAAAGAGTTTGAGGAATGATACACCTTTTTATTAAGGAATTTTAATGAATTTTAAAGAATTATTAGCCATATTAAGAAAATACGAAAGTACGAGTTATGGCTAAAGTATATACGCAGTATATACGACCCCCCTATACTTAGCTTGAGCTATGTCCTCATAGATCGGAGAGAAAAGAGAAGACATAACTCGTACTAAGTATAGGCAAGTCTAAAGAATGAATGAATTAATGAATGAGAAGTTGACCGTCCCCCCTATACTTAGGATCAAATAATCCTAAGTATAGCAGACTGTACACAACGCAGGGAGGGTCAAGGGTGGGAATGAACAGATCGTACTCAGATTGTCTCCCCCTATACTTAGGGTAAGATATCCCTAAGTATAGACAAGAAGAGGAGACAATGGAGAGGATCAAAGAATAGAAATACTCGGGGTGCACACCCCCCTATACTTAGGACAAAGTACGTCCTAAGTATGGAAACTGTCTACAAGGGCTGCATCTTTTTGATAGATGAAGAAGGTAGAAGAAGAAAGAAGAAAAGGAATAAAATATATCGACCGATGAAAGAGTGATATGGACAGATGATCTGTACAGCGGAAGATAAAAGTGATCATCATGTATGAGATGCAGATGATATGAGTCAAAGGGCACATCTCATACCAGAAGAATGGGGGCAACGTCAATGGTCGGTGGATCATGATCAAGATATAGTTTCAGGCGTTGACCATTGACGCGGAATGTAGAGGAAGATGACGGTTCGGATATGTCGATGCTACCATTGTCATGTACCTTCCTGACCACATACGGACCTTTCCACTTGCTCTGCAACTTCCCTGGGAATAATTTCAGCCTGGAATCAAACAACCATACTCTCTGATCTGGCTCAAACTGTTTATGGTTGATATGCGAATCGTGCCATGTCTTCACTTTCTCTTTATACTGTAGGCTGTTCGAAAAGGCTGTGTCTCTCAGTTCTTCCAGGGCTGCCAATTCTGCTCTTCTCTGGTCTCCTATACTCTTCGGATCCAAAAGTAACTCAGTGACTGCCCAAAAGGATTTGTGCTTGATCTCCACTGGCAAATGGCACGGCTTGCCATAGACGAGACGAAAGGGAGATGTCCCCACTGGCAAATGTCCCCGGCAACGGCGCCATTTGATAAACTCAAAAATCGATCGGTCTTGTGTTCCACACAAGGCGGGAGCACAGTCGAAGTGTCGACCAATCAAAATCTGAATTTAATCAACAATTAACCCACACTAAAGATCAATAAATTAGAAATAATGTGGAGTTAAAATTTATTTTTAACTCTGCACAAATGGTGTATAGTGACAAGTATGCAGAGAGTTCGAACACAGGGAGCAAGCAGGGTAATTCACCAAAGTGTGTGCACAAGTGTGTGTATGTGATAAGTCTACACTAAGCAAGCAAGCAACGATATTTTTGTGGGTTTTTTTTATTATATATTTTTTTACTTTAATTTTTAATTTTGTATTTTGATTTTTACTTTTCTGATTTTTATATTTTTATATTTTATATTTTTTTCTTTTCAATATTAGAATTTATAAACAATGTAATACAAGACAAGATAAAATATTTATAGAAATGTGCAAAAATATCCAAAAATTCAGAAATAAAATCTTTTTGGTATTTTTAGGATTTTCTACTGTTTTTGTGATTTTTGGAGATTTTTCGAGGTGTTTTTGGTATTTTTAAATACTGAAATAACTCAAAACAGTGAAACAAGGGCTGGCTGTGAGTAAAATGGGATTTAAAAATAGCAACCAGTACTCAAAAGTTTTCACACTAATTTTCAAATAAAGCTACTGAAATCTACAACAAACAGGAGCTGAGTTTGTATTTTTTTGGAGTTTTCCTTGGTTTTTAAAATTTTTTGGAAGTTTTTGAGTCTTTTCAAATTTTTAAGGTTTTTCTTCTGAGATTTTTAATGCTTTTTGGACTGACACTAAAATAGGTTAAAATAGACACTAGGTAATTTTTTTGGAATTTTTCAAATCGTTTTTATAATTTTTATGGGTTTTCTAATGCAGACAGTGAAATAAATACATGTTTTTGATTTTTAATAATTGTGAAAATGCAATAAAATGCAATGTGAAAGTAAGGCGTGCAAGTACAAGATACCAGGAGCTTAACCCTATTTTTGTGGAATTTTAGGATTTAAAATGATAGATCAAATAAATGCAACAAGCATCCAATCAACAAACAGGCCTGGCAGGGGTATAAATGCAATTTTCAAAACATCCAGGGGCATACATGGAAATTTTCCACAAAATTTATACTGAACATTCAATTTCTAGGGTCAAACAGCAATTACAAAACCCGCAAGGGTACCTTAGCAATTGTCCAACCAGGGCGCGTGACTTGCACGCGCCTGGTGAGGACTAAAGTGTAATAATCCAAAACCCTTGGGTTTACTTGCAAAATATCCAGAAATTTAACACATGCTACAAAAGTTTTAGTACTAGAGCAAAATACGATGAAGGCCGAGGGTGCCCTTGCAAAATGCCCACACCGCACGTGAACTGGTCATGTGAGGTGACGTGGCGAGGGACCTGTACGCAAATAAGTAAACTACAGGGGTGTTTTCGCAAATATTACAAAACTATTACACTACGGACAAAAGTTTTAATACTAAAATATAAATACAAAATGCGCGAGGGTGAGGATGCAAAATACCCTCGGCGCGCGATCCAACGGCGATGAAGAAGCCACTTAGACACGTGGCGCGATCTGGACGGCCGATGACGCTTCGCTGGTGGACGTCTGAGATTAGATCTCGGCTGAGATCAACGGTGGCTGAGCGCTGATGATCGGACGGTCCACGTTCTAACTGGAGGGTCTCCTCGATCGGACGGCGGCAAAGGCAGCTGGAAGAACAAGGCGGAGCTCCGACTGGGCGAAGTTCGCCGAGCTCCTCCGGCTAGCTCCGATGGCGTTTGAGCTTCAAAATGGACAAGGAGCCTCCTCTGGTCCTTCTCTATCTCCTGGGGCGTCAAAAATGCCTCGGCGACAGCCGAGGCTCGCTGGCGAAGGCGGCGGAGCTGGGGAGCTCGACCGAGGTCCGGCGATGCTCAAAATTGCACCCAGGTGCGATTCCACAAGCGTTGACCTGCAAAAAGGTTAAGGAGGCCCAGGGCAAACTGCCTGGACCTCTTGATGGAAGTGGGGATGCGTGGATCGACGGGGAGATGATCGGCCGGAGGTGCGCTCCGGCCAAGTGGTTGAATCGAGTGACTGGAATGATGGAACTCTACTTTTTTTGAGGGGTTTTCATCCTAAAGCTAACAGGAATGAAATGCACGAAAAGAAATGAACGGGAGAAGCCCTCAATGGCCGAAGCCAGAGGAAGAAGCAAACCTCGACGCCGGCGGTTGGCGGAGGTGCTGGAGTCGACCTCGACCTCGTTCGCCTTGGCTGTGGAGCGCGCGGTGGAGCTGTCACCTCCAGCTATGCTCGGAGCACCGGAGAGGCGGAGAGGGGTGGACCAAGGGGACTCAAACCGAGGATTGAAGTGGGGGGTTCGTATTTGAAGCATGGTAGGCGCGCATTTTCGATGAGGAATCACGGGTGGATGGAGCAGATCTAGGAAGATCTACTAGGTCGGCGAGGTAGATGGATCGACAGTGAACAAATCTTATGAAGAGATCGACTACCCTCGAGCAACGCATCATGGCGAAAAAAATCGAGAAAGTCAGACCTCGGGAAGGTCCAACAAGAGGCGTAAGGCTTATGGCCAGGGAGTTGACCCGGGGTCAACTCTTCTGGCCACCTGGTTGGTCCACGTGGACCAACCAGGAAAAAGAATTAAAGAATGTTTTATTAATTCGTTTAAAAATAGAAAAAGGCTGAATTAATTTTTGGTTAAAGAATAAAAAATGTTCAAAATTTTATGTAGTATTTTATTATGATTTTTAATTTATTTTATGGAGTATATTTTTACAAGTTTGCATTTATACCCCTATATAGGTATATTATCTATATATTTGAGTATTTTATTTTTATTTAGGTATTTTTAATTTTTGTATTTTTATTTATGATTTTCTAAAATTATAAAATACTTTTATATACATAAATATATTTTTATTTTATTTTTCTGATATGTTTTGTATATACAAGTAGGTATGTATAGGTATGTACAAAGGTTTTGTATCTATGTTTTGTGTATATAAGTATTTTTATTTTGATTTCTATTTTCATTTTTATTCTGATTTTAATATTCACAATTATTATAAGTACTATTTAAAACATAAAAATATAAAATTATAAAAATAATAAATAAATAAATAATAAGTTGAATATTTTATTCGGTACAATGTACAATGAGGGTCCAAAACTCAACTTTCAAACCGTAGCTCCGCCAAATGCGAAACCACTGCCATTAAATAGCTTATTTTCTTCTATATACAATTAAAGGTGAGTATGCTGCATTTGGAGTTTTCATTTATGAGATACGGGTCTGGGAAGTTGGCATTCTGGATTTTTATTCAGACCATAACTTTTTATCTGTACATTATTTTTCTGTGAAATCAATTTTGTATTTTTCTTTATTTAATTATCTACAACTTTCATGTACAAAGTTTCTTTATTTGATGTATAAAAAGTGGAACCAAAAATAGGTCCCAAAATGAATAAGAAATGAATAAAATAACATAGGTATTTGACCCTTATCTCCCCCTACTTTATTCCTGGTCGACCTATTCATCAAGATGCCTAGGTCTCGGGGTTTCGGGTCATAAAATATTTACAATCTTTTATTCTTTTTTCTTTTCTTTATTTATTCTATAATTTTGGCCTTAATTACAGTGTTTTATACACTAAATAGATGCATATGCATGAATGATAATATGATGAAATAAAGGCTATTTACAGGTATTTGCTAAGGTTTTTGGTGCCAAAATGATAGAATAAAGATGATGAAATGTGGATTCATCAAGTAGCCTCTTTGGCAGTGATTTCGTTCCGCAATTGCCGATTTCTGCTTGGAAAAAATGAAAAAACCTCAATTTTTTTATTTTTCTATTGACATGTGATCGAGCATAAGTTTATATTCGAAGCCTCTCATGCCTAATATTTCACGTTGAAATCTAAAAGGGAAATATGCGTGCTCATTGTTTGAAGTAGTTTAAATTGATTTATTTGTCTGGAGACCACTAAAAGCGGACATACCATCGAAATTGAAGTTGGAAGATGGTTTTTACAAACCCAAAAGAGAAATTGATCACCACTTGGACCTTCTCAATTCATGAAATTGCATATCTTCTGGTGGAGTTCTCATCTCATACTCAAACCTGAATATTCTTGTGCATATATCGAACCTGTGCTCCTCATCTTCGCCATCATTCCAAGAACTTGAAGGTACGTCTTGGATGGATCCATCTGTTCCTCCCGAAGCAATCACCTTCTTTGGTTCAGGAGCAGTCATGTTGCCTTCATCGATCTTCCTATCCCCCGCAACGACCCGTTTCCAGCTCCATGTGACTGTTTGTTTGAACTACGGTTGAGTACTATCTTTAATTTGTTTACATGGATTCACTTCAGTTGCATCCATTGTAGATATGGAGGATGGGATGTGTTTTTCAATGGTGTCTTGCTCAAGAGGGGGGTGTTTTGTTTTTCTTGTAGATGCGATCTCATGTGGCCGCGACGAACCCTCTCAGAGCTGAAGGCCTTACTACACAATTCATGCTGATTCCACTTAACCCCATCTTTTACAGGAGAGTCCTCGTCCATGTGGATTTTTCCTTCCTATCACCATTTATTGACATCTCTTTTGTCTCTTCTTGGTGTGGAGTTTCGAGAGTAGGTTCATGATTGTCTCAGCCATTTGATGTGCTTTCAAGAACCAAGAAAGTAAAGCAGGGGATTTCGGAAGGGAGTCTACAATAGAGATATTTTGTTGTAACATCGTGATCCTTGAATTGGTATTTCTCTCGTGTCTGATAAAATGGGTGATCATCTCAGGTGAAAAATAGCTCGAATCTTCAACACATACAGGTTGCGTATGTGCATCAACGATGGACGGGTTAGTAATTTTGTCGATCAAGTCTGTCTGCATTCTCATCGTTATGTAATGCTTACTGATGGGTTTTAGAATACAAAACATGCCTGCCTTGAGGAAGGAACCAATGACTGTTATGATGATTGGAAACAGACAAAGTATGTTTCCTATTTGGTACTATACTGTAATCTATATTCGACTGAATAGGTTTGCTTGGTACCCGTTTAGTCGCATAAATGCTCGTCAATGGGGTTCTCAGGTAGAGGGTCTGATGAAGCTAATAAAAGGAGAACAAATGAGATCATTCAACATTGGAAACCCAACGAAATTCACAATGCTCGAACTCGCCAATGGTTCGGAGAGGGTTCGACCCCAAGGATCTTCCTCTGGGAGGAGAGGGCACGTACGACGGGATGGAGGGAGAGCGAACAGAGTCCGGCGTCGGACTGCTAGACGCGACCGAAGCGGTCGGTGTTGTTGGTGAAGTCGGGGCCGAAGAGGGCGGAGCCGCAGGTGAGGCGGTCGTAGTTGATGAGGATGACATCGTGACCCCTGATGGAGGAGTCGTATGAGAGGGGGTCGATGGAGCCGACGACAGGGGCATCGATGGCGATGCCGTGGAAGCAGATATCGGCGGTGAAGGAGGAGGGACTGCGCCCTCGTGGAGGTCGGGGGGAAGAAGCGAAGAGTTCCCTCCTGCAGGAACTGGAATACGTGCGGCTGCGAGACCTCGGCGGGAGAGCCGCCCGAAAAGAAGCGGTACGATAGCCACTGGTAGCCGAAGGCGTCGCCCAAGTGGAGCAACCTTGTCGACGAGAAGCTGGGGTTCTGCAACAGAGGCAATTTTGGATGGGGCCGACATTGTTAAAATAGGGAAGGGCAATTCTGGGAAGATTCCTGGAGATGAGAAGGGCGCAAATGGAATGTTTGATGCAAAAAGTAATGGACTGACGCTCCTTAATATATATATATATATATATTAGATGTGGCCTTTAGTCCCTGAGATGTTTGTTTTCTCTCTGCCATTATATACTTTTCTTAGTATTTATGATATTATAAATAGAAAAGTTATGTTCATGAGGTCACATGTACGCGGTGAGATCTTCATATCTCAACTACATGTGAATATTTCTTCTCCTTAATTATGATTATTATTTTTGCTTCCTCCGTTCCTAATTCAAGTACATGATAGTGGAGATTTTTCATCAAAAATCGACTCCATCACCCGTCCTTTGATAACCCAACAGAGGGAGATTTAATTAGTAATAGGACCTGTAGCAACTTCAGGTTGTGCAAACATCATCAGGTTTATTGTTTCCATAAGAAGGATGAAACGGTTCCACATCATGTGCACTAATATGATCAAGGACATCCTTCTTCGGGTCCTGAGATGTTTGTTCCTTCCCTGACGTTACATAGTTCTCTTAATATCTATATAATTCTAATTTGAAAAGTTCTGCAAAGGAGGTCACGAGATCATGCTGAAATCTCCGTATATCAATAAATGCGAGACTTTCTTCTCCTAGCCCAAACTAGCTAATCATACTTATAATGATATATTATAGCAGAAGTCCTTAATTTCAATTATGATTACCGTCCAAAGATCGTCACCTGCAAATACTAATATCTTCTTAATGATACTAATATTTGTTCAATTACCATTGTGGTAATCTATATACTTTTCAGTATCATCTATCTAACTCAGTTGTGAGTCATGTATTTTTTTCAACTCATAATTTGTTTCACTTTTACTATAGTTTGGTTGTGAAGGAGCAATTAGAGAAACATTTACCTATATATTACGTTACTATTGACTCAGTCCTAAAATACATTGTATTTTCTTCTTAATGTCAAACTATTGTGATATTGTTGTGTATTACCACTATAAGAATGCTTTGGTACCGTCATTTATTATTTTATTGTTATAGGATAGAGGAATTCTCTTACTAAGTGTCATCCTACTGATAGGCATCAATTTGAAGATGTTGCTACGTCGATTGAGTTTTTCTCCAATTCTACCCATGAAACTGTGTCTTACACTTTTTTATTAATCCTGTCATAATTCGCATGATGGAAGCATGCTTCTGGATCTCACATAAAATAGATCATCTGTACTACCGGAGTTGATTACGCATTGCTAAAAATTGCATCGGTCTTTAGGGTCAAGTACGTACTCTATGAAAGAATGAAAAGTTGTGCTTGATCATGTATTTGTACAATCTATTTCTTAAATATCTTTATATTTTATGGTTGATTTTCTAAATGTATTAATCCTAGGTATTTCATAATATATTCTTTGTTCTAGCTTTAATTTACGAGTTGTTGTGAATAATTTCCACCTGAATATAGTATGTTAATCTTTGCTCTTCTAATATGAAGGAAGTTATGAATTAAATACTAAGAGTAAGAGGTGATCATTAGGTGTAGATAGACTTGCTATAGAAGGTAGCACCATTAAACAACATTTTATGATGTCTTCTATGGAATAAAGTCCTTGCAAATTATGTCTTATTACCATTAATGTACGCCACATTTTTTATAATTTCATGGAATGTAAAATTATTGAGAGACATTGATGTATTTATGTATATGTCCCTCCCTTCTTCTATTTGTTTTTGAGAATGTTTTCGGGTCCATTAATCGAATATTTTAATATGACATATTAATATTGTAGTGATCATTTTGTAATTGTCTCCCATTTCTTGTACTATGTTTTTATGCATTTTAAAGAAATGGATTCTCACGCTTTCTCCCCTCGAACGGAGTGCTCAGATTACAAAGATCTTGGAGTGAGTGTTCCATCAACTCCTTCTGTGGATGTAGATTGTATATCATTATTATTGTTATGGAAGTTTATCTTCTGCAAAGTTGGTTTTGACTCTCACATAAACATTTATTTCCTCTTCAAGCTAAAGTACGTTGGTATCACTGAGTTGACACTTGACAATGAGATGCAAAACTCGTGTGAGATATGTTATTTTGTTGAGAAAGAATGAAGAAAGACAAACTGATTTAGAATGTTTTTTATATATAACTATTATTTTTCATTGGAATTTTTGCCAGAATACAAATGATGCTTTTTTGTATATTATAGCTTCAGACAATACCTTTTTATATTATAGCTTCAATTTGTTGTCAATGCAGTGTTGTTTAACCTAATGTGAATAAAGTTGTTACTGAATTTGCTTCAGTATCTGACCATTTCATTAGGACATGGCCATTAATAATGTCAGATCAAATCGTGGAATAGAGATAAGGAAGTTTTCTCAAAAAGCTATTAAAATTCTACCCAATCAAAATGTTGGACCTTCTATCTTATCTTATTTCACTTTTTCGAGGTATATTTTTTCGTGCTCGGCTTAGCTTGTGACATGGGCCATGTGCACGTGCACATAGAATCTTATTTGAATTCTTTCTCAGATTTAATCATCATGCATTCTTCGCATGGAAATTTCCTTATTTCACTATTAATGGGTGAAATTTTAAAATCATATCCATGTATCATATATGAATATATATGAATATCCTTCTTATGAACATGGTTATTTGCTAGAAATCGCATCTTGTGTTTTGACAGGCGTTATCATGACATCAAAGCAAAAGTATGGAGGGGCATATTTTTACTTAACAATGAGGAGAGTTTGAGACATGCGGAGGCATTGATGCGGAGTGAAAATGTAACGTCCCGAGCTTAGTTCCCCGGTCCGTTAGCGAGGCAAACTGGCCCTGACAACTTATTGGGTTCGGACCCAATTGGATCCGTTGACAACCACCCAAAATGCTTAAGCCCAAGTTATCAAGTAGTAATCCTCACCACTTATATACCACACCCACACTTTGTGAGTTTTCCATGTGGTACTATGTTTGGGGTTAGGGTGTTACAACCTCCCCCACTTATATTCGCAACGTCCCCGTTGCGACATGGCCCATCACTTATTCCCAGTGATAGTGGCGGTTGCACGCTCCGGGTAGCCATTTCCTCCAACCTCTTTGTAGGGGCGGCTCCACCTCTCGGGTAGCCCTTTCCGCTATCAGAGAGAATTTTGCTCTGATACCATTTGTAACGTCCCGGGCTTAGGTCCCCGGTCCATTATCGAGGAAAACTGACCCTGACAACTTGTTGGGTTCGGGCCCAAATGGACCCGTTGACAACCATCCAAAATGCTTAAGCCCAAGTTGACAAGGTAGTAATCCCCACCACTTATATACCACACCCACACTTTGTGAGTTTTCCATGTGGTACTATGTTTGGGGTTAGGGTGTTACAGAAAATGCGGCGGGGTGAAAATGTCTAGCAGAGAGAATAGACTCTTTTTTCTCAAGTGGTTGCAATGGGATGTCGTTGCAGTAAGGTTGGCTGTGCAAATGAAGGCAGTGACATCGTCGATCGTGCAATGAGGTGGTCATGTGTCATGGTTGGCTTCTACAACAGAAGGCGATTACAATGGAGGCGAGATTGCTTAGAATTAGAGCAACATCATATAAGGCATTACAAATAAATTACCTCCTTGGTGTTCCACAAAAAAATGATCCTAGTGATGATGCTTGATCTATTGTGTAGTGTTTACGACCTCTAAGTCTTGGTTAAAATGAAAATATTGTTGAATGATACTAAAGGGATTCTTTTGTATTATGTTTAAAGATCTAAACATGCTTAGATACAATGATGAGATGTTCTATATAGACATGAGAATGTAAAGGAAGTTTCTCAGAGGATGATGCCAAAGGAGGGGGAAATTTCAAGGAGAAAACTCACCACAAATAATTGGCAAATATTCCTCCGTATTTTCCAGTTTATATCTATTGTGGTAAGAATGCAATACGGGCTCTTTTAATTGAAAAATGTGGTTGAGTGAAACATAAAATGAATACTACAAAGGGGGTAGGAGATCTTCCCATGCCCTCAAACTAAAAGAAAAATTAAATTGCAGTAAAATTTGAAGTCACCTAAGAAATACTTGTTACATTATATCGAATAATCTCCTAATGTCAAAAACGGGTTTATTAATCAAAATATACTCCATCCAGAAAAAGGCCCTTCATGACGTTCAATTTATCTAATTCAAATTCCAATATATAACATAGGAAAAAAATATGACTTTTATAATATCTCAAAATTATAAAAGGAAAAAAGCCATACATGAGTGGAATGATTTATATGTTGCCATTTTTACGTGCAAGTAAAATTTTATTCAGAAATTCAAGAGATAGAATACCATCCATAGACTAATTCGTATGTACAATAAGAATTTTGTCCAAGATGGATTTCGCAAAATTGAGATTGATTACTCATTCTTAGAGTAACTCATAGACAACAACAATGAGACAACAACAATGGCTAAAAGTAAAGTTATGTTCACCAAAAAAGAGCACAATCTAAAAACATGAAATAACAACAATAATAACAACAATAATGAGGAAATGCTAAAAATAAAAAGATGCCCGTGGAACAGTTACTGTTCAGAGTACTGTAGTAAAAATTTTGTTATATTATAATATTATTATGTTCATCTTTTCCTTTTTTTATAGGTGTGTTTATTTTGATTGAGGCGGCGCAAGACTTCGATAGACATGGCAGGAGACCTTCGGTATCTCGGTAAGAGGTGCCAGACATCAAAGGAGGATCTTTCTCGACCGCCTTTGCTTAAACCCCTCCCCCTCCACCCACTCTTGCTGTTGACTCGACTCGTGCGGTTGCCGCATCTGTCGACAGTTGCATTGATCGCATCTGATGCTATCTGAAGGCTGACTCTCTCTACTACAATGAGATGGATGTTTGTGAGTTGGAGCCGAAACATTTGCAGCAACATCGTCAATTTTGTGCACCTTGACCACCTTCAGGTCCGATTCTTTTCCTTATTAGACCTCTAAGAACACAAACCACTCCCTGAATCTGTTGTCCCAATCTTATTAGATTTCAAAAAACTCTAGAGCCATCACCATCATCTAACAAATCATGGCGGAGCACAACATGCAAATGAAGATGAGGAAACAGTTACTTCAGTTACTTCCATAATGAGGAATTGGTGCAATGGTTGTTTAAGACCACAGAAGGTGAGCCATGAAGCCAATGGGGTTGTTGTGAACTGGAACGACACAATGTCAAAGGTGGGGCACAAAGGATTCGGCGGCACCCGACGAATGACTGATCCTCAACGAAGATGGAATGCAACATAATTTTTTCCCAACTACTCACATTAGTATTTTTGGTCCTTCTCATTCGACGAACTAGCAAGACCAGGAAGCAGTAGGGAAGTGTCCTTGGTAGAGGAGGAGAGGAGTTTCCTTTTCCCCATATCTCCATTAAAGAGGAGAGATGCACAATATTGTTAAATACACCTTCTGAGTAGATTGAATTATATTTCTAAGATTCACTATTTAATTTTTGGTTGAATTTTAAATTTGATTGCTTAAGTAATCATGTGTCGAATCGATTTCGGATTTCGGATATGAAAATATCAAGGATATTTTTCTTCTGTTACTTGGGGGAGTGGTGGGTTAGATATTGTGCATCTTAAATTTTAATTTGATAATAATATTGATTACACGATGGATCACGTCATATTATATCAATTGTAATCGCCTTCAAGTCAGGCACTGTTTGTCCATCATATTTTACATTCTCCTCATATGTGTGTGCGTGTTTTGACTGTACAACATATTTACTACAAGAATGTACAAAAGAATATACGTGTATAGAATATTCCATTAAATGTATGCCCTTTCTTCTTTTTTCTGATTCGTTTGATTTTTTTCAAAAAAAGCACAACGTTTATTGATATGTTTCTTTTTCTAATGAGGATTTGTACTTGGTAAGTGATGTATCTCAATTCTTAAACGATGCATCACATATATGGGTGTTCTCATGTGATTCTACATGATTATAACATCATATACTTTTTGGGACATATGATTATAAAATATCAGCAACTAGATTTTATGAGCTTGCAACCATGATGTATAAGAGAAAGAAAAGGAGATCACTCATAATTATTTCTGCATAAATTCTCAATTCTTCTTAATTGTGTGTATCATTAGCTTGTTTTCCATATTCAAATTAGTTTTTGATATTTTCCTTGATTTTTTTGAACGTGTGTATCATTAGCCTAAGTTTGTCATATTCAAATCAGTTTCCACCATTTACCTTCATTTTTCGCAAATTAAGTTTCAATATTTTCCTTGATTTTTTTGCATGTGCGTTCAGGTTCACACTAGCTATATATTAAGAGGTGTGGTGTAGGCACTGCAGGCTACAGCAGCTACTGTAGCTACAATGTCTACCTAATTAACATATTTAATAAAAGCTGCCATATTGATATCTAATGTAAATGGTTGATTGGTACATTATCTTGGGATTAAATAACAAGGGTAGGAAGTGGTGCAGGTTCGAGACTTCAAATTATATTGAAATTTACCTAAAACTCGTTAAAATATTCATTGCATGTTTTTAATTTAAATTTTAAAAAGGAATTGATAATTTGGTCAAATATTATTAAATATGATATCAAATACTATGAGAATATTATTTAATTTATCTATATTATTGGTAGCAACGACATCAAAATATATTCACGTCATCAAGCATTGGAAATTATTAATTTGTTTATCTATACATACCTAAATTATTTCAATGTATCAAGGATTAAATCGTTAGTATTCCTTCATCAGATAATTTCACATAGAACTTGAATTTTCGAAGCACTTAAATTTAATTGATTTAACGATTAGTGGACTCGGTGATCAGGTTCGTAGTTGTTGACAAGTAACTTAGATTTTTAAATCTAGAAAGTAGACGAAGGTTCAAGAATGGCGATGAATAATTTGAATACATACTGTCATTTATTAATGTTCAATTTATGATATTGAATACTCTTCATTGCAAAATTATCTTATGTTCTTTTTGTTTACAATAAATGTCATCTTTATTACTAAAGATTCATAAAATGGTGATTATGATTATTCTTTTTCTTTCGCAATTAAATTTATATATCAATCTTATTAATTTCACAATGATTAAAAGAAAAATAATGGATGATTTATTCTATATGAGTCGTTGCCGAAGATAATATATCATGAGATTATGAATAATCAGTTATAGTTTGACAACGAAAAATATTTACTATTATACATTTAGCTATAAAAAATTGAAACAAATATTAAATTATTTTAATTCACAATGCATGCCACATTTGTCACTCAACGTTCACAAACGAGGACTATATGTTGATTTTACGATTAATTTATGTTGTTATTATACAATAAATAATGTCATTTACGGAAACGGTTAAAATTATTACGGTTATTGTCAATTTTTGTTGTTGGTATATGTTTAGCTATAAAATATATGGAAATAATAAATTATTATAGTTCAAAATCTATTACTAAACGTTTATAAAATGATAATTATTCATTCACTTTTCATTAATTTTTTTACCTATCATTGTTAATTTAGCAACGATTAGAAAAAATATTAATCAATGATTGTTGTTATATGATTTGTTGCTAGTAATATTAGAATAATTCAATTTTTTATGCGAATCCAAAAAAGTCAATATAATTTTTTAATGAATATTATTTATTTTTCTACAAAGATATGAAAATGAATTTTAGATTATCCATTGTCATAAATCAATTTTTATTTTAGTGATCATGTCTATAATAAATTTTTTTACATGATTATATTCGCTGAAGTTTCATTGTGGAATCGTAAAGTAAATCCCATCAATTGATATACCACTGAAATATTGATATCAAACATACAAAAATACATTTGCTATGTTTAAGACATCATAAAAGATACTACCTATCTATGTAAAATAAAAAGCCATTATAAAAATACTTTTAATTATGCTATTTTAAGCATTTTTTGCTATTTAAAAAAGTTTTGTTTAATTTCAAGACGTATTATACGTATTATGCACAATGTTGATTTATAATACAATGTTGATTTTAGAAGCAATGAATTTACCATGTTGATAGCTTGATTATATTTCATATTATATTTCCCATGGGATAAGGGAGCCTACAATATTGGGTGTAGGTAGCTTACCTATGCTCGTTCTTTTTCCCCTTTGTCAAAATAAATTATTAGGGTATTTACTTAAAATATTAAATAACAATATGTGTTTTAAATTTCATGTAAAACAAAAATTCCTAACATGTCTATCTGAAGGGGTTAATTCAGCTAATTGAGACTGTTAAAATTTGACTATCTTAATATATAAGATGGAAATCTCGAATTAAGTTGAAATTTAAATGATGTCGCGGTGATATATTGTGATGTAAGTCATCCAAAGATTCATTCAAAATTAATGTAAAAATAGAGAGAAAAAATATAGATGTAGATAAGTTACCTATATCCGAGTGCACTCATTTTCACTTTCTACATATTATCAATACAACCCGTGCATCCGTGTAATGTGCGGGGTATACACTAGTTTATATTAAGGCAAAATATCAAAAAGTTACCTCTATTAAGTTCGTGACATAGAGTAAGAGTGAAATGTTTGCAGGACGGCTAAATATGCTTGATAGTTGTTACATTTTATCTGATAAAGGATAACATTATCATTCATGATATAATTTTCAAGTGAAAAACTAATATTTCAAATATCAATTGCCTCATACCATTGATTTTGCGTATCGATCTTTTAAGAATGTGCATCGAAATGAGGGGATAGTCTCTCTTACTATTTTTCCCAACGGTCGGCGAGAATTGTTTTATATGAATCATAGAGAAGTGTTGATCAAACTTATATGTCTATATTTTTATTTATAAGGGATCACTTGATTTATTGACGGGGGCAAATTATTGAGTTGTTTACATGTAGGGGTATAAACAGATCGAATTTGAGCAAATATATATTTTATAGGTTCGATTCGTTTATTTAATCGAGCATAAACTTGTGTTTAGGTTCGGTTCGTTTATTTTTAAACCACATCCGAATCGAACCTCTTTTTAATCGAATCGAACCTAAGCGAATATCGAACTTGAGAATTCTCTAATAAGAGGGAATGAAAAGAAAAAAAATGAAAATGTATATGTATATGTGTGTCCATAGTTAGAATAAGCATCCATTCAGTTTTTTTTCATTGTCTCACTCTTCTTCATCTTTTGAAAAATTAGATTAATAAGGATTCACCTCTATGAAAAAGTATTTATAATATATTTTTGCATCCATTTAGGGATATGCGATAAGTAAGGTTTGTACGTGTTCGATTGATTTGAAGATAAAGAAGGGAAAAGTACTAGACACATAGATGATGCATGTTGTAATCATGATGTGACTATTTATCTTGAGATAGTTTATACCAAGATAAAACCTACTTATCCCTCACTTATCTGCAGAAAAAGTTCATTTATCTTAGGATAAAATTCATTTACCTCAAAATAAGGTCCACTTATACAAATAAGAATTTGTAAATATGTAAACATATGTCTTTATCGAGCTTTTAACAAATCGAACCTGAGCGAACCTATAATTTTTAGGTTCGGTTCATTTATTTAATTAAGCCTAAATTTGTGTTCATGTTCGGTTCATTTATTTCCGAATCGAATCTGAATCGAAATTTTAGTGAGTTGAACATGAGTGAATATCAAACTTGAGAATTTTCTGACACCCATATTTATATGTGTCAGTTTTCTTATTGTAGGTGACAATGCATATTCGTCATGCTTTAGAATACGTAAGAACAAAGTTATAAATTTATTTATATACCTATGTAATCTCTACTCCTTAAGAAATTTTAAATTTTTTATCAAATTTTAATTTTTTTATCGTACCTTCCTCCTCTTTTAGGGAACGTTCGGTCACTACAAAAAAGCGCATTTGGCGTGCACAGACTTGCGTCCCCTGGGCGAGCACATGTGCTCGATCGGCTCTGGACGAGCACTGAAAGACTACATATGCTCGCCCACGTAGGTCGCCGGTATGAATACTGAGGAACGGTCGGATGACGTGCGATTGTCAATTTGGGCGAGCACTTCTATTCCGCATGTGATCGCCCGTATGTGCTCGCCCACTTGAATTTTTATGCGCGGATAACGCGAGCGCCTGGAAATTTTAGGCAAGCACCTGCGGACAAATGGGCGAGTACTTAAGTATGCTTGCTCAGGTCTGTATACAGAACGAGTGCCCCTCTCTTCCTCATTCTCACACGTGGCCCTCCCCAAATTTCCCCTCCGGCGACCCGCCAACCTTCTTCTCCGCCACTGGCGCCCACCATTTACATGTTTCGAGTAGATACACATCTACCCTTCAGTATAATACTTCCCCCTCTCTCTCGTTTTTTAAAATTTCATTAAAAATTTGTCTTATTTTGATAGTTTTAGGTTTCAGTTTTTTGGTTTTCTTGTTGGATATAGTGTATACAACTTACGTATTTGAATGTTTTTTACATGTTTATGATAAGAGCGGATCATTATATTCTTGTTAATTCGATTGTGGTTGTCTCATTTACATGTAGAATTTTATGTGTTGTGGGTGTTCGATGAAATAACTCAACCAACATTAGGTTTGGACTTTGTGAAATATAAAGGATAGAAAGTCCATTACAACATTTACACTTGTTAGTATAGTTAATTTTTTTATAATGACTAAAATTACGATATAGGAATATCATGTCATGATATTGTATATTTGTGCTTAAATAATTAACATCAGGTATAACTTGTGAATAACTTTAGGTATAACTTGTGAATAATATTAGTTAGTCAATTTCATATAGTGTGGATATGAGATATGATAAACATCATTAATATTAGTTAGACAATTTAATATAGTGGATATGAGATATGATATACACCAACATTTATTCTGTGATAATTTACTATCACGTTAAATTCTAATTAATGTGACCAAGTATATTACATTAACTTATAGTTAGGTTGATGATAAGGCCAAAATACTAATCACTAATTAGAACATTAAATCACACAAAATCATTCACACGCAGTGCGTCTCTCCACATCGGGTGGTGTGTGGCCATGCACACCGGGAGGCGTGTGCAACACATTGGTGGATTTAATCACCTCCAACTGTGTTATATTTTTTTCACAGTGCTATTGGACTCACTTTGGGATGGCTTATCCCAGACCAATGGTCATGGATTTTGATATTTTGCAGGTGTAAAATCAGATTTTGCAGGTACCCATCCAATACTATTGAGCCAAACACTTTATTAGGCACTAATTTAGGATCACACTTATCCCTACCCCCATCGTTAACCAACCAAATTTACGTAAATACCCGGCTAACATAAATGATTAAATATTTTAAGATTATTTTATAGTCTTATTTGTAGCACGTACAAATGTATGATGTAAAGTGATCTTAAAGTATTACATTTATGTTAGCTTTCCTTAGTTCAAAGATCCCGGACTAAGGGGGTCCGTAAGGATTCAAACTTACTAAAAGGTAATCATTGTCACAAGCTGTTTATTTCTGATGGAAATTTGGTTCCATAATCTCTTCCTCTTCGGTATACCAAATCAATTATAATTTACTATCAAAATAATCACCAATATGATTATTTTGAAAGTTGATTGCGATTGATTTTTGAGGTATACAGGAGAGGTGCATGGTTATGCTGTCGAAATTTCCTCAGAAACAAACAGCTTGTGACAACGAGCATCTTTTAGTAAGTTTGAATCCTTACGGATGGGCTTAAGTGATAATATAATTAAGACACTTCTCTTCTCATCTTTGAAGTCAACAATGGGTTAGGTTTAGGTATTCTTCACACGTTCTCCTAAATTAACTCAAAGTTTAATCTTCCCATCTCAATTGACAATATGAATTGTTTCATTCAGTTGATCAATATGACTAATAGAGAGTGGATCTACAAACGTGTAGTAGATGGATGTGTTACAGATACCTTTCAAAGAGGTGTTCATGAATTTATATAATTTGCTTATGCGCAAGGTTTCCGTGTCATGGATTCAGACAGAACTATCTTGTGTCTGTGTCAAAAATGTCGTTTAATGAGGAAGAGATCCAATGATGAAACTCAGTTACATCTTTATAAAATGAGTTTCATGAAAGGATATCAGATTTGGTGGAGGCATAATGAGGATTACGAGGACAAAATGAATGAGTCAAAAGAAGTGGACAATATTAATCCACACTATATGAGGACATAGCGTCTTCAAGTGCTCGCCCACCTGCCCGGACGACTCTCGTATCAACGACCACATATGTAACGAGCACATGCGCTCGCCTAGTAAATGAGCGTGCGCATGGCGTGCACATGGCTTGCACATTACGAGCCATCATGTGCACGCCAATCTCGTCTTTTTTGTTAGTGGGTTCATGAATAAACAAGAATAAGGATGAGATAATGAGAATAAGGGCATATTCTTTGTTCGGCTAAAAAGATATGAATAAGGAGAATAAGGTGGAATAAGGATAGATATGGTGGAATGAAGATAATAATAAGGATGTAATAAGGTGAAATAATGAGATGTTGATGGGAATAGTTGCACTCTTCGGAAAAGCTAAAAATAAACGAATCAAGCATTCAAGCAAAAATGATGGTTGTGGGCGTATACTTTTTAGTATCCCTTCTAACTCCAAATGAATTTCATCACGATCATCATGTGTACTGTTGTTTGATTTTCCATTCATTCCCATGCATGCCCGAAGAGAAATTGCATCTTCTTATCTTGATCCATTTAACCTTGATCCATTTAAGTTTTTTTCTCTTTGAGATCAAATCTGTTCTTCCTTCATATCTACTAATCTTCGTTGACCTGGATGAAAATGGATTGGATATGGGTATTTTCATGTCCATATTCACTTCATTTATGTCGAATTTGAATACGAGCGTCGATATAAATCGTATATGGGTTTAAAAAACAATACCTTTAAATATTTTGAATACAAATTCGGATCAAGTATTAATAAAAATGAATATGGATCGAATAAAGAGCGCATATGAATATTGATCGAATTAAGGTCGAATATCATTATAAAAATATTTATCAAATCAAAATTATGATTGCTTGACAGGTATAGATACCGAGGGGTTGCAACGTATATAACACGTATACTCACATGAAGTTGACAAGGCAAAAGGCATAGTGTGCATTAGAGGTCAATGAAATGTATAAAATTAAGTATGGAGAAAATAAGTTTAGGTTGATAGATGTTGCTAAATATAATAAATATTATTAAGGTTTATTTTAATAATAAGGGATCGGGGAGCATGCATCCAGGTCTATGTAATTTTACATGCACCGATGCTGATATTTTCCAAAAAAAATTTATTTTTTTGGAAAATATCACAATGTATATTCATCTATATATCCCTCCATTATGTCATTCGAATTTCATTAGAAACAGAGAATCTTATGCACTCCATCTAGAACATATCGATTACAACAATTTTAAGACCGTTAAAATTACATGTTCTAGATGGAAGACATGTGAATCTCTATTTCTGACGAAATTCGAATGACATATAGGAGGGATATATGGATCTCCCTAGCCTTGCGAGTCGAAAGGGCTTTGGACTAGCGGGGCAGACTATCTGTTGTTAAGCGGAGACGAGGGAAAGAGCATTCAGACGAGAATACATGTGGTGATATTTTCCAAAAAAGTAAAAAAAAACGTGGAAGATATAGACCCCGATGCATGTAAAATTACATGCGTCTGGGTGTATACTCCCCAACCAACCCTTAATAATAATATTATGTAGTTGGATATTTGAATCTGAATCTGGATCTTTATCCATATTCAATCTATATTCGATCGATAATTGAATGAAATTTTTTCGAATACAGTAAGCGGGTATTCTGATATTTCTGTATCAATTTTCAGCCCTACATTTGGAGATACCGTCATTTTTATATTTAGGGTTCAAGGATTTCATCTCATGATATGTTATCAAGTGGTCATATTATGAGTGTACTATCTTTTTTGCCATTATATACGATACCTATCCCTTTATTATTTTACAGACCAATGGAACAAAAAGGAGGAATGGGTTTACTTATCTTTTATCCCGTCTTATTTTTTTTATCTCCCATTTGACTAATATGTGTCTTTTTCATGGAAAAAGAATTATTTTACGTGGAAAATTTTTAACTTAGAAAGGAGAGATCTAAATGAGTAAGAGAAATATAGACTTTCATGGTAATCTTGAGTTATTCCTGAATTTTATATGTATTTTTCTCAGTGTGATGCCACATTCGTTGATAATTATCTTCTCTATATTCAATTGATTGGATTGAAAAATAAGGACTGATCAAATTATTTTTTTAAAAAAAATCAGAGAATGTTTTTTTTTCGATAATCCAGCTACCATAGAAAAAAACAAAGTCTCCATATATTCTTTTCAAAGGGGAGAGAAAAGCAAAGTCTCCATATCTATCTTCTTTTCAAAGGGGACTTTTACGCCTGTGCCCTTTGGAGATTTTATAATAACTTTGAAGCTGCTAACTTTTTTGTAATTACGCTTGTGTTTTTGTATTTTTTACAAAACTCACTGATATATCTTTCTGCTCTTTCAGTTGTGTGTAAGAATTTCACTGTAGTGTTCTCCTTCTTACACTTGTGCCCTTATATTTCTTACACTTGTGCCCTTATATTACGTTGATGGAGTTACAACACTGCAGGTTTGTTTGGTACGTGAGTTAGGGTGAGTTAAACTGGTAGAGGATAACTTATTTTTGTATTTTGGTGTTTGATAGAGAGTTAAACTGAGGGTGTGTTTGTTGTGGGTTTGTTGTGATATGACTGTATTGAAGTTTGGAAAAGTGAATAGTTATTGTGATGTGATTGTATTAAAGTTTGGAAAAGTGATAATTATTGTGATGTGATTATATTGAAGTTCGGAAAAGTGAATAGAAGTTGAGTACTTTATAATTTTTATATGATATGATGGTATAATATATTATATTTTGATGGAGTGGATGAAAGAGAATTAATTTATTTTATGTATTAAAAAAGAGAAAATGTGAGACTCACATTGAAGAGAGAAAGAGTGGATTAAGGAGAGTAAACTCCAAAGGGGGATTTACCCCCCTACCCGAACAACACCTACGAGTTCTCTAAAAATGTAACGATTGAGTAACTCAATCAATTGCAAACATGTAAAGTATTATATTTAAGCAAGGAATCAATTCCTACACTGTATAGAGATGCCCATCTTACATACTAAGGGCATGCTTGTTTGGAGAATAAGCACGAGAATAATGTATCAATTCCTCATCCGACACGGTTCCCAAGTGTACGACTATTCCCATCCACATTCCATTATTTTACCTTATTCTACCATTATTCCTATATTTATTCCACCTTACCTACCTCTAATTCACATTATTCTCCTTATTCTTATCTTTTAGCCGAACCGAAAACCGAAAATAGACTCTTACTCTTCTTATTCATACTTATTCATAAAACGAACACACCCTAAGTTCGTGCTATCGTCTATACAAGACTAGTTATGTGATTATTCCGACTTTGTGTACTGAAAATAGAAATAATAAAATGCATATGTAGCTATAAAATGATTTAACGATCCCATTTTGAATATATTTTTATCACTATAAAATTATGTGATTGAATTCACATCCGATGTCATATTCGATGATATATTGTTTGTTACGAATTACACAATAACCCGTTGATTTTATAAAGAACTTTTCTTTTAATTGTTTCTAAATTAATAACTATTATATCAATGGTTAGACGTGAATATAGAGTTTTATCAGTTGTGCCCCTCTGAGATATTGTAATATCAGTCATATCCCTCCCTTTATGGGAATATCACTTGCGCTCTCGACTTCTTGTCATTCTATCAATTGTATCCCTCAAGTTAGTTACCGTCCTTTCTCAAAGAAAACAGATGTTAACTTTGAGGACTCAAGCAGAATTAAATTTTAAAAATAAGATTCAGATGTCCTTCACCCTCTTCACCCTCTCCCTCCTCCCCAACCTCTTCTTCCTCCTCCTCCTCCGCCATCACGAGTCTCCCCTCCTAGGGATGCAAACGGTTGGATACAGATACGGATATAGGTATTACCGTATCCTTACCCATTTTATAATAATACGGATGCGGATACAGATAATGACGGATATTAAAACCGTCTTACCATATCCTTAAAAAATGGATACGGATGTAAAACGGATACTGATCGCATACGAGTAATGTTATAAATACTATATAGAATCGACGTAAATATATAAGAATTGGATGGAAAGCATAGGATATTAATTCACTAAATGTGTTTGTATCATAAAAATTACATAAATATGGTAAAAGAAGGTAGATAATTATGTTATACAGGGTTAAAAATAAATCTACAACTATATTTTATACGGAAAGGGATATACGGATACGGATACGGATGTTTGCGGATATGAAAACGATATCCATATCCATATCCATTTTAAAACAGATACAGATAGAGATGTCAAAATATGTATAAAACAGATACAGTGAATATCCGTTTGCGTCCCTATCCCCTCCTGCTCTTTGATTGCTGCTAGCTCTCATCCATCCTTTACTCACTAGAAAATCCCACTTCCTCATTGACGATTCTCGGATCTTCGTCTACGCTATATACCTCACCGACTTCTTCGCCCGATCAATCTCCGGACCCTGTTGTGACCATGACACTGCTAGCGCCCCGCGTTGGTTGGAGTTCTGGAGCGACGCCGCTGATGAATACCCATTCATCACTCTTTATTCTTTTATTTTAGCTACAAAACCCATGCAAAACACATGTATATTTCTGTAAATATCAATAATTGTCAAATAGCATGTATTGTGTAAATATGCATAATTAACATGTTTTTGTGCATAAATAAAAGAATAAAGAAATAAAAGAAAAAGAGAGAGATATTTAGAATAAATATTGAGCGACCTAATCCCAAGGGAGGGCTCAGTATGGGCCTGACCGCATAAAAACCCAAGTAGAGAGAGATAAGGAAGCTCATGTTTGTACATATATACATGTATATAAATAAAAATATTTTCCTCTAAAAAAAGAAAAATATATTTGTGTAAATATGTATATATTTGTAAATATAAAATTAAAACAAAAATGAGAAAATTAAAAAGAAATAAAAAATCCTTCATCTTTGTACATAGACCATGTGTATATAAACCACATATGTATTTATTTCACCTTGTAAATAAATCAATGAAATTCCATAAAAATATGTATATATTCCCTTATCCCATAATGTATATAAATAAAATAAAAATCAAAAAAATAAAAAATAAAAAGAAATAAAAATCAAAATCAAAATCACATTGTATATATACCATATATGTATATAAATAAAAGTATTTATTTAACCCTTGTAAATAATTAATAAAACAAAATAAAAATACCCCTTTATTCCAAATTTTATTCTATAAATAAATAAAATATAAAATTGGAATAAAAATGTATAAAAATAAATAATTAAAAATCAAAATAAAAAATACAATATTGTATATACATATATATAATAATACTATATTATAAATACTTAATTTTTATTTCAAAAAAATAAATAAAAATCACAAAAATAGTTTATAAATAAATAAAAAAATTTTATGTTTTAACTTTTTCTAAAATCGGCCATTTACTATTTTATATTGAATTTCCAAATCTTTATTACGTGGACGCATCCCATTGGTCCACGGGAGATTGTTGACCCTCGGTCAACTCTTCCCTTGGACCACATATGTTCCGGATCTGCATTTTTGACCCGATTTCTCGACTTTTTCCACGCTTGATCCGATATCCAAAACCTCAAACCCCGGGCTCCGATTGATCAGCAAACATACGAGACCCTCGTCCGGGGTGGGTTCTAGGGATCCGAGCTCCATTTTTCAATGCCCGACCTTGTCTTCTCGGACCCTTCACCATTCATAATCTCAGCTCCGCCGCACGATTCTCGCATCTTTGGCCCTCTCCCTCGACGCCTGTGACCTCCTCCACCTCGCCTGAGTGACAGCGGAGCGAAAGGGAGTAGCAGCGAGGCTCGGGATGCTGGGAAGCCTCTGATCCGGCATTTCCACCGCCGTGCACCGCCGCGAGCGCGCTCAACCTCGGGACTCGACGATCCCTCGAGGCAATGACCCTCGGAGCCCCAGGAGCTCCATCACAGTCGGATGCCTTCACCAGGTAGCTTCTTTAGTCTGTAGTTTAGCGTAATTTTAGGATCTTAGATTTTTGCCCCTTTTGCTCCGCCGCCGCCATTCACCGTCTCCGTCCAACCATTTGCTCGCCCGACCCGACCATCACCTTCGCCAGACCCCTCTTCCCCTTCTCCTCCCATCCACCCCCCTGACTCGCCCCGGAGCAGGTCCTCCACCCTCCTCCGTCGTCGCACCGTCGGAGGGTGCCGCCCCGATCCATTTCGACCCCTATTCCACCTCTAACCGGTCGAGGCAATTTGCCCTCGATCCGAGATCACTTTGGTGCCATTGTGCAGGTCAACGGACCCCATATGGGAGGTCAAGTCGTCTGGGCACCTGAGCTTTGAGCCCCCTCGTCGTTGGAGCATCTCCGATGCCTCCAGCCTCATCGGAGGCCTCCATTGGCTGCGAAACACCAAGGCGATCCCGTTCACCATCTCAGCAGCCCCAGAGGGCATCTTCATCGCGCGTACGGAGCCGGCGAAACTCGCCGGCCACCTGTTCTTGGATAGCCTTCCCCTGTCGTCCGATCGACCCCAGCAGCTCCAGATTTGATTATATCCGTTGATCCTCGAGCAGCAGTCACCGTTCATCCAGCTGGGAATCGATCTGAGCCGTCCATCAGCCGCAGGGTTTAGCCACTGCCCACCACCGTCTGATCGACACGTGGCTAGCCCTCGAGCGTCCATCAGCCGAAGAGAAGCCCTCGTCCCATAACCGTCCGATCCTCCACGTGGCTACTCCTCGGCCGCCCAATAAATAAGTGGGTAATATCACTTAGTCCCCCCTTCTGTTTTGTTTTAGCATTTAGTCCTGTAAATATTTTCCGTAGTTCATTTTATTTTGGAATATTTGCACGTAGGACCCTGTTGCTTAGTTTTATTTGCATTTATACCCCTATCTACGTGGAACACGTGCGTCAAAACGTGATTTTTCTGGGATATTTGCATATTTCGGGCGGATGTTTGGAATTATTAATGATGAAAAATACTTCTTGATATTTGCACTTATGCCCCTATGCGTGCTTTTATTGGACATGTGTTGAATTTGTTGGGCATTTTACAACTTCATCCCTGGACTTTTAGTACCTGTTGCTATTAAGTCCGGGGAAGTAAGTTATTTGCATATAGGTCCTCCTGTGCCCAGTACACGTGCCTGGTGCGTGCGATATTGGAGATTTTGCACGAGGACCCCTCGGATTTCTGAGCTTGTTACCTTTAGGCCCCCAGAAGCTATTTTTATTACAAACAGGTCCTTGTGCACTGTGGGCTCTTGTTTGATTTTAATAAAATATCAAATCAAGTCCAAATTGAGTGAAAATTAGACACGTGGCTCCTGCCACTGTGTAAAACTTTCACCAATTTTTGGGCACATTTTTGAGTCTTTTTAGTATTTTTAAAAATTCAAAAACAAACATTTTTGCCTCTGTTCAGATTATAAAATCCAAAAAATATTAAAACTCTTTCAAAAATTCTAAAAAATAGGAGTTGTTAATTTTTGTGCCTAAAAATTGAAAAATCTCTTAAAACTCATAAAAATTCTAAAAATCATAGAAAATTCTAAAAATCATAAACTCTTTTCCTGAATTTTCTTCATTGCTTCTATTTTCATAAAAATTACCTCCAAACCTTGAAAAGACCATTTGATATTTTTAAGTAGTCTTTGAAGCCTGGCTGGACAGTGTTCCTTTGTTCCTGCCTTATTTGATTTTTAGAAAACCCCATAAAAATCATAAAATTCTCAAAAATTCACCAAAAATAGTAAAAAATATAAAAAAACATAAAATATTTTTGTTTGAATTTTTGGAGCTTTTTAGAGTAGTTAAATAAATTGTTGTTTGTGCTTATTTTCACCTTTTTATCATTTTTCTTCATAACTGAAAATCCAAAAAAAAATAAAAGCATTAAAAACCACGAAAAAAATATTTGTTTATATTTTTCTTCATTTTAGACCACTTTGTAGGCCGCAAGGCCATCTCGTGCTCCTCGAGTTCGACCCTGGGAGCTATACCAGGTCAATCCCATAGCTAGGACCGCTATTTGGTTTTCTCGTGTTTCTGTCTTTATTTGGTGGTCTGATTTTTGTTTCTTATTGAGCTCTGAGTCCTGAGTGACTGGGGTCACAACGACCGTAGTGACACCTTTACCTTAGTCATTCAAGCAGCTCATCAGAATGGCGCCGTTGCCGGGGAGCACGGCTTAGTAGTCGTATTTTTCCGGGGCTTTCTTTTTCGTGATTTTCTGTATAGATTTTTGTATATATTTTTCTGACCTGTTTAGACATTTATTTGGTCTGATACATTCTGTCTGTTTGCTTGCGAGGGCCCGAGGACTGAGGCGGCGACTTTCAAGGAGCCGACGCAACCGCGGCAATCGGAGGCGGTTCCCTTCTGCACGGAGCCATAGGAGAGCGCGAGGAGACAACCGAGTGCAGGAGGATTAGTGTAGCTTTAGATTAGGTTTATTTTCAGCATTACTTGGATTATCGTAATAATACAGGGACAAGACACTGTCAGAGACTTGTGATTGCGGGGTCTGTTTCGCCAAGCACCGGTGTGCTCGGGGGACCCCTTCGGCTTTTTCGCGGTTTTTATCACAGCTTTCTACCGTTTATTTCCTGCCTTACTGATTCTCGCAGATTTTCAGCCCCTAGCCTTAGGATTTTTGCGTGACTGTGACGTAAATAAGTAGGTCCACACACCTTAATAATTTTGCCTGTACCTATAGATCGATTAAATTGGACCAATAATAAAAATCTAATAAAATAGTCGATCCACTACCTTCGAGCCTAAGTACCATGAGCCCGCCCTGTCAAGCGCTACTCCTGAACTCGATTTACCGAGAAGAGGAGGGGTGAGCCTAGACCAGACTCTTGGATTGGAGGCTGGTTGTCGACTAGCCGTTCTTTCGAGTAGAAATGCTTGCTTAGGGCTCGGATTTCCGCCTGCAACATTTAGGTAGTTTTATTTCAGTCTTTAAATTCTGCGTGGATCATTTTGCATGTAGACTGCTGGAGTCAGGTATGCATTTCTTACTCTGCATGCATCATTGATTTTCGTGCATCGGCTTTTTCGACTTCTCCCCCTGATTTTTTGACTTAATAACCAGGAGAACCGAAAAATTCGTTAGGCGATTTCTTTTTATTTGAAAAACACTTAAAAAGAAAAATAATAAAATCGGGATAGCTAATCACACTTGACCTAAAAGACACCGAATTGAAAAATCTATCTTGGGGAGAGCAACCCCTCCTTGTTTGGTTTGGATGAGCGAGAGAGTGACCCGCACCTTAGGTTAGAGCCATATCCGATTTTTCTCGACTGATTACCGGCTTTTCTGTACGGGATAGTCGGTTGAAGAAATATCGGATTCCTATTAGCTCACGTAATCTCTCTGAAAGACTGAATGATCACCTAAAATAAAATTGACAAGATAATTGACCGATCCCTTTTGGTCTTCAGCTCTGTGTGCGTAGGTAAATCAGGGGTTTTTGTTTTCTCATCTTGTGTGATTCCGGATCCCTTCTGCTTTCCCCTTCTTATCCATTCATATGTCTTCCACCCACCCTCCCTTCAGTCTTCTTCTTCTCCTCTACCACTGGATGATGGATTCCCCTCACTTCAGGCCGACTTTTGCTGCTTCTTCTCCATCCTCTGACCATCAGTCCAGTCCACCTTCGAGGGAGGTCGGATCCCCGACCAACCTCCAGCTCCCTCCCTCCCATCCCTTCCTGTACTCTGGGCATACTGCGCTAGACATCCGAGGATACCAGATAGAGCAGATGAGAGACCCGGACGATGTTGTTGCTGAGTTGAGAGTGCACCCCATTCGTGATAAGAGAGAGCAGTGGAGATCATCAGATAGATCCTACTCCAGGTGGATGGAGGAGCAGATAGCACAGGGAGCTCAGTCAGCTTCTACATTAAGTCCATTCGTCTTGGATTTGGATTACATTCAGATACTGTCGACATTTTCAGGGGAGGCGCACGAGGAGCCTTATCTTCACCTGGCCGCATTCGAGGAGTTTTGCGGAGCACAGCTATATTTAGATATCACTGCAGAGGAGCTGATGAGGAGGACCTTCCCATTCACACTACAGGACAGAGCCATGAGATGGCACCGACGATTGGGGATGACATTCGATACGTGGGGAGAGCTACGCCGAGAGTTCTTACAGAGATACTTCCCCCCACGTAGAGCAGAGTTTATGCGATCTTTGATCACCGAGTTTTCAGTTGACCCCAGGAGCCACTACATGAGGCATGGTCGAGGTTTCTTGACCTCTTGAGGAGATTTCCAAACCACGGACTTCCACCGACAGACCTGATTGAGATCTCCACGCGGGAGATGACCGCAGAGCAGATAGCACTGGTGAGTACCACATGTGGCGGTTCACACCGCAGTTCCGACATTCACTTACTGGATACCATCTCGAGCTTACTTTCGCAGAGATCTTCTTCACGAGATACCATAGTCGGAACAACACATGCGGACGATGCAGTACCAGTGCGGTGTGTCGCATTACATAAGGAGACAGTTTCTACACACCAGCCCGAGGACCTGGATTCTGCAGCACCACAGAGTATAGAGGAGATGACTGCGATAGCAGAGGTTCGAACCCAGAGTCTACTCGAGTTCCCGTTGATCTTCCAGCTAGAGTTCGAGTCAGCCCCAGAGTTCTCAGTTGATGAGTCTTGGATATCAGATCTTCTGATACTCCAGGAATCGGAGGTGCCCCAGCTACTAAACCATTGATTCAGCCACTTCAGTGTCCAGCCCCGGAGGAGTCAGCTTCTTTTCTGCAGAGACACTTCTCGGAGTCTGACAGATACCATGACTCAGCCCAGCAGCCACAGCTCGATATGGGACACCACTTTGAGAGACCAAACATCGATAGTCCCGTATTCGAGCCTTGTGTCCTCCACTTCGACGAGACAGACACACTTGTTGAGGACCAGTTGGCAGCCAGCATTGCCACAGAGCGAGGATCAGTCGTAGACACATTCCCAGCTTCTGCGGTGTTGACCAGCACCTTCTCTTGCTTCCAGATTGTCGAGAGCCACATTTCAGATGATGATGCAGCCTGATGCACCGAGTGGATACTTGACAGCAGCGCAGATGCCCTTCTAGATCATGATCCTCTATTTCTCACCTCTGATCTTGCATTTCTCCCCGAGGGTTATCTGCGGGAGAATGCCAAACACGATGCGTACTCGGTTTCACCTTCTGAGAGTGTATCCGATCTGGCGGATCACAAAATCGAGTCTTCTGATCCTTTTGATTTGGAGTCATCTCATCTCGACGACCCTCGCGAGGATGAGCCGATCCTTGAGATATTCGATGATCTGTCTGACTTGTCTCTATTATATGCATCGGATATCAGTTTTCTTAGAGAGTCTCCTGATCTTGATTGTCCACACCTTTTCGAGACACTGATTAACGTGGAGGATTCCATGACTGATCCATCCTTCTCCACATTTGATTTCTTCGGCTCTACACTTCCACTCCAGTCTGATCCAGAGTCGAAGATTTCTTTTGTGCTACCGGATTCCGATCACATACTTCCATATCATTGGTCGGTAGTAGACACCCGCCTGATTGCATATCTGGGTGTCCTTCTTTACACTTTTGAGTTCGTCGTTGTTCTCATACCGAGACTGCGACGACAGTACGACATTCGCCTTACCGATGCCGTCCTGAACCTTGACACCGCTTTGTCCTAGCCTTTGCGCCCAGCTAGGGGCGTAAAACCTAGCGTTTGTTGAGAGGCACCTCAACATTGTATTCTTTTGTATATACGTGTTTCGTCTTAGTTTGATCTTTCTATCTTCCGTATTTATTTTCACCCCAGGTCTCGTATAGGACTATCTTTGCTATACTTAGGATATACCTCATCCTAAGTATATGGGGTGGAAACATCAAGTTGTTCGTCCGTTCTGTTTCATCACTTATGTTGTTGCCTATACTTAAGGATTCTTCACCTTAAGTATAGGGGGAGTGATGTCCTCCATCTTATATATATTTGTTGATCTTCTTCGTGTCTTTCTACCCCTGTTTTGCTGCCTATACTTAGGGATCTTTCACCCTAAGTATAGGGGGGTAGACCCTGTACATCCTTCACTCGAATTTCCCTTCATGTACAACTTGCTATCCTTAGGATTACTTAATCCTAAGTATAGGGAGAAAACACCGAGTTCTCTCCGTCCTATTCTTTGATTCATCTTTGTATATAGCCATTCTTTTCACTTCCCTATACTAAGCACGAGTTATGTCTTCTCCATCACACTTGATCACTCTGAGGACATCGTTCGAGCTAAGTATAGGGGGGTGTGTATATATTTCATATATACTTTAGCCATAACTCGTACTTTGTGAGAGTGTGTGAATAAATAAAAATGGCTAAAAACCCAAAAATCCATAAAAAATAAAAAATTTTCCTTTGTATATAAAATTCTTGTTGCACATATCTATTTATTTATACAAATTATTTTTGTACAAATGATTGTAAAATGATTTGTGTAAAGGATTTGTAAATATTTTCATATCAAAATCTATGTATATAGTACAAAATTTTTGTAAAATGTTTTGAAAACAAAAAGTTTGCAAAAACCTTGTATAATTGTTTGTAAATATTTTGCAAAACTTCGCATTCATGCATACATCCATGTTTTAAAACATTTTTCAAAAATTTTGCACAATTGTAAATATTTGTAAATTGCATATTTGTAAATAACATCATTGTAAATATTTGTATAGTTTTTCCTGGATCACAGTTGACATTTAAACTAAGCCAGGAATTAAATTGACAAATGGAGCTTGATTAAGATCTTAATCCACCTAATTCTAAGAGGAACCTTATAGGGCTTAGGATTGAGACTTTTCAGGTCCATTGGGACTTAATTCTTTGAGTCCACTAGGCTATGAGCATATGTCATCTTAATGAGCCTAAGTAGAGCACTTAACAACACACGCATGACTCTCAGAGACAATGGCTTTACTTGCACCAGCACTTTACACATAGCTCTTCATGGATGAGGTGGTGAGGAGGCAGTTTCCTTTGGTTTGGGGTAGCATATGAGGGAAGTACTTCTAGGTGGAACCTCTCTTCTTCTTCTAGTGAAGGAAGTGCACCTCAACTTAGTCTGGTGGTTATGAAGTCTAAAAACAGAAGCTGTGGGTTGCAATAAAGCTTCAAAAGAGGGATAGTCTACTGGCTCAAGAGGAAAAACTCCTTGTATATATGCTGCACCATGTAGATATGTTGTACAGATGCACATGAAAAAAATGTGCAAAAAGAAAAGAGCTCCAAAAAAGTGGTGGGTCCGATTGAAAATTTTATAACCCCATCGGAGTGTATATAGTCAAATAAAGCAAAAGCTTATGGTATACATGTCCCATCTCATGAAGCTTGCAGCGGGAGACTCAGCTACACTAGTTAGAGCACCCAAGGATACATGGCTACACTGGCCATGGTCCATTCTCTTCTTCCCCCTTGATGAAACTCGATTTCATCATCATAATTTCACATTATTAACCCCCTTGCTTAAGCTTAGCATAAATAAATCCCTGTTAATGCCCTATAATTAACAGAGTCCTAAATAAATTAAAAACCACAAAAAAATAACAAAGCAAAAATTCGTGGTATTTTTAGACTTAAAAATACCCTCCAAAAATATTTCGGGCCCTTATTTGATCTCTTTTCCAGTTTTGGTCAACATGAAACTTGTATATCTCGTTAAGATCTACAACTTTCATGTTTTGAGTTTTCTCAAATTCGACCATTTAAACCTTCAAAAATAAAAAATACAATCAAAATAATCTGATTGGGCCACGTGGCCCAATCTGGGTGAGCCACGTGGCCCGGTCTTCTTTGTCTTTTCCGCCCGCGTTTCCAGCCGTCGGATCTCCTCCTGAGACCCAATGGTCCCAAGCTCCCTACGTGCGCCTCAATCCCTAACCATCAGATCTTCCCCGCCTTTAATCCGCACCGCTCGTTCGCGCCTCGAGCTGAGCGCGCCACGTGGAGCATTGAGATCCGCTTGATCATGCCCTCGATCCTCTCATCCAAGCCGCTAGATCTTCTCTTATTCACAGCCGTTTGATCATTCCCCATCTCTCATCTGCACCGCACGTCCGCGCCTAACCTCCAGAACGACACGTGTCGTCCCCCGCAGCCCTCCGATCACTTCACCTCGGATCGCATCTTACCCGCTCCTTAGCGCCGAAATTCTAACCGTTGGATCTCCAGATCCAACGGTCGATCTTCATCGTCAACCTCCAGATCCCCCTCTCTTCCCACGTTCTCCACCTTGCGCAACCCATCCACCCTTCCTATTTTCCCCATCATCTCCGATAACCTCGCACATCGCCAACTTACCCACGACGGTCCCCTATCATCCTTCTTCCTCGCGCATCATTCCACGACCACCGTCGTCATCCCAGTCGCCCCACACCTACCTCGAAACCCACACCTTCCACCACCATAACCGGCCACTCGCCCCTTCAAATACTCCGCCTCCTCCAGCAGCACCCCTGGTCCATCTTTACGAGGAAGGAGGCCCAGCCCTCCTCCTCCTCCCTGTGACAGGGGGAGGAGCGAGGATAGAGCGAAGACGACCTTCATGCCCGGTGAGACCCTCCGCACACACGGCGGAGTCGCGGCGCCTCCAGGCCCGCTCGAGCTGCATCGACCGGCTGCCGATGTCCAGCGAAGACCCGGGCGTCCACAGCGAGGCCGAGCCCAAGCTCCCGCTCCACCAACCTCCGGTAAGTTCCCTCCGAACTTCCTTTGTATTTTCCCTTAATTTCCTGTAATTACCTAGGCCTCTTCAGCCACTTCCGACCCCCATAGATCACCTCACGAGCTCCGCCAACACTCACCCGTCAACGCCAGTTCCTCCGATCACCATATATCCCTTCTTCGCCTCTGACCACCTCTGACCCACTCCATCTCCGATCGCCGGAGATTGAGCTCCGGTTCCTCACCTCCATTCACTCGCACGGAACCTCACTCCACTCACACGCACGCACACTAATTCCCCTGCATTCATAGAATGGTTGGAAATAACCTGCCGGATGATTGGCTTCAATGATCGGGGCGACGTCGGAGTGAACTTCATCCGCCTTGCCTACGACATCCGACCACCGATGGTCTGAGCAGGAGAGTCCAACGCCTTCTCCGAGCTCCTAGCTTCCTCGACGATCATTCGTGGAGCTCAGGGAAGGTCTGACGTGCTCAAGATCGAGCGACGGAGCTGGCGTTTCATCGTCGGAGATCTGAACCCGCCACCTGTTGAAGCTGGAGGAGAAAGCACAGTCACCGTCGGATGGTCGTACCCCGGTGACCATCTGACGGTCCCGATGAAGCCACGTCAACGACTTCAGGAACCATTGGATCTTCGAAATCCAATGGTGATCGAGCAACCACGTGGCAACCGCAAGGCACCACCGAACCTCGTCGCCCGAGCCTCCAGGCTTGGATGCCCCGAACCGTATCCGAACCTACACTGAGTCCGAGCCAGCAGGTTCGGAGATCCGACCCTACACCGAACCTTCTGGAGCTTCGTCCACTTTCGAGCCAACCCGAAGCAGCTCCGATCCTGGAGCAACGCGTGCTTGGCACGTGCTTCCTGGGTAAATTATGCAGAGGTCCACCAAGTTTCTTCAATTTGCAGAAAGGCCCCTGAGCGTGTGGAACTTTCACAGGGAAGGCCTCGGAACTTATTTTATTTTCATTTTAGTCCTTCCCAGGGACCTTTTTGTAGTTATCTTTTCATGTTTTCTTTCATTTATGCCCTTTGTCTTTGTTTATGCATATCTTGAGCTATATAGATCCGATTGAGATGATTTCAGTTCCATTTTGAAGCTATCCTTGCTATCTTTATTATGGCATGATTTAATTTTAGATCTGACACTATGAATCGTAGTGCATTATTTCATTATCTTTGTGTCCTGATTTATGTGGTTCTCAAACCTAGATGCTTTATAAATTTAGAAGGCTTCATTATTCAACTCTGTTTGATTCACATGTTTTATGGCTCAAGTAATTATAATTTCGGGCATACTATCTGCATTGCATTTCCTTGCATTTATTTGCATGATGAAAATTGATAAAAAAATGCATGTTTACTTTATCTTAATGCATTGTTGTGTCTTCTCGCATACGTTGACCTATATGTGCTTTACCTCAACGCTTAATTAGATAGACTAAAATCCGATTAATACGAGAGAGGCTCGTGTCCCTGAGTTCGACCTTGGTATCTTGCCAAGTAAAAATAAATCACGATCGTCTCATTTTGATCTATGATTGACATATATTTAAATGAAACGATCTTTTGATGAACCAACTCGGCCCGACTACGATGATGATTCGAAGTGCTAAAAAACACTCTCTTAAAGGGCCGATTTTGCGGTTCATCAAATGGCGCCGTTGCCGGGGACACGGCTCATTTCTTTTATTTTTTGGAATTTTGTTTATTTAATTTCGTGTTCCTTTTTATAGGTCAAATAACCACATATTTTGCATATAAATTTTTTTCTTCCTTATTTGATATCTAACTATTGTTTCTGTGGCAGGGCCCTTGATGGATCAAGAAGGCGAGGAGCAGGATGTTCCCCGCTGCGAGGAGCCGCAGGAGCATGCTTGGAGCAAAGGAGGAAGAAAGAAAAAAAATGTCTCGCATTTGTGTTGCATTTTATTTTTGCTTATAATAAACTCGTCTTTTACAGCAGTCTTCGATCGAAGACTCGCGTGTGTAATCGAACGATCGTGGTTGTGTGGGGATCGTCCCCACTTGAGTGTCGACCTAGGATAGGCACGCGGCTCTCCGAGCTCATCCTTCATATTCTTTTGTGCTTGATCGTAGGTAGGACACACTAAATGATAGACGCACATAATCTCGCATCACTTAGCTAAAATCAATGAAGATTAATCACCGCTAATAGATGCATGATTAGGTGCGGCTTTTTCAACTTGCATACATGTTGGATTTGGTTTTCAAAATAGCCCCATTTTTTACGTGTTCTTGTCAAATCACTGCATGATTTCTCGCTTAGCCTAGATCGCGGTTTCTTCGAATGCATGTTTTTCTCGGTTTCGTTTTCCTAGCTTGATCACATAGGTTAAATGGAAAAAGGGAATGAACGGTAGACGATGACTTCTTGATTTTGTGCTATCCATAATCAGTGATAACCTAAAATAAAATCGGGACTGTTAATTGCAAGTCAACCAAAAATGGAGTAAAATTCGGTTTTGGGAGAGCAATACCCTCGCTTACGCAATGATTTTTCACTCCACATCTTTCCTTTGCGTAAATATCTAATGTTTATCACCAATAAAATAGACAAGATAATAAACCAACCTTGGTTGGTTTCATGTGTGAGTTGGTGAAACTAAGGGTTTGCTTGCTTGATTGAACCTTGTATGAGGCGACACGTACCCCAAAACCGAAGACACTTCATTTCATCTCCGAAGATTCAACCGCTCACTTGTATATTCATCCTTCTTCTTTGTTAACCTTGGGTTCTTCCAACATCAATCCTCATCTTTATACTTAGGCTAATCTCAGCCTAAGTATAGGGGGGACCCAAGTCCCCGTGATTTTCTCTACTCATCTTTTCTTGCCTTTATACGTAGGTTATTTCTAACCTAAGTATAGGGGGAGCACCTCTTAGCTCCCGTATATTTCTCTACACTTAAAGGACCTATGGACTCGTATCATTTAGTGCTATGAGGACATAGCAAAGTTTAAGGATAGGGGGGTATACCGTATATATAATTTACTTACTTTAGCTAATATCTGAAAAATTTGAAAAATTTAAAACTTTTTGGCTAAAGTAAATTTCTTTGGACTAAGAGAACTCAAATGATTTCACGGCTTTTCTAACTATGTTACACTATTTTGATAAAAATATTTTCGAAAATGATTTGAAAAAAAAATGAGTTTTTCTTGTTCTGAAAAATCTTTTTGAAAAATGTTTTGAAAATCTTTTATTTATGTGACATAGTTTTGAAAATCTTTTATCAAGAAAAGTTGAGTCTAACCTGTGTTTTTAACTTTAAAAACTAAAATCCATAAAAATGAGCAAAATTAAAATAAAAAAATGTCTTGAATGAAGAAGTTGGATTAAACCTCTACTCTTACACTTTCACCCAGGATCTGAAATGTTAGGGAGACTTAGCTTTTTGAGGTCTTTGAGATTTGCGGTTAACCAGCCTTAGTCATCAGGGTCATAGACTTAATCATCCACATTCCCCTAGATCTCTAGATTTGCATGCTATATTCCATGCTTAATCTCAGACAAAGAGAATATGATCAGCACATCACATGCACGACTACGGTTTTGATTGAGATGAGTTTATTTTTCACCTGAGGGATTGGGATGAGGAAGTCGAGTCTGGATTTGATCTAATGATGCTCGAGGATGGGATAAAATCTTTGAAGGCTTCAGGAAACCTGAGTGTCAGCAATATTAGCCAGTATGAGAACTTGATTCTTATACTAATCTCTTGACATTGACCTAAGTGCCAGGGTGTGAAATAAATAAAAAATTGTTGATCAGTGTGCGCCAACTTTTGGTAAAAGCAGTGGAGCTAGCCACAAATTATACAAGCAATGAAATGTCAAAGAAAAGCTCTCATTCATACAAAGTCAATTATCAAAGAGCTTCCACCAAAGGCGAGCGCTCCCAAACTTTTCAAAGTGTCCACTTGGACCACCGCTATTAGGACCAGGAGTCGGGCTTGCACCAAAAAAGGGCTCTGCATCGTAAATGCTACAAGTCTGGGTGTAGAAGGTACATTAGGTACTCAAAAGAGACACACCCCGGTGTACTCCCAGGAAAACAAGTGCAGACGGATCCAACTTCTCTTGACGGACGCACTGATCAACACAAAAAAATGTGTTGCGTAAAAAGGCACTAGAGAGAATCCTTGTTCCAATGAGAGGGAGAGAAGAATTGACACAATCCCATGCCCTCCATTTCTGGCCTGCCATCTACATTTTATAAGTCTGACAAACTAAGGAGACGGTGGACTGAATGCAAGAATTGATTTATTCCCTAGTGCTGAGGATTGGGTCCTTAGGAGATTTTCTCGGACCAAGATTTTGGGTGACGAATTGACTCTACTCTCGAAATTGCAGTCAACACTAAACTTCATATCCTTTAGCTTATACGTACATCAGAGAGAGTCTAGAGAAGTAGAGGAATTGGAAGCCTCTTGATTAAGGCTGGGTTGAACTCTAGAATTTTGGATCTCTGAAACCGAGTCGACTTGATCAGATCGGATCCTGTATTCACATGCACAAGGGGGTTAATCCAACTTAGTCATTCTTTTTGATGCTCGAGGACGAGCATAGTTTAAGTATAGGGGGGTGATGAAACTCGATTTCATCATCATAATTTCACATTATTAACCCCCTTGCTTAAGCTTAGCATAAATAAATCCCTGTTAATGCCCTATAATTAACAGAGTCCTAAATAAATTAAAAACCACAAAAAAATAACAAAGCAAAAATTCGTGGTATTTTTAGACTTAAAAATAACCTCCAAAAATATTTCGGGCCCTTGTTTGATCTCTTTTCCACTTTTGGTCAACATGAAACTTGTAGATCTCGTTAAGATCTACAACTTTCATGTTTTGAGTTTTCTCAAATTCGACCATTTAAACCTTCAAAAATCAAAAATACAATCAAAATAATCTGATTGGGCCACGTGGCCCAATCTGGGTGAGCCACGTGGCCCGGTCTTCTTTGTCTTTTCCGCCCGCGTTTCCAGCCGTCGGATCTCCTCCTGAGATCCAATGGTCCCAAGCTCCCCACGTGCGCCTCAATCCCTAACCATCAGATCTTCCCCGCCTTTAATCCACACCGCTCGTTCGCGCCTCGAGCTGAGCGCGCCACGTGGAGCATTGAGATCCGCTTGATCATGCCCTCGATCCTCTCATCCAAGCCGCTAGATCTTCTCTTATTCACAGCCGTTTGATCATTCCCCATCTCTCATCTGCACCGCACGTCCGCGCCTAACCTCCAGAACGACACGTGTCGTCCCCCGCAACCCTCCGATCACTTCACCTCGGATCGCATCTTACCCGCTCCTTAGCGCCGAAATTCTAACCGTTGGATCTCCAGATCCAACGGTCGATCTTCATCGTCAACCTCCAGATCCCCCTCTCTTCCCACGTTCTCCACCTTGCGCAACCCGTCCACCCTTCCTATTTTCCCCATCATCTCCGATAACCTCGCACATCGCCATCTTACCCACGATGGTCCCCTATCATCCTTCTTCCTCGCGCATCATTCCACGACCACCGTCGTCATCCCAGTCGCCCCACACCTACCTCGAAACCCACACCTTCCACCACCATAACCGGCCACTCGCCCCTTCAAATACTCCGCCTCCTCCAGCAGCACCCCTGGTCCATCTTTACGAGGAAGGAGGCCCAGCCCTCCTCCTCCTCCCTGTGACAGGGGGAGGAGCGAGGATATAGCGAAGACGACCTTCATGCCCGGTGAGACCCTCCGCCACACACGGCGGAGTCGCGGTGCCTCCAGGCCCGCTCGAGCTGCATCGACCGGCTGCCGATGTCCAGCGAAGACCCGGGCGTCCACAGCGAGGCCCAGCCCAAGCTCCCGCTCCACCAACCTCCGGTAAGTTCCCTCCGAACTTCCTTTGTATTTTCCCTTAATTTCCTGTAATTACCTAGGCCTCTTCAGCCACTTCCGACCCCCATAGATCACCTCACAAGCTCCACCAACACTCACCCGTCAACGCCAGTTCCTCCGATCACCATATATCCCTTCTTCGCCTCTGACCACCTCCGACCCACTCCATCTCCGATCGCCGGAGATTGAGCTCCGGTTCCTCACCTCCATTCGCTCGCACGGAACCTCACTCCACTCACACGCACGCACACTAATTCCCCTGCATGCATAGAATGGTTGGAAATAACCTGCAGGATGATTGGCTTCAATGATCGGGGCGACGTCGGAGTGAACTTCATCCGCCTTGCCTACGACATCCGACCACCGATGGTCTGAGCAGGAGAGTCCAACGCCTTCTCCGAGCTCCTAGCTTCCTCGACGATCATTCGTGGAGCTCAGGGAAGGTCTGACGTGCTCAAGGTCGAGCGACGGAGCTGGCGTTTCATCGTCGGAGATCTGAACCCGCCGCCTGTTGAAGCTGGAGGAGAAAGCACAGTCACCGTCGGATGGTCGTACCCCGGTGACCATCTGACGGTCCCGATGAAGCCACGTCAACGACTTCAGGAACCATTGGATCTTCGAAATCCAATGGTGATCGAGCAACCACGTGGCAACCGCAAGGCACCACCGAACCTCGTCGCCCGAGCCTCCAGGCTTGGATGCCCCGAACCGTATCCGAACCTGCACTGAGTCCGAGCCAGCAGGTTCGGAGATCCGACCCTACACCGAACCTTCTGGAGCTTCGTCCACTTTCGAGCCAACCCGAAGCAGCTCCGATCCTGGAGCAACGCGTGCTTGGCACGTGCTTCCTAGGTAAATTATGCAGAGGTCCACCAAGTTTCTTCAATTTGCAGAAAGGCCCCTGAGCGTGTGGAACTTTCACAGGGAAGGCCTCGGAACTTATTTTATTTTCATTTTAGTCCTTCCCAGGGACCTTTTTGTAGTTATCTTTTCATGTTTTCTTTCATTTATGCCCTTTGTCTTTGTTTATGCATATCTTGAGCTATATAGATCCGATTGAGATGATTTCAGTTCCATTTTGAAGCTATCCTTGCTATCTTTATTATGGCATGCTTTAATTTTAGATCTGACACTATGAATCGTAGTGCATTATTTCATTATCTATGTGTCCTGATTTATGTGGTTCTCAAACCTAGATGCTTTATAAATTTAGAAGGCTTCATTATTCAACTCTGTTTGATTCACATGTTTTATGGCTCAAGTAATTATAATTTCGGGCATACTATCTGCATTGCATTTCCTTGCATTTATTTGCATGATGAAAATTGATAAAAAATGCATGTTTACTTTATCTTAATGCATTGTTGTGTCTTCTCGCATACGTTGACCTATATGTGATTTACCTCAACGCTTAATTAGATAGACTAAAATCCGATTAATACGAGAGAGGCTCGTGTCCCTGAGTTCGACCTTGGTATCTTGTCAAGTAAAAATAAATCACGATCGTCTCATTATCTATGATTGACATATATTTAAATGAGACGATCTTTTGATGAACCAACTCGGCCCGACTACGATGATGATTCGAAGTGCTAAAAAAACACTCTCTTAAAGGGCCGATTTTGCGGTTCATCACCCCTCTTCTTGAGCCGGTTGCACTTGAACTTAGAAGGGAATTCCCCGCTTCTCGAGGAAAGAGTTGCTAGACCGAGGCATTTGAGTTACCAGGTTGAGGGAGGTTGTTTATTTGTTACTTCTGAGGTGGGGAGCTACATATCACTTACACCGTACAAAGAAAGACTTATGGTCATTAGAGTTTGTGTATGTAGACTTGTTCTGATCTGGTTTATTAAGGAGTCTTGCCCATAGATTGGTGGAATTTGGAGGATGTTAGGTTTTAAGCTTAAGTCCAAATAAGGTTCCGACACATTAATAATCCAAAGATCTGATCGAGCTCCATATCTCAATTTAATGAAGACAAGTTTAATACTCAACATTAATCCATGCATATTCCCCTCCTTTTCTTTTTCTTTCTCTTTTTCACTTCTTTTTCACTCTTTATTCTTTTATTTTAGCTACAAAACCCATACAAAACACATGTATATTTCTGTAAATATCAATAATTGTCGAATAACATGTATTGTGTAAATATGCATAATTAACATGTTTTTGTGCATAAATAAAAGAATAAAGAAATAAAAGAAAAAGAGGGAGATATTTAGAATAAATATTGAGCGACCTAATCTCAAGGGAGGGCTCAGTATGGGCCTGACCGCATAAAAACCCAAGTAGAGAGAGATAAGGAAGCTCATGTTTGTACATATATACCTGTATATAAATAAAAATATTTTCCTCTAAATAAAACAAAAATATATTTGTGTAAATATGTATATATTTGTAAATATAAAATTAAAACAAAAATGAGAAAATTAAAAAGAAATGAAAAATCCTTCATCCTTGTACATAGACCATGTGTATATAAACCACATATGTATTTATTTCACCTTGTAAATAAATCAATAAAATTCCATAAAAATATGTATATATTCCCTTATCCCATAATGTATATAAATAAAATAAAAATCACAAAAATAAAATAAAAATAAAAAGAAATAAAAATAAAAATCAAAATCACATTGTATATATACCATATATGTATATAAATAAAAGTATTTATTTAACCCTTGTAAATAATTAATAAAAACAAAATAAAAATACCCCTTTATTCCAAATTTTATTCTATAAATAAATAAAATATAAAATTGGAATAAAAATGTATAAAAATAAATAATTAAAAATCAAAATCAAAAATACAATATTGTATATACATGTATATAATAATAATATATTATAAATACTTAATTTTTATTTCAAAAAAATAAATAAAAATCACAAAAAATAGTTTATAAATAAATAAACATTTTTATGTTTTAACATTTTCCAAAATCGGCCATTTACTATTTTTATATTGAATGTCCAAATCTTTATTACGTGGCCGCATCCCATTGGTCCACGGGGGATTGTTGACCCCCGGTCAACTCTCCCCTTGGACCACATATGTTCCGGATTTGCATTTTTGACCCGATTTATCGACTTTTTCCACGCTTGATCCGATATCCAAAACCTCAAACCCCAGGCTTCGATTGATTAGCAAACATCCGGGACCTTCGCCCGGGGTGGGTTCTAGGGATCCGAGCTTCATTTTTCACTGCCCGACCTTGTCTTCTCGGACCCTTCACCATTTATAATCTCAGCTCCGCCGCACGATTCTCACATCTTTGGCCCTCCCCATCGACGCCTGTGACCTCCTCCACCTCGCCTGAGTGACAGCGGAGCGAAAGGGAGTAGCAGCGAGGCTCGGGATGCTGGGAAGCCTCTGATCCGGCGTTTCCATCGCAGTGCGCCGCCGCGAGCGCGCTCAGCCTCGGGACTCGACGATTCCTCAAGGCAATGACCCCCGGAGCTCCAGGAGCTCCAGCACAATCGGATGCCTTCACCAGGTAGCTTCTTTAGTCTGTAGTTTAGCGTAATTTTAGGATCTTAGATTTTTGCCCTTTTGATCCGCCGCCGCCATTCACCGTCTCTGTCCAGCCATTTGCTTGCCCGACCCGACCATCACCTTTGCCAGACCTCTCTTCCCCTTCTCCACCCATCCACCCCCCTGACTCGCCTCGGAGCAGGTCCTCCACCCTGCTCCGCCGTCGCACCGCCGGAGGGTGCCGCCCCGATCCATTTCGACCCCTATTCCACCTCTAACCGGGTCGAGGCAATTTGCCCTCGACCCGAGATCACTTTGGTGCCATTGTGCAGGTCAACGAACCCCATCTGGGAGGTCAAGTCGTCTGGGCACCTGAGCTTTGAGCCCCCTCATCGCTGGAGCATCTCCGACGCCTCCAGCCTCATCGGAGGCCTCCATTGGCTGCGGAACACCGAGGCAAACCCATTCACCATCTCAGCAGCCCCAGAGGGCGTCTTCATCGTGCGCACAGAGCCGGCGAAACTCGCCGGCCACCTGTTCTTGGAGAGCCTTCCCCTGTCGTCCGATCGACCCCAGCAGCTCCAGATTTGATTATATCCGTTGATCCTCGAGCAGCAGTCACCGTTCATCCAGCTGGGAATCGATCTGAGCCATCCATCAGCCGCAGGGTTTAGCCACCTCCCGCACCGTCTGATCGACACGTGGCTAGCCCTCGAGTGTCCATCAGCCGAAGAGAAGCCCTCGTCCCATAACCGTCCGATCCTCCACGTGGATACTCCTCGGCCGCCCAATAAATAAGTGGGGTAATATCACTTAGTCCCCCCTTCTGTTTTGTTTTAGCATTTAGTCCTGTAAATATTTCCCGTAGTTCATTTTATTTTGGAACATTTGCACGTAGGACCCTGTTGCTTAGTTTTATTTGCATTTATACCCCTGTCTACGTAGAACACGTGCGTCGACACGCGATTTTTCTGGGATATTTGCATATTTCAGGCGGATGTTTGGAATTGTTAATGAATGAAAAATACTTCTTGATATTTGCACTTATGCCCCTGTGCGTGCTTTTATTGGACATGTGTTGAATTTGTTGGGCATTTTACAACTTCGTCCCTGGACTTTTAGCACTTGTTGCTATTTAGTCTGGGGAAGTAAGTTATTTGCATATAGGTCCTCCCGTGCCTAGTACACGTGCCTGGCGCGTGCGATATTGGAGATTTTGCATGAGGACCCCTCGGATTTCTGAGCTTGTTACCTTTAGGTCCCCAGAAGATATTTTTATTACAAACAGGTCCTTGTACACTGTGGACTCTTGTTTGATTTTAATAAAATATCAAATCAAGTCCAAATTGAGTGAAAATTGGACACCTGGCTCCTGCCACTGTGTAAAATTTTCACCAAATTTTGGGTACATTTTTGAGTCTTTTTAGTATTTGTAAAAATTCAAAAACAACCATTTTTGCCTATGTTCAGGTTATAAAATTCGAAAAAATATTAAAACTCTTTCAAAAATTCTAAAAAAATAGGAGTTGTTAATTTTTGTGTCCTTGATTTTCTTTGCATTTTTGGTCATTTTTGGATATATAAAAACCTTAAAAATTGAAAAACCCCTTAAAATCATAAAAAATTTAAAAAATCATAGAAAATTCCAAAAATCATAAACTTTTTTCCTGAATTTTCTTCATTGCTTCTATTTTTCATAAAAATTACCTCCAGGCTTAAAAAGACCATTTTATATTTTTAAGTGGTCTTTGAAGTCTGGCTGGACAATATTCCTTTGTTCCTGCCTTATTTGATTTTTAGAAAACCCCATAAAAATCTTAAAATTCTCAAAAATTCACCAAAAACAGTAAAAAATATAAAAAACATAAAAATATTTTTGTTTGAATTTTTGGAGATTTTTAGAGTAGTTAAATAAATTGTTGTTTGTGCTTATTTTCATCTTTTTATCATTTTTCTTCATAACTAAAAATCCAAAAAAAATATAAAAACATTAAAAACCACAAAAAAACATTTGTTTATATTTTTCTTCATTTTAGACCACTTCGTAGGCCGCAAGGCCATCTCTGCTCCTCGAGTTCGACCCTGGGAGCTATACCAGGTCAATCCCTTAGCTAGGACTGCTATTTGGTTTTCTCGTGTTTCTATCTTTATTTGGTGGTCCGATTTTTATTTCTTGTTGAGCTCTGAGTCCCGAGTGACTGAGGTCACAACGACCGTAGTGACACCTTTACCTTAGTCGTTCGGGCGGCTCATCAGCCGCCGCGAGCGATCGCGGTTGCCGCAGACGCTTTGCTTCCTCCCCGTCTTCTTCATGCTCTTCCTCCTCCTCTTCTTCGTGCTCTTCCTCCTCCTCCTCCTAGTCCCGCCACCTCCTCCCCAGCCCGCCCCCGCACTTCCTCCCCAATCCATAAATTCAATCGGTCCTCATTTTGGAAAAAACCCATAGAAGTTTGTTTCTGACACCCTTCTCCTTCTTCGTGAGAAGCACCTTCGAGATGACGTTGGAGGAGTATCATGCATAGCTGGACCTTGAGCACACTACCTTCAGATTGAAGATGGAGAGAGAAACCATCGGAGATGAAATCATATAGCTTTGTCACCTCTCGATGGTCTTGTTGGGATGACCAGATGTCGCGCTTGGAGGTCATTCAGCATCAGCAGCTAGTGCTCGAGAAGGTCGTCGGGAAGGAGACGACCACACGTGGCAGCAGGATGAATGTAGGTTGAGCTTGTGGGGTTAGGAGGAAAGGAGGGAGAGATTTTGTTACGACAATAATACCCATCTTAACAAAAATATGGTTTTAATAAATCATGATTATTTTAATTCTTTGACGGTCAATCTAACGGAAAGGTACAAGTGATAATGGAGAAAGAAGTTAGGGGCACAATAGATATTACCAAAAAGGAAGGGGTATAACTGAAATTGCAATATCTCAGAAGGGAACAATTGATAAAAACCCTAGTTTATAAATACAAAAAAGTATAGATATCGAAGAAATACATATATCATTTGAAAAAAAAACAAAACCTTACAGATGCTCAGCTTCTAAGGTCACATATATAGGGTTTAACGGTGCGGCTCAGGCTGCCCCGCACCATATTAAAATGAATTTTTTTATTTTTTTGGAAAATATCACCATCTATTTTCATCACTATATCTCTCTTTAATATGTCATTCCAATTTCAATAAAAACAGAGACATATACGTCCTCCATCTAGAACATGTAATTTTAACAGTTTTAGAATTGTTGTAATCGACATGTTCTAGATGGAGGGCATAGGATTCTTCGTTTCTGACGAAATTGGAGTGGTTTATTAGAGGGATATAGTGATGAAAATACATGACGATATTTTTCGGAAAAATAAAAAAAATTACAGAAAAAGGCAGGGCGTCCTGTTGGAGGCAGCCCCATTAAACTCATATGTGTGTGTGTTTGTGGAAAATGGGGTTGCCCCGCCCCATTTTCCGATGATTTTTTTTTATTTTTTTCAAAAATTCTACCATGTATTTTTATCACTATATCCCTCTAATATGTCATTTTAATTTCGTCAGAAATAGATACTCATATATCCTCCATCTAGAACAAGTAATTTTAACGATCATAGAAATGTTGTAATCGACATGTTCTAGATGGAGTGTATAAGAGTCTCTGTTTCTGACGAAATTGAAATGACATATTATAAAAATATAATGATGAAAATATATTGTGGTATTTTTGAAAAAAAATAAAAAATGTCAAAAAATGAAGCAGGAATAGTTTGTTGGTTGCCCTCATGAGACAACCCCATTTTCCCCATATACAGGGTTAAATGGGGTTGCTCCCGCCTCATTTTTTGGTATTTTTTCCTAAAAATAAAGTCTTGTATTTTCATCACTATATCCCTCTAATATGTCAGTCCAATTTCGTTAGAAATAGAGACTCCTATGCCCTTCGTCTAGAATATGTCGATTACAACAATTCCAAAACCGTTAAAATTCCATGTTCTAAATGGAAGGCATATAAGTCTCTATTTCTAACAAAATTGGAATGAAATATTAGAGAAATATAGTATTAAAAATACATGACTTTATTTTTAAAATTATTTAAAAAAAGCCAAAAAAAACAAAGCGGGGGAAGCCAATGATATTTTCTCTTCTCTTAACATTGTAGGATTTTTTAAGAGAATACGCAGATTCTGGCATGACATGTTGATTATCAAAATTAACTGTTCACTGCTCATAACATTTGCTTTCTAATGGATTGCGAATAAACTATTTCTATACCATTATTTTAGCCATCTCATGCAAAACACGCGCATATTATACTAACAAGGAAATTACATCGAAAGTTGTTGAATTATACAGCAGTTCCACGTCCGTACCTAAACTCTGACAAGTAATAATGTGGTATTTTATTTGAGTTTAATGGGGCTGCCCATGTCATTTTCGGTATTTTTTTTATTTTTTTGAAAAATATCGTCATGTATATTCATCCTTATATTCCTCCTATATGCCATTCGAATTTCGTCAGAAACAGAAACTCCTACGGCCTCCATCGAGATGGTGTCGATTTAAAAAATCATGTTACCATGACTGTCTGGATGGAGACCGTAGGAGTCTCTGTTTCTGATGAAATTCGAAAGACATATAGGATGGATATAGAGATGAATATACATAGTGATATTTTTCAAAAAAAATAAAAAAATTTCGAAAATGACGTGGGGCAGCCCCATTAAACTCATTCTATTTTTGATATTTGCTGAATCACATTATGCGAATTTACAAGAGGGGGTTTTTACGTCCGTGCCCCTTTTAGCTCTCTCAATGGTAGGATAAGCTTTGTAATTACAGTCAATCTATATTATCAAATCTATGGTTAAGTCTGATTGTATGACTTAAAATCAATAAAAATGCATTAAAGTATCTTAAAATTACCTTTTTAGCCTCTCATTTTAAGCATAGATGATACGGTAACCTTTCCTCTTCCTTCGTCCTTTCATTAGCTGGATAGAGATTCTTCTCTCTTGTTACGACAGAGTGTTGTAAGTTTGTAACAGCGAAGGGTCGCTTGATCCGAGTGCTCACACAGAAAGGTCCTCGATAACCATGAACTCGTGTTCCTCACTCGATCTGAAGGCTAGGGTTTGGACCTTAGCGCATCACGAAATTGTAAAGATCGCATTGCATGCGATCAAGTGCGACTAATTATACTAGTGCACAAAGCATCGGAAATTAAAATTTTTAATAGTTGAAATCACATGATTTGAAAACACTTCTCAAATCGTTTCATTAAGATCACAAATGGGTTTTAAGAATATCTCTTGAAGTGTCATTGCGATCATTTGTTTCTAAAGTAAGAGACTTCCTATCTTAAGTTCAATCTAACAAAGGAGGCACTTGCGAGAGCGTAGATGAGACGCGTACCTCTCGCAATACAAGTCGAAGAACTGAGCATTGAATCTCTCAATATCGTCTCACGAAATCCGACATCTTCTTCACGAGCAAGGAGCACCGAAGAGGACGGAGATTCACAAGCAGTCGATCCGGCAACACAACAATATGGCAAGTCTAGGTCAATATGTGGACGACCACAATTGAGACAGAGAGAGAGAGAGAGAGATGAGACATGTAGAGAATAGAGGGAGAGAGATAGCTCTTGCTGGGGTTACTCTTTCTTTTATAACATATTGGATGTCCAGGGATCCCAATCCATGTGCATACTAAATCAATGGTGTATATGGTTTTTTGCTTTTAGTCAATGACCATGGTTCTATTGCATAAATTTTGCATGTAGTTGTTTAAAATAAATTAAATATATTGAAGATCCATCAATATAATTCAATTTCAATCAAAGCAACAAACAAGGAATGATGTTGGAAGGAGGAAAGTCTCGTTCCATACATAGGGTGGATGACCACCAAGTTGAAGAGATCATGTTGACCGTCCCCATGTATAAAAATGAGGCTCATTCATTCCAAATATGTTGTCTCAACATATATTCCACATGTGCAATAACTTTTTTTGCAAAATATTCATAAAAATAATTCCAAATTATTTTGTGATAGTTTCAATCATGCCATTAAATTATGAATCATATTCATATATCTAATATAAAATGTAAATTGTATTTACAATTAGTTATTTAATGTAAATCCCATTTACATTAACATTTAATTTGTAAATACTATTTACAATTAAATCTCTCCAATATGAATCACATTTATAATATTTATGTTTATTATGTATAATGATATCTACATTAATCATATTTAATTATCATGGATGTCTATTCTCATGTGTCCAAATAATGTGAATCATATCCATATTATTTATTATAACTAATCATATTTTATCATCAACTTCTCGATGCTCGGATATATTATCAACAATGGGATTATTCTTGAACTCTTTCAAGAATACTGCACTTTCACCACAGATACTTGGAGATAAGGACATGGAGATTGTACATTCCATGTATAGTGACTTGGATTAAGATCATATCTCAAATTTAGAACTCAGGGACCTCTGAAAGATGATTGATTAAATCAAACTGTGAATCTAATCTTCTCTTTGCATCCGAATCACATTCATATCAATGTCCAATATTTGAACTAAGATTAGATTACTTCCCTATTGAGAGGAGTCACTAAAATCCAAACATATTTCATCACTCCCTTAGATTGGAAGGGGCATGGTTATACAAGCATTTATGATCACATCACCCTAGAGTATTTTCTAATACTCGTACATCCTGCATACTAGGAGACTAAGAATAAATCAGAAGTTTTAGATCACATTTAGACTGTCATTTTCAGGGTTTTGTCATTAAGTTTCTCATTCGGTCATTGGAAGTTGGTATCGATCATATGCTTTCAAAATGCATACATCATACCTACAAATTCTTATCATACTTGCAAAGTAAGACGACCATGCATGAAATTTGATCAGTCCCAATGCCTCATGAATGAGATAATGTTTTCCTATTTAGTAGTGAACTTGTTTGATCCCTTTTAGAGATTGTATTACTCATATGATCTCGTATGCGCATTAGCTCGTCGGTGTATAAACCTTGATTAGGCCATCAACTTAATGGTTTGCCTAATGTATAAACCCATGCATATAACAATACATATGTCTATGGTCAGAGGATGCATGCCTATATATATGAAAATACCAGATTTATCGAGGATCTAAATATGCCTTACACAAGGTAGAAGTACAGTCGATGTGGCGACCGCTCACAAAACTCGCTCTATTTCAACAATTAAACCACAATTAAATATTAAGCAATAAAGATAGTAAGGATCAAAATAAAGAAAAATAAAATATTTAAATCCTACAATAAACTGTTACAGTGACAAGTAGAATAGGGTGCCTAACATAGGGAGCACATGATGTAGCACTATATATTATTTACAAATAAATAATGTAAGTAGACGTGTATATATAACTATGCACAATATTAATCAAATAATATGAGTTTTTAAGTTAACTAATTTTTAAGTTTTTCTTATTTATTTTTGCATTGTATTTTTTTGTATTTTGATTTTAAATTTTCTGTTTTTATATTTTCTTTTTATATTTCTATATATTTTTTATTTACTTTTCTTTTGAAGTAGATAATATATCTATATATAGAGCATATATACAAAGTAGGATAAGGTAGTTATGAATATTAATACAAATAATAAAAATAACTCAAATAAAATATTTTTGAGTTTTATCGTGCGATCGTGAAGGAGGCAACGATTCGTCTGATCCAACGGTGGAGATTGAACATGGCAACTGTTCTTTATCCAACGATGCTCAAAGGTGTTGGAAGAACTCCCAAGAACACGACGTTAGCGAACTTCGATCATTCATACCTTAGTGCTCCGGCATCCAATAACTCTTCTAACAAGTCCAACAGATAGCTGGGCTTCCTCCGCATGCAGCTGCAGGGACCAAGCAAGCGAAGGGGCTCGAGATGCTCTGACGAGACCAAAGCACCTAGAGCCACTCTAGGTGGTCGTGGAGGCTCCAAATGCTATCTAGGGCCTGCAAGCAAGCACCAAAAAGTTCCCGGTTGCGAGGGCTATCTCCTCTACCCAGGAATTTAAGCAAATAGTGCGGGAATGGAATGAACGTGGAGCTCCAGCAAGGTAGCGGTAGAGGAGCTCTAAATCCTTGAATCCTGGCATGATTCAAGGGGGTTTTAGAGGGAATCAGTAAAGAATGTGAAGGGGTTTGAAGATGGGGTGAAAGTGGGTTGAAACTTGGGCGAAGTCACAGTTAATCAAACCTAGAGCTCGAGCTCCAAGTCAAAAATGGATTTGCTTTTTACCTAAATCCTCTGAATTAAAAGATGAAATAAATACGAAATTAAAATGTATGATACAAAGTTACCTAGGAAAGACAGAGAAAAGGGATCGATATGGACTGTGGGCCAAAGAGATAGAACCTCACGGCGAGGTTCGTTGGAGGTGGTGGATCAGCTCCGCTTGGGTCCTTCCTTGCTGCAGAACCTCGGCTCCACTTCCTGTCACCAAGAGGAACACGATTTAGTGGTTTTGAGGGGCTAAGAATCGATTAAGAGTGATATAAATCAAAAAAGGGGTTAAGGGAATTCATTTATAAGCGAGTTTTGAGGGAGTTTCGAGGGTGGATTGCATGGATACGAGAGGTGGTAAGTGAAGATGCAAAGATGGGCATTGCGGAGGTACGCAATGGATATAGGAGGGTGGTGGTTTCGAGAGCAATGGTTGAAGATGGCGATGTAGAGAAAATGGAGAAATGAGGTGCCTCGTGATTTCTTACAGAAGTCAGAGAGGGAGGCTGAATAGTTGACTGGTCGAGTCAACAAAAGAACGCGCCAGGTTGGTCCACGTGGACCAAGTAGGAAATTCCAAGGCAAAAATACCTTATAAAATGAATATTAAATAGAATTTGATTTTATTATTTGTAGGTTATAAAATAAATACTGTTTCTAATTTACTGTAGTATTTTATGCATATATTATTTATTTTTTAGAAGTGTTTATTTGCAAGTTGATTTTTTGGGTACATATATAGGTATATTTACCTATGTATTAAGTATTTTTATTTTAATTTGCTAATTTTTATTTTATTATTTTATTTTGCTATTTTATAAAACTACAACTTATTTTATATACTTAAATATAAATTTTTTAATAATTTTACGATGCATTATATTCACTTAAATAAATAAGTGTATTTATTATATAGGTATAGCTATTGTATATTCATCTATATAATTTATATACATATTTTATTTTAGTACTTTCTTTGTATTTTTATTCTAGTTTTAATATGTACATATGTTACGAATAATATTTACAAAATTATAAAAATATAAAATTATAAAAATAATAAAGAATCAATAAAATAATTATTTTAATCGGGTATATTATACAAAAGGGGTCCAAAACTTAACTTTCACACCTTAACTCTAAGAAATATGAAACCACCTTCAGTAAATAGCTTATTAAAAGTTATATACAATTAAAGATGATTTTGATACATTTTGAGTTTTTATTTTAGAGATATGGGTATGTGAATTTGGCTTTTGGAATTTTATTTTGTGTATAGAATGTACATTGTATATTATTTTTGTGTGAAATAAATTTTGTATTTTCTATATATTATTTTCTACAAATTTGATATACAAAGTTTTGTTATTTGAGGTGTAAATAATAAAGAATAAAATATGTTCCAAAAAGCCATATGGGCCTATTTTGTAGAGTGCTTCGTTCTGCATTTTCTTTACATTTAGCTGCCATATCTCCTCCTACTTATTCCTTGTCAACTAAGTCATCATGATGACTGAGTGTCGGAGGCTAGGGTCACTTCAGTGTCCTTGACACTTCACTCATTTTCTTTTCTTTCCTTTATTCTTTTATTTTGGTGATAAATGCATTAAACCTACAATATTTTATACAATATTTTGTACAAATTAATGATCGTTTATTTTGACAAGTTAATGATACATTTATGCATTTAGTTAGGGTTTAAAGGTTAAAATGAAAGAATAAAAGTGATAGAATGGAGATTCATCACTCCTTTATACTTGTCTTTACTAGTCCCTATCAAATACTTATGCCTATAAGTGCGAGAAGAAAATTAAGAAAATTTCTCTAGGCAGCAGAATTTTAAAATTTTTAAATTGATGAAACCACATAATCCAAGAACATTTCTCGGTTCATTTCATCAAAAACACAATAGGTATTAAGGTTACCTCTTGAAGCGTGGTTGCGATCAAGTCTCTAAACCAAGAGACCTCCTGTCTCAAGTCCGATCCAACGGAGAAGACGCTTGCGAAGGCGTTGATGAGATACATCCTTATCGCAATCCATGTTGATGATTCAAGCAGTGAATCTCCTGATCTCGTCACACGAGATCCGACGTCTTCTTCACAAGCGAGGCGCACCGAAGGATACATAGTTCCACGAGCAAATATTCCGGCAGCATAACGATGATGCTGCGATGATGACAACTCTCACAAGGGCTCTATCGTGGACAACCACTATGAGAGAGAGAGGGGCTTGGCGTGTGGAGAAAGAGAGAGAGAGAGAGAGAGCATTCACTAATCGTGTTATCGTGAGTCGACGAGCAAGAGGTGCCTCTTCTTATATATGGTTTTGGTAGTCCATGGATCCCAATCCATGGACATCACACAATCAATGGGTGAGATTGATTTATGTTTATTTCAATGGCTAAGATGTTGTAAAAACACAACAAAAAATGATTTAATTTAAATTAATTTATATTGATAAATAAACATAATTAATTTCAAATAAAATCAATTGACTAGTCTTGGAGATAATGAAGAGACTAATCACGTCTCCTAAAAATAGGGGACGACCACTCTTCTCATGCGATCTCACTATCTCATGAGATCTCATTATCTCGTGAGATCTCCAATATTTACAACAACAATTGTTGTAAATTATTTTCACAAAAAATAATTCATAATTATCTTGTGAAATATTGCAATCATGCCATTGGAAAAATGTGAATCACATTCACATCCTAAAATAAAATGTAAATTATATTTTCAATTAATTATCCATTGTGAATCCAATTCACATAACTATTTAATGAACAAATATAAATCACAAATAACTCTCTCTTATATATTATAAATCACATTTATAATATATATGATTAATATGGATAGTGCTATCTACATTATTCATATCCACGATAATTAAATCACATTTAGTCATCTTGGATCTCTATTCTCATGTGCCCAAATAATAAGAATCAAATTCACATTATTTTGATCTTTGATAATTAAATCACATTTAATTATCTTAGATAACTTTCTTTATAGTATGAATCAAATTCATATTATTCATGATAATTAAATCACATTTAATTATCAATTTTCCCAATGCTTGAATATATAATATCAACAATGAAATTATCCTTGAACTCTTCCAAGGATAATATAGTTTCTTCCCGGATACTTGGAGCTAAGGACATGGCGATTGTATTGTTCCACGTATAATGACTTGGATATTGAGATCACATCTCAAATCCAGATCTTGCGGACCTCCCATAGATGTTTGATTAAATCAAAGCCGGAGATCTAATCTTCTCATTGCATCTGAATTACATTCAGATCAAGGTCCAACATTTGGACTAAGATCATATCACTTCTCTATGAGAGGAGTCACTAAAATCCAGACCTGTTTCATCACTCCCTCGGAATGGAAGCGTCATGGTTATACAATCGTTTATGATCACATCACCCTCAGGTATTCCCAATACATGTACATCCTGCATACTGAAAGACCCAGATTGAACCCGAAGTATTAGATCTCTTTTAGACTGTCTCCTTCATGGCTTTAATCATTAAGTTTTCTCATTCGATCATTGAGAGTTGGTATCGATCATATACTTTCCAAAAGCATATATCTTACCCAGGTGTTGATCATATACTTTCCAAAAATATATATCAAACCTACAAATTCAGTAAAGCTTCTAAAGCAAGACGACCGTGCATGAAATTTGATTCTTCCCAATATCTCATGAGTGAGCTCATGTCTTATGGTTCAGTAATGAACCTGTATGATCCCTTTGAGAGATCGTATTACTCATATGCCCTTGCATGCACATCATCATGCTGGTGTATAGATCTTGGTTAGGTCATCAACCTATTGGTCTGTCAAATGTACATACTCAGACATATAGTAACACATATGTCTCCGGTCAGAGGATGCGTGCCTATACCATGACAGCATACGACATAAGACTCTGGTTATCTCGATCTCGTTAAGTCAACTCTTTGACCTAACTTATCTAACACCTTCGAATATCTATTTCTATACAGAGGACATGCATCAAAAGGTCGGTCAGATATCAGCCTCTATGAGAAAGGATTTCCACCTCCTACTCAGGCTGGAGATCATCTCTTAACAATCATTTGATGGTGCTTGATGAGTCTTCAATCTAACTCTTTAGATATTCATCCAAGTACCAACCTCTATGACTCAATAATTGAATCAATAGCTGTATGATCATTAAGATGGCCACGGTACATAACCCTAATTGTACTAAGGGACCTATTATGCAAATTAATTATTCTTCATTTCAGATCAAGAAATGATATTCGCAATAACATTTATTACATAATAGCTCCCCGTGGGCTCGTATGTCCAACAGGGGGAGGACGTTTGGACAATTATGCTCCTCTTAATTGAACTATGATTTGAAGAAATCATGATTAAGTTTAACTCATTGATGATTGAAGTAACGCAAGGGCACAAGTGATAGAATTACAAGAAGTCACAGGCAAAACTGATATTTCAAAAAAGGAAAAGCATAACTAATAATATTGCACTATCTCATATGAGCATAACTCATAAAAACACCTAAAAATAATCGAGTTTCTTTCCTGGTTAAATGCAGCATCAATCATCGTTAACTTTTAAAATGATTCATTAGAAGCAGAATTAGAGAAAAATAACATGCAACTGTTGTTTCATGATACATCGTAAAGGATACAGCAACAAATATTTAACATTAAAAATATAAATTGGAATGGCGATCTTTAAATCACTGGTTTGAAGTGTATGTTTTTTAAGGTAACTTTGTTATTTTATTTAGGGTCAACGGCTGAAGCTTATTAATAGAGATATTTTTTGATAGTTTATATATATATATATATGAGGTAAATGGGGCTGCCCCCAGGGAGTAGCCAACTTGGCTACTCCCACCCCTATTTTTTCCTCATTTTTTTTATTTTTTTGGAAAATAAAAATTTGTATATTCATCATTATATACCTATCAAATTCTATTAAAATTTCGTCAGAAACAGAGACTCCTACGGCCTCCATCCAAACATGATCGATTTAAAAAATCATGCGACCGTTAAAAAAATGAAGTCTGGATGGAGGGCTTAGGAGTCTCTGTTTCTGATGAAATTTTAATAGAATGTGAGATGGATATAATGATGAATATACAAATTTTTATTTTCCAAAAAAATAAAAAAATGAAGAAAAAATAGGGGTGGGAGTAGCCAAGTTGGCTACTCCCTGGGGGCAGCCCCATTTTACCCTATATATATATATATAGAAGTTGATCCTATGAGAGCAAAAAAATGTGAGAGCAAAAAAATGTGAGAGCATGAGAGCATGCATTCTGGACCACATGATTCAGTTTTCTCTCTCATGGTCTTCTCTTTCTTTGTTGGATCATGTGGTAGAGAATGCATGCTCTCACAACTTTTTGCTCTCATAGGATCACTCATATATATATATGGGTAAAATGGGGCTGCCCCCAGCGAGTAGCCAACTTGACTACTCCCACCCCTATTTTTCCCTCATTTTTTTTATTTTTTGGAAAATAAAAATTTGTATATTCATCATTATATCCCTCTCACATTCTATTAAAATTTCGTCAGAAACAGAGACTCCTACGGCTTCCATCCAAACATGGTCGATTTAAAAAATCCTGCGACCGTTAAAAAAATGACGTCTGGATGGAGGGCTTAGGAGTCTCTGTTTCTGACGAAATTTTAACAGAATGTGGGTGGGATATAATGATGAATATAAAAATTTTTATTTTCCAAAAAAATAAAAAAATGAGGGAAAATAGGGGTGGGAGTAGCCAAGTTGGCTACTCCCTGGGGGCTGCCCCATTTTACCATATATATATATATGTGCATGAATGGACCTGGCAAATGAGCTGGAGGCCCGCTCGTCTAGTTCGTCTAGCCCGCTTATGGGTCGGGTTTGGGCTAAGAGATTTCGGAAATGGGTCGGTCCGGTCCGGCCCGCTCTTTGGCTCGCCCATCAACTGGACGGGCCGTGGGCATGTGTCATAAAACCCGGCCTGGCCTCAAATATAAAAAATATAGGTTTAAAAAATATATTTTAGATACATTTCATATAATATACTTCAAGTTTTTGTTTTACATTATCAATGTTGCATCTTATTTTCTACTTTACATGCAAAGTAACACATATTATAGTTGTTTGAATTTAGAAAGATTAGGTTATGCTAAAAAAATTTAATTATTTCCGTAAATATGATTAAAAATAATAAAAAATACTTTACAATCGGCCCACGGGCTGGCCCGACCTAGCCTGAACCAGATTTTGGCCGGACTTGGATATTGAGTATGACCTATGGACCAGGTCGAGCCTGACCTTAGACAAGGGATTTTTGAACCTCGGCCCGTTCGGCCCGATTCATGGTCCGGCCCAACCCGCACTTTGACCGGATCTATGCACGAAGTAAAATAGTCGACCAATCCAATTTCGTATGGACCGGCGATGCATCCGTGTGCGTCCACGTCGTATCGACCTATCCTTTCGGAACGAAAAGCTCCTTTGTTGCTTTGCTACATATATTTATGGACAATCAAGATTAGCATTTACTAGATTCGCATAAGATATGGCCTTTACAAGTCCTATATGCGACTAAGATGCCACTCAGATAGATATAAATTCCTAATAAGAATATTTTATATTTAGATCCGGATCCTTCCCTTTTTAGTGGATCCAGCATTACCCCCACAACTCCATTTTTAGTGGATCAACTCACACCATGAACGAGTCAAGTCGACTAACTCGGACTCAAACACGATAACAAAACTCGAACTCTGATTCGATAAGCTTTGAGATAAAATAATGCTGACTCAAACCCGAACTCGTTGAATTCGTGTTTGCTCACGAGCCTATTAACATCCTTTTCTATAGTACGTTGTATTATGTTCCTTACATGTGGTTTTTCTTTAAAAAAATGTAATTGAACTCGTTAGTAATATCATTAATAATATTATTATCTGAAGATGGGAGAGGAGGAGCCGTAATACCACTAGTATGGAGAGAGATAGGTATGGCAGCTTATGTTGCTTTGTGTACGAAGGAGAAGTCTGAAGTTTGTAGAACCACACTACGAAGGAGAAGCCCTAGCACCGCACATGTGGAGTGGAATAGGTATGCATGGCTAATGTGGGTTTTTCAATTGCTACGTTTTAAATTATATATATGGAATTATAATCTTGAGAGAAGTTAGGAATTAAGAAATAAGAATGCTTCATATTACATAACTCCAAATAAGTTATTTGTGATACCCATTTCCTCCAAATAAGTTTATACATCATGTATACATATATGGAGTAAAAAAATGTATAAACAACTAATAAAATTAAAATGAATTATCGAGTCGAGTTTGTGAGTTGAGCACACCTCAGCTCGAGCTCGGCTTGATAACCATAACGAACCATTTATTTGACTTGAACTCGAGATCAATGACTTTTCATGACTGGTGCATGAGCACTCATCGAGTTGAGTCCAAGTCATGCTCGATGGGCCCACTACAAGGAAAATAAGTTGTGGCTACAGAATTATGGCCACGGATTTGGGATTTGTGGCCACAGAATTGGGCTCTGGCCACGACATGTCGTGGCCAGTAGCCGTAACTACAAGTCTCGTCGCTAGAGTTCTCTAGCCACGAATATGCCGTGGCCACTACAAGTGGCCACAGAACTTATCGTGGCCACAACTCTTATATGAAGCCTTTGGCCACGGATTGTGGCTATGGGAAACTATTGGCCACGGAATTATCGTAGCCACAAGTTTCCGTAGCCACATTCCATGGCCACAACTCATTTTTCTTGTAGTGGCCCGAACTTTCCTGGTATCTCTAGTTGTGTCCATTTTCTTTTCTTTTCTTTTCTTTTGCAAATTCGATAAAAATCCCACCATTTAGATCGCGTATATTGAAAATTTTCTACATATTTATCGTATTTTGTGTAAGTACGATGTTTATAGCTATCTTATCTTTACCGGACAAAGGAAAATTTGGATATTCAATTAACTTAAAACACGTTTAAGAAACAACCGAACTTTTGACTTTTAAGATAAATGGCTACAACCATCGGATTGAGGCGAAATTTGATATGTATGTGAAGTGATATTCATAGATTCAATCTATTTGGTTGGATATTTTTTTATCAATTTTACAGAAAAAAATAAGGGTGCTGCATCTGCTCTATTAGTGTAACTAGTGGGCACCCCATGCAAAAGCACGGGAAATTAAATTTAAAGAATTATTATCTTATTGATATTTCTTCATTTATGTTTTTATTAAATATATAACATTTGTCGTCAATTTCAAATATAAAAAATATTTTTCAACAAATGACATTGAACATTATATATTTAATGAACAACATAGTGATGGATTTAAAAAGAAAATCACCATAAATTCATTTCATTGTAGTGATGAACTCAAAGATTCTAATTTACGAATTCACGTAGAGGTTGTTTGTTTATTCATCTTCCCTCTATAAATGGTCAACGTTTTAATCATGGATTCAAAATAAGGAATAAAATTTTCCTTACTATTCCTCCAACATAGGCATCTCCTGAAAAAATACAAATTACTATCACTTATCTAACAATCTTATCTAGCATAATCCTTCCTTATCCCTCCCTCCTACCGAACAGAGAATAAAAAATTATTACCATTTATTCCTTATTATCCTCTCCTCCAACTGAAAGGGAATGATGTAAAAAAATATTACCACTTATTCCTTATTATCCTCTCCTCCAACAGAAAGGGAATGATGTCTTATCCCTCCTCATCCCTCATTATCCATTTCCTTTGTTCTTCTACCAAACGCCCCCGTAAAATTATCTGTTTGAGCAACTTGTGTTTTTGCATAAAGGTAGTCATATACATGTACAACTATGTCTCAAAATACATTAAAAACATGGCTATAGCAACTAATGAAGTATATTGATTAAGGTTGTGGATTACGGGAGAAAGTCAAGGCAATCGACGATGCTGCAAGCTTGCAAATTAATAGTGTTAGCTACCCGCATTCTCAAATAAATCTATGTAATTCAAATTAAATCCAAATATAAAATCCTTCAAGATTATCATAATGTCAATTGATAGATTACCTCGATATATATTGTGGATGCGAAATGAATTCAATTTTGAATAAGATTATCCAACTGTGCACTCAACTATACAAATTCAAAATGTATCCAAATATAAAATCCCTTCAAATATGGAATCCCTGACTTTTGTAATATGAAATGGCTTTGTATTATGGAATGATGAATGAATTCGAGTATGCAAAGTTACAACATAAGATTATACATATGAGTGCTGAACTTGTAATTTCTCTTGTAAATATCATTAAAGTAATCACAAGATGTCCACCTTGTCATGATGATATTTGATGAAGACTGGCGGTTGGACTTAGGAGTAAAATGGGAGATTGTGTTAGTTTGACTATGAAGTTGGCACATATAGTGGTAAAATGAAGAGAAGGTCATTTAGATAATATTAGTGAACATGGGAATGAGAACTAAGAGGGCAATCTGGGAATTTTTGTAAAAAAATTAATGGGCAAGGGCCGAGAGCCCCTGCTTAATATATAGTATATGATTATAACGGCATGAGGAAATGCAAAAAGGCCATTCTAGGAATTGTAATTTTTGGGCAGAAATAGAAGGGCAATGATGGGATTTTAGGACAAAATCAAACTAATCAAAAATGGATGGTCTCCACTCTCTAATATATAGTAAAGGAAGGAATTGCAATTTTTGTGCAGAAATAGAAGGGCAATGATGGAATTTTAGCACAAAATCAAACTAATCAGAAGTGGACGGACTCCCCTCTTTAATATATAGTAAAGGAATTTTATTGTATAAGAAGATAAAATGTCAAGGAAGACAAAATGAGGTTCTCCGGACGGGCTCTGATCCTCTGCTGTAATGGGCTTTTACAGCCCTTGCTGCAATGAATGAGAGCCGTCAGATGCGGATCCGACGACGCTCAGAGGGGGCTGGGGATAGTGGGTGCAGATGTCGAGGTTGGGGACACACATCTCGAGGCCGGAGAGAGAAGTCGGATGGCTGGACCACGCTGGACCACTTGCAGCACAATCTGTTGTACAACAGATGATGCAAATTGTCACCGAACTTCTTTAGCCACAATGGGGAAGAGAGAAAGTACAGCAGTGGGGTTACCCATGACGGCCATCGTGCACAAAGACGTCATTAGGGAGATCTAGATAGGAAGGAAGGTCAAAGTCCACTAATATCAAATCGGATGGAGCTCAGATCAGTGGGGGACAACAGGTATACATCGCCGCTTCTCAACCCTTGCATGGTGGCCGACATGCCACCCCTCTAATGTGACCCCCAGTGCTTACACGTGTTCCACATAACCTGGTGCTTCTCCACGGAAGGAGTCACACGTGCAGGATCTTTGATAATTGATAGTATATTATACGTGATATCCTTTTACTGCGGTAAATTAGGGTAATGTGATCTGGTCACATAAAGCTCCATAAAAATTAGGGTTCACAATGGGTCCTTCCATGTGCACCGAGCAGCAGAGGATGCACGCTGCTCTTGGAACCCACCAGCATTGCATTGTTTGCAAAGGTTCATGCTAATATGAACCATGCCTGCTGTTAAAGCTGCAGACGACGATCTTCTTTCGAGGATATGATCCTTTCAATGGAGGATATACTGCTGAATCATTGTGTACGTGATTATCAAACGGAAAATAATACATGTCAATGTTGGCGCGTCCACTGGTCGACTCTCCCGGCTCCACCACTTCCCGCCATGAAAGCTTAATAAAAGCAGTGGGTCTTTCTGCGCTACCTTTCAAACATCAAAACCTTATCACGACGGCAATGAGATCAAACATAGATCTCGTTGCCGTACGAATTTCAATCCCTTTGACTTCATCGTCGCATTTCCCTTCCATTTTTTTTCCAATTAAGATGCATAAGATACCAATAGAAACACCAAAAAGCCACTTTTCTAATGCTCCCAGTCCCCCCCCCCCACTGTGGAGCACTCGCGCTTCCACGAAAGTCCACCTGTCCTCCTGATCTCACCGCGAGTTCCCGCACCCCACCTTCCCATGCGTATATATAGGCTATAGCTCCGCGGCCCGATTCGGAACAGACCAGAATAGCGGTGAGTTTTACACGAAGGATAAGAAGCTAACGATGACCTCCGCGAAGCCTTCCGTGCTCAAGATCTTCGGGTTCGACGTCGTGGAGTACGGGAATGGGGCGGTGAGTGGTACGCGGAGGTTCGAGTGCCAGTACTGTCATCGCGACTTCGCGAACTCGCAGGCGCTGGGCGGTCACCAGAACGCGCACAAGAAAGAGCGCCAGCGGGAGAGAACAGCGCAGGAGGGCTCCTTCTGGTGCTCCGCGGGAGCACGTTCCGCGGAAGCGGCGCCGCTCTCCCGACCGTCGATGGGATTCCAGTGGGTCGATCTGACGGAGCAGGATGCGGACGGCGGGGTCGATCTGCATCTGAGGCTCGCACCTTCTTCTTCTCGTTGATGCTAATTAGTTATTTCGGCTTTTCGATTTTTTTTCCATGAATTAAAGCTTGGGAAAGTTGTGTACATTAGAACTTGATTTGACTGTATCCGAAGTCCTTGGATTTCTTTTTTGTCATAATAAATTGGTCCTTTTCAATAAATAAAATGAGATGCGTGATTCATATATGAAGATCGGATTCTGGGGACCAGTTGCGAGCAATTTGATGGAACATCCAAGTAGAATAATCCGATTTTAAAGTGTAAATATAAACTTTACTTTTTGATTCGCAACTTCGACAATCGTTGTTACTACTGGGGTGCAATGTTCCAGTATTACATTCCATTGCTACAATATTGGCGTCCAAGTGTGACAACAAAGCATCACAATTGTAAATTTTGTGAAAATACATGGCGTAACTGTAACTAGTAGGAACCCCGGGAAAACAAGTTTATTCCTGGCTACTTAAAATCAGACTGTTCTTTATGTTCTTTCAATAATATCTTTCACAAAATAGGATAATTATGGGGCATTTCCTTTCTCTAGTGTATTTAAGTTATACCCTCTTGTTGTGGGAAAATAGAAGGATGTTTTTCGAATTCACGGGCAGGAAGTTGTTCATGTTTAGAGGTTGCAGTTGGAATCATGATGCTATGGACGAAGAGTATAGCTAAGATGTTTCTCGTGATGAAAGGGAGAAGGCATCGTCGATAGCTAGGTCTAGATGATTCTCCTACGTTCTATGAAATCTAGATACTCCTTAATTAGAAGTTGAGTAGATTCTGAACAGAAGAACACACCTTTTTCTGCAACACATAGAAATTCTTACTTATGTCTATATATTGTGTTTCATCTGTTGATCTGGTCTAGTTACTGCCGTCAAATTAGTAATGTTTGTTCCATAGAAGTTACATTTGTTGCCATCTTTGAAATAGCTTCTTAAAGTAGTAACCACCTGTGCAGAATATTTTCTCTGACAGTCATTCCTCGGAATAGTCAATCAGACGAATAATTTGGGATTCAAATATTTGTATGTTTTTTTTGTGATATAACCCAATGAAATACATAATCAAAGAGTCTCAATAATAGCAAGTTTCTAAGTTGGTTATTTTAATTGTTACTTATAAGCTATAACTTTACATTATCTTGAACCATTTTTTCTACTTCAATGTAAAAGGCGCCACTGATTGTAAAAAAAAGGAACAACATAAACCACATCTCCCTCGTGGACCCCCAAAGCTCTGCTAGAGACTAAGTGAGCTTATCTTCTTGTGATTTTATCACAAACCAATTTATCTCTTACTCGATGAATTCAACAAAATGTATATTGCATATAATCCATGTCCATCTGTTAAATGCACTGTAGATGTGGATCAATGATTGCTCGCAAATGTCCATAATCAACTTGACATAGATGCAAATCTTAATCGTTGGATTTTACTAGTTGTTCTTATATTAAACTTATTTTACGTATTTAAGCGCATCCTCAAGAATAACTGTATAGAATTTGGGGTCATATGGAGAGCTTAACCGAATGTATTATTGATGAATACCCATTCATCACTCTTTATTCTTATATTTTAGCTACAAAAACCTTTGCAGATGCATGTAGATATGTGTAAATAGGAATAATTACCGAAAGCATGCATTGTGTAAAAACCTATAATTAGCATGTTTTTGTGCAAAAATAAAAGAATAAAGATCAAAAAGAAAAAGAGGGAAATATTTAGAATAAATATTGAGCAACCTAACCCAAGGGAGGGCTCAGTATGGGCCTGACCGCATAAAAGCCAAAGTAGAGGGAGATAGGAGCTCAGGTGTAAATATTTGTGTAAATACATAAAACTTTATTTTCCTCACCCAAAAATATGCTTGTAAATATTTTTACATATTTATAAAAGATAAAAACAAAATAAAAAGTTAAAAATCAAAACAAAACAAAAATAGAAAAAATTAAAAATACAAAAATACCTTGTACATATGCCATGTATATAGATGTACATATCTATTTATTTTACCAATGTATATAAATAATAAAAATAAAACAAAAATACCTTTTTATTCCTTATTTTATTCTATAAATAAATAAAATATAAAATAAGGATAAAATTGTATAAAAATAATAATTAAAAATCAAAAATCAAAACCCTACCTATTGTCTATATACCTATATCTAACCCTACTATGTACATACCTTATTTTTATTTCCAAAAATTAATTAAAAATCACAAAAAAATAGAAAAAAATAAAATAAAAATATTTCATGTTTTAAGTTTTTGATAATTCGAGCATTTTCCACCTCAAAATAAATAAACAAATTTGGCAGCTCCTGATTGGTCCACGGGGGTTTGTTGACCCCGGTCAACTTTCCCCCGCGGACCCTTTTCCCTTCGGATCTGGTGGATGACCCGACTTCTCCATTCATTTCCCGCTCGACCCGATTCCCAATCACCCAAACCCCGGCTCCGTTTGATACCTCCCACATCCGACACCCTCGCCGGGCATCAATCTCGGGATCCGCGCGCCTCCACGCCCTACCCGCGCTCGTCGTTCTCGGACTCTCCAGCATATAAAGCTTCAGCTCCGCCTCCTCATTTCTTATCTTTGGCTCATTTGCTTCGCTACCTGTGACCTCCACTGTGTTGGCGAGAGTGACAGCTTGCTCCAGCAAGTGTCGCAGCGAGGAGGGAGCAAGCGGCCACTGATCCGGCAAGCCATCACCGCCGTGCTCCGCCTTGAGCCGGAGCCAGAGCCTCGGACGTCGACGCTCCTTGAGGCGAGGACCCAGAGCTGCGCAAGCTCGCCCATAGTCGATTCGACCACCCAGGTAACCCCTTAGGCTACCCATTTCCCTTAATTTCCAGTTTCGCCCAATTCGCGCCGCCGTCGATTTTCGCTGATTCCGACCACCTCACACCCCCATTCGATCATCGGAATCCATCGTCACCTCCGCCTTCCTCCCGCGCACGTTCTCCGCACCTCCGTTCAACCCAGCTCGCACAGGAGCTGGGAACCGAGCTCCTCCGTCCACCCCCTTCGCCGGAGCTCGCCGTCTCGACGCACCAGCCACCCCCACTTCGCCTAACCGGGTCGAGGCAATTTGCCCTCGACCCGCGAGTCTTCTGGTGCTGTTTTCAGGTCGAAACGAGGGCTGTCTGAGGCCCTTCGCCACTCAGCCAGGAGACCCAGTTCCGCCGACGCCGTCCGAGCTCCCTGGAGCTTGGCTCGATCATCGGAGCCTTCCGGCAGACGCGGGAGCCTTCCGCGATTCTTCTCCGACCTTCAGGAGGCTCCCCGGAGGACCCTAGCGCACGCACGAGCCCGGCGAAGCTCGCCGGGGACCTGTTCTTCGAGGATCCTCTATCGCCGTCGATTGCTCTCTCTCGCTCCAGTCTTAATCTGGGTCGTTCATCCCTGGAGCCACTGATGACCAGCCGAGCGACTGAGGTAAAGGTACAGAAAATAGGTCGTTGCGACCTCAATCACTCGGACTAGTCAATCAAGAAAAATGAACCACTCGAAATACGTAAAATCAATCAAACACACAGAAGCGGTCCTGCTAAATGTTTAACCTGGTATAGCACCCAGGGTCGAACACAAGGAGCACAGATTGGCTTGAAAAGCCTACGAAGTAGTCAAAAAATCAGAGAAAAAGGGAAAACATTTTTAGTGGTTTTTAATTGTTTTTAATTTTTTTTTTGGATTTTTAATATGTAAAGAAAATAAGAAAACACAAGAACAAGCACACTTGAGCAATTTATTTAAAGCATCAAAAATCAAGAAAAAATTCAAGAAAAAATATTTTTATGTGTTTTATATTTTTCTGTGTTTTTGATGAATTTTTGAGATTTTTATAATGGGTATTTTATTTTCTAAAAATCAAACAGTACTGAAAATGCAAGGCACTGTCCAGCCAGGCCCAAAATCCAAAGATAAAATATCTAAGGATCTCAAGAGGGCCTGGAGGTATTTTTCCTGTATTCTAGATAAAATAAGGAAAACTTGAGCACCAGAATTATTGTTTTTGGGTTTTTAGATTATTTATTATAATTTTTATGAGTTTTTAGGTGTTTTTGAATTTTTAGGGTTTTTAAGCAATGAAAAATAGCCAAAATTGGCTAGAAAATCAAGAAATACAAAAGAAAAAGTACATAATTTTTGTAGAATTTTTAGGGGGGTTTTTATATTTTTTTGGGGTTTTTCAAACTAAACAGTGCCAAAGATGGATGTTTTAGAATTTTTTAAAAATATTAAATAAACTCAGAAATGTCCTCAAAAATTCTCAAAAATCCTACACCATGGCAGGAGCCATGTATCAAATTTTTATCGAATTAGGAGGTGATTTGATATTTTATTCAAAAATCAAGAGGGGGCACTGTGCACAGGGACTGAAGTGCAAATACCCGAAGCTCTGGGGGTCCAGGTGCAATTTTCCCAGCAAGTCACGCGCGCGGCGCGTGCCTGGGGCACTCAGGGACCTTCTGGTAATAAAAACAAGTCCTAGGACCTTTTGGTAACTCGTACCAAAATGTCCAGGGGCTATGTTGCAAATAACCCACTAAAAGACGCACATGTGCAATTAAAACACTCACAGGGGCATATATGCAATTACCAAAAAGTTTTCATTCATTAATAAACAACCAGAACTACAGGACTAATGTTGCAAATACACCAAACATACACGTGACGAAGCACGTGGCTCACACATACAAGGGCATAAGTGCAAATACTGAAAAGTACGAGGTCCAATGTGCAAATAACCCAACGTAAATGAAAAGCACAAAATATTTACAGGACTGAATCTAAAAACATAAACTAAGAGGGGGTCTACGGTAATTTACCCCTTTATTACGTCGACGGCTGGATGATGGACGCGTGGCTGATCTAACGGTCCTGGACGACGGGCGCCTCTCTCCTTCCGCACGTGGGCCTGATCGACGTCAGTGGAGGAGACACGTGGAAGATCTGACGGCCTCGGGTGCTGGTGTCTCTCTCTCTGTGCTAACGGTCCAGATCGACCCTCGGGCTGATCAAGCGGTGGCTGCAGCTCCTGAATGGATGGACGTGATGCGAACTGGGGAGCTGAGGGCGATCGGACGGTGCTCGAGGACCCTGGAAGAACAGTTGGCCGGCGAGCTTCGTCGGCCTCGTGCGAGCGCGGTGGTCCTCCTCGGCTGCCTCTGGATATCGGAGAAGATTCGCGATGAAGTTCCGCAGTTGTTGGTGCCCTCCGATGGCCCAGCCGAGCCCTGGAGGGGCTCCGGCGAGGTCGGCGGAGGGAAGCTCCTGGCCTGGATGTAGGGAAGCCTCAGATGGCCTCCTCCGGACCTGCAAAGTGGGTCAGAAGCTTCGCGGGTCGAGGGCAAAGTGCCTCGACCCGATGAGGCGGCGTGAAGGTGGTCGATGCGTCGGAATGAGCGAGCTCCGGCGAGCGACGGACGGTGGAGCTCGAACCCCTGCTCCTGTGCGAGCTGGGTTGAACGAAGGGGCGGAGAAGGCGCGTGGAGGAAAGGCGATGGTGAACGTGGGTTCCGATGATCGAAAAGGTATGCGAGACGGCCGGAATCGACGGAACGCGGCGGAGCTACGATTTGGGGATAACTCGAAATTAAGCGAAATGGGAAAGCTAGAAGGTTACCTGGGCGGTGTGGTAGACTGTGCTGGAGCTAAGGTAGCTCCTGGTCGTCGCCTCGAAGGTTGTCACGGCCTGAGGCTCGAGCTCCTGCACGGGGCGGAGCACGGCGGCGCAAAGTCGCCGGATCAATGGTCCGGCCACCCCCTCCTCACTGCTACAAGGGCAATCGCGAGCTGTCACATCAGGGATTGCAATGGAGGTCACGGGAATGAGAGTGGGGAGCCAAAGATGGGCGAAAATGGGGGCGGAGCTCAGACTATATACTCGTGCAGACCCGACTAGGGCTGGTCGGGTAGGGCTATGGGAAGCACGGATCCCAATGCGGATGCCCCGGCGGCCATGTCGGATGTACGAGGAAGCGATAGGACCCGGGGTTTGCTGATAAGGCGATCGGATCGAGCGCGGAAAAAGAGGAGAAGTCGGGTCGGGCGCGGGATCCGTAGGAGAAGACGGTCCGCGGGGGAAGTTGACCGGGGTCAACATTCCCCGTGGACCAATGGGATTCAGCCATGTCAGAAAAGATTTAGAAATTGAATTAAAAATAACAAATGGCCGATTTAATTAAAACTTAAAACATGAAATATTTTTGTTTTAATTTTTTCTATTTTTTGGTGATTTTTAATTAATTTTTGGAAATAAAAATGAGATATTTACATAGTAGGGCTATATATAGGTATATGTACACTATAGGGTTTTTAATTTTGATTTTTTTAATTAGTTATTTTTATACATTTTTATTCCTATTTTAGATTTTATTTATTTATAGAATAAAATGAGGAATAAAAGGATATTTTTATTTTATTTTTATTATTTATATACATAGGTGAAATAAATAGTTATGTACAACTATATACATGGCATATGTACAATATATTTTTGTATTTTTAATTTTTGTTATTTTTATTTGATTTTTGTTTTAATTCTTTTTATTTATTTTATTTACAATATATACCATAGAATATTCACAAAAAGTTTTGAGAATAAATACATTTATTTATAAGGTTAAATACATAAGGAGGCATGGTCTATGTTCATGGTGAAAGGGCATTTTTGAATTTTTTTGATTTTTTAGATTTTTATTTTGTTTTTAATAGTTTCTAAATATATACAAAATATGTACGAGCATATTTTTGGTTGAGGAAAATATAATTTTATTTATTTACATGAATGTTTACACATGAGCCCCTATCTCTCTCTACTGTGGCTTTTATGCGGTCAGGCCCATGCTGAGCCCTCCCTTGGGTTAGGTTGCTCAATATTTATTCTAAATATTTCCCTCTTTTTCTTTTTACTCTTTATTCTTTTATTTTTGCACAAAAACATGCTAATTATAAGTTTTTACACAATGCATGCTTTTGGTAATTATTTGTATTTACACATATCTACATGTATTTGCAAAGGTTTTTGTAGCTAAAATAGAAGAATAAAGAGTGATGAATGGGTATTCATCACCCCCCTATGCTTAACTTTGCTAGTCCCTTAGCAAACACTTATTTGAAAAAGAAGTGAAAAAGAAAGAAAGAAAAAGAAAAAGAGGATGTACATGGATCAAGGTTGAATTATTAAACTTTCCTTCATTAAATTGAAATATGGAGCTCGATCAGATCTTTGGATTATTAATGTGTCGGAACCTTATTTGGACTTAAGCTTAGAACTCAACAACCTCTAAGTTCCACCAATCTATGGACAAGACTCCTCAATAAACCAGATCAGAACAAGTCTACATACACAAACTCTAATGACCATGAATCTTTCCATGCGGTGTAAGTGATATGTGGCTCCCCACCTCAGAAGTAACAAACAAACAGCCTCCCTCAACCTAGTAACTCTAATGCCTCAGTCTAGCAACTCTTTCCTCGAGAAGCGGGGTATTCCCTTCTAAGTTCAAGTGCAACCGGCTCAAGAAGAGGGGGAAGAAGTATAGAGTTTTGGAAGCTTAGCCAGTGTAGCTAAGTCTCCCGCTGCAAGCTTCATGAGATGTAACATGGATACCATAAGCTTTGCTTTATTTGACTATGTACACTCCGGTGGGGTTATTAAATTTTCAATCCGACCCACCACTTTTTTGGAGTTCTTTTTGCATTTTTGCATTTTTTTTCAAGGACTTCTGTACAACATATCTACATGGTGCAGCATATATACAAGAAATTTCCTCTTGAGCCAGTAGACTATCCCTCTTTTGAAGCTTTATTGCAACCCACAGCTTCTGTCTTTAGCCTTCATCACCACTAGACCAAGTTGAGGTGCACTTCCTTCACTAGAAGAAGAAGAGAGGTTCCGCCTAGAAGTACTACCCTCATATGCTACCCCAAGCCAAAGGAAACTGCCTCCTCACCACCTCATCCGTGGAGAGCCATGTGTAAAGTGCAGGTGCAAGTCAAGCCATTGTCTCTAAGAGTCATGCGTGTGTTGTTAAGTGTTCTACTTAAGCTCATCAAGATGACATATGCTCATAGCCTAGTGGACTCAAAGAATTAAGTCCTTATGGACCTGAAAAGCCTTAACCCTAAGTCCTATAAGGTTCCTTTTAAAGTTAAGTGGATTAAGATCTTTTTCAAGCTCCATTTCTCAATTTAATTCCAGGCTTAGTTTAAATGTCAACTCTCATCCAGGAAAAACTATATATATGTATGTACACAAGATGCTATTTACAAATATTTACAATCATGCAAAATTTTTGAAAAATGTTTTGAAATCATGAATGATGCATGAGGTGCAAGTTTTGCAAAAAGATATTTACAAACATTTACACAAGATTTTTGCAAACTTTTGATTTTCAAAACATTTTGGAAAAATTTTGTACTATATACATAATTTGATACAAAAATATTTACACAAGCTTTACACAAAAGATTTTTGAAATTATTTTTACAAAAATACTTTGTACACTAGTTATGTATGTGCAAGGATAAAAGAGGTTTATGTACATGAAAAATTTTTTAAATTTTTGTGATTTTTTAGCCATTTTATTTATTTATTAACACACTCACACAAAGTACGAGTTATGGCTAAAGTATATTTGAAATATATACACCCCCCCTATACTTAGCTCGAGCGATGTCCTCAGAGTGATCAAGAGCGATGAAGAAGACATAACTCGTTCTTAGTAAAAGGGAAGTGAAAAGGAATGGCTAAGTACAGGAACGAATAAATGAATAGAATGAGAGGGACTCGGTGGTTTCCCCCTATACTTAGGATTAACTAATCCTAAGTATAGCAAGCTGTACATGAAGGGAAAGCCGAGTGAAGAAGATACAGAATCTGCCCCCCCTATACTTAGGGTAAAATATCCCTAAGTATAGGCAGCAAAACAGGGGCAGAAAGAATAAAAAGAGTACCCGCAGGTCCTACATCCCCCCTATACTTAGGGTAAAGTACACCCTAAGTATAGCATAATCGTAAGATGAGAAAAGGGATGTGGGACTAAAGAATAGAATGATATGGACAACTGGATCTATACAGGCGGAGGAACAGTGAAAATCAGGCGTGAGATGCAAAAGATGTGAGTCAAGAGACCACATCTCACGCAAAATGAATAGGGGCAACAATAACGTCCCGCGGCTCATGATCTAGAAATGGCTTGAGCCGCTGGCCGTTCACTCGAAAGGTACTCTCAGAAGACAACTCGGATATATCAATGCTACCATTGTCGTGTACCTTTCTGACGAGAAAAGGTCCCTTCCATTTGCTCTGTAGCTTCCCTGGAAATAATCTAAGCCTCGCATCAAACAGCCATACTCTCTGTCCAATCTCAAAATGCTTGTGGCTGATGTGAGAATCATGCCACTCCTTCACTTTTTCCTTATAATGTAGGCTGCTTGAGAAAGCTGCATCTCTAAGCTCCTCCAGGGCAGCTAACTCTGCCCTCCTCTGGTCTCCAATACCATCTGGATCCATCAAAATATCTGTGACTGCCCAAAGTGACTTGTGCCTCAGCTCAACAGGTAAATGGCACGGCTTGCCATAAACGAGGCGAAAGGGAGATGTGCCCAATGGAGTCTTGAAAGACGTCCGATATGCCCACAAAACCGAGTCTAAAAGCTGTGACCAATTCTTTCGGTCAGGGCGGACGACTTTCTGCAAAATATTCTTGATCTCCCTATTCGACACCTCAGCTAGACCATTCGTCTGTGGATGGTAAGGTGTGGCAACACGATGGTCTATACTGAACTCGCTAGCAAGGGCCTTCACCTGGTCGTTGATGAAATGAGACCCCCCATCAGAAATCAGAACTCGTGGAACCCCGAACCGCGTGATGATATGCTTCCTCAAAAATCTGCAAACTGTCCTCGCATCAGCGGCTCGGGCGGGGATAGCCTCAACCCAACGACTAACATAATCTACGGCCAACAGAATGTACTCAAATCCCTGACTCTTAGGGAATGGACCCATGAAATCGATGCCCCATGCATCAAAAACCTCACAGAAGTGAATGGGCTGCATCGGCATCATATCACGCTGTCCACAAGTGCCCATCCTCTGACAGTCAGTACACCTCTTCACGAACTCATCAGAGTCCTTGAAGAGGGTAGGCCACCACAAGCCGGATTGGAGCACTTTCTGTGCCGTTCTCCTCCCAGAATGATGTCCTCCTGCCTCAAACTTGTGGCAGTAAGTGAGGACGCTATGGTGTTCCTCCTGAGGAATACACCGACGCCAGACGCTATCCCCTCCTTCGTGGTAAAGGATGGGATCCTCCCAGTGGTAGGACTTGGCCTTCGCAAGGAAGGTCTCAAGCCTCTGTCTGGGCCAATCTTGTGGGACTTTTCCAGCAACGAGAAAGTTCACAATATCGGCATACCACGGGAGTGAGGCGATAGCAAGGATCACCTCATCTGGGAAGGTATCTCGAATAGGATCAATCTGCTCAGAATCCTCAGGCTGCTCTAGTCGGGAAAGATGATCCGCCACCACATTCTTGACTCCAGGCTTATCCTTGATCTCAATATCGAACTCCTGGAGTAGAAGGATCCATCTAGTCAGTCTGGCCTTGGCATCCTTCTTTGCCATGAGGTACCTGATGGCGGTATGATCTGTAAACAAAGTCACTCTAGATCCAATGATATATGATCTGAACTTATCTAGGGCAAACACTACTGCTAGCATCTCCTTCTCTATGACCGTATAATTCCGCTGGGCGGAATCCAATGTGCGGCTAGCATAGTGTATGGCAATCGGATCTCCATCCCTCCTCTGTCCCAGCACTGCCCCTACGGCAAAATCGGAGGCGTCCGTCATGATCTCAAATGGGAGAGACCAATCAGGCGGCTGGAGAACAGGAGCCTCAATAACACACTGCTGGAGAGTCGCAAAGGACGAGAGACACTTGTCATCGACAAGGAACTCGGTGTCTTTCGTCAAGAGGTCAGTCAACGGTCGGGCAATCTTGCTGAAATCCTGAATAAATCTCCTATAAAATCCAACGTGCCCCAGGAATGACCGTAACTGCCTCAACTTGGACGGTGGTGTGAGTTTTCTAATGACATCCACCTTGGCCGGATCAACCTCCATGCCCCTGTTGGAGATGATGTGGCCAAGCACCGTCCCATGAGTCACCATGAAGTGACTCTTCTCCCATGACAGAACCAAATGAAACTCGATACATCGCTGGAGTACCCGGTCTAGGCAGTCAAGACAAGAATCGAATCCGTCGCCGTAGACCGAGAAATCGTCCATGAAGACCTCCAAACACTCCCCTACCATGTCCGAAAAGATCGACAGCATGCACCTCTGAAAAGTCGCAGAGGCGTTGCATAGCCCAAATGGCATGCGTCGAAAAGCATATGTGCCGAAGGGACAGGTAAAGGTGGTCTTCTCCTGATCCTCAGGAGTGATGGCCACTTGGTTGTAGCCCGAGTACCCATCCAGGAAGCAGTAATGGCTCTTCCCTGCCAGTCTCTCAATGATCTGGTCAATAAAGGGCAGGGGGAAATGATCCTTCTTGGTGGCCTGGTTGAGTCTCCTGTAGTCAACACAGACCCTCCAAGAGGTAGGTACTCGTGTAGCGATCTCCTCTCCCGACTCACTGATCACAGTCGTGATGCCCGTCTTCTTGGGCACCACATGCAAGGGGCTGACCCACTTGGAGTCGGAAATGGGATAAATAAAATCTGCACTCCACCATTTTGATATTTCTTTCATCACAACCTCTCTCAGGTTGGGGTTCAGTCGCCGCTGGAACTCACGCGACGGCTTCGCCCCCTCCTCAAGATAGATATGGTGGGAGCACACTGCTGGACTAATCCCATGGCGATCCGCTACGCTCCTTCCGATCGCCTTGCGGTTCTTTTCAAGAACCCCCATCAGACGGGATTCTTGCTCTCCAGTCAACTCGGCTGAGATGATGACTGGGTACATCTCTGGATTGCCCGCAAGGAATCGATACTTCAGCGAAGTAGGGAGCGGCTTTCGCTCTGGAATGCTGGGTGCTGGCAAATCTGGCTGCGGAAGAAACTGAGTGAAAGCTGCTAAGTCTGCCAAATCTGCCTGGGAAAGTGAAAGCGTACTCTCGCAAACTGAATCGGGAGAAGGCTGCTCTACTGCACTGTCTCTGCTCGGCTCTGCATCTACCTCCTCCTCATCTATAGGCTCAGATGGACTCAAGTCTGGCATCTGATCATAGTAATCGGCCCAATCAGACTCTGAATCCGAGGGATCTATATCATCCGCGGTGGCATCAGTACCACCGAACAACAAGGTGGCCTCAGCACCACCATCACTGAACATCGTGTCGCGATCAAGGACTGGCTCTGCTGCCTCTATGGTATCCTGAACCAGGGCTGTGCTCTCCAGACTCTCCTCTGCTATCATCTCGGCATCAGCTGTATCTGAATATGAGAGGATGGTCTGTGCTACAGGATCTGCCCAAGCTGCCTCATCGTCTGTAATCACAAAATCGCAGTCCTGGTGAATGTCTGGCTCTGCGTCTGTCAGCTGCTCTGTATCGGTACTCGCATCGGAGCGGGCTCTGAGTCTGGCTCTGTAGTCCTCGACCGTCTCTATTTGTATACTCTCGCCCTCGACGCGAAAGTACACCTTCCCACTATCATGATCAGTCACCGCCTTGGTTGTGGCCAAGAACGGACGACCAAGGATGATGGGGGTATCGGCCACTGACTCAGGGATCTCCATGTCCAACACTACGAAGTCCACGGGGAATTTCAGGCCCTGAATCGTGACAATAACGTCTCGTAATAACCCCTTCGGCCTCTTGACAGATCGATCAGCGAACTGAAGGACTGTCCTGCTCTGTCGAAGAGTGCCCAACTCGAAGCGATCGAGAAGGGCTGCCGGAAGAAGGTTAATCGACGATCCGCTATCTAGAAGAGTACGGTCGAACCTCTGCTCACTGATCTGACATCTGACATACGGGGCCCCTGAATCTGGCCTCTTGGCTGGCAGGAGGTTCTGGATCGCAAAACACGTGGCTTTCGTCAACACATGGATCTCTGAAGTGTGGTTCCTCCTCCTCCTCCTGACTGTAGTCCTGTCTCTCAAAGAACGCTGGAGAAGGGGGATGTGCTGCAAAGCCTCCTGGAGGGTCAGCTGGATGTGGAATCGATCGATCATGCTCTGGCTGAACTCCTCAAGCTCTCTCTTTTTTGGATTTTCTTTTTTCTTCCCCTTCCCCATCTGAAGGGCTCTAGGGAAGGGGATCACTGGGTCCTTCTCAGATGAAGGACTAGGAAAAGGTCTAGACGGTTCAAGGACCGGATCCACACATACATCATGCACCACAGTGGGACCAAAAGAAAGTAAACCTTTTCCTTTATTCATAGCAGAGTTCCGAGATACATGAGTGCGAGGAAAAACAACATCTCTCTCTGTACACACACCGGTGGCCTCAGTACCACCACGGGCTGGCTGCTCTGCTGCTGCTGCAGGTAGACGTCGTGCGGCATCAGTACCGCTGGCTGGCTCGGCTGAATGGGTGGCATCAGTACCACCTCCTCGAACTGGTGAAGCGGCGGCCTCAGTACCGCCGGTGGAATCAACATCCTTGGTGGCATCAGTGCCACCATCATCATCTGGAGCGGCCTCAGTACCGCTCTCCTCCTCCTGTGGCGCCTCGGGATGGTGCTCAGATGAGGCGCCGCCGCCTGCTGGGGTCCTACCGCTCCTAAGTGTGACAAAATCAGCATCAAATAAATCCGAAGATGTATCATCAAATGGGTCACTAGGAGTGGCTAACTCAGTATGTACTACCTGCTCAGATTTCCTCTTAAGGCTGTTCGGATTCGGCTCGATCTGGGCTGGTATGGCGGCCTTCCCTCTAACCAGGTCCCGCATCTCCTGGCGGAACTCGTCCATCTCCCGTCTGAATGTAGCCTGCTGGTCCGTGAGGAGGCGGGCGATGTCATCCAAGGCGGGGCTCTCGTGGGAGCCCGACGGGTGGCCTCTCTGTGGGTGAGGCTGCTGGAACTGCTGTGGTGGGTAAGAGGGGTAAGATGGAGGGTGCTGCTGGTATCCCTGGTGAGCCTGCTGCTCACGTCTCCAAGACTGTCCCTGCTGCTGATAGGGACGAGGACCGTAGGATGACTGTTGCTGATATGCTGGGGGCTGCTGCTGCGGCTGGTGCTGGTCTCTCTGCTGGGAGTACTGCCCTCCCTGTCCTGACGGCTGCGGCTGGGGCTGGGCACCACCACTCCCCCACCTGAATCCGGGATGGTCTCGTCGGATCCCAGGCTGGGGGCGGTCATACCAAATCCCGTTGACATCCATCAACGGCTCTGCATCGAAGGGGTCTGGTGGCAGTACTGCCAGAGGCTGATCCGGCTGGTAGAGCACCATCTGCATCTTTGGAGATGGTGGAGACTGGTAGGTGGGCTGCGGCTGCTGGTACGGCTCTGCCTGTACAAGGTGAACCTGTCTAGGCTGCTGTGAGGAGCTGGAGCGCTGGGACGAGCTGCTGCTGCCGCCGGTATCGCCTTGCGACAGAAGACGGGGCTGTGAAGCCGTCTGTGTCTCCTGAAGACACATGAGCTGGGTCTTCATGTCGCTCAGAACCTGTGCCATCTGTTCCATCTGCGTGATGCTCTGGCACTGCTTCTTCTCTATCAGCTCCATGCGGTCCAACTTCTCGCTGATGATACCCATGTCCGCAGCGGATGACTCTGCCTGTGCTGCTGCGACTGCGGACGAACTGGATGGACCTGCATCTACCCGTGCTATCCGCTGGTACTGCATGGGTCCTGGCTGATGTGGCTGGGTCTTCTGAGTATAGAGCCTGGTCTGAGACATCACCATATAGTTCTCGGACATCTCCTCGTAGATGGCCCAGACCTGCTCATGGTCCTTGGCAAAGTAGGACCTGCCGCAAGAAGCGTTCACCAGACCCTGAAGCTCTGGCGTCAACCCGCTGAAAAAGCTCTGAACTAGGTTCGGCTTGGATATGTCGTGGTGCGGGCATCTGTCTAGGAGCTCTCGAAACCTCTCCCAAGCCTCGTGGAACTGCTCGTTGGGGAACATGGAGAAGTTGCTGATCAGGGCCCTCGCTGCATTCGTCCGCCCGAGTGGATAGTACTTTTTCAAGTACTCGGTGCGGAGCTGCTCCCAGGTGTAGACAAACTTCCCTAAATGCTTCAGCCAGGTGGCTGCTCTATCTACCAGTGAAAACGGGAAGGCTATCATCCGGATCGTATCCTGGTCCACGTGGCGATCGTGGACAGTGCTGCAGATCATCAAGAACTCCTGGAGGTTAAGATGGGGCTCCACAGTAGCAAGCCCATGGAAACGGGGCAGTAACTGCAAGGTGTTCGGAGGGAACTTGAAGTCCCCCACGATAGCTGGCACTACCACCCAGTGATGCATCAGAGTAGATCCGGGGTTGTGCAACTCCCGCATCGGTCGTGGTGGTCCTCCTGCCGCGGCGGCTGCCGCTGCGGCGGCGGCAGCCGCTGCTGCGGCTGCTGCGGCTGCGGCTGCGGCCTCTGCATCAGGCATCTCCTCAGGCTCGCTCTGCTGGTCTCGCTCTCGTCTGAGCCTCTCCAACTCTCTCCTCATCTCTATCATGAATGCCCCCTGATCGCGTAACTGCTGCTGAACTATCTCTAGTGATGCGATTAGGGTGGAGTTGATCGCCCCCTGGTCAAATACAACATGCTGATCTCCCTGTGGACCTCCGGGGTAATCGTCTGATCTGGCAGCCATAGCGACATCTGCAAAATCAAATGAGCCCAACTCAGGTGCTGTCAAATCTGATAATCTCTCCTCGGGCTCATGTCTCTCAGTGCCGGAAGAAAGGGGGTCGAGGGGGAACAGGGCGGAATCGTACTCGGGCTCGGAGAGCTGGTCTCGGCTCTCGCGGGCCAACCTAGATGATCGGGTAGACGTGCCCGAAAGCGGTGCAGCCAGAGGCTGCCTAAGAGACCGTCTACCCTCATCTTGATCTGGCGAGTAGTGCGGATGAGATCTGGAATCAACTATGATCAAAAACAAAACCCCCGGTTCACCAATGCAACGCGAGCTGAAGACCGTAAAAGTTCGGTCAAATTATCTTGTCTATTTTATTTTGGTGAACACACAAAATATCAGAGCGTTTACGTGACCTGTTAGGATATCCGATGCTATCCCAACCGACTAGCCCGCACGGAAGAGTCGGTAATCGGTCGGGTCTAACACTGGGAGGCTCTACCTAGGGTGCGGGTCACTCTCTCGCGCATCCAAACAATACAATGAGGGGGTTGCTCTCCCCAAGACAAAATTTTTTTAGGGTGAGCGGTTTTTAAGATCAAGTATGATTAGCAGTCCCGATTTTATTGTTTTTCTTTTTAATATTTTTCAAAGCAAACAAAAGGCCTAACGAATTTTTCGGTTCTCCTGATTATTAAGTCCGAAAACAGGGGGGAGAAGACGAAAAAGCCGATGCGCGATGAAATCAATGATGCATGCAAAGTAAGGAAGGCGTACCTGACTCCAGCACTCTACATGCAATATGATCCGCGCAGAATTTAAAGACAGGAAATAAACTACCTAAATGATGCAAGCGGGAAAAACCGAGTCCTAGATGAGCAATTCCTAGCGCAGAACCGTCTAACTCAGTCACTCGCCCTTGATCCAAAGAGTCCGATCTTGGCCCACCCCTCCTCTTCTCGACAGGTCGAGTTCAGGAGTAGCGCTTGCGGGGCAGGCTCACGGCGCGTAGGCTCTCAGGAAAGCAACTAAGTTATTTTTATTATTTATTATTAGTAGGTCCAATTACGTTCTATGGGAACAGATAAGCAATTAGGTGTGTGGATCCTACTAATTACGTCACAAGCACTAGAAATTCCTAAGTCTAAGGGCTCGAGCAAAAACCGCGTAAACACCGGAAAGGCAGTAAGAAAGAAGAAGAAAGCCGCGAGAAAACCGCGAAAAACCGCTAAGGTCCTAAAGGGTCCCCCGAGCACACCGGTGCTCGGCGAAACAGACCCGCTACGGTAGAAGTGTTCAAGTCCACAACAGTTCAAGTCTAGTCCCTGTATTATTACAACAATAATCAAATATCCTAAGCTAACCTCACCCACTCAACTCTCTCTCTCGCTCTCTCCTGCGGCTCGATGAAGAAACGAGCCGCCTCCGCTTCGCTCGGGTGCACCGGCGCTCCTAGGAATGCCGCCCTCGCTCCTCGGGCCCTCGCAAGAAACAGAGAGAAAAGTGGTCAGTCCAAGATTATTATCAAAAATATGGGAAAAAGAATATATGTGCAACAAATTTATATAAAAAAAAAGCCGCGAAAATCGAAAAGCCGCGGAAAAAGCTAAAAATGACTACTAAGCCGTGCTCCCCGGCAACGGCGCCATTCTGATGACCAGCCGAGCGACTGAGGTAAAGGTACAGAAAATAGGTCGTTGCGACCTCAATTACTCGGACTAGTCAATCAAGAAAAATGAACCACTCGAAATACGTAAAATCAATCAAACACACAGAAGCGGTCCTGCTAAATGTTTCACCTGGTATAGCACACAGGGTCGAACACAAGGAGCACAGATTGGCTTGAAAAGCCTACGAAGTAGTCAAAAAATCAGAGAAAAAGGGAAAACATTTTTAGTGGTTTTTAATTATTTTTAAATTTTTTTGGATTTTTAATATGTAAAGAAAATAAGAAAACACAAGAACAAGCACACTTGAGCAATTTATTTAAAGCATCAAAAATCAAGCAAAAATTCAAGAAAAAATATTTTTATGTGTTTTATATTTTTCTGTGTTTTTGGTGAATTTTTGAGATTTTTATAATGGGTATTTTATTTTCTAAAAATCAAACAGTACTGAAAATGCAAGGCACTATCCAGCCAGGCCCAAAATCCAAAGATAAAATATCTAAGGATCTCAAGAGGGCCTGGAGGTATTTTTCCTGTATTCTAGATAAAATAAGGAAAACTTGAGCACCAGAATTATTGTTTTTGGGTTTTTAGATTATTTATTATAATTTTTATGAGTTTTTAGGTGTTTTTGAATTTTTAGGGTTTTTAAGCAATGAAAAATAGCCAAAATTGGCTAGAAAATCAAGAAACACAAAAGAAACAGTACCTAATTTTTGTAGAATTTTTAGGGGGGTTTTTATATTTTTTTGGGGTTTTTCAAACTAAACAGTGCCAAAGATGGATGTTTTAGAATTTTTAAAAATAGTAAATAAACTCAGAAATGTCCTCAAAAATTCTCAAAAATCCTACACCATGGCAGGAGCCATGTGTCAAATTTTTATCGAATTAGGAGGTGATTTGATATTTTATTCAAAAATCAAGAGGGGGCACTGTGCACAGGGACTGAAGTGCAAATACCCGAAGCTCTGGGGGTCCAGGTGCAATTTTCCCAGCAAGTCACGCGTGCGGCGCGTGCCTGGGGCACTCAGAGACCTTCTGGTAATAAAAACAAGTCCTAGGACCTTTTGGTAACTCGTACCAAAAAGTCCAGGGGCTATGTTGCAAATAACCCACTAAAAGACGCACATGTGCAATTAAAACACTCACAGGGGCATATATGCAATTACCAAAAAGTTTTCATTCATTAATAAACAACCAGAACTACATGACTAATGTTGCAAATACACCAAACATACACGTGACGAAGCACGTGGCTCACACATACAAGGGCATAAGTGCAAATACTGAAAAGTACGAGGTCCAATGTGCAAATAACCCAACGTAAATGAAAAGCACAAAATATTTACAGGACTGAATCTAAAAACATAAACTAAGAGGGGGTCTACGGTAATTTACCCCTTTATTACGTCGACGGCTGGATGATGGTCGCGTGGCTGATCTAACGGTCCTGGACGACGGGCGCCTCTCTCCTTCCGCACGTGGGCCTGATCGACGTCAGTGGAGGAGACACGTGGAAGATCTGACGGCCTCGGGTGCTGGTGTCTCTCTCTCTGTGCTAACGGTCCAAATCGACCCTCGGGCTGATCAAGCGGTGGCTGCAGCTCCTGAATGGATGGACGTGATGCGAACTGGGGAGCTGAGGGCGATCGGACGGTGCTCGAGGACCCTGGAAGAACAGTTGGCCGGCGAGCTTCACCGGCCTCGTGCGAGCGCGGTGGTCCTCCTCGGTTGCCTCTGGATATCGGAGAAGATTCGCGATGAAGTTCCGCAGCTGTTGGTGCCCTCCGATGGCCCAGCCGAGCCCTGGAGGGGCTCCGGCGAGGTCGGCGGAGGGAAGCTCCTGGCCTGGATGTAGGGAAGCCTCAGATGGCCTCCTCCGGACCTGCAAAGTGGGTCAGAAGCTTCGCGGGTCGAGGGCAAAGTGCCTCGACCCGATGAGGCGGCGTGAAGGTGGTCGATGCGTCGGAATGAGCGAGCTCCGGCGAGCGACGGACGGTGGAGCTCGAACCCCTGCTCCTGTGCGAGCTGGGTTGAACGAAGGGGCGGAGAAGGCGCGTGGAGGAAAGGCGATGGTGAACGTGGGTTCCGATGATCGAAAAGGTATGCGAGACGGCCGGAATCGACGGAACGCGGCGGAGCTACGATTTGGGGATAACTCGAAATTAAGCGAAATGGGAAAGCTAGAAGGTTACCTGGGCGGTGTGGTAGACTGTGCTGGAGCTAAGGTAGCTCCTGGTCGTCGCCTCGAAGGTTGTCACGGCCTGAGGCTCGAGCTCCTGCACGGGGCGGAGCACGGCGGCGCAAAGTCGCCGGATCAATGGTCCGGCCACCCCCTCCTCACTGCTACAAGGGCAATCGCGAGCTGTCACATCAGGGATTGCAATGGAGGTCACGGGAATGAGAGTGGGGAGCCAAAGATGGGCGAAAATGGGGGCGGATCTCAGACTATATACTCGTGCAGACCCGACTAGGGCTGGTCGGGTAGGGCTATGGGAAGCACGGATCCCAATGCGGATGCCCCGGCGGCCATGTCGGATGTACGAGGAAGCGATAGGACCCGGGGTTTGCTGATAAGGCGATCGGATCGAGCGCGGAAAAAGAGGAGAAGTCGGGTCGGGCGCGGGATCCGTGGGAGAAGACGGTCCGCGGGGGAAGTTGACCGGGGTCAACATTCCCCGTGGACCAATGGGATTCAGCCATGTCAGAAAAGATTTAGAAATTGAATTAAAAATAACAAATGACCGATTTAATTAAAACTTAAAACATGAAATATTTTTGTTTTAATTTTTTCTATTTTTTGGTGATTTTTAATTAATTTTTGGAAATAAAAATGAGATATTTACATAGTAGGGCTATATATAGGTATATGTACACTATAGGGTTTTTAATTTTGATTTTTTTTAATTAGTTATTTTTATACATTTTTATTCCTATTTTAGATTTTATTTATTTATAGAATAAAATGAGGAATAAAAGGATATTTTTATTTTATTTTTATTATTTATATACATAGGTGAAATAAATAGTTATGTACAACTATATACATGGCATATGTACAATATATTTTTGTATTTTTAATTTTTGTTATTTTTATTTGATTTTTGTTTTAATTCTTTTTATTTATTTTATTTACAATATATACCATAGAATATTCACAAAAAGTTTTGAGAATAAATACATTTATTTACAAGGTTAAATACATAAGGAGGCATGGTCTATGTTCATGGTGAAAGGGCATTTTTGAATTTTTTTGATTTTTTAGATTTTTATTTTGTTTTTAATAGTTTCTAAATATATACAAAATATGTACAAGCATATTTTTGGTTGAGGAAAATATAATTTTATTTATTTACATGAATGTTTAAACATGAGCCCCTATCTCTCTCTACTGTGGCTTTTATGCGGTCAGGCCCATGCTGAGCCCTCCCTTGGGTTAGGTTGCTCAATATTTATTCTAAATATTTCCCTCTTTTTCTTTTTACTCTTTATTCTTTTATTTTTGCACAAAAACATGCTAATTATAAGTTTTTACATAATGCATGCTTTTGGTAATTATTTGTATTTACACATATCTACATGTATTTGCAAAGGTTTTTGTAGCTAAAATAGAAGAATAAAGAGTGATGAATGGGTATTCATCAGCCACCAGCACCGCTCGATCTGAGGAGAGTCGATCCGGAGCGCCCACTGCCAGCCGCCGTCCGATCTACACGTGGCGCGCAACCAGCCATTCGCTTAATAAAGGGTAATTTACCCTTAGGCCCCTGTCTTTATTTTATTTCGTTTTAGTCCTGTAATTATTTGAGTCAGTTGTTTAGTTTTAGGGTAATTTACATAGTGGACCCTGAGCTTTAGTTTATTTGCATTTATACCCCTGTATGTGTGAGCCACGTGCTTCGTCACGTGAATTTTTGGGTTATTTGCATCCGATGCCCTTGTCGTTCTGATTGTTAAGGAATGAATGAAACTTTTTGAGTAATTGCATTTATACCCCTGTGCGTTGTGGTTTTACGCATGTGCGTTTATTTTTGGGTTATTTGCAGTTGAGGTCCTCGGACTTTTGGTACGTGTTACCAATTAGTCCCCGAACCTTAGTTTTATTACATATAGGTCCCTGAGTGCCCCAGGCACGCGCCTCGTGCGTGTTTTGCTGGGTATTTTGCACCGGGACCCCCAGAACTTTGGGTATTTGCACTTTGGTCCCTGTGCACAGTGCCCTACCTTGGCTTTTGAATAAAATATCAAATCACCTCCAAATCCAACGAAAATTTGACACATGGCTCCTGCCATGGAGTAAGATTTTTGTAGATTTTTGAGGACATTTTTGAATTCGTTTGTTATTTTTAAAAATTCAAAAACCTCTATTTTTGGCACTGTTTAACTTGAAAAATCACAAAAAAAAAATAAAAACTCCCCTAAAAATTCTATAAAAATTAGGTACTGTTTATTTCGTGTTCCTTGATTTTCTAGCCAATTTTGGCTATTTTTCATCACTGAAAACCCATAAAAACTTAAAAACCCTCAAAAACCCCTAAAAATTCTAATAAATACATTAAAAAACCAAAAACAATAATTTTGGTACTCAAATTTTCCTTGTTTTACGTAGTTTACAGGAAAAATACCTCCAGGTCCTTTCAAGGTCCTTAGATATTTTATATAGGGATTTTGGTCTTGGCTGGACAGTACCTTGCATTTTCGCCACTGTTTGATTTTTAGAAATTAAAATAAATATCAGAAAAACCCCAAAAATTTACCAAAAACATAAAAAATTATAAAACACACAAAAATATTTTTGTTTGAATTTTTGCTTGACTTTTGATGCATTAAATAATTTGTTGAAGTGTGATTGTTTCTTGTCTTTCTTATTTTCTTTACATATTGAAAATCCAAAAAATATAAAAACACTTCAAAACCACTAAAAATATTTTCCCTTTTTTTCTGATTTTCTTTGACTACTTCGTCGGCCTTCGGCCAATCCGTGCTCCTTGAGTTCGTCCCTGGGTGCTATACCAGGTTAATCTCATAGCAGGACCGCTTGCTTTGCTTTGATTGATTTGACTTGTTTCGAGTGGTTCATTTTTCTTGATTGACTAAGCCGAGTGATCGAGGTCGCAACGACCTATTTTTTGTACCTTTACCTCTGTCGCTCGGCCGCGTCGTCAATTATCACCTGAAGAGAAAACATCATCATCATACTTATTTGTTATTGCTTACATGTCATTGATTGTAAGAATAATTGTTTTGGTGTTTGAGTGCATCTTAAAGAATACATGTATTGAAAAAGAAGCAACAAAATAATGTGGTTACTGTAGCTTAATTTTAGTTCTTTGTTTTGAGCAAGAGAGATTTTTCCCGGCATACCTTCGCATCATCCCTGGCAGAAGTTGCAAAACTCAGATCACTGCTCACTGTCCCTCCGCGCCGCTGGTAGAATATCTACATCTCATCACCTGCAACCTGTTCGGTCGAGGCATATCCAAATCTGCCGGTTGTCTCTCTATACGTGGTGGATCTGTATCTACTGAATGTTTACACTTCAGCATAACCTCACCGTTGTTGTCGTCGCACGACCAACCCTTGATGTCGGAATCCCTGTCCTGATCATTCACGTCGTTGTAGGTGTGAATCTCCACTTGGGATCATCCCCAGATCTGGAGCCTTAGATCCGTTGATGGTGTTACGGAAGGATTAATAACTCCCCCTAAATGAACAACAAGATCGTGACGCAATAACAACAAAGTAGACTTGCTGGATTGGATGCTTCTGGATCCAAAGCTCGACAGTGGGCAGGTGTTGCCTCAGCTTTCCCATCCCGGTGACACTTAAGGGGAGATGGAGATCGATCTTTTGTGATCGGCACCAGTTGCATGCGTCCAAGTGGGTGTAGGCAGAGATGCTATGGCTGTGGGCGACATCGAGTTGAAAGGGCAGAGGGAGGGCAGGGCTGGAGGTAGCGACCTTGGGTGATTGGTAATAGTTGGTTTCAACGAAGGCAGAAACGGGATGATCGCTGGAGCCGGAGGGCGTAGAGATTTCTTCCGTTTACGCCCTTTAATATGTATAATGGATTGGTGCAATGCCGAGGGCATTTTCGGTATGATGGCTGAAAATGTGGGGGTGAATGGGTAAAACAGGAATTTTTGGGTGGGAAATTAATGGCATCAACGGCCTTTAACATATATATATATATATATATATAGAGAGAGAGAGAGAGAGAGAGAGGACTAGTGAGGACCCCGTGCTTTGCACGGGAAGCATTTGTTATCCTATAGTAGCATCCACTTTATGTTTTTATGTTTTTTCATAAAATGTAATTACATCATAAAAAAGGTAAAAGTCAAAAGCATGGTTAAATCATTAAACCCTACAAATCAAAAAACGGTGATGTCTGACATTTTCGAACAGAGAAAAAATGTCTTAGGAATTGTCCATTAGATGATGAAAGAATATTAATTAAATGATGAAAGTATTATTGCATTGCAAAGAACTGTCGTACATTGTATCATGGCTCTACGCCATATTTTCCACCTACTGTGTTTGTGATTCCACCCGATCGCTAATGACCTTTAGATCGCGCTATGGAAAAGTTGATCATTATGTCGGGTGGTTGAATTTTTTGTATACGTCGATCATAAAAAGATATATGTTCCATCTTTGAATTGCTGGTTGGATTTTTCCCAATCTAACATACACGAAATCATAAAACAACTATACACAGAGTACAAAACAAAATTACCATATGATAATATGTTCACCACCATTGTCATATCACTATACATCTTAATTTTTTGACTTAATCTCATATAAAAGGAACATAAAAAATCAAATGATGGTGTGATAATTTCCTAATATATCACACTGCAAGAGATTCATCGATACATAATATTTAGACAATGTATTTCCAATATCTTCTAAATTTAAAAAGCTCAAACTTCACAACCATGGTGAACTATGCCATAAAGAACCAAGACAATCAAACCACCAATTGTGATTCTTCTAAATTAATGCTCGACACAAACATTAAAGAGGCATGCATCTAAATATAGCAATTTATCCTTCTATTTTCATAACATCTATAAATATAGCATATTAAAACTTTTGGGTAGCTTTAACTTTATTAACATTGCGAACTACATCAACAGAAATAAAAGCATCACAATATCACCTATGACACTTGATAATTCTTGAAAACTGATACAAGTGCAAAACATACCAAAAGTTTAAAGTAGCACCATAACCATTCTACTTTGTTGATACCATCCGAATATACTGAAGTTATACATAGAAAACACTGTATGTCTTTAAAATAGCACTGTATCCATTCTATTTTTAATAACATCTGAACATATTGAAATTCTGCATACAGAACTTTGCATGTATAAGAAATACATACGTTTCTCGCAACTCATAAACAAAAATCATAATTCCTGCATACCTAATGGCCTCCTTCTTCATGGAGGCCATCGCATCCTCGAGCCTTGAAGAGAACATCTTGCCCCTATCGAGCCTGAAATCAACATCAACAACCAAATTCAAGGAGACCATCATAGTCGCTTCAAAAATCTCCCCAAAGGTTAGGTACCCACCTCATTATTAAACCAAAAGGTGTCCAGACGGATAACCTCGCCATTGGATGATGATTTTTTCGGATACTTCTAGTTGCAATCCTGTAATTATCTTGAATGAAACTTTATTATCATATAATATCAATATTATAATGATGAAAATTTTGTACCTTGCCATAGGAATATCGATGTCCTAAGCTCTCGATCAACAGGGAGTCATCTACTTGTCAAGGTCTGGAGGCCTCGACAACTCAATATCTATTCATGCAAACTCATTGAATCATGTAAGCAATAAGGATATCAGAATCAAAGAACAACCGCTTTATATAAGAAGCCTCTGAGATGAGAGTAAGCCTAATCAGGATATATGCATCTCAATCACATTGTCCATCAACCAAAGATCATGGTAGAAGAGGGTGCAGTTTGTGTCTTCTTAACTACAGGAGGAAAAAGAATCGAGGAGAATGTACTATATCGATGCTGCTGCAAATGGTCCTCAACTGGGGCTCACCGACATCAATATTCTCGATGGAGATAGAGTCAGCCTATGTATTGTATCAGATGCAATCGATGCGGCTGTTGAAAAACATGATAGCCTTGCGAGTTGAGTCGACATGAGAGCTGGTGGTGGATGGGGAGGGGTTTCGGCCATCAGGTAATCCTGAAGGGAGAAGGTCATCGATGCAGAGAATGAGGAAGAGGTGGATTGGGATTATCGAAGAACAGTGGAAGCAGTATTATTTGATGTCTGGCATCTCCCATCGCGTGGAGTCCCTCTCCAAGCCACCTTTATCTGATTGCTACAGTACCGTAGTTGTTCAGAAGCCAATTGCTAATAGCGGTGGAAATAGCGATGCGTGGCGTTGCCCTTTCGCCTCCGTCAAAATCTCATGCCACCTCACGTAATTGGTATGTACACATGCTAATTAACATATGTATTAATTATCAATTGATATGAAAATAGTAGTAAGAAGTTGTCAACATCCAGACACACAATTAAATCGGAAAATAAATATGAGGAACAGTATCTATTCCACGGGGAATAAGATATAGTAAGATTATAAGAAGTTTGAGGATTAAGTATTAATAAAAAACTTTAAAAGGGTATATACGCAACTCCCTTAATACGAACATATTTAAATGGTTCCTTCAGCCTTGCACGCAATCAAACTCACGTCTACCGCACTCGCTATCTTACAGTTGGGTTGCAGGGTTGGGCAGGGTTGGGTTGGCCCAATCCGGGGTACTTCTCCTTCCAAACATCCCAATCCTCCTCACAGTTTACTATTCACAGGGGTACCTCAATCCTGCCCAACCCTGCAACCAAACGAACCCTTAGGGGTGTCTATGCAATTCAACGAGTCGAGTTAACCTCAACTCGGACTCAAACTTGATAAGAAACCTAAAGTTCGAATTCGGACTCAACAAAGGTCGAGCCCTGAATCACCAATTCGAACTTAAACTCGTCGAGTTCGAGCTGATCCACGAGCTTCTTATCGAACCACGAGTTTCTGAACTAGCTCACGAGCTTCAAAATGAGCTGGCTCACGAGCCTCTTATCAAGTCATGAGTTTCTGAGCTGGTTTGCGAGCCTCAAAGTGAGCAGGCTCATGAACCTCTTAAGGAGTCATTGTTCCATTTTATACATTAAATTATGCAAATGCCATTTGTAACTTTGATTTTTTATACTCTTTCCTGTAGCTTTTTGGGCAAGCAAAATGTTAACCTCTATTTTATATCAAACTCAATGCAGAAGTTTGGTATATATGTTTTCAACTTTTTATTAAGAGGCGAAACGAGTTATCGAGTCGAGTTTCTGAGTTGAACAATGCCCAACTCGGACTCGACTCGATAAGCTAACGATCCATAAAACCCAACTCGAGCTCGTTAGGATTTCGAGTCCGACTCATAAACCCTTAACGAGCCAAACCCGAGTTGAGCTCATCGAGCTCGAGCTTTTCTGACAGCCCTAGCTTCTCAGTCTCCTATGGATGGCCATGACTGCGACCGCCAGAAGACTGCAAGGTCGCCGACACCGAGAGCGAGGTCGAGATCGGGGTGGCTGTTTGCCGATCCGAACACAAAGATACGGTGGAGGGTGGCGAGGTAGAAGTCATACTCGGCAGATGGGAAGGTGAAGGCGTCTCTGCGCAAGGGGTTTCGGTGGATCAAGGCCAAGTGCTCCCAGCTCGTCCACGGGTGGTGGGACTTAGAATATCGATGTGGGTATTTGATGATCACGATGGAAGATATCCGTATTGGAATTACACGGGACTTGTGTTTTCCAATTTTTTTATTATATCGACTTAAATGTATGATGTATACAATAGCATCGGCTTTGCGATTTATAAATTTTTATGTGAAACGAGGCTAAAATGGCATTCGTTTACCCATAGTTGGATATGTCCTTGAGTGTCAAGAGGTTTGTTTGAACTGATAATAGTCTTGAATCCTGAACTTTCAAATAATCATCCAAATACATGGATAAAGTACCTGACTTATACCGGAGGCGGATCGTTTGTTGTGGTGTTGTCCCTGTTGTGATGGTGTTAGCCGCTAGATCTTGATCGAGTGGGTCACATGATTTTGCAGGGTACGGACCCACAAAAAGTGCAAAATCGCGAAACGCTCAATCGTGATCGAGCGGCACACACGGCCATAATCTGTTGCATTTCGGTCCGCAGCAGACGATCCTCTCTCGACTCTAGCCCACCTATTTGCCGTAAACGATATGAAGATGTTGTTGATATTTTATTTCAAATACATACATGGTTTATGAGAATAATGATGTAAATGTAAATCTAACTATATGTGCATGTGCATGACATGTATATAAATAATATATACGCGGTTTGCAAAATTTATCGATTCCTGCATAATTATTGTCATTAATAGGTATAATGAGTGTGAGCATTCTTGTATTTTAATTGATTTTTCGAATCATTTTTTATTTCCATATAATATATATATTCAACTTACTTTATTGTGTAAGATAATATTATCTTTGGAATTGGCATGTAAGTTACATAAGCTTAACGTCATACCTTAATATTTAAGGTAAATATATTATGAACTTTGGACGTTACTTGCACCATGGAGTTAATTTGGTGCCTTATATTTTTTTCAGGTCTTTATGTTTGCATTAAGTTATATCAATTAAATTGATAGTGAATTGCTCCAACGTTACATAACTTAGCCTTATAAATGTGTGTGTTTGTTTATGAAAAAAACACACAATGATTCGATCCTCTCTACTCTTTTGAGTGAGTCCATTCTTGAAGGAACGATCTATTGTTGCTCAATAGATCTCGATGTTGGTACGTGCATACACATTGAGGTCTCGCCATTGTATCCTAGAGAATAGGTGTACCAATACCGATTGCACCATCGGAATCTCCGTGGGGGTACGAATCTATTCTTAAGGTCAGTGCATTTCGCACGCCTCGACAAGTTGGTTTGTCTCATCAAATCCGGTATTATCTAACTCTCCTATTATTTTTATATATTCATACTTATATTTTATTATTTCACCTACAATCTTAAGAATAGATTCGGATGATTTGTTATTTATTTTATCCAAATACCTGCTCTAGCCTTAGTTGAGCAGCTTTCCGGTTCTACGTAATGTTGAAAAAAATGTTGATAGATTTTTTTTTGATAGTTGAATGATGTGGCTATATTCTGAAAATATCGAGCTTGAAATATCCGAAAGTGTGGGGGAGTTTTGCTATCAATCATTTATCTCATAAACTTGCTTTATCTTTAAAAAAAATCCGAGGGGATCGATTGACGTTTGCGAGTATGTGTTGTTGTTTTTTTCCTTCTGATTTCAAACGGCAACGGATAAGCTATTATTTAATAAACGTTACATGCGTTGAGGTTTTATATGTAACATGGATGGAGATATTGTAATATAAAAGGCTTTTGTGAAAATCTCTCTCTGCATCAAAAGATCTATTTCAGCACATTTTTTTACATTCATACGATGTTCCTTTTATTAGGATGGTATTTATAAAAAAAAGAGGTATTCCATCTTCATAATATCCATGTTGTTCATTGTAATATTACATGTAGATCTCATGTGATTGAAAAAAAAAATGAAAAAAAGGTACTTCGTTTTTTACCGTTCGTATGATCAAAGACATGGGAGAAATAGATACCATCTTGAGAATAAATTTGTCATAAAGAATAATTATATTTCTCCATCTCAAGAGTATTAGAGATTGGAAAGTTTTGTTCTTCTTTTGAATGCACGCTGGTAAGTATTCCTTCTACTGCTTTTTTTTAAAAAGGAAGAAGAGTAAAAGTGGTAGTATACTTCAAAATAAATATGCACAAATTATTATCTGTCTTATGCATTAGACAAGATGTTGCATATTTTGTTGAAAGTTATGCAAGTACACTCTAAATTCAGAAGAAAGTGTTTGATGCTCTCGCTAGGATACTTTCATATCTTAAAGAGGCAATGTGCTATCGATTCTTTGTAGAGATCCTCCAATTCTTGAAGGATATTATGATGCAAATTCTATCCATTATTCAGATGAATCGAAAATTACTATTAGATTTGTTCTTCCTTCTGTAAGAGGAGCTATGTTTTTTTGGAAAACAACCGTGCGGACATACATTGCTTGATCTACAATGAATCCAAGTTTATTGCGCTAGAGAAGGCATATTCTGAGGATGTGGTTGATAAACATCTCAGCGGATCTTTCCATTTTAATGAAGTCAATGCTACCACTATTCATCCATTGTGCTAGCCATGTTAATATAGCAAGAGCTAAAAATGTTTTATAATGGGAGAAGCATGCAAATTCTCCACGCATATTCTCCTCAGAGACAATATTGTGAAACATCTCATGGCATCATATTCATGCATTATGTAAAGTCAGAGTGGAATTTGGTTGATCTTCTGACTAAACCACAAAGCGGAAAGTTTGTGGAGAGTACATCGAGGGGAATGGGATTGTACCCAAATCAATAGTCGAAGTGATGGAAACCCAACCTTCATGAACGGAGATCCCGGGAAGGAGGTTCATATGGGATAAACAATTCACTGGACGACTAAGAGGATACTATCAATTATTCCCTATTCCTATGGCGTACAATATGATAGTATCATAAGTGGTGAGGTTGAACATAAACGTTCTTAATGGACATCATAGCCCAAATTGGGTGGTGTATAAAAGAAGTATACACTTGATGATGATCCATCTATATGAGTGTGGAGGCGAGGCCGCTTCCTATGAGATTTTTGGGCAAAATCTCTACAACACTCATGAAAATACAGGTAGACGCATGGCCGAAACGTGTCAACCCGCATGAGCAACATAGATAAAAAAATGTAATGTGAGATATGAGTCAATGGTTTCACAAATAAAGGATTGGTTCATAAAAATTTTTCCACCAATCTTTAGAAACCACAATCATATTCTCTAAGTCTTGGTTCATAGTCCATAAGACACCAAGTCTAATGCGTTACATTTTTGAGTTCCTTTAAGTGTCGTCTTTGAGTTTCTCATCTATCTTTTAATACTTATTATCTTTATTTCTTTTTTGAAATTGTGGAGAATGAAAAGATATAGTTCAAAAAAATGTATTTGAAATAGTGAGGGATTGTTGATATTTTATTTCAAATACATACATGATTTATGAGAATAATGATGTAAATGTAAATCTAACTATATGTGCATGTGCATGACATGTATATAAATAATATATATGCGGTTTGCAAAATTTCTTGATTCCTGCATAATTATTGTCATTAATAGGTATAATGAGTGTGAGCATTCTTGTATTTTAATTGATTATTCGAATCATTTTTTATTTCCATATAATATATATTCAACTTACTTTATTATGTAAGATAATATTATCTTTGGAATTGGCATGTAAGTTACATAAGCTTAACGTCATACCTTAATATTTAAGGTAAATATATTATGAACTTTGGACATTACTTGCACCATGGAGTTAATTTGGTGCCTTATATTTTTTTAAGGCCTTTATGTTTGCATTAAGTTATATCAATTAAATTGATAGTGAATTACTCCAACGTTACATAACTTAGCCTTATATATGTGTGTGTTTGTTTATGAAAAAAACACACAATGATCCGATCCTCTCTACTCTTTTGAGTGAGTCCATTCTTGAAGGAACGATCTATTGTTGCTCAATAGATCTCGATGTTGGTACGTGCATACCCATTGAGGTCTGGCCATTGTATCCTAGAGAATAGGTGTACCAATACCGATTGCACCATCGGAATCTCCGTGGGGGTACGAATCTATTCTTAAGGTCAGTGCATTTCGCACGCCTCGACAAGTTGGTTTGTCTCATCAAATCCGGTATTATCTAACTCTCCTATTATTTTTATATATTCATACTTATATTTTATTATTTCACCTACAATCTTAAGAATAGATTCGGATGATTTGTTATTTATTTTATCCAAATACCTGCTCTAGCCTTAGTTGAGCAGCTTTCCGATTCTACGTAATGTTGAAAAAAATGTTGATAGATTTTTTTTGATAGTTGAATGATGTGGCTATATTCTGAAAATATCGAGCTTGAAATATCCAAAAGTGTGGGGGAGTTTTGCTATCAATCATTTATCTCATAAACTTGCTTTATCTTTAAAAAAAATCCGAGGGGATCGATTGACGTTTGCGAGTATGTGTTGTTGATTTTTTCCTTCTGATTTCAAACGGCAACGGATAAGCTATTATTTAATAAACGTTACATGCGTTGAGGTTTTATATGTAACATGGATGGAGAGATTGTAATATAAAAGGCTTTTGTGAAAATCTCTCTCTGCATCAAAAGATCTATTTCAGCACATTTTTTTACATTCATACGATGTTCCTTTTATTAGGATGGTATTTATAAAAAAAAGAGGTATTCCATCTTCATAATATCCATGTTGTTCATTGTAATATTACATGTAGATCTCATGTGATTGAAAAAAAAATGAAAAAAAGGTACTTCGTTTTTTACCGTTCGTATGATCAAAGACATGGGAGAAATAGATACCATCTTGAGAATAAATTTGTCATAAAGAATAATTATATTTCTCCATCTCAAGAGTATTAGAGATTGGAAAGTTTTGTTCTTCTTTTGAATGCACGCTGGTAAGTATTCCTTCTACTGCTTTTTTTTAAAAAGGAAGAAGAGTAAAAGTGGTAGTATACTTCAAAATAAATATGCACAAATTATTATCTGTCTTATGCATTAGACAAGATGTTGCATATTTTGTTGAAAGTTATGCAAGTACACTCTAAATTCAGAAGAAAGTGTTTGATGCTCTCGCTAGGATACTTTCATATCTTAAAGAGGCAATGTGCTATCGATTCTTTGTAGAGATCCTCCAATTCTTGAAGGATATTATGATGCAAATTCTATCCATTATTCAGATGAATCGAAAATTACTATTAGATATGTTCTTCCTTCTGTAAGAGGAGCTATGTTTTTTTGGAAAACAACCGTGCGGACATACATTGCTTGATCTACAATGAATCCAAGTTTATTGCGCTAGAGAAGGCATATTCTGAGGATGTGGTTGATAAACATCTCAGCGGATCTTTCCATTTTAATGAAGTCAATGCTACCACTATTCATCCATTGTGCTAGCCATGTTAATATAGCAAGAGCTAAAAATGTTTTATAATGGGAGAAGCATGCAAATTCTCCACGCATATTCTCCTCAGAGACAATATTGTGAAACATCTCATGGCATCATATTCATGCATTATGTAAAGTCAGAGTGGAATTTGGTTGATCTTCTGACTAAACCACAAAGCGGAAAGTTTGTGGAGAGTACATCGAGGGGAATGGGATTGTACCCAAATCAATAGTCGAAGTGATGGAAACCCAACCTTCATGAACGGAGATCCCGGGAAGGAGGTTCATATGGGATAAACAATTCACTGGACGACTAAGAGGATACTATCAATTATTCCCTATTCCTATGGCGTACAATATGATAGTATCATAAGTGGTGAGGTTGAAGATAAACGTTCTTAATGGACATCATAGCCCAAATTGGGTGGTGTATAAAAGAAGTATACACTTGATGATGATCCATCTATATGAGTGTGGAGGCGAGGCCGCTTCCTATGAGATTTTTGGGCAAAATCTCTACAACACTCATGAAAATACAGGTAGACGCATGGCCGAAACGTGTCAACCCGCATGAGCAACATAGATAAAAAAATGTAATGTGAGATATGAGTCAATGGTTTCACAAATAAAGGATTGGTTCATAGGAATTTTTCCACCAATCTTTAGAAACCACAATCATATTCTCTAAGTCTTGGTTCATAGTCCATAAGACACCAAGTCTAATGCGTTACATTTTTGAGTTCCTTTAAGTGTCGTCTTTGAGTTTCTCATCTATCTTTTAATACTTATTATCTTTATTTCTTTTTTGAAATTGTGGAGGATGAAAAGATATAGTTCAAAAAAATGTATTTGAAATAGTGAGGGATTGTTGATATTTTATTTCAAATACATACATGATTTATGAGAATAATGATGTAAATGTAAATCTAACTATATGTGCATGTGCATGACATGTATATAAATAATATATATGCGGTTTGCAAAATTTCTTGATTCCTGCATAATTATTGTCATTAATAGGTATAATGAGTGTGAGCATTCTTGTATTTTAATTGATTATTCGAATCATTTTTTATTTCCATATAATATATATTCAACTTACTTTATTATGTAAGATAATATTATCTTTGGAATTGGCATGTAAGTTACATAAGCTTAACGTCATACCTTAATATTTAAGGTAAATATATTATGAACTTTGGACATTACTTGCACCATGGAGTTAATTTGGTGCCTTATATTTTTTTAAGGCCTTTATGTTTGCATTAAGTTATATCAATTAAATTGATAGTGAATTACTCCAACGTTACATAACTTAGCCTTATATATGTGTGTGTTTGTTTATGAAAAAAACACACAATGATCCGATCCTCTCTACTCTTTTGAGTGAGTCCATTCTTGAAGGAACGATCTATTGTTGTTCAATAGATCTCGATGTTGGTACGTGCATACCCATTGAGGTCTCGTCGTTGTATCCTGGAGAATAGTCGTACCAATACCGATTGCACCATCGGAATCTCCGTGGGGGTACGAATCTATTCTTAAGGTCAGTGCATTTCGCACGCCTCGACAAGTTGGTTTGTCTCATCAAATCCGGTATTATCTAACCCTCCTATTATTTTTATATATTCATACTTATATCTTATTATTTCACCTGCAGATGTTTTATGCGAGTACTCGTGGATAGTCAAATAAGTTTAGATGGGGTATGGAAAATCCAAAATTATGAGATATTTAACGTTTTCTGCTTAATTACCAGCCTTCATTTCAACTCCGCAATCCAATCTCTCTTCCTTAATCAGCGAAATCCCTCTGATCGATACATCCTTCAAAAGTTTACTTGATTAGCGATCCAATTACGTCAATTGATGACGATGGTGACAACATCACATCTGTTTCAAACGATGCAGTCGACCAAGAAATAAGGACTACTACATGGGGAGGCTCGGAAAAGATAGACGAAACGTGCCCTCCACCTTCCTGTAGTGTGACGACAAGAAAAACCCTACAGCAGTCGTTCGTGTCCTCCACCTTGGAGGCACAGCAGTCGCTGCTCCAGCTCCTTTACAAGGGGGAGGTGGGGCGATGGCGGAGCAGGGGGCAGAGATGGAGGAGGAGGGGGCGAAGGAGGAAGTTGGGACGGAGGAGGATGGGTGATGGAGGAGGCTGGGGTGGTAGAGGAGGTTGGGGCGATGGAGGAGGAGAATGAGGTCGGGGCAGAGGAGGAGGAGGAGAAGGGGGGAGAGGACTTTCTAACCTTTTTAAAAAAAAATTAATTCTCCATGTTTCATCAGAGTTAACGTCTGTTTGCCTTAAAGATGGACGACAACTAATTCGAGAGGTAGAAAGTGATCTTTGCGGAAGAAGTCAGAGGCCGAACTGATATTCCGAAAAAAGAGGGACATAACTAATATTACAATATCTCTAAGGAGCACAACTGATAAAAACTCTTATATTTTTTTATTCATAATTTTATCTAGAGTTATTTTTTTGACTTTTATAGTTATGCTTTTTGAGTGAATTTGTCAAATTTCAGTTAAATCAGATAATTTTACAACTTATCCATTAATAAGTTGATTACATTCTTGTTTCGTTACTAAAATATTTGCATAAATTAACCATTCTACCATTCTTTATAAACGGATGCTTACGGATAACATGTAATATTTTTAATCATGTTAATTGAAGCGGGCCAACCTATTGACATTGGATTACGATTCAAATAAACTGACCATATAATTAAGAATTTAAGAGTATGATGAAAAATGAATAAGATTTCGGAATGCAACAACAACAAGTTGATGCCGAAATTTTCCATTGATGCTGATATGAAAAATGAAACAATCAAAATTACCCATGACATCTCGATGTTAGCATGCATCATCATTTATATTCGTGTTTTTTTTAATCAAATGCATTTTTTCCTTATAAGTGATATATTCCATGTGCATCTACATTTACCCAAGACCTACTTAAATAAATCAAATGTTGGATACAAAAACTAGATTTCTGTTGGAATGGGTCGGTCAACCCGTGACCCGATAATGCTGACCCAATTCCCGAGCTATTATGCAAGATAACAAATCCTCACAACTTGTTGAACTTTGGGAATCATTGACCACAACTTAAAATGTTGAAGCTCAAGTGGTAAAGAAGTAACCCTCTCATTTTATAACACATTCTCTGTAATGTCCCGAGCTTAGGTCATCGGTCCGTTATAGAGGAAAACTGGCCATGACAACTTGTTGGGTTCGGGTCCAAATAGACCCGTTGACAACCACTTAAAATGTTTAAGCTCAAGTTGTCAAGTGGTAATCCCCATCACTTATAAACGATACCCACACTTTGTGAGTTTTCCATGTGGTACTATGTTTGGGTTGGGGTGTTACATTCCCACCCTTTGTAAGTATTTGATTTTTGTTAGACAAAAGATCGGAATTTCATTTCATCAAAAAAATTGGCTCGCCACCTCATAAACAGAAAAGGAACATCAAAAAGTAGAACACCAAATAAGAGTAAAAAGCAGTAGGAAACAGGAAAGGCTTTGGGATCCCGATATTTAGTACAGTCTACGAGTACCCCCAAACTAGTAGTATAGAGTTGCATAATGTTTGTTCTGACTAAAAGTCTGGAAGTGAAAAAATAAAGGCAGTGCAGTAGCTTTATTGGAGGTTCCTACGAGGCTGGGCACTTGTGGTTACTTCTTTGTTCCTTGGTATGTTGATGTCTTGTGCGCGGGTGTGGGCTGGGGGGGTTGTTCACTTCTTTGCTGTAAAAGCAAAACACAAGCATAGAGAAACAGTGATGAGTATGAATTTAGCATCATTTGTAAGATGTAGTGGGTGGTGAGAAATGCCCTAATACATCCTCGAAGATCGTTCCCTCCAAGTCAACCACCAAATCAATGTATGGGAAGCAGTTATCTGCCAATGGGGTAAGGGTGAGGGGAGATGTTATGATGTATAAAAAATTCATCACATTTTCACTTACAAGAGAGATAGTCAGGGAGTTAAAATTTGTAAGTATAAAGGGACAATGTAGTAGGATATGGGTTATATTTACCTCATCGTTTAGGCAAAGGGAGCATGTATTTGTGGTTGAGATGGATGTATCGTATGGCTGATCCTATGTTCTTATTTTATGGTGATTGGGGGACCATAGGAAAAGAGAAACTTTGGGTGAAATGGTTTCTTTCAAAAGTGATTGTTTAGTCTATGACCCATGCCATCATGCACGAGAAGCTTGTAAATTTCATTTATTAAATGAAGGTTTGTCCTTAATCTCGGATGGAGATGAGGTCGGTTCGCGATTGGTCTATGGAAAGGTTGGAAAGGAATTGATTGAGTTTAGAGAGTTCGGTTGGGGATTTACAACGCTTTGAAATGGCTTTGAGCTAATTTTGTTTAGCATGAAGGGAGGACATAACTTTGTCAAGGGTACTAATAAATCTCCATTTCATCACCTTTATTCCTTTATTTTGACTTTAAATCCCTAGCTAAATGCATGTATATAGCATTAATTTGTGCAAAATAACATTCAATAATTTATCTATAAATATTATACAAAATATTATATTTCATTCCAAAATTCAAGATAATGGAAAGAAAAGAAATGGAATAAAATGTCAAATACCCTAAATGACCCTAGACCACAAGACTTAGTCATCGTGATGACTTGGTCGACAAGGAATAAAGTAGGTGGAGATAGGGCAATCAATTGTACAAAAACACTTCAAAAATCCTAATTGAATTCCTCAATAAATGGCATTTTGGGCCCTATTTTATTCTTTATTATTTATACCTTAATTCAGTAAACTTCGAACAAGAAACTTATACACAATAATGTATAGAAAAATACAAAATTTGTTTCGTTGAAAAATAATGCACAATGTGATTGTGACACACCAAACAAAAAGTCATAAACCAAATTTCACAAAGATGTATCTTCTCCGTATGAACTCCAAATTGAACAAATTCACCTTTATTTTCATAAAAAAATTAATTATCAATTTAAAGAAGGATTTTATTAAAATTAGAGTTAAGATGCAAAAGTTGGTTTTTGGTTCCCTGTTGTAATGTATACTTGTATATAATACTCAATATATTCATACTTTAATTTTTTATATTTCTTATATTTTTACATACTTGTATAAATTGTATATATCATAAATAAAATAAGAAACAAGATTAAAATCATTAAAATAAATGAAATAAATAATATATATATATGAAACATACATAAAATATACCTATATTGTAAACATATACATTTATTTAACTATATAAACATAAATAAAAATATAGGAAAAATGTAAGTATGTATTTAAAAATAATATAAATAAATAAAATAATAAATTATATAATTATGAACAAAAATAACATAAAATAAATATAAATGCATAAGATATAATTTAATAAACACTTAAATATTAGTATATAAATAATTATACCTATTAAATTAACTTGTAACAATATATAAACATAATAATAAAATATTAAATAAAATAATAAAAATTATGTTTTGTGGTTTTATTTAACTGATTAATTCATTATTAATTTTTAATATTTAATATTTCCCCTATTTTATTCTCTTCTATGATGACGTGAACTAATGGGGAGCGAGTCCACGTTGATTTCGGTCAACTCCTCGCCCCTCATAGGCCTACACCTGTTAGAAGAGAACCGTCTCAATTCTCACCATTTTCACTTCCGATGTTTGCATCTTCTTGGCTTGCTTCATTCATGATTTTTCTTTCTCAATCAATGCTCTTATACACCCATGCAATTTTTCGATCTTTGGAGCCTCGATTCACCCGCAAACCCTAGATCTTTCACCCCCTATACATAAACCTCACCTTGCCCCATTTTTTAATTCGATCCTCTTTTCATGCACTAGATCCCTCAAATCCATGCTGAAACGAGTCGAAGACGGTGATAATGTCCTCCTTGTCGGATTTGCAGCAAGCTTGAGGTGTTGAAGGATCGATCCAAGCCTCGTTGGAAGCCACCTTGTGGAGATTTCTGGGCTCCTGTTCTTGAGCAGGTATGATCCATTTTCTTCACTTTTTGTATAGATTTTACTTGTATCAGCTTTGTTAGTGTTTGTTTTAGCGTATTTTAGTGTAGATCGAATTTCTTTCGTTCGTTGGATCACCAGCTTCTCCACTATGAACCCCTATTTTGACTCCCTAACCACCACACCTTCTCTCCCTTATGCTTATCCAGCTCCAGCCACCTTCCATTCCCCTTGATCTCATTCTAATCAGGAGACCAACTGCTCCTCAAACGTTCATCTGAGAGCTATGCCCCGACGCACCTACGCTCCATTCCACTTCAAAACACCACCAGTATATTCGTGTTTCCTTGCTTGAACTAACCTTGTAGGTTTCCGGAGTGTTTGGCCTCGTTCGAGGCATTTTTGCATCAGGAGAAGGTCCTCCATGTCACTCAATCTCTAGGCAACTCCAGGACCCCTCGATGGGTCCTAGACCATTTTAAAGGTATCAACAAGAGCGGAGGAACCCTAACTCCATTTTGAGCCCCCTACAAGCCTCCACGTGGCTGGAGATGTGAGATCCAACCAATCGAAGCAGCCATACCCTTCAATTCTTCCATGTTCTTCCAAGGTGTCTCCTAGTCGTCTGATCAAGCACGAGTGCCAGGTTAAGCAGGCATCATTAGATGGAGCAGCGCCCCATCGTCAGATCCAGCAGTGGGATCTAATCCTGCCCGTCCAACGCAAAGCGATACTGAGCAATCCTAGCCGCCCACATGGATAAGAGGTTATATGAGCCATTGATCAACGCCTCTTCAGGGGTATTTAGCACATTTAGCCTAGCCATGTTGCTTTTATTATTTAGTATTTAATCTTTCCTCTATAGTGTAATATTTTTGTAATATTTTCATTTTGAACCTTGAAATTTCCCATTATTTCATATAGGTCAATTATTAGGTCACCTTGCATGCTCATACACATGAGGTGCCTGATAATTTTGCACCTAAGCCCATGTAGTGATTTTATTTCTATTTAGTCATGTAACTTTATATCTAGTGTAATATTTTGTGGAATAATTACAACTAGGACCTGAAACTTTTGTTATAATACAAAAATACCCTTTCAAAGCATTGAATATATTTATTCATGTGAATTTTGCATGTTTAGCCCCTAGATTTTGATAGGGTGTCCTATAATGAATTAAAACTTTTTATAAAGTACAATTAGGTCCACGGTAGTACTGTATTTTCTTTTTATTGATTTATTTTTATTAAATGACTATGACTCTATAAAATTTCTATGAAAATCAGGATAAAGGCCTAAAATGATATTGTAATATATATAATTTCATTTAGGTTTTTTCCTTTATTTTCCTAGCATTTATTTACTATCCAATTATTAAAATATCAGAAATATATATAGTTAACTCCAGAATTTCCAAAGAAAACTATACTATGTAGAATATTATCTACACATATTTAAAAATCACTAAAAATTACAAAAAAACCGTAAAATTATAAAATATACGAAAACTTATAAAAACATTAATCTAGAAAAAATCCAAAAAATAAATTTAAATTTTTGAATTTTCTTTATTTCATTACATTGTAGGGAAATTGTTTATGGGTACACTTTAAGTTAATAGATAATTTTTAGATCCAATATAAGCTCCCTGATTTTAAGTTTTCTTTTTTTTCCTTTTATTTTCAACTTAAAAATCCTTTAAAAATGGAAAAAAACTATTTAAAAATTCTAAAGACATTTATAAAATTTTAAAACCCCCAAAATACTTTATTAAATTTTTTATTTATTTGCCCTATTTTTTAAACAAAATACAAAAACATTTTCTTTCACCTTCCTTTGTATCTCTCTCTACTATTGTATATAATCTATATTATTATTCGTATATTTTTATTTTAAAATATAAAATCACAAAAACTTTCGCGTAGATAAAAATCTAATAAGAAAAAAATAAATATTGAAAATCCACAAAAATATCAAAAAGTAAAAAGCGAAAGGAGAATTTTTAGAGTTAAAATTAATTATCGATAATTAATTTTGATTCCTCTATCTATCACGTTACTCAATGTGTTCGACACTCTACATACTTGCAATATACATATCTTTTGTATAGTTAAATAAAAAATAAATTTTAACCTACCACACTTTGATTGCTTGAATGACTCGTGGGTTAATTGTTGATTTAGTTCAGGTTTTGACTGGTCGCCTCAATGACTGAGTATCTAGCTTGTCAGGTTCTTTAGCGACCTCAAAATCCACACTTTTTAGCTACATGCTTTATTTTTAGATAGGTCCAAAGTGTTGGGGTAAGAGTACATAAGAGGGATGATCGTTTATGTTGTCATTCTAGAGTATGGAGTTTGAACATATCACACGATTCTGGAGGAGAGGTTCTTGATTGATGAGGATTCCAATTTGATGGCGCTCCAAGATGGAGAATCTCTACGGTCCATCTTCTCGAGTATAATGATAGGGTGACCTCTATGGTAGCGGCTTCTTACCATGTTTAAACGTAAATGGTTTTATACTCGTGCACCTTAATCCATGCTTTGGACAACATAACATTGTTGGAGAGTTACGGGTTCTGGATCTCCCAACCGTCATTTGTCTTAGGTCTACAACTACAAGAAAATGCAGAATTTACGACCACAATGTTGCTACAACGCGTGGTGGCAATATAGTCGTAGTCTTTATTGCCACTATTTTGCGACTACTACACTACCACCATGTAGTCGTTAATTTCAGGAGACATTGTTGTGACAAAATGTAGTTGCTTAATTGGTGGTATTTATTTGCGACCACATTTCTACCAATGTATAGTTGCAGAGTAGTGCCAAAATTTGGGGAAATTTTTCATGAGGAGCCCGCCAATGTAAAACCCAAATCCCTTGATCCATGTACCCCTCGCGCTCCCTCTTCTCTCTCGACTCCTCCATTCGACCCCTTCTCCCTGCAGCCCCCTCTCCACCTACTCATCGTCTGTACCTCACCGCAGCTGTCGCCGCCCCCTCTCCACCTACTCCTCATTTCTAGGGCACCGCCATCGCCCCCCTCCACTGGCGCCATGTCTCCACAACGCCGCAACCGCCCCCTCTCTACTTCCTCCTCGTCTCCAGGGCGCGGGTTTATGGATCACCAAATGCTATAACTTAGCATCTTTTCCCAGCTCAGGCCTTCCAGCATCATTACATGGCCTAATAATCCTTGAATGCCCTGAATTGATGCAGCGATATTGTAAGGAGATCAATGGACCCGAATGGAAACTTATATCTCATGTTCCCTACGTTGGCTGGGAAGAGGATGCTGACATCCCTCCCCTCTCCAACATCCCTCAACAATCTCAACAGCGGCGGCTTATTTCCCCTTCAAAAAATCCATCTCCGCTAACATCCTCCATGACGGGTTTCCTCCGTGTCCTCATCCTCATTGTCATAATCGGGGAGGTATATATTTACCTCCCCTCTTTCTCGCATAGTTTTTTTAAAACTTTCCTTATCACTTCCTCAAGCGATCGTCCTTCTCCTCTACGACTTCACAATGCTAGTAACGATTTAGGGCTTCGAAGACGATTGACGGAGAACGTGCCATCTCCTCTTCCACTAGTAACGATTTAGGGCTTCGAAGATGATGCGGATTGGTTTTCGGCGACGGCGGAAAATAAAATATTTGACGGTGGATTTTGGTGGAGAAGAAAATGGAGGGATTGAGAAGAGAATGGAGGGGTTGAGAGAAGAAGCTCGTCAGGAACACGAGGGGATGGAGAAAGAAACGTGAAGACCACGTAAGGGGAGAGAGAGAGGGGGGAGAGAGAGAGAGAGAAGAAAATGGAGGGATTGAGAGGAGAAGCTCGTCAGGAACACGAGGGGATGGAGAAAAGAAACGTGAAGACCACGTGAGGGGAGAGAGAGAGAGGAGAGAGATAGAGAATAAAATCTCAATTTTTCATATCAACTGAACTAATCTTTACAATAGGCTACCAACCTCTTTATATAATAGAGGTGGAATTACAAAAATAGAAAGCAAATCAAATTTAAAATCCCACTCGATCCTAATTGACTCTAATTGATTTGAATTAAAATTCAAATCGACTCTATCCTAATTTGACTCTAATTCAAAATTCGAAAATCAAATTTAAACTGACTAATTAATTTCGAGATCACATACGATCTCTTTATTTAAATAAAAACGCGACGATTCGAATAAATGTAAATAAAAACATCAAGCCCTATATTTTAATTTTGTGCTGCATCAACTCTCCTCCGCTTAAAAAAATTCGTCTCCCGACGAATTGCTTGATCTTCGGGCTGTTGATGGAGAATTTCTTCATGGCTTGTTGGTCGAAACTCCCAATTTCGCTCCGACGAACGATGGTGTTTCGTCGCGTGTCGGCACGAATGTCTGGATGGATCGTCAGATCGTGAGAACGATCTGTAGGCCATGCTCCGATACCAATTGATGCAAACGAGAAAATCGACGTCGCGCGGGAAATAATTTGAACGGTGAAAAATATTTGGTAGAAGGAATTAGAGGAGTTGAGAAGAAGAAATTGGAAAGATTGAGAAGAAGGACTCGTCGGTAACGAGGGTTGAAGAAGGAGAACCGTGAAGACCACGTGGGAGAAGGAGAAGGAGAGAGATAAGAGAGATAAACTCAAATTTTCATAATACTTGACTTCATAAAAATATGGGACTATCATCTCTTTATATAGGAGAGATGGGGTTACAAAAATAGTAAACTAATTAAAAATTGACAACCAACCTATCCTAATTTGACTCTGATAAAATTTAAAATTCAAATTGACCTCTAATTACTCTAATTGGACTCTAATTAATTAATTGACCAAATTAAATTTACGAATAAACGTTGAGATCACATGCGATCTCAATCATTTAATTAGACAATTACGACAACTTAAAAACGTAAATAAATTTGACAATTAAAAATAGATAAACAATTGGCCCTATATCTGGGTCCCACGCTGCATCAACTCTCCGCCGCTTTAAAAAATTCGTCTCCCGACGAATTGCTCGATCTTCGTTCCATCTGTGGAGAATTCATCTGGATTGGTTGAGCGAATATCCCCCAATTTTGCTCATTTTCAATGTTACGTTTATAATTTCTTTTCACTTGAGGGCGTGGCTGCAAATGATCCGTCCCTTCAACTAAAACAATACCCTTTAAATTCCCCCCAACTTTATCCTCTGTATAAAAGTTTTTAAGAGGGAGAGCACCACTGTAATTTTCCCATTTCATATCCCCCTTTGTATTTTCAGGGGATTCAACTAGCTTGGGAGAAACATCATTTCCCCACGTTAGGGTTTCGTGGTTCTCGATTATAAGATGGCGGCGGCAATCTGGGTCGTATGGCCATGCTTGGTGACGACGCAATCAGCGGGGAGGCGTGGCGGTGGCAACGAGGAGCTTCGCGGGTGGCCGCGCCTGTCGAGCAGGGGGTGCATGTCGCAGCACAGGAGGGGCGGCTTCCACGCATCGAGCGGAGGGGCACGCCTGCGCGGGGGTGGAGGCTGGAGCAGATGAAGCGCGTTGAGGCGCGTGGTCGTGGCGCGCGGCGTAGAGCGGCGTAGGGAGGCGGCGGGCGGCACCGCTCGAGCGTGGCGAGGCGGGCGCGGCGTCGATCTAGAGACGGCGGGGCGGGGTCGGCGCTGGCACCGCGTGGGCGGCGGCATGGGGATGGATGGTTGCAGCACGCGGCTAGGCGGGGCTAGGGGAGTGGTCGAGGAAAGCCAGGAAGATACCTGGGATAGATGGGGCCGTGCCGGGATGGTCGGAGGAGGCGGCGGCGCCGATTCCGGTGGCAGAATCGAAACTGGAAGATGCTGGACAGCGGACGAATCGTCTTCGAATTCAGATTCTTTGTCCGCACTTTCATCAAATATCAGCTTCGTATCATCTTCGTATTGCTGCACAGGAGTCGTATCAAATAAATCTCCATCCGCAATGAGACTACCTTTGTATTTTGCTTCGAAATCGGGTTGAACATCGGCTGCAAAAATCTGATTTTTGTCATTGACGAACAAATATTCACTGATTAGCGTGCCCAGCCACTCTTGTACTTTGAGGCTTGATTGGAGGCGATACTTAAACTTCCTCGAGCGTGAACATGAATGCGGATCATGAGATAGACGGCTCAAGTTGAATTGTGTCCTCCAATAGTTGACAGGACCATCGAATCGTAGGAACGATTCGGTTTGACTGCATCATTTGGTATCAGAGCATGGAAACCGAATCGTTCTCACGGTTCGACGATCCGATCACATTTTGGAGGATGCGATACGATTTGAGTCGTCTATCTCATGATCCGCATTCACGTTCACGCTCGAGGAAGTTCAAGTATCGCCTCCTATCAAGTCTCAAAGTACAGGCTGGGCACGCAAATCGACGAAGATTCATCCGTCAACGACAAAAATCAGATCGTTGCAGCTGCTGTTCAACCCGATTTTGAGGCAAAAAAATAAAGGTTTTTCCATTCTAGATGAAGATTTATTTAATACAACTGTTATGCAAGAAGAAAACAAAGGCTATGGGCCCATATTCGACAAGTATCCAGCCGAGGAAGAACTGGAAATCCTCGATTCTTTTGCAATCGATGTTGCTGTCAAGGAAACAAAAAATGCAGAAAATAAAGATTTGGGGCCCATATTTGATGAGGATCCCGCGGAGGAAGATCGGGAGATCTTCGATTTGTTCATAGTCGGATTGGATGTGCACGAGGTCGCGTCACTGCCACTGTTGATTCCTATTTCGTTGCCCTCCGAAGCCGCTGTCCAAGGTGTTAGTTTACTGCCAACTTTGACGATGCAACCCCCTGCTCCAAACCACCATAGCTGTTGGGCTTCATGTGTCGTCCCCCACCGCCGTCGAGGCTTGCGTGTTTATCATCGTCGCAGTCGCTACTATCGTTGGAGCCCCATCCACTGTTGCCACCGCCGATGGAAGCCCTGTAGGCGAAATCGATATCACCATGATTCCCGATGGGATACTTCTCGCCTTCACCATCTGCAGGGCCACCCATGCGCTAGTCATCGCCACCACCATCCGCGCTCACAGGGCTTGTGCGACCATGCCACCAGAGACGTATTGCTCCTCCCAGCCCCACGCGCCAACACCTCAAGGTGAGTTCGACGTCGCCGCTCCATGCGCCAGCAGCTTCGCCAACAACCTCTAGCTCGGCATAGCCATCGCCACCACGTTCCATGGAAGAACCTCCGTCCAGCTCGTCGCCGACCCACGCAACGCCCGTGCCTCCCACCTCGGTGCCGCCATTGACAATATTTCAAGGGGAGAGGAATCCTAATGAGGATTAGAGATTCCTCTTCAATCGGATCCCCTAAAATAAGAAGTAAAATAATTTAGAAAATTCACAAGCAGGCCCCTCCTCACAATCATTTTTATATAAGGGGCCAAGTAAAGGTTAAGTTATGTGATGGAGATACTTTAAGTGAAGGGGTAGAACATTTGCAATCACGCCCTCTGGTGGAAAGAAATTACAAACGTAACATGGAAAAGGAGCAAAATTGAGGACTTTTGCTCAACCAATCCAGAGGATTCTCCACCATTGGAACGAAGATCGAGCAATTCGTCAGGAGACGAATTTTTTTTCAAGCGGAGGAGAATTGATGCAATTATTTCCAAATTGATAGGGTAACTTGAATTGGAGAAAAGGCTGATTTGGATATTTTTTAAATTAGGGATTTCCATCCTTAATTAGTTATTTAATTAGTTTGTTTATTTAAATAAAAGAGATCATGTGTGATCTCCAATTAGTTGGTCAATTTTAAATTTGAATTTTGAATTTCGAATTAGAGTTAAAATAGGATAGAGGTAGATTTGAATTTTAATTCAAATCAATAAGGGTCAATTAAGATCGGGTCAGATTTTATTTTCGATTCACTTTCTATTTTTGTAATTCCACCTCTACTATATAAAGAGGTTGGTAGCCTATTGTAAAGGACAGTTCAGTTGATATTGAAAATTGAGATTCATCTCATTATCTCTCTTTGTCTCTCTATTTTCCTCTCCCAACGTGATCTTCATGATTCCCCTCCATAATCCCACGTAGCCGACGTGTTTTCTCCTTCTTCCTCTCCTCTCTAAATTTCTTCCACCAAAATTATACTTTTTTATCGTTGCAATTTTTCGACTGCATCAGAAGACGATTGACGGAGAACGTGCCATCTCCTCTTCCACGTCATTTCTAGACTCAAATCAATTTCAATTTTTCAGACTCAGGAGGTTTGTCATCCTTAATACTTGATTTTAAATGTAATGCTTTGGAGATTAAAAGTAGCGAAATTTTTTTTTACTTCTGGTAAGTAGATCAGTTCGTAATTAGCTATTTTAGATATTTTCCTACTTCGAATAGACATTGTTTGATCAGAGATCTTATGTTCTACGTGCTATTTTTTGGAATACAGGGGGAATTTGTTAAAATCTCTGCCTGCATTTACTTTCTTATTGATGATTGCTCGGAGATTGTACAAGCTACATTGATTTTTACAACACCCCCAGATTTGTGCAATAGTTGCTAAAATTTCACTTGATATTAGGATTTCGCATGGCTAAAGTGTATACATGTTGAAGTAAGAGGATCTCGATGCTATAGTCTAGGATGTTACTTGAGTCAAATTTAAGTGGGACTAGATTAAAGATTAAGCTGATGAAAATGGTTAATAGGTTTAGATATGCTAATAACAGGTCTTGATATATTGTGAAATGAATTGTTGAATAAATGTTTATATTACTAATGGGGTTGTTGGGTAAAACATGTGTATGCGTTCCTTGTATAAAGATTATTGTACTGTAGTGATCAATGACTGTGATTGATCCTGGTATTGTATTGAAATTAGTTGTGAATGTTCTTACAATCTCTCAACCACACTGTTTTTGGATGAACTCGCTATCTTTAGATTGTCAATGTCATTCCTTAAAAACAAAAGCTAAACAACAATATTTATTTTATATTTTTGACGTGTGTACTTTGTGAAAGAAAATTGCAATCTCGTTGTGATGATCTCAATGACAATACTATACAGAGCACAATAGGATGTATGATATGTTCTAAAGCAATGTGTTCTTTTCTGCAAAGCTCCTCCTCCTCCTCAAACTACCTTGTTTTTATTTTTAACTGGCAGCAGTTTTGCTCTCATAGCTGCTGCCAAGCTACTCCATTCACCTAAGGAGGTGGCTGCAGATAGGAGTGTTTATCGACTTCAACGAGCTGAGTTACCCTCAACTCGTGCTCGAACTTAATAAGGAATGTATGGCTCGAACTCGGGCTCGATAAGGATCGAGCCCTGAATCATCAAATTGAACTCAAACTTGTCAAGTTCGAGCCGACTCAGGAGCCGCTTATCGAGTTCGTGTTCATTAAGACATTCACACATCATAAATAGGACAAAGTGCAGTCTTTAGGAATTAATGTACTTGGGCAATGTATTTACATCTACTATGCTTCCTAGAACTAGCATGTAATTTTTTATCGCTTTGATTTTTTCACATACTCGGAGATACCCTTCGATTAGTTTTTTTCACATATTCAGAAACACCATTCGCTTGGTTTTTTTCACATATTTGGAAACACTTGCTACTACATAAACCGGATATTGAATATCTAAACTTGTTACAGTCTAGACCTTGCTACATTTACATCGTACTACAAACCTTCAGATCTAATCCAGTGTTGTCGTCAATGGTTGATGGTGTATCACTGTATGAAAATAGACTTATAATTTCTTCAAACTAATCAAATGTAATTAATCATTTAATGTAGATACATATACCTTATAGTTTGCTACCAGTAGGTGCAAGTGAAAGTTGTGGGTGCCAATTGATCAACAGTATTTGTTTCCTTGTGAACTGATTCCCTCATTGGTTGACATCCCTTGTATAATCAAGACTTAAGATCATTTTCTGCTGCTCCTCTATCTATGGATATCAAAAAATTGGTTTGTTGCTCTCTTGTTGGCATAGTTCTTTTACCCAATCAATACTATCATTTGTCCTTAGGAGGTTCATCAGAAATCATGTTTTTTTTCTTAAACATATTCACCAGGTTCACATAATCAAATCAAATAATACTCTAATAAACTAAATACTATAATCAAATCAACCGGAAATTATGTTATTCTCTTATTCATATTTACGAGGTTTGCATATGCAAATCAACTAACTATTCTAATCAACTAAATACTCTAATCAAAAGAACTTAAAATCATGTTCCCTTATACAGTAAACAATAGCCGATCTTCCACATTTATTAATTTAATTAGAGTATTTACTTCAGATTCAGATTGTATTTTTCTGGATATAGTATTTGACATGATCAACCTGCAACTTGGTTACATAATGTTTATGCATGCTTTATGTGAGTATATTGCTAACAGAGGGATTTTATATTAGATGGCCACCAAATGCTATCACTTCTATTTTGATGTCATTCATCATCAGCATATAGATTGGAAAATAAATCTATAGAATATGGGAGAAGCATCATAGAGAACATGTTGTTCTGGAGGCCAAGCTGATGGAGGATGCTTGCATTGATATGAAACAATTCACAAATTTGGTCAAAGAATGAGAGATTCTTTAAACCAAGACATTTTGAAATATTTCTCTCTCTAAATTATTTGATTGTTGAGAATAAAATATTAATGATGTAGGCATTAATTAATAAGATGAAGTGTGATGCCAAGACTCTAAACAAGTGTGGAAATCACTCATTGGCTAAAATACATGACAAATGTGCAAGTTGTTGTAAAGATTTGTATAATTTAAAATGTTTGTATCTATTAATTCATGATTAATTTTGAAAAAAATAGAGAACAACAAGGAACCGTCAGATATAGACATGATGAAAATCATGTATTCGGATACCAAAGTCGCGATGAGTAGTGTTACTTGCAAGTATTTCATATTGTGTATACCACATCTCACAATTTCGTACTAGATTTTAATAGAGGACCATGGAGAGCTGGATGCTGCCTTGGATAAAGTTCATGCATAAGCTTATGCAAGGATCACATAACCTCTATAAGAAGATTATGTTCGATTTCGTAACGTCGGACATGACAAAATATAGATGTTTCTGAATATAAAAAACTCTACAATAACTCATTGAAAGCGGGACAAATGATCAGGTACTTCCGTACTTATATGCTTACTTTTATGAATTTGAGAAGCCCGATTTTTGCAATCGTCTCAATTGAATTCTGCAATCACGAAAAATATGATTTTAGGCATTTCTGTAGCAAGCTTTATAGGATTATTTTTCTACTATTGAAAAAAATTGCATTAGCAATATCTATAATCAAAATGTTCTTTTTATGCAATTACATTTCCAATCTCTTTTTGTTATACTCTTTGTGATTTTTAAAACCTTAGAAATCCCTCTACTCTCTTCCCCGCAGCTCAAGATCTAAAGTTCTAAAAAAAATCTTATTGTGGAGAAAATGTTTCTTTTTAAACAACATCAACAAATTAAGATTCACGTTTAATAATTTATTGTCAGTACTGTATTGGTTGGGGTCATGTAATCATAAGAATATTATCATAGAATTTGTTGAACATTTAATAACTGCTTGATCTTGGTCCGTGTCTGATGTCCTGAACCTATTCAGTAAAATTCCTGATAACTAGTTGAAAGCATTATGAACAATCATTCAGAGGTCAACTACTCATCAATACTCTCTTCTCCCTATAATTATCCTCATGGTATTTTCTTGATGAGAATCGAAGATCAACTACGGCAATTTATGTAAAACAAGGTGTGATTAAGGTAAGAAGATGCACTGGTGTGAAATGCTTCACAAATGCCTTCATGTGAGGTTAGGTTAGAGCTAGTAGAATATGATGCTGAAATTTTCAAAATAATAAAATCAATTCTTGGTTGGAGAGAATGTCCATCTCATACTTGTAATACTTGTAATTCTATCTTGCATTCGCGTACATTTCAAATATCTTTATCATAAGGTGATGCTTCCACATATTTTCCTCCATCTTAATAAGTTCTGGAAAGTAAAAACATTTTGAACTTGTTGTCTCAACTCTGTTTATAAAATCTATACAGTATCTGTCAAGATGAAGTTTTGATAGAGAGTCATGATTACATTTCCAGTTAAACCTTGTAAGTTTATTGAATTTTGATGTATTGGTAAGATTAAACAACTATTTGGCACAGTACTAAAGTTTGTAAGTTCTTCATGCTAACTTTAACAATACATTCATGAACCATATAGCGACCAATGAGCATTTTCTCATTTTGAGTGGGTAAGCATTCCAAAATCTACACATAAATGAAGTTGAATAGATGTTACATAGCTCAGTTGCAGAGTGCAAAATTTGAGTATTCCCATTTCATGATGTGTTATCTCAATGTCCGCCTTATTTGGAAACAAAGAAATGCAGCATTTTTTTATATTATATCTTTTTGACTCATATTCGTATCTGTAATATCAGGAAAAGTTTGGTGTTCTCTCGAATCCTTTGGAAGGTGTCAAGGTTCGTTCCAATTGTAATGGAAATTGTGGTTCACAAATTGAATGCTAGGTATAGATGTCGAATGAGCTTTTTCTGCAAGCTTTTAATACTGGAAAGTAGTGGATGCAATAATTTGCTATATACAGTTGGGTTATCATGGATGTGTGTTGGTACTTGTCCCTAGGATTCGTAGGGTGGATGAGAGGTTGTAGTAGGACAACCAATAAGAGGCTGTGTAACAAAACCTATCGGTTAAATTATTTTAGTTCATCAAATCCCTCTCAGCATCACCACCAAATTCTATACAAAAATCAGGCATTAGTTTAGGGTCAGAGCAATGCCGATAAGCATATTTGGAGTCAGACATCTATTATTGTCTATATTTAAATGCTTATATAGGAGATATTAGGTTATTTTTGTGACATATTACTTTTGTAGGAAAATATAAAGAAATTGGTCCGTCGTGTAAAACCTTTTTTTGATAGTGGTACAACAGACTTTGGGTGGTTTGCCAGCTAAGTACACATCTTCTAGCAGTTCCAACGGAGTCTCTGCTTTTCATGCGACACTCTCAACATGTAAAATACCAGCATCTCAATCTGACGTATCCAAGACTGAGTTTGTACAACTCACACAGACAGTGGGTATGCTGGTGAATAAGGTGGATGATATTCATTCTACTTTAAGTTCTTTCAATGAAGCCATGAAAGTTTTTGGTCATATGAGGTATATATCTGACATGTTCATCACCATGTAATTTTAAATTGTAGTTTAATAAATGAATTATCTTCTTAGCATTTAAATACCCCTTTTTTAATTGGTAGGAAAATGCAACCAGGACATGCTTATGAAGAAATGGAAGAGGACGATGATGAAGATGATGACATAACGAGGAAAATGATGACAATGAGGAGACTGAAGATGATATCACGACATATAGGATCTCACAAAGGAATGGCGTTGTCATTTCAGAATGTAGAGAAAAAAATAAGAAGACAGAGAAAAATACGAAGGAAAAGGGGAAGGCCAGAAAAGATAGTGTCTTTGCTAAATGGAGGAAAGGAAACCTTAATACTAGTTTAGTTGTATTTTAGAACATTACAATTTCAAAAACTCATATGATAACTTGTTAGAACTCTATTTTATTGAACTTATAACTTCTTTCAAAACATTTGAAGTCTTGTCTTCTTGGTTCTGTAATATCATGATGAATGTAGCTTTGCATGAGCGATTGCATGTTATAATTTTGGATGCAATTTTTTGCGTAAATTGTCAATCTAGTGTGGAATGGTTTCTTGTATTGTACAAGGAATTACACTTGGTAGTATTATATACTTTTACTGGTTGTGAATCATAAAAAGAAGCAGTTGAGCTTACTGTTGAAGGTCTGGATTATTTTTTCCCTAGTTTATCTGTTTTTGCGACTACTTTGGCACTACATTGCTACCACTGTGGTAGTAATATAGTGGCAATGTGGTACCGATGTAGTGGCAACTGGATGTGAAACATCTATTGTAGTCGCAACTACACCGCTTGTTTTTGATGCGCCTAGATGTATTCATCGTCCCTTTATAGTCGCAACTTACTAGCAATATAGTTGCAAGTCTACCACTAATTTAGGACTCAATTGCGACTACTTGCTACTGATTTGCGACTACAATTGTGACCATAAGATGGTCGTAATGGTTTTGCGACCCTTTTGGTGCGACTACACAATTTACTACAACATGTGGTAGCAACCTTTGATTTGCTACCACTTTGCGACTAATCCACCACTACTTTACTAGTACAGACGTAGTAGCAAAATCTGCTTTTTCTTGTAGTTATCCTTGTTACAAACATTCCATAAAAATGCAGGCTTACCTCGTTGATATTGCCTAAAATACATTTGGGAAGTTTTAGGGTATACATTGTATGATTTAGTCATGGGGAAAGCAATGCATTTAAAAGTGAGATTCATGAAGTTAGGGCTAGATTTTTTATTTCCACCCTAAAGTTTTTTCTCGAATTTTTCAATAAAGGGTATCCATTCTGGTCTCTTCAGGGATTTCAAGGGGGGTACACCTATGTAGTTGATGGGGAATGAGTGATGAATACCCATTCATTCACCTTTATTCTTTTATATTAGCTTTAAATCCTACGTAAAATACATGTAAGTATCACTAACTTGCATGAATTAATATTCTAATATTGTTATATAAATAATGTATAAATACATGTATTTAAACCTAAAATAAACTAATAAAGAAAAGAAAAGAAAAATAAATAAGATATACATGATACGGACCGACCATGAACCCCGAGATCAAGTCAAGTACTGACTAGGTCGATCAAGAATGAATTGGGGTAGGGAGAAAAAATGTACAACAATACTAAGAAAACCCTACGAATTCTAAGTACAACATATTATGTAAATAGCTCAAAATCTAATATTTTATTCATCGCCATACACCTCAAATAATAATGTGTTCAACATAAAACCTGTACAAAATAATATATAGAAGACAATAGAAATATTGGCAAAAATAAATCATGCACATACCACTCAATGCACTCAGTTGAAAAAGTCAAAAAGGAAAATTCATTAATCAATATCTTCTTCATATGAATTCAATATGAATCAAACTCACTTTCATTTTCAAATTGAGTTATTTGTAAAATGAAGGTGATTTAATCTAAATTGGAGTTAAGATATAAAAGCCGACTAATTTAGATATTTGGGCACCTATATATATACACCGAATAAGCCATTATATTTTATTTTATATATTTTTATTCTCCTTTATTTTCAAACCAATTTACATATTATATAAAGTTTGTTAAAAAATACAAATTGAAATTAAAATTCTAAAAAATAACAAATAGAATTAATAAACCCATAATACATATGTATAATATACCTATGTTGTAAATGTATGTATCTATTGGTACATTTAAATAAAATCATAAAAATTCCATACAAATATGTAAATATGTATTAAGTAATATTGTAAATAAATTATTTAAATATTGTATTTGACGTAAAAAAAATAAAATAAAAAACGTAAATACATATTATATAGGTATAAATACATATAAATAATATATCCTATTAAAAAGTTCATTAAAATAAATAAAATCACTAGAATATAGCTTAGAAAATAATGCACATTATTTACATTTTGAGTTTTTCAAAATAAAGTCATTTACTATTTTATTTAGAATTAATTTTTAATTCTAAATCTTATTTTGTCTTTTAGCGGCCTATGTGGACCAATAAGAGGCATTTGAGTGTTGATCCCCGGTCAAAACTCCCCCTACGCCTTGGGGTGTTGCAGCTAAACGACTGCCCAATTTCTCCATTTTTTCACGCCCAAACCACGCCCCCTTTCATACCTCGCCCTTCACAAGAAAATGTTTGCATGATCAAGATCCACCGCGCCCTACCCCTAGCTCTTACCAACCACCCTTGATTCGTGTGCAAATCCTAAGTCAACTCACTCTCCTGTTCTTTGTTTATATCCTCTTCTTCAAACTCCTGCAAAACCCTAATCCATTTTCTACCCCCATAACCATTTGGGTCGCTTGTTGGAGAGGTGCCCTTGTGGCAGGAGGCATGTCCCCTTCGATTCAATGCAAGGAGAAGGAGAGTGAGATTCCAGTCGACAGAGCTTCACTCCGACGACTCGAGCTTATAGATCCCCCAGACTCGTCGAGGCATAGTTTCTTTTACCCCTTTATCTTCCCAATTTTTAGCATAAATTTGCATTTTATTTCACTTGATTGTGTCATGTTTCACCTAAAAACTAAAACCTAAGTACGTCAGAGAACTAGACTCCATCCTCTGTCCACTATGAAATACATCATGTTTCGACTCCATATCCTCCCCATCGCCTGACCTTCATCTTCACCATCTATCCATACACCCAAATCACCTCGATTATGCAAGAATCGATCTGTCCATCTCCATCCTCCGCCCTTTATCGAAGATGCATTCATCCCCCTCGTTCCCTAACGTTTCCGTACAATAAAAGGGTCGAATATAGGGATGAAAATGATTGGATATGGATAAGAATATAGGTCTTATCGTATCCTTATCCTTTTTAATATTCAGATACAAATACAAATATCATATGAATGTTTAAAATGAAAAATCAAATCCTCAAAATATGAATACGAATTCAAAATGAATGTTGGCGATTCAGATATGAATATTTGACAAACGAATGCGTATTCATATACAAATTTTATAAATAACGTAATTTACTAAAAATATGTAGGAACAATGGGTTCAAAATAAACTTCTATTTATATGAAGTGCGTTGATTATTTTCATAATGAAAATTTAACACAACAAAACTAGATAGTAAGAGAAACATCAGAAGTAAGGAAATTCTAGGAGATTTGCAACAAGAGAAAAAAAAATAGGAGTTGTAGTTGTAGGTCTCGTTACCACATCCAGCGGCGAGGAGGGTGCTATGTCAGCGGTTGAGGAGGCGGCGATGTGGCAATGGAGAGAAGGAGGTGTCATTCGTGTTGGTGTGGAGTTGGGTGGTGGTGTTGTTTTCAGAGGTGGGGGAGGCAACATCGGCGCGAAGAGAAGAGGACGTGGGTTTTAATGTTGTTTTCAACAGTAGGGGAGGCGGAGGCACGAAGAGGAGAGGAAGGAGAGGTGTCGCCGACCTCTATAGGTGGTGGTGTCATGTGACTAGAGAGGCGAGGGAGGAGAGAAGAAGGAGTGGTGATTGGCGACCTGGCGGGGGGTGGCGGGAGAAGGAGTAGCGAATAAGGGATTCTCGGGTGGGAATTGGCCTGATTGGGTAAATGAGGAATGTTAGGATTTGGTTTCCATTTCACATGGATGTAGGTGTGATGAATCCTCATTCATCACTCTTTATTCTTTTATTTTAGCTAAAAACCTTTGCAAAACACCATGTATATGTATGTAAATAAAGTAATTTATCAAAAAGCATGCATTATGTAAAATATTAATAATTATCATGTTTTTTGTGAAAAAATAAAAAGAATAAAGAAATAAAGAAAAAAGAGGGAAATATTTAGAATAAATATTGAGTGACCTGAACCCAAGGAAAGGCTCCACAAGGGCTTGACCACAAAGTAAAATAAGTAGAGAGATAGGGCAACTCAATATTGTGTAGATACCCCTCTTTTGTAAATATTTATTTTCTAAAAATAAAAATATTTATGTGTTCCCTTTTTTTGTAAATATTAATAAAAATAAAATAAAAATGAAAAATAAAAGAAAAATAAAAATAAATAAATTCTCTCATCAGTGTACGTATACCATTTATATAAAATAAAAGATGTATTTATTTCACCTTTGTAAATTATTAATAAAAATCCAATAAAAATCATTTTATATTCCATATTTTATGGTGTAAATAAATAAAATATAAAATTGGAATAATTGTACATAAATAAAATAATAAAAGAAATTAAAATTCAAAAATACATAGGGATTTATACATGTATATAATAATAATATAATGTAAATATATAATTTGTTTTTTATAAAAATAAAAAAATCACTAAAAAATACTTTGAAAATAAATAAACATTTTTCATTTTTGTAAATATTTTGGAATAAAGTCTTTTTCTAATTTATTTTGAATTTTTAAATCTTTTTCCAATGAATTTTTCTCATTGGTCCACGGGGGATTGTTGCCCCCCGGTCAACTCTCCCCCCAGGACCACTCCTTCGCGGATCCGCGCCTTCGACTCGACTTCTCCAAATTATCGCGTCACGATCCGTCACCCATTCCATTAAACCCTGGGCCTCGATTATCCACGAACCATCCGAGATTCATGCCCGGGGATCTTTCTAGGGATCTGTGCGCCACAATCGCCTGCTCGACTCCATTTTTGCCGGATCCCTATCAGTATATAGCTTCGTCTTCCTCCTCCATTTGGTGCACCTTCGGCCACCATCTTCGATCCCCGTGACCTCCATCTTCTTCCTCGAGTGATAGCGAGTGCGCAGGGTGTTTGAGAGAGTGGTTGGAGGTATGTACCCCAGGTCCGACGACCTTTGTCGTCGAGCTCCGCCGCCGGCTTAGCCCGAGCCTCTGGAGGCGACGCTCCATCGAGGCGAAAACCACCGGAGATCTAGGATCTCCTCCACAGTCGATTCCGACCATCATGTATCACTCTTAGGATTCAGTTCGTCAGCTAGCTTTGATTCTTTCATTTTCGCTCCGCCAGGTCCGCCCCAGTGGATAAAACCTCGTTACTTCATCTCGTCCGTATCGATAGATCCCTCGACCCATCGCTACCTTCTTTCCACGATCTGATCACCTCGATCTTGGTTGTCCGAGCCAAGATCGGGTCTGGTTCCTTCTGTTGCCGCTGCCGAAACCACCCTTTGCCCATCGACGCCGCTTCCCTTTATCATCTCGCAAATAACCCATACCGGAGTGTTCCTCCAAGCATGAGCGTCTTCTTGCAGGTGAATAAGCGTAGGAAACCCCCCTTAACCGCGTCTTCCACCCCTTCGCCTCCTCCCTCGCCGGAGGATCTGGCCGTTGGGAGCTCCATCGGACGCCACCAACCGGCGCGGATTGTCATCGAGAGCAGAACCCCCTTCTTCGATCTTCCATCGGACGTTTGGATCGCCTCTAGGTTGCCGGAGAAGCTCGCCCAGGAGGAGTTCTTCCAGTCTACCCCTCTGCCGTCGGATCAAGCCTCACCGCCAGTTATCATCCTAGCCGTCCGTACCCTGCTCCTGTCAGGCCGTGAGATCCATGATCTGACGGCCATGCGCTTCCCACGATCGACGCCTCGTCAGCGCCGTCGGATCGTCCAGGAGTCGCCATCACAACTGCACATCGTCGGCCACTCACCGATCGACACCTAGCACTCATGCGCCCCGCACGCGCTTTGGCTGGGTAAATTGCGCCATACTCCCTGCTGTTTATTTTAGCTTTTGTTTAGTCTCATAAATAAAATAGTACACTTGGAACATTTACAAAGTAGGACCTATAGTTTGTGCTATTTACATTTCCGTCCTTACTGTGTGTATGCACGTGCTTCGTCACGTGAGAACCTGGGCTTTTTGCATATGTAGGGTCAGATTTTATAAATGTTATGGAATGAAGTTTATGTTTCAGATATTGCATATATGCCCCTGTGCGTGAGATATTTGAGCATGTGTGAAAATTGATGTGAATTTTACATTGATGCCCTTATAGTTTCTGTGCATGTTTTCTATTTAGACCTGAAACTTTGTCTCTTTGCATATAGGTCCCTATATGTTGTAGCATTTGTATTGGTTGAATAAACTATCAAATTAATTCCAAATTATGAAATTTCGACACGTGGCTCCTGCCACTGTGTAAAATTTCATTAATTTTTTGGAACATTTTTGAGTTGTTTTGATATTTTTAAAAATTCAAAAACATGCATTTTTGCTTATGTTTGGTTTATAAAATCAACTAAAAATATAAAAAATCATCTAAAAATTCTAAAAAAGTTAACTATAGTTTATTTTAGTGTTTTCTTGCTTCAGACCAATTTTTGCTGAATTTAGATTCATAAAACCCAAAAAATTACAAAACACCAAGAACCTTATAAAAATTGTTGAAAATTTTATAAAAATAAAAAAATGCAATTTTGATTTCTGTAGTTTAGTTTTTATTCCTCCTTTTCATAAAAATTACCTTTAGATTTTTATAGGCTAATTATCCATTTTTAATTAGCCTTTCAAATATGATTGCACATTACTTCACTGTTTTTGCCTTTTTCTATTTTTATAAAATCAACAAAAAATGATAAATTTCTTAAAAAATTACCAAATACACTTAAAAATATAAAAAACACAAAAAAAATATTATTTGAATTTTCTGAGTTGTTTTGATGTATTGAATAAATGTTGAATGTGTCCTTTTTAGCGTTTTCTTACATTTTCTTTAGAATTAAAAATACAAAAAATAAAAATACATAAAATCCACCAAAAATACATTTTATCTTTTTATTATTTTGACTACTTCGTAGGCTCTTTTGAGCCAACCCGTGCTCCTTGAGTTCGACCCTGATCGCTATACCAGTTTAAATAAATAACGAGTCCGCTACTCGTGCTTTTTGATTGTTTTACTTCTTTTGGTGGTTTTCTTTTCTTGTTGACTGAGTCTCTCTATTCGGGTCGCAAGGACCCGTATTTTTATACCTTGGCCCGATAGTGAGAGCATTTTCTCGATCATCAGAATGGCACCGCTGCCGGGGAGCACGACTTAGTAGTCATTTTAGATTTTTCGCGGTTTTCATTTTTGCGGCTTTTCTGTAGATACTTGTAGATATTGTTTTTCTGATATTATTTGCTTATTTTTATAATAATCTGGTCTGACACATTTCTGTCTTGTTTTCTTGCGAGGGCCCGAGGACCGAGGTGGCTTTTTCGGAAGCTGAAGTAACCACGGGTGTCAGAGGCGGCTCTTTTCTGCATAGAGCCGTAGGACGCGAGGAGCCGAGCAGGAGTGCGGGAGCCACAGAATAGCCACGTAGATAACCGTAGAGTAGCTTAGATTTATTTTAAGCAGATTTTTTTGTAATAATACAGGAACAAACTTGGACTCTATCGATGACTACCGGGGTCTGTTTCGCCGAGCACCGGTGTGCTCGGGGGACCTCACCGCGTTTTTCGTTGGTTTTTTATTTTTGTCGCATTTTATTAAAACTGCTTGTCTGATTTATGAGGTTTTGGCCTTAGCTTAGGATTTTCCTATGATTGTGACGTAATTGATTAGGTTCCAAACCCTAATTATATGCATGCACCTATTAGATCATAATTGGACCTAATTAGTTAACTCACCATAAAAAATCGGATTACTTAGACTCTAGTCCACCTGCCTTGAGGAGTCACATATAGCGTGTGCAGGACCCGTTGTGGCGGACACCGAGTGGCTCTCAAGATAGGACTCCGGACTTAGGTTTGAGTACCCGACTGTTGTTCTTCACGTGTAGAAATTGCTCAGCTTAAGGCCGGTTTCTCGTGCATCATATAGGTAGTTTTCTTTCAGTCTTTACTTTATGTGTGGATCACTTTGCATGTAGACTGCTGGAGTCAGGTACGCATCTCTTACTCTGCATGCATCATTGATTACATCGCGCATCTGCTTTTCTTCTTCTCTCCCTTTTTCGGACTTAAATAACCAGGAGAACCGAAAAATTCATTAGGCGTTGCTTGTATTGAAAAATACCTACAAAAAAACTATAAAATTGGGACTGCTAAACACACTTGACCCTAAAAGACACCTCACCTAAAAATTTGTCTTGGGGAGAGCAACCCCCTCATTATCTGGTTTGGATGAGCGAGAGAGCGACCCGCACACTAGGCTAGAGCCATATCCGATCTCCGATCAGACTACCGGCCTTTTATACGGGACAATCTGTTGGGAGGATTGGATTCCCATCAAGTCGCGTAACCTCTCTGATAGACTGACATTATCACCTAAATAAAATTGACAAGATAATCGACCGATCTCTTATGGTCATCAGCTCTGCGTTGCGTAGGTGAATTTGGGGTTTTGCTTGATCGGTCTTTTTTGTGTTTTCAGATCCCATCCACCTTCTTCTCCTCTATATATTCTTCCAGTCATCTATCTTTTTCCCTCCCACCTTCTCCTCTATCTGTCTACCCCAAGATGATGGATCCCCCTCACTTCTTCCCGACTCTTACGGCTTCTCCATCTTCTTCAGTCCAGTCCACCTTCGAGGGAGGTCGGATCTCTGACCGACCTTCCTATCCCTCCCTCCCCTCCCTTTCATTCTTCTGGGCATGCTACGCTACACGTCCGTGGAGATCAGATTGAGCAGATGCGAGACCCGAACGATTTCACTGCTGGGACGAGAGCGCACTCTGTATGCGATCATAGAGAGCAGATGCGAGTATCAGATACCTCCTATACCAGGATGATGGATGAGAAGATAGTACATGGAGCTTAGTCAGCTTCTACATTAGGTCCATTCATTCTAGATTTGGAGTTTATTCTGAGACTGTCGACATTTTCAGGAGAGGTGCACGAGGAGCTGTATATCCATCTGACCGAGTTCAAGGAGTTCTACGAGAGCCAGACATATTCAGATATCACTGCAGACGAGCTTATGCTGAAAACCTTCCCATTTTCACTTCAGAGCAGAGTCAGGACATGGCACAGACAATTAGGAAGGAGATTCTCTATGTGGGGAGACTTACACCGAGAGTTTCTACAGAGATATTATCCCCAGCGTAGAGCAGATATGATGCGGTCTTTAATCATGGATTATTCAGTAGACCCCCAGGAGCCAGTGCATGATGCATGGTTGAGTTTCTTGACCTCTTGAGGAGATTCCCCGATCACGGACTTTCATCGACAGACCTCATCGAGATCTCCATGAGGGGGATGACTGCTGATCAGATCGCACTGGTCGTGACCTCGTATGGCAGTTCACACCGTAGTTCCAACATTGAGCTACTTGATGCCATCTTGAGATCACTTTCACAGAGATCATCTTCACGAGGTGCATTAGTCGGGACAACACAAGAGGATGTTGCAGTACCAGTGGGGTGTGTCACACTACATGAGGATACAACTTCTACATACCAGCCCGAGGACTGGGATTCTGCTGAAGCACAGATGATAGAGGAGATGACTACCACAGTAGAGGTTCTGACTCAGAGACTACTCGAGTTCCCATTGGTCTTCCAGCTAGAGTCCGAGTCAGCCCTGGAGTTTTCAGTTGACGAGTCTTGGATATCAGATCTTCTAATATTCCAGGAAATGGAGGAACCCTCGCTACTACAGTCATCAGTCCATACTTTTCAGTGTCCAGTCTCGGATGACTCAGCTTCTACTTTGCAGAGATACTTCTCCGACTTGGACATATATCATGACTCAGCTCAACAGCCACAACTCGATATGGGATACCACTTTGAGATGACAGACATAGATAGTCATGTGTTTGAGCCTGTAGTCCTCCATTTTGATGACATAGATACATATTATGAAGATCATATGACAGCCAGCATTGCCACAGAGCGAGGATCAGTTTCGGTCACATTGCCAGCCTCCACAGTGTTGACCAGTACCTTCTCCTGCTTGTAGATTGACCATACACATATTGTAGACGATGATGCATCCTGGTGCACTGAGTGGGTGCTTGACAGCAGCGTATATGCTCTGATAGATCCCGATCCTCTATTTCTCACCGATGATCTTGCGTTCCCCCCAAGAGTTATCTGCGGGAGAATGCCCCTTACGATGCGTACTCGGTTTCATTTTCTGAGAGTGTATCCGATCTGGCAGATCATGAAATCGAGTCTTCTGATCATTCTGATTCTGAGTCATCTCACCTCGATGACCCTCGCGAGGATGAGCTGATCCTTGAGATATTTGATGATCTGACTGATTTTTCTCCATTATATGCATCGGATATCAGTTTTCGTAGGGAGTCTCCTGATCTTGATTTTCCACACCTTTTTGAGACACTGATTGACGTGGAGGATTCCATGACTGATCCATCCTTCTCCACGTTTGATTTCTTCGGCTCTACACTTCCAATTCAGTTTGATCCTGAGCCGATGATTTCTTTTGTGCTACCGGATCCCGATCACATATTCCCATATCCTTGGCCGGTAGTAGACACCCGCCTGATTGCCTATTTGGGTGTCATTCTTTACATTGTTGATTTCGTCGTTGTTCTCATACCGAGACTTCGACGACAGTATGGCATCCGCCTTACAGATGTCGTCCTGAACCTTGACACTGCTTTGTCCTAGCTTTTGCGCCCAGCTAGGGGCGTAAAATCTAGCTCTTGTTGAGAGGCACCTCAACATTGTCCACTTTTGTATATACGTGTTTTGTCATGATTAAATCCTTGTCTCTTCCGCTCAATTTTCACCCCGGGTCTCGCTTAGGATTATCTTTGCTATACTTAGGATATACCTCATCCTAAGTATAGGGGGTGGAAACACCGAGTTGTTCCTTTCGTTCTGTTTCATTACTCATGTTGTTGCCTATACTTAAGGATCCTTCAACTTTAGTATAGGGGGAGTGATGCCCTTCTATCTTGTATATATGTGTCTTCTTCGTTTCTTTCTACCTCTATTTTGCTGCCTATAGTTAGGGATATTTTACCCTAAGGGGTTGTTCGGTACGCGAATAAGGCGATGGGAATAAGGGGGAATAAGGGGAAATTGCCATCGCGAGGTGTACGGCTATTCCCCGATTTTTCACCTCCGATGGCTCTTCGCCCTCTACCTTATTCCCCGCCCCTCCCCCGCCTGCCCATCCCGCGCCCCTCCCTCGTGCGACATCATCGACGCTTCCCCACTGTTGCCTCGGGTCCTCTGGGACCCGCCCTCCTCTGACTTGCCGATGGTAGGTCGGCTTTTTGGTCGGGTCATGTGGGAACCTCCTCCGTGTTCTATGCTCGAGGTATGGCTTTCACTGTTGTTGGGGTGTGATGGGTCATCCGCCTGCTTCTTTTGACCATTAAATCAGCCACTGTGGCCTTGATCCCTCTACGGAGGCCATGGAATCCATGGAGTCTAGGGTTTCCAATGGCTATAAAATGGGTCGGAGGCGGAAGTCGAATGGCTTATCTGCCGCTACTGGGGTGTAATTTGCACTGGGATTGTGCTTTCATATATCTTCTAGCATTTGGTGGATCACCAGGTACATTCGAAATCCCCCCCTCGCCTATTTTGTGCATTGAAGTTCATGGGTTGTTACATATCGCCTTGTGTTGCTGAACGATGCTTGATTTGGTATGGGCTTCAAGATTTGTCGGTGCTTTATGATGTCTTATATGTTTGCTGCTTGTCACTGTTGCATGTGTCTCCAAATTCATTGCTGTGAATTTTGTTGATTTTGGTCCCAGAGCAACCTATGAGGTGCTCTTGGATCTGAACTTCTTGGCTTCACAACCAAATGGTTGGCTGTGAGGGGTTGGTCGCCTCATTGCTGCTGACTGATGGACTGTGATGCTTGACTGTTCACATGACGGGTTTGGAATACCCATGTCTGGATTTGGTGCTCGAGGATGTTAATATGTTGCTTGAGAGCTCCTTTGGTGCTCGATGGTGTTATTATGATGGTAGAGAGCACCTTTGATGGTGTTTGGTGGAGTCCTATATTGTCCTCTTTACCTGAAGGCTGGTGGTTGTTGCTTAATGATGGTGGCTTGATGTTTTTCCCCTAAACTGATGGCTGATGGTTCAGATTAGTTAGTCCAGTACTTCATTGAGGCTATTTTTTTGTGACCTCCTATTTGGTGCTCGAGAATGTTATTTTGATGGTGGAGGGCACCTTGGTTGGTGCTCGATGCTGTCCTATCCTGTGTGCTTTAGCTCATGGTTGCTGTGTATTGCTTTTCGATGAGGTGTTGATGGTTGTTATTGATTGTGGACTCCTTTAATTTGGCTAATTTTATTGGCCAATTGGCTGTTGGTTGAGAGCACCTACTTGGTGCTCTAGGATCTCATTACGTGTGTGGTCATTATCTTGGTTGGGAGCACTAATTTGGTGGTCTACTTGATATTTGCTGCATTGCATCGGAGTCATGGGTGATGTTTGTTACTGATTCTCGATTCCAATACTTGACCGAGGCTAAATTTTTTTATTTGGCTGAGAGCAACGTATCTGCTGCTCGATGATGTCATTTTTTGGTTGAGAACACCTCACTGGTGCTCTAGAATGTGATTACCTGTGTGGTTTATGTCACGGCTGTTGATTGATGCGCTTTGAGGCCGGGCTGATAATGGCTGCATTGCATTGGAGTCTTGGGTGATGTTTGTTACTGAATCTCGATTCCAATAGTTGACCAAGGGAATTTTTTTTCATGGCTGGGAGCAACGTAATTGCTGCTCGATGATGTAAATTTTTTGATTGAGAACACCTCAATGGTGCTCTTGGATGTGATTAACTGTGTGATTTATCTCACGGTTGTTGCTTGATGCGCTTTGACGCTAGGCTGATAGTGGCTGCATTGCATTGGAGTCTTGGGTGATGTTTATTCCTGATTCTCGATTCCAATACTTGACCGACTAAAAATTTTTTTTTGTCTGAGAGAAACATATTTGCTGCTTGATGATGTTATTTTTTTGGTTGAGAACACCTCAATGGTGCTCTACGATGTCTTTACTTGTGTGGTTAATCTCGTGGATGATGATTGATGGCCTTTGAGGCTGGGCTGCTACTGGCTGCATTGCATTGGAGTCTTGGATGATGTTTACTACTGATTCTCGATTCCAGTAGTTGACCGACCCAAAATTTCTTTATTAGGCTGAGAGCAACGTATTTGCTGCTCGATGATGTTATAATTTTCGTTGAGAACACCTCAATGGTGCTCTTGGATGTGATTAACTGTGTTCTTCATCTCACGGCTGTTGCTTGATGCGCTTTGACGCTGGGCTGATAGTGGCTGCATTGCATTGGAGTCTTGGGTGATGTTTATTCCTGATTCTCGATTCCAATACTTGACCGACTAAAAAATTTTTATATGGCTGAGAGCAACATATTTGTTGCTCGATGATGTTATTCTTTGGTTGAGAACACCTCAATGGTGCTCTACGATGTCATTACTTGTGTGGTTAATCTCATGGATGATGATTGATGGGCTTTGAGGCTGGGCTGCTACTGGTTGCATTGCATTGGAGTCTTGGGTGATGTTTACTAATGATTCTCGATTCCAGTAGTTGACCGAGCCAAAATTTTTTTATTAGGCTGAGAGCAACGTATTTGCTGCTCGATGATGTTATAATTTTCGTTGAGAACACCTCGATGGTGCTCTTGGATGTGATTAACTGTGTGCTTCATCTCACGGTTGTTGCTTGATGCGCTTTGACGCTGGGCTGATAGTGGTTGCATTGTATTGGAGTCTTGGGTGATGTTTATTCCTGATTCTCGATTCCAATACTTGACCGACTAAAAAAATTTTTATTTGGCTGAGAGCAACATATTTGCTACTCGATGATGTTATTCTTTGGTTGAGAACACCTCAATGGTGCTCTACGATGTCATTACTTGTGTGGTTAATCTCATGGATGATGATTGATGGGCTTTGAGGCTGGGCTGCTACTGCCTGCATTGCATTGGAGTGGGTGATGTTTACTACTGATTCTCGATTCCAGTAGTTGACCCAGGCAAAATTTTTTTATTAGGCTGAGAGCAACGTATTTGCTGCTCGATGATGTTATATTTTTCGATGAGAACACCTCAATGGTGCTCTAGGATGTGATTAACTATGTGCTTTCTCTCAGGCATGTTGATTGATTCCAATACTTGATCGAGGCAAAAATATTTTATGTGGCTGAGAGCAACATATTTGCTGCTCGATGATGTAATTTTTTTGAGAAGACCACAATGGTGCTCTACGATTTCATTACTTATGTGCTATACGATGATGACTGATGCGCTGTGAATTGGCTGAGAGCAACCCATTAGGTGCTCGATGATGTTTTGTTTTAGGTAGAGAACACCTTCCATGGTGCTCTATGATGACTGATAATTGTTACTGATTCTTCAATTCAATTCATCAATGACGATAATTTAATTCGTTGACATGGCTGAGAGCAATCTATTTGGTGCTCGATGATGTTATTTGGTTGGTTGAGAGCACCCTCCTTGGTGCTCTACGATGACATTACCTGTGAGCTTTACCTCAATGATATTTACTGATGCTATTTGATGCTGGGTTTGTAGTGGTTGCACTGATATGGACTCATGTGTGATAATTGTTACTGCTTTTTCAATTTATCATCATTGACGGTAATTTCATTCTTCGAAATGGCTGAGAGCAACCTTTTCAGTGCTCGATTATGTTTTTGGTTTGGTTGAGAGCACCCTCCTTGGTGCTCCTGGATGAAATTACATGTGTGCTTTACCTCACTGATGTTCTGTGGTGTTGTGTGCTTTACCTTCTGACTGCATTATATCAATGACGCATAAGTACTTTTTGAATTATCTGGCAGCTACCTGTAATGCTCTGTGCTCTGATTCTTTACCTCATTGATGCTTTGTGATGTTGTGTGCTCTGTATTGATCTTATTTGGGTGGTCGTTGGCCGATTGTTCTTATTGATTCTTGACGTTAAGTAATAATTGGGTCAACCTTTTTTTGTGAAATGGCTGAGAGCTACCTATTTGGTGCTCGAGGATGTTATTCTACTGATGGAGAGCACCTTCGTTGGTGCCTCAAATATCTTCTTTGCTTTCCCGCATGGCTGCTGTTTTGGTATACGATGACTTGTACATTTTCTTTGGTTGATAATGCCTGCAGTGGTCGGTGCTCATTACAGTTGACATCGTCTGACTTATACTACAGGATGTTCACTGCTGGAGCGGGATCGTCTGGGGTACACATTAGGGACGATGATTCCTCAGTCCATAGGGTGAAGTGGACACCCACTATGGATGAATGTCTTCTTCAGCTGTTCAAACATCACTTTGATGTTGGCGACTGGGTTGGAGGATCTTTTACATCACCAGCCTAGCACAGTATAGTAGAGAAGTTTAACATGCACACTGGGAATAACTGGGATAAGGCGAAGTTCAACAATCGATGGAAAACCATCAAGAAGGATTACACTGCATTCATTTACCTCATGTCCAAGAGCGGTTGGGGATGGGACCCACTGAGTTGTACCGTGGTCGCACCTGATGAGGAGGCATGGCTCACGATGAGGAGCATGGCTCACGGTGAGTAACTGCATGTGCACCTACTTTAAAGCTGCATAAATTTCAATAAACTCTCATCATTTTATATTGCACTCAAATTGACAAGGTGTACAAGCCATATCGGAGGAAGTCTTTCCCCCACTTCGATCTCGTGGAAGCAATTGTCGGAGACTACACCGCGAAGGGTACATTTGCCTTCTCCTCACAGACAGCAACCCCTGGTTCGTTTGCTGCATTTTTTGAGGGTGATGCTGGTATGCAACAAGCTTTCGAGGAGGATCTCGAAGGGGACACCGAAGCCCCTGAGGTCCCGGAACAAGGAGAAGGTGCTGGCCCAAGTACGCAACAAAGTCGGAGGAGAAGACGTCGGGATTCAGGCACACAGGCAACAAGCACGAAGCGTTCACGCAGTGACGGTGCCCCCTTACCGTCACAGCTGGTGGGAGAGGACGTCGTCCGTTTGATGACACAAATGTTGGAGCTGCAAAGGGAGCAGATCCAAGCGTGGACTCCAAAAGATCCGCACCAAGGGTGGAGGAGCTTCTAGATGAGCTTGAGGCACTAGTTCCGGGCCTACCTGCCGAGGCCCAAATTCGTCTTGCCCACAACCTTCGTGACCCATACGAACGTATTATATTCAACCGAGCCAAGTCTGTGCCTGCGAAATTGGCTGCGTGGGTAAGCATCCAGTTGGGCAAGGATTAGTTGCTCAACACCTCATTTGTCTGACTGTTTGCTGGTCTTTTTTTTGATGTCTACTGTTTTTTTTCTTTCGTGAGCACCTTTTCCTTTTTGTAGTTGTCTTCTTTGCCTATTGAACAATATTTCCTGTTTTAACTTTAGATGTTCTGTAATAAGTAACTACCTTCACGGACTTTTATCGCATGTAATAGGATAACTTCATAGCTTCTGTACGTGTGTTCTACAATAATTACCTGTTGTGATTGTTGGTGGTCTTGTATGATTGAGAATCAATATGGAAATGTAGGTTTTCTACAGGTCCGATGGAGGGAATGGCGGCAATCACAACTATGAGATATAATTTGTTCATGTTGAATATGACATACCTGCGTGCAGTCCTAGAAGATGATGAGGAGAACCTGATCGATGGAGCCGGTTACATCCCGAGAGAGCCACAGCATACGTCAGTGCGTACAGGACATGTATGAATTCGAGAGATGCTAAATGAACACGTTACTCGATCATATTCTATTTTCCGAATGTATCCCGATACCATTTTACGTTTATGCACCCTATTAAAGGATCGAACTGGCCTAAAGGATTCAAGGCACCTCAAGGCAGAGGAATCCCTCTGCATTTTCTTGTATTATCTCGGCCACAATGCAAAGAACCGTGTGCTTTCTGAACATTTCCAACACTCTGGTGATACAATTTCGAATCACCTCAACGACATTCTCATACGCATCGTCTCCCTCAGAGATCAGTTCATCCGATTCCCAGCTGCTGACTGTCCGGTACCAGATGTTATTCTGAACAATAGGAAGTTTTATCCTTATTTCAAGGTACTCCTGCATGATGGATTTAGAATGCAACTGATTTACATAAGAATATGTATTTAAATTAACCATTTTGTAGGATGTCATCGACGCAATCGATGGCACGCTTATCCCCGCAAATGTCCCTGCGAATGTCGCTCCAAAGTTTCGGAGCAGGCACCAAACCCAAGCACAGAATGTCATGGCATGTGTGGACTTCAGTTACAGATTTATATACGTTGTCGCCGGATGGGAGGGTTCAGCCGCTGATATGAAGGTGCTAAGGTGGGCTTTAGACGAGGGAGGCTTTCATGTACCTCCGGGAAGGAAGTTCCTGCTCGATTGTGGATAGCAAACACGGAGAGCTTCCTCACCCCATACCGTGGCATTATTGCACACCTACCCCAGTTTAGGGCTCGAAGGGGACACAGATATCGTCGGCCTGAAGAGTCGTACTATCACAGGCATTCACAGCTCCGGTCTTACGTCGAACGAACATTTGGCATCATGAAGGCCCGCTTCAAGGCCATAACTGAGCGACCATTCTACAGTTTCGAGAAGCAACTTTTGGTTGTCATGTCATGTTGCATCATCAACAACTTCATTCGTGAAGTCCAGGGCGAGGATCAGATATCAAGTGCATTCACTCTTGAATCAGCTCAAACTGGGTCGTCTGTAGAGCCAGTCCCAATGACGAAGAATTTGACAACACTGCCGCAGGTAGCGACATCAGGGTTTCCGAACAGGAGATCCGAGCTGGAGAGTTGTTACGTGATGCTTTGGCAACAACCATGTGGCAGAATGCGCAGCGTTGATTTTTATTTAATTACGTGCAGCTTTTGTTACCATTGTGCCGCCTCCACCGACTATTTCGTACTACATTCATGTATTCTCTACATTGCATCGTGCAGTACTGTAAAATGAACGCCTTCCATGGATTATTATCATGATTTCTTACCAAAGTACATCTTAAACTTCTGCAACGTCCCTATGATGATTCCATCGTTATAAATTATGATTTAATGATGCGGTGTCGATCATGGCTGAGCAGCCACTATAGTGGCGTGGCTTAACCGACGTCACTGTCATTGTTATTTTCGATGTGGAAATTCAAATCTGAGGGAAGTCTATGTAATGTCTACATTTTTTTCTGCTTCTCTAGTTTTCATTATTTTAGCTCCATTTCATTTTTCCTTATTTCAAAATCCGATCTGGTATATTTCCATATCATCGCCCGGTTATTGACTAGTATATGCCACCTATAATGAGATATTATATCACACCACTTCAAATAACAACCAACAACTTTACCTAACTTTCAAACCTTATTCCTTATCCCCCAAAACCCAGCCGAACAGAGAATAACCCTTATTCCACCTTATTCTCCTTATTCCTATACTCCAGCCGAACGGAGAATAGACCCTTATTTCCCTTATTCCCCATCCTTATTCCTGCTTATTCTCCTACCGAACGGGCCCTAAGTATAGGGGGTAGACCCTGTACATCCTTCCACTCTGATTTCCCTTCATGTACATCTTACTATACTTAGGATTATTTGATCCTAAGTATAGGGGGAAACATCGAGTCCTCTTCATTCTATTCTTTGATTCGTCTTTGTATATACCATTCCTTTTCACTTCCCTATACTAAGCACGAGTTATGTCTTCTTCATTGCTCTTGATCACTCTGAGGAAATCGTTCGAGCTAAGTATAGGGGGGTGTTGTATATATTTTATATATACTTTAGCCATAACTCGTACTTTGTGTAAGTGTGTTAATAAATAAAATTGGATAAAAACCCATAAAAATGTAAAAATTTCCCTTGTACATAAAATTCTTCTTGCACATACCTATTTATTTATAAAAAATATTTTTGTACAAAAGATTGTAAAAATGATTTGTGTCAATAGTTTGTAAATACTTTCATACCAAAATTATGTACATAATAAAAAAATTTTGTAAAATGTTTGAAAAATGAAAAGTCTGCAAAAAGTTTGTGTAAATTTTTGTAAATATTTTGCAAAACTTCGCATTCACGCATACATCCATGTTTTCAAACATTTTTCAAAAATTTTGCACAATTGTAAAAATTTGTAAAAATTGCATCTTTGTAAATACTCGTTTAGCTTTTCCAAATCATAGTTGACATTTAAACTGTCCTGGAATTAAATTGACAAATGGAGCTTGGTTAAGACCTTAATCCACCTAATTATAAGAGGAGCCTTATAGGGCTTAGGATTAAGACTTTTCAGGTCCTTTGGGTTTTAATTCTTAGAGTCCACTAGGCTATGAGCATATGTCATCTTGATGAGCCTAAGTAGAGAACTTAACAATACACACATGACTCTCAGAGACAATGGCTTTACTTGCACCAGCACTTTACACATAGCTCTCCACGGACGAGGTGGTAAGGAGGCAGTTTCCTTTGGCTTGGGGTAGCATATGAGGGTAGTACTTCTAGGCGGAACCTCTCTTCTTCTTATAGTGAAGGAAGTGTGCCTCAACTTGGTCTGGTGGTTATGAAGTCTAAAGACAGGAGCTGTGGGTTGCAATAAAGCTTAAAAAGAGGGATAGTCTACTGGCTCAAGAGGAAAAACTCCTTATGTATATATGATGCACCATGTAGATATGTTGTACATATGCACATCGAAAAAAAATATGTGCAGAGAAAGAAAAACTCCAAAAAAGTAGTGGGTCGGATTGAAAATTTAATAATCCCACCGGAGTGTATATAGTCAAATAAAGCAAAGCTTATGTTACACATGACCATCTCATGAAGCTTGCAGCGGGAGACTCAACTACACTGGTTAGAGCTCCCAAGGATACATGGCTACACTGGTCATGGTCCATTCTCTTCTTCCCCCTCTTCTTGAGCCGGTTGTACTTGAACTTAGAAGGGAATACCCCGCTCCTCGAGGAAAGAGTTGCTAGACCGAGGCATTAGAGTTACCAGGTTGAGGGAGGATGTCTCTTTGTCATTTCTGAGGTGGGGAGCTACATTTCACTTACACAGTACAAGGAAAGATTCATGGTCATTAGAGTTTGTGTATGTAGACTTGTTCTGATATGGTTTATTGAGGAGTCTTGACCATAGATTGGTGGAACTTAGAGGCTGTTAAGTTTTAAGCTTAAGACCAAATAAGGTTCTGAAAAATTAATAATCCAAAGGTCTGACTGAGCTCCATATTTCAATTTAATAAAGGCAAGTTTAATACTCAGCATTGATTTCCCGTCTTTTTCTTTTTCTTTTCTCTTTTTCACTTCTTTTTCAAATAAGTGTTTGCTAAGGGACTAGCAAAGTTAAGTATAGGGGGGTGATGACCTTATTTATCACTCTTTATTCTTTTATTTTAGGTAAAAACCTTTGCAAAACACCATGTATATGTGTGTAAATAAAATAATTTATCAAAAAGCATGCATTGTGTAAATATTAATAATTAGCATGTTTTTGTGCAAAAATAAAAGAATAAAGAAATAAAGAAAAAAGAGGGAAATATTTAGAATAAATATTGAATGACCTGAACCCAAGGGAAGGCTCCACAAGGGTCTGACCGCAAAATAAAATAAGTAGAGAGAGATAGGGTAAATCAACATTGTGTATATACCCCTCTTTGTGTAAATATTTTATTTCCTATAAATAAAAATATTTATGTGTTCCCTTTATTTTGTAAATATTTATAAAAATAAAATAAAAATGAAAAAATAAAAGAAAAATAAAAATAAATAAATTCTCTCTCATCAGTGTACATATACCATGTATATAAAATAAAAGATGTATTTTATTTCACCTTTGTAAATAATTAATAAAAATATAATAAAAATCATTTCATATTCCATATTTTATGATTTAAATAAATAAAATATAAAATTGGAATAATTGTATGTAAATAAAATAATAAAAGAAATTAAAATTCAAAAATACATAGGTATTTATGCATGTATATAATAATAATATAATGTAAATACATAATTTATTTTTTAAAAAATAAATAAAAATCACTAAAAATACTTTGAAAATAAATAAACATTTTTTCATTTTGTAAATATTTTGGAACAAAATCTTTTTCTAATTTATTTTGAATTTTTAAATCTTTTTCCAATGAATTTTTCTCATTGGTCCACGGGGGATTGTTGACCCCCGGTCAACTCTCCCCCCAGGACCACTCCTTCGCGGATCTGCGCCTTCGACCCAACTTCTTTGAATTATCGCGTCACGATCCGTCACCCATTCCCTTAAACCCTGGGCCCCGATTATCCACGAACCATCCGAGATTCATGCTCGGGGATCTTTTTAGGGATCCGTGCGCCACAATCCCGGCCCAACTCCATTTTTGCCAGATCCCTACCAGTATATAGCTTCGTCTTCCTCCGCGATTTGGCGCACCTTGGGCCACCATCTTCGATCCCCGTGATAAACCGCAAATCCGGCCCTTTAATAATATTGTTTTAACACTGAAGATGTCATTGAATCGGGTCGAATTTGGTCTATCAAAGACCATCTAATTTAGATGGCAAGAAAACCAGATTGTCGTATTTTTTTTATTTTACTTGGCAAGAAACCAAGGTCGAACTCAGGGACACGATCCTCTCGTGATTATCCGGATTTTTATCTATCTCTTTAAGTGTTGAGTTAAAGAACATAGGTCAAACAATGCTAAAGGATGAGGCAATGCCTTAAAACAAAACATGCATTTTTTATATTTTATTTTAATCATGCAAATAAATGTGATGAAATACGATGCGAACAAGCCCTAGACGATAAATACTTGAGCCAATAAAAATGCGAGTCAAACAGAGTCAAATAAGGAAGCACTCTTCATTTATGTAGCAATTAGGCATGAGAAACATGGAAATCCGGACACTTAGTCAATAAAATAATGCATTATAATTCATAGTGTCAAATCAAAAATACAAGCATGCCATAAACAACAAGAAGAGCTTCAAATGCCACTGAAATCATCTCAATCGGAGTTACAAGGCTCAAGATATGCGTAAAAGAAGACAAGGACATAAGTGCAATAAAAATATGAAAGTTAACTACAAACATGTCCTTGGGAGGGACTAAATTGCAATAAAAATAAAGGGCAAGGCCATCCCTGTAAATAACCCATACGCACGGGGGCATATTTGCAAATATTGAAATCTACAAGGGCCAACATGCAAAATACCCCTAGCGCGCGTGGTACTGCACGTGCTGACAGGACCTATCTGCAATATGCGAAAGTTGTGAGGGCGCCGATACAAAAAGCCCAGCACCCACGTGCGTGAGGCACATGAGTTCAGGCTCGGGTGGAGGCGAGGCTCGGCGCAACTTCGGATGGCCGTAGCAGGTGTCTCGGACCACGTGGCGGCTCGAGGGTACTTCGGGCGAGGCTCGGTCCCACCGAGCCTCTATGCTCTGGGATGACGACGTGGCTGCTCCAAGGCCGTTGGATCTCCGCCGTGGGCGAGATCCAACGACATCTGCATCTTCTCCTCCCCTATTGGGTGGCGACGCGATTGGAGCTCCGGCGTAAGGCCTGGAGCTCCTCCGCGCCTCTCCGTGCTCGATGATGGTCGGGGGAGGAAGCTGGTTTCCTGGCGGTGAAGACCCAAGCTCAGAGACGGAGCGGGAGCGTCTGGAGTTTGCTGTCGATGCGTAATCGCTGGAGGCGGAGCTCTAGAACTTGGCTCCGCCCGAGGTCCGGCCAATGGGGTTGGTTAACCTGCAAAAGGGATTAGATGGAAGTCGAGACATGTGTGCGTACGAGCTGAGGTGGATGGAGGGATTGGCGAAGGCGAGGAAGCGGAGCCCTTGGTGGGTTCTCCTCCGCCTCCGGTGGAGGAGAAAGCCTGGGATGAGGGAGGTCTTGACGGAGGAGGAAGATGATTGGATGCGCTGGCAAAGGTGTCTGATGGTAGGCCGAGCTTTTGAGAGGATCAATGGAGGAGGGGGTTGACTGAAGCGGCCTAGATAATTATGCAAAAATAAGAAGAAAACACAGAGTAGATCGAAGAGGTTACCTTGGTCAGGTGGAGCGGAGGCCTGGGCTCGAGGTCCTTGGAGGACCTCGGGGTCATCGCACATGCTGGTCGGCCGATCCAGCGAGTTTGGACGAGGGTTAAGCCACCGCAACGCCACCATGGAGGTCGGCGGGTCTCACCGGGGAAGACAGGTCGTCTTCACTCGATCCCCCACCTCCCCCTATCATTGGGAGATGGAGGAGGGCTGGGCCTCCTCCCGCATAAAAGTGGACATTGGTAATCGGAGGGGGAGGCGGGGTATTTGAAGGTGGTAATGGCGGTGCTGATGGGTGGAGTCGTGGATTGCGAGGGAAATATGGGGCGACTGGAGGAGGATCGTGGATATTGGACGTGCCTGCGAGGAAGAAGGACGATAGGGGAACGTCGTGGGGCGATTGGCGAGGGGAGAGGTAGTCAGAGATGGTGGAGGAAATGGAAAGGGCGAAGGGAGTTTACGTGGTGGAGAACATGTGAAGAGGAGGGGCCGGAGGTGGAAGACGAAGTCTCGACCGTTGGATCTTGCGATCCAACGGCTGAGAAGATGGCTCTAAGGAGCAGCGTGGATTAGATCTGAGGCGAAGCGATCAAAGGGTTGTGGAGCTGCCACGTGTCGAGTGGGTAAATAGGCGCTAACTGGCGGTTGTGATATATTCCAGTGCTCGATTCAAGGGTGGCAATTAAAGCGGAGATGGATGGTGGAGATTTGTACTTCTGATGATGATCGAACAACGGTGGATGCGACGCGTGGCGAAAGGAGAGCAAGGCGGGAACGGGTGGCGGAGATGAGATGGAGGTGCATATCGAAGGGTTGAAAATATTAAGTGAATGGAGCGGTTAAGATGGAAAGGTGAAGGCGCAATCGAATGGTGCAGAAGGCGCCACGTGGCGGAGTATGGTTGAGGCGCGAACGAGTGGCGGAGATGGGATCTGGAGATGATCATACGGCGGGAAAGGAAGTGTGTACGTGGAGAAAGTTGGGCCGTTGGATTCAAGAAGAAATCCAACAGCCAGAGGTGCGGGCAGATGATGCAAGGAGGACGGGCCACGTGGCCCAATCTGATTATTTCGAGGAAGAAACTGAGATAATATGGTCGAATTTGAGAAAACTCAAAACATGAAAGTTGTAGATCTTGATAAGATCTACAAGTTTCATGTTGACCAAAACTAGAGATGATGTCATCTGAAGACACAAAATATTTTTGAGGGTGTTTTTAAGGTTAAAAATACTACGAATTTCACTTTTGCCATTTTTTTGTGATTTTTAATTTATTCAAGACTCTGATAATTACATGACTTTATCTGGTTTTTATTGACACATATTTAAGCAAGGGGGTTAATAATGGAAAATTATGATGATGAAATCGGGTTTCATCACCCCATGACCTCCATCTTCTTCCTCGAGTGACAGCGAGTGCAGAGGGTGTTTGAGAGAGCGGTTGGAGGTGTGTACCCCAGGTCCGGCGATCCTTGTCGTCGAGATCCGCCGCTGGCGTAGCCCGAGCCTCTGGAGGCGACACTCCGTTGAGGCGAAGACCACCGGAGATTCAGCATCTCCTCCACAGTTGATTCCGACCATCAGGTATCACTCTTAGGCTTCGGTTCGTCAGCTAGCTTTGATTCTTTCGTTTTCGCTCCGCCAGGTCCGCCCCAGTGGTCGAAGCCTCGTTACTTCATCTCATCTGTATCGATAGATCCCTCGACCCATCGCCACCTTCTTTCTATGATCTGATCACCTCGATCTTGGCTATCCGAGCCAAGATCGGGTCTGGTTCTTTCCGTCGCCGCCGCTGGAACCACCCTTCGCCCATCCACGCTGCTTCCCTTTATCATCTCGCAAATAACCCATGCCAAAGTTTTCCTCCAAGCACGAGCGCCTTCTTGCTGGTGAATAAGCGCAGGAAACCCCCCTTAGCCGCATCTTCCACCCTTCGCCGGAGTCGCCCAGCTCCCTCCTCCCTCGCCGGAGGATCTGGCCGTTGGGAGCTCCATCGGACGCCACCAACCGTCGCGGATTGTCATCGAGAGCAGAATCCCCTTCTCCGATCTTCCATCGGACGTTTGGATCGCCTCCAGATCACCGGAGAAGCTCTCCTAGGAGGAGTTCTTCCAGTCTACCCCCTGCCGTCGGATCAAACCTCACTACCAGTTATCATCCTAGCCAACCGTACCCTGCTCCTGTCAGGCCGTTAGATCCATGATCTGACGGCCTTGCGCGCCTCACGTTCGACGCCTCCTCAACGTCGTCGGATCGTCCAGGATTCGCCATCACAACCGCACATCGTCAGCCACTCACCGACCGACACCTGGCACTCACGCGCCCCGCATGCGTTTGGCTGGGTAAATTGTGCCATACTCCATGTTGTTTATTTTAGCTTCTGTTTAGTCTCGTAAATAAAATAGTACACTTGGAACATTTGTAGGGTAGACCTATAGTTTGTGCTATTTACATTTTCATCCTTACTATGTGTATGCACGTGCTTCGTCACGTGAGAACCTGGGCTTTTTGCATATGTGGGGTAAGATTTTATGAATGTTATTGAATGAAGTTTATGTTTCAGATATTGCATATATGCCCCTGTGCGTGAGATATTTGAGCATGTGTGAAAATTGACGTGAATTTTACATTGATGCCCTTATAGTTTCTGTGCATGTTTCTATTTAGCCCGGAAACTTTGTCTCTTTGCATATAGGTCCTTATGTGATGTAGTTTTTGTATTGGTTGCATAAAATATCAAATTAATTCCAAATCAAGTGATTGGACACGTGGCTCCTGCCATTGTATAAAATTTCACTAATTTTTCAGAACATTTTTGAGTTGTTTTGATATTTTTAAAAATTCAAAAACACAGATTTTTGCTTCTGTTTGGTTTATAAAATCAACTAAAAATATAAAAAAATCATCTAAAAAATTAGGTATAGTTTATTTAGTGTTTTCTTGCTTCAGACCAATTTTTATTGAATTTGGATTCATAAAACCCAAAAAAAATACAAAACACCAAAAACCTTATAAAAATTGTTAAAAATTATATAAAAATAAAAAAATGCAATTTTGGTTTCTTTATTTTAGTTTGTATTCCTCCTTTTAATAGAAATTATCTTCTGATTTTTATAGACTAATTATCTATTTTTAATTAGCCTTTCAAATCTGACTGCGCATTACTTCACTGTTTTTGCCTTTTTCTATTTTTATAAAATTAGCCAAATATTATAAATTTCTTAAAACGTTACCAAAACACTTAAAAATAAAAACATAAAAAACAATTTTATTTGAATTTTCTGAGTTGTTTTGATGTATTGAATAAATTGTTAAATGTGTCCTTTTTAGCCTTTTCTTACATTTTCTTTAGAATTAAAAATACAAAAAATTTAAAATATATAAAATCCACTAAAAATACATTTTATCCTTTTGTTCTTTTTGAATACTTCGTAGGCTCTTTTAAGCCAATCTGTGCTCCCTGAGTTCGACCCTGATCGCTATAACAGGTTAAATAAATAGCGAGACCGCTACTCGTGCTTTTTGATTGTTTTACTTCTTTTGGTGGTCTTTTTTTCTTGTTGACTGAGTCTCTATATTCGGGTCGCAACAACCCGTGTTTTTATACCTTGGCCCGATAGTGAGAGCATTTTTCTCGGTCATCAAGGTATGAGTTATTTTTAAGTGGGTTATATTATTAAAATACCCTTTAAGTTTAAGTGAATTATATTACTAAGATACCTTATAAGTTTATACTATTATATACTTTATTTACTAAATTATAAAAAAACGAATAATCGCATTCGTATCTGTTAAAAAAAGTATTCGCATTGGTATTCGTATTCACAAAAAATCAGGATCTTAAGTTTGTATTCGTACTCACATTTGTCGGATGTTGATTTATAACATGTTTATTCGCATTCGTATTTGCCAGAGATAAAGAAATAACATCAATATACCTTATATTTATGAATGCGAATATGAACGAATGCAGATATATTTGTATTCATTTTCATCCCTAGTCGAGAAGCATCGTCCTTGAGCCCCATAATTTTTAGTGTAGGTACGTGCGAGAGAGGAGACATCTAGGGTGCGTTCGACCCAGAACTTCGTGTCCCGCCTCTCTGATCAATAACGAAGCTTCATGCATCTTCCAGTGAAGTTGGACACTATTAAGGCCATCAATCCACATGGAAGACTTCCAGCTTCCTTTCAAGACCTTTAGCAGTGAGTTTTGGTTGAAAGAAGGAGCTCCAAGCGGTTGTTATTCCCCCATTATTGGAGAAGAGAATCATCCATCATATCAAAGAGACCCTCCAGTTTTGATTAGCATTGTCGGATCTTGCATAGCCTTAGCCATGATTCCATGCCTGAGTTGATCTCCACCGTCAATTCTGTGCAAAGTGGTATCTAATCTCAACCATTCTTGCTTAAGTGAAGCGTGATCAATCGTTCGATCACGTGCTTCAAGAGTAAACTTCACCCACACCCCTGCATTTTATCTTTTATTTAAGCCATGTTAATATTAAAAGAAGTGTAATAACTTTGTATATTTAGATGTTAGACCTTGAACCTTCTATGATTTGCTATTTAGTCCCTGTCAAACATGTATTATATTGCAATTTTTAAATTGGAAATATTACATGATCTATCTTGGACTAGTTTGAATTATTAACAAATGCATGAAATATTTCTAAAAATTGTAAGTAAGTCCTTGCTCTGGTGTATTTATTTATTTTGAGTATTTTGTTATTAATTGTTTCATTTATTCCAAAATTGTACGGACATTATATAAATGTCAGGATAATACCTCTATTACATATATTTTTGGTTAGGCATTTAATTTAATTTTTCGATTTATTAAATCATCAAAAGCTTATGTATTTTCTCTGTTTAAACTTAAAAAGTCCATACAAACTAAAATATATATCCCAGAATCCCACAAAATATATTAGTTAGATTATCCTATATCCTATCACATATTGATTGATCGGTAATCGGCTAATCTAATATCTGCTCATTGTATTACAATTAATTATAGGTATATCAAAAATCGAGTGAGAATCTCCATGAGGAGTAGCTCAGTTTAATTTCTCCTAGATAAATCCAGGGTCGAACACATAGACACGACTGATTAGCTTATTTAATTAGGTCCTAAAGTAAGTGATGGCATACTCTAAGGGGCTATCTAAGTCAAGCATGCAAAATACAATACAATGGATGCATGGTTTTTTGGGGTCTTTCGATGCAATTATTTTTATGCAACAAATGATCATACGTGCAAGTCACAACACTAATAACTCACAAAACACTATCACAATTTAGCTCCCTAATTAGTGAATTAATAATTTGAAGTATCATGCTTAGAATGGTCCAGAGCACACAAATTACTTCATTATTCAAACTAATGTGTGTTTCAATTCAATCAAGAGACCAATATATGAATGTCTGGACTAAACTCCCTAAGTTAAAATCAAATCAAGAAATGATATTTAAAGTATTCCAAACAAAGGTCATGATTAGTTTAGTTAATTCTAAGTCAAATCAAGGGTTCAATGTAACATTAAGTACACATGTATGCAATTTTCAACTCAAATTATCAAGTTTAAAATCACAATAATTCTATGTTTTTTAATTCATTTTCAATAAGGAGATCAAGGAGATGAATACAACACATTGCAAAGCATGAAATAAGTTTTCAAACAAGACCAATTTCACTAAATTTAGAATTAAGGTGCTCTAGATATTAGACATGAAAGTCAGGGGCATAATTGCGAGAAAACATAAAAAAAATATGACAAAGAGGTCCAAAAATTGGCTGAAACCAATATATACAAGATGCTAGGGCATATTTGCAAATAACCCATGCATGGAGGCATACCTGCAAATATATTAAGTAAGCATGGATTATCTGCAAATTCTTCAAACAATATGTGAGGGGGTGCGTGAGGCGGAAGGACCTATCCACAAATCTCCAAAACTATGGCCCAAGATCAACAATTTCTCCCCATCACGTGAGGCATCTTACATGGGGAATAGGCTCTGGTGGGCAGCGTAGGATCAGGTGACATGGCGTGTCGGGGTGCTTCACATGTAGGCTTGGGCACCCGACCCTCTACTATGGACTGCTGCTTCGAGATCGGAGTTGAGAAATGATCCCAGTCATTGGATCAAATCAGGAGGATGTAATCCAATGATGGATGTTGTACAAGTTTGTCCCACTCCTCCGTATGCAGTGGAGGAGTAGCAGAGCTTTGGTGATGTGATGCTCCTCGTATTCAGGTGTAAAGGCTAGAGGTCTAATGAGCTTTCCTAGTTCCTCGCAAAGATGGTGGAAGTGCGGCCTAGGGTAGAGGATGTCTGGAAGCTCCTAGCGACGAAGGTTCATCGAAGAAGAAGCTCGAGACTAGAGATCCTTCAAATTTCCTACCACTTAAGTCATCGACCCTCCTGTAGTAGTTAGCCTAGGAACTATAAAAAGCAATATGAATCTATTAGGATGCTAAGGGGGCGAGACGGAGGATCTACGAGGGGAAATGAGGTATGAGCCTAATGGGTCATTGTCCTTTGCGAGGGAAGTGGTGAATCGAGGTGGAAGGAGCCATGGAGAAGCAGAGGAAAGGAGCAGATCAGTACGTGTGGAACATCATAGTGAGGTGAAGGTGTGAGTCGAATAATAAGGTGAAGGAAGTGTGTATGTATAATGTGATAAATTAGAGAAGAAAGGGAAAAAGGAATAACAACATTACCTGAGGAAGAAGGTGACTAAAGGAAGAGGCACTAGAAGGAGGAACGTGGTCCTGGAAGGGGTCTTCCTCAATTATTGCTTGATAGTTCTTAGGCTAAAGAACCAAAGCTTGAGCTGTAAGGAGGCTGCGGGAAGATGTGGATCACGTCGGTGACGAATGCTCGGCTGTATTATATATCTCTCTCTCACTCTTTATGTCATAAAGAAAAGGTGAAGGCTCAGAGCTCTCGTACACAAGGGTAGATGGCACGTGATGAATATGTGATTCATTACTCTAAAAGAGAATAATTAAGCTTAGTTCCCCAAAATTCATCTGTATTTTATCAATTATCTTGAATAATTAGCATTCATGCATGTATAAATAATAAATGCAAAAAAATGAGAAGCCAAAAATCTCAACCCAATTGACCTGTAAAATAAGTTAACTTCCTTGATTTTTAATTAATTCATGCTAACTCCAAATCACCTGAAACCACCTCTAGTGTGTACATATTACTAACAAGAATAAATGAAAAATATAAAAAATCACCAACATAACGAAATAGACCGGAAACTCAAATCCTAATTTCAGACCTGTCGGACTAAAACATTGTAACCTTTCTCATACAGTGTCTGATTTGATCCTACTCACTTTTGATCTAATGTACGTTCATTTATCTTCAAACAAGGCCAAGTTCAAGTGAATCGGAGCTCATATGTGAAAGTTGGGTTTTGGGCCTCTTTTGTACACTATGTATTTTACCCTATTTTACTTATTATTTTATGCACATATTTGAATATTTTTTATTTTATTACATTTTCATTTATTTTCTTTAATAATTTTTTTATTAAAACGAATAAAAATCTAAACCTAAAATAAAACTGAATTCAAAGAAATTGACAGAGCCTGAGTGTTCACTAACATTATGTACAAAAACTATCTTTCTCGTACTTTATTTTGTTTATTCATTTTCTTAGTTGTCAAAAAATCCAAAAAAATACAATAATGTGTAAATATTTGTTTTTATTTTACCATATTTTCCTGAATTTTATCTTATTTTAAAATGACAAAAATTTACAAAATCTAAAAATCAAGGTATTATATGTACTTAGAGTACCCTAAAAATACTAGTTTATGCAAATGACCTACTTTAGTTTTGGTCTCTTCATGAAAGTTGTAGATCTCGTCGAGACGAGAAACTTTGGTAATTTTTTTTAAATTTAAGGTCATTTGTTATAGCTTTTTTATTTATATTTTCTTTTTATTTTTCGAATTTTCTAAGGGTGCTACGTAACAACTCCTGTAGCCGCCACGTGCCAACCAATTTCGAGATTTTAAATATTCATTTTTATTAAAAAAATAAAATCAAAATTAAGTTAATTAAAAATATAAAAAAATATTTTCTACGTGGATCATCAAGTTTCGTCCGATTTAGGTTGATCGGACGATCACTACACCTTCTCCTCCTCCCGACGACTTTCTCCCATTTTCCTAATCGATTGAGGGCACCGCCGCTGCCGTGAATTTTTTCGTGCTGCCCCCTTCTTGATTTTCCACACCACCTTCCAAATCGAGCACCACCACGTGATTTTCCATGACTGCATCGCCTTCTTAAATCGTCCAGTCGCCACTCTCTCATCTCCAATTAACCTCATCTCCTTCCTTTCTCAACGTTGTCTTTGATTATTATTTTTATTTCACTTCTACAATGTATTAAGTTTTTTAATATGACCCCTTTTTAATTGTATAATAAATAATGTTGTTAGAGAAAAGTTATAATTTTATTTAATGATCAAGTGGTAGAGGGTTATGATTTTTATTTTGGAGACCAGGGTTCGAAACTCACCTCCACCAATTTTATTTCCTTTTATATTGTTTGTCCAATCACTTCCGTAGTATCAAAATTATAAGTATAATTAGATATAAAATTGTATCTGAGTTCATTTATCTCTGTGATTGTTTCTAGCCCTCATTGTAAATAAAAAATATTATTTCTTTTTAACCATGAACTTTTTTTTGAAAAATTCATTTGATAATTTAGCTTTTTGGGGACATATTTAAAGAGATAAATTATTAGATTATCAAATTAAATTCACAATTGAAAATAATAATCTATTTAAAAATCTAAAATTAATAATCAATTTAAATTGTAAGTTTATCAAATCAAAAAATGTTCTTTTTAAAATATAAACTCCATTTAAAAATATCATTTGAAAATACAATGATTGTTCCATTTCTGAGCATGCATAATAGTTGTATATTTGGTCCTTCCTTGATAAAATTCATGATTCCGTCCCTATCTAAGATCATGAGCTCCTTGAAAAATTCACGGATCGTATCAATTGTGTTGTAGTTTTGAAGTAGTTTGAGTGGATAGATTGGGTATCCCTTGAACTACCTCTCTTTCTTAAAGATGCCGATTTAATAGCAATACAATATTCAAAGCTCGATTTAAAACCAGACAAAATAATCCAATTAAGCGATGTGGTGTATTTTTATTTTATTTGGCAAAAAATCAAGGTCGAACTCCAGGAGGCGGGGTTGTTTTAATGTAACATCTAGGTCAAGTTAAGTGCATCGATTTGATGAAAAATTAATCCAAGTTTATCCAATTGCTATGCAAATATTTTGTGATTTTGCAGTTGGGTAGACGTAGAGATATTGGAGAGCAAAGGCCCTACCATCAGTAGACCTTGCCAATGGGCCAGGGTCCATTCGTCTAGCTTGTTCATGGGCCAAGCTTGGGTCAAGAGATTTCATGAAGGGTCATCCCGACCCGGCCCGTTCTTTAGTCTGCCTATCAATTGGACGGGTTGTGGACATATACCACGAAACCCGATGCGGCCCGCACATATAAAAATATGGATTCAAAAATTATATTTTTAGATACATTTAATATAATATACTTCAAGTTTTTATTTTGCATTATCATATTACATCGTATTTTATAGTTTACATGCCAAGTAACACCGATTATAGTTACTTAGATTTAGAAAGATTAGATGCTGCTAAAAAACTTAATTATTTCTGTAAATTGGATTAAAAACAAGAAGAAAATACTTTACATTCGACTCATAGACCGACCCAACCTGGCCCGGTACAGACCTGGAGCAGATTTGAGCCTTGAAATATGGCCCATGGGTCAGTGGCCCGTACCTTGGACAGGGGATTTTAGAACCCGACCCGTTCGGCCTAACCCCCACTTCGGCCAGGACCATCACACATTCACCTCTACTCACCCCAACACGCTTCCAAGAGTTTTACTTTCTTCGAATTCCTCCCATCCCTTTTTCATCGCATCTCATTCTTTCTGTTTTCTTTTTCCGCCACTTCCCCACCTCTCTTCCTCACATCCATAGTCTCCTTCCCTGTCAGTACACCTTTCTTGTCTATTCCCTTCCCTCACTATTGATCCATTGCTTCTCACTTGTGGAAGCATACGACCTATACTTTTCGAGACTTTATTCTCATGTGTTCTTCCTCCTTTCCTGTCTGGGATCACTCAAGGTTTCAATGTCAACATGAGCTACCTTGTCATCCTCTCATCATCAGCATAGTAGGTGAGCAGCATGGGTTGTTTCGCAAGGGGCTACTATCAGAACAATAGCATTCAGTAGCTTAATCCACTGAGTGATCTACCTAGAGATCATCTATTATTTTAACCAAATTCTCGACCAAGATGTTTACATGCACGCTTTCTCTCTAAAGGTTTGGAGGAAGAATTGAGCTTGATGTCGCGAGGAAGGAACGATGGTGATGATGGGTGTTTGGAGGAGAAGAGAAGTGGATGGAGGGCATGCCATTGTAAGTTTGAGATACCTTTCAGTGATGTGGATGTGATGTACCAAAAAGTCTTCAGTTCCTAATGGAATCGGTAACAAAGCTACTTTGCCACCTACTGCTACTAACTCACGATCTTCTCAAGTTAAGCCGATGCTTGCTGCTAAAGCATGAGTGTTCGTCCGATTTTGATGCATGAATGGATGGACGCGGTGTTTGCAGAAAGAAAGGAGTCTCACTGTTTGGGACAGAGCTGCCCCTTATAATAACAATAATAAAGAAGACTGGGGACAGTGTTGTCTCGAATTAGTTCTCCAAACCCAGTAAATACTGGTTCATGTGTTCATTACATGCATTGGATTTGGTTGGATGATTTTTCACCTGCATCCCACGTAAAAAAATCGTTTTTACTGTGCATGGTTTAATATATGCGACAGATACAGATGGACTGCTTGCCGGCTTGACTGAGCGTCTACAACGTCGTCCGTCGACAGAGGTAGATGGGAATTAAGTGTGACAGGTACCTTTAGGTATAACTATATATAACTTTATGATACCAAATGTTAATGTTAGGATATTAATGTTAATGACTTAGTTAATCATTAAATTAGCATTTCATCCTTGAGATTAATCTATATATCCCACTTATAAAAAAAATTAAAACCGTAGCTATTGATATGAGAAATCTGACCCAATAATCAGTTGTTTTTCATGAGCTGCAATCTGGAATAGATGTCCACAACCAATGACTATTGCATCTATATACAAAGGTATTATTGTATCTATTGGGAACGAATGAGTACAACGATTAACTTACCTCTCCTATTGCATCTGACGCCAATCGGGCATCATCCGCTTAAAGATCCGCCTAAATCCGATTAACGATCGATGGAGTCATCGCTATATAATATATGTACATTTTGATTTAAGCATCTTTAAGTGCTTTTTATTGTCATAACATAACTATAATCCACATATTTAACCACAATACATCCATCCCATATTTCATTTAAATTAGTATTACTTAATATGCAAGATGACTTAACAAACTTCTCCTTAAATATTTATTCTTTATTAAGAACATGAACAACCAATAAACGATCATGCAAAAGGGAAAACCATCTAATAGGAGAGACTCTAGGGTCCTTGGGACACATGCTCGATGAGAAAATTGTAATTCAGAGGAAGGGGGACCGTACCTATACGGATGCTCTCGCATGCAATATCATATTTTCGTTTTAAGATGTCTCCCACATATATCACGACCACGATAACCTCTAAAATCCAAAAAAAAAAACATTCTCTTAGATCTAACCCATAAACAAAATCATCAAATATATGGAGATCTAGAGATGATCTTACATTTTTTAACGTGAGACCTACATGGTGGATGTTGAGAGGAAGCTCCTCTCCAAAAATGGTGGTGATTTGCCAACTCCGGGCTTTCCGACGGATCTCCGACGAGCTTGACATGTAGAGGTCGAAGGTATCTATTAGGGTTTTCTAATAAGAGTGTAAAGCATATCAGAAGTTGCTCATATCTACCTCTAATCAGATTTGGACGGATCCTTTAGGCGGATCACGCATGGTTCACGTACGACATGTCAGACTGACCCATATTCACTAAAATGATCGCATATCACTCATCCAATATCCAATTTGAAAAATTTCAGATGCATTGGATTACTGACGACGATACACATCCAATAAGTCATAATATAACACAATAAGATAAAAAAAGTAATATGAATTTTTTAATGTGCTGCAATCAGTTGATCATTACCATCCTAATCAGATTCAAGGTTAGAACCCGAGGTTTCACATGTACCATCGGAGAAGAGAAGAAATGAGGTCAACTCGTTTCAAATATACAACATAGATTCTAGTAATGCAATGTAGTTGGACCCTTAGATTGATTCGAATGAATCCGTCTTTCTACAAGGGTTAATCTTTGCCGGCTAGGCAAGAAAAGGCTCATATATGTTTCTTCTCAAATGAAAGATATTAAGTATCGTGAATAGGATCGGCCCCTCCAATCTCCCACTTACTCTCTATATAAAGATAAAATCAAATATAAGATGTAAAATTGTTTATTTAAATTTACATGTTGAAGATACCTAATCTTTATAGTTTTTGAAATACCTTCACTTTAAACATGGTTTATATGGTGTGATTATCAAAATAATAATCAAATTTAGAAAATATAGACAAATTACACTTAAAGAGCATTTGTCAAATCATTAAATTTATCGCAAGGACAAAAAATATGAAAATTTGCAAAAGACTCACAAAATAAAGGAATATGTTTTATTTTTTCTGTAGGACAAACATACCAATTATGGTAGAGCATTTGGTCGGGCCGACTCGGGTCCGACTCTGACTCCACCCGCAAAAGCCCAGACCCATCTCAAACCCTCTATACTTATGGATCGGGCCCATGTCTTAATTTTCTTATAACTTCAAAGTCGAACTGGACTCAGCCTGAACGCGAGATAGCCTACTTAAACCAGAACTGAACCGCCATATATTCATGTAAAGGTTTTTGTATGGGATTTGCATCCCACGGTTAATTTGTTACCTTGATAGATTATTTTCATCTCTCTTTTTTACCACTCTCTAGCAGCAAACTACATACCATATAATAAAAATGCAAGTGTTTAACCGTGTTGAATCTGCAATAAGTAAGAACTAGAAACCAAAGTCAGATAGTAGATTGAGACGAGAGATCTTGCAAATTACATTATAATTTTTTTTGATGATCAACAGACTTTCGAAGTCATAAACATGCATGTTCTTAAAAAATTCTAAAGAAACTCGATGAGCATATTTTTGAGTTTCATCAGAATTATCACATAGAAATATCCAAGTCTAATTCTAATATCACGTATCACAACAAAATCAACATATTAGTTGCTCTTCACATTGAGAAAATCCTTTGACCCTATTCATCTGAACATCTGTTGACCTTTAAAAACAAAAGTCCAATACCACGCACATGCATTTTTGTATCAAATCTCGGCTCGTATATGGGTTCGGGTCGGTCCAAGACATGCCTACCTGTCAGTGACTACATTTTTTAGTAGTAAATACCCGAGTTTAACCAATATAGGTTATTATTTTTTTTTAGTATTTAAAACCTCCTTGATTTCCATTGAAATGAAGTTGCCTCACAAAGGACGATGTACTGTGCAGGCATCCAGGTTTAACATACATACATACATACATACATACATACAATACACATTAACAAAACTATATTATTTTAACCCAAATCATACCTTTCCCATTGAAGGGCATGTCCTTATATAGTCAAAATGGGAGTGGTTGAGCCTGACCACACGGATCATGGGTCGGGCTCGAGTCCTCACCTTGATGAAATATCAGGGTCACGACTCGACCCAAGGCCTGAGAAAAATTAATGGGCCCGTGTCGGACTTTTTCAGGGTGGGTCGGGTCGAGGCCCATGCTCCACCCCTAATACCGATAATAAACAAATCAATTAATGTTCTCAGTGTAGTTTTGTGGTGGTGGCGGGGGAGGGGGGCATGCAAATCCATATTAGGTATTTAAACACAATGGGGAAATAAGAGAGAAATAATTTTTCCCCATAAAATAAAATATTGAGTAAATAATAAAAAAGTTCACAAACTATACACTCGATTTCAATGTCATACCTGAATTTTAAAGGTAACAATTTGGTGTTAATAAATTATTTTTCTTTCATCCATTCAATCAGAAAACAAATATATTATACCATCATATCATTTAAAAATTGTAAATTACTCAACTTCTAGTCACTTTTTCAAACTTCAATACAATCAAATCACAATAGCTACTCACTTTTCCAAACTTCATACAATTATATCACAACAAACCCATTCAATCCCTAACCCTCTACCAAATACCAAAACATAAAAACAATTTAATACAAGCTAACTCGGTAACCAAAGGCACCCTAAGATTTGTCTCAATGAGGTCCTTGACAATTGAAATTGAGATGATCATTTCGTCTTTACAACATTAAATTTTAATAGTGAAGGACTACATTGAGATAAATTTTAAAGCTCGGGTAACACATTGTTACCTTAATGTTCAAGTATGACATTGAAATCTAATGTAGCTCAATGACTTTTTTTGTGTAATTAGGTAACAATATGATACTTTAACATTGGATTTAAATGTGATATTTGATTATTGAAATTTAAGGTTGGAACGACAAAATAATCAACTAAATTTCAATAATCAAGGAATACATTGAGACAAATCTTAAAGTTTGGGCACTATCTTGTTATCTTTTAAAGTTTATATATGACATTAAAATCAAGTGTATAGTTCATAGACTTTTTTTATAATTTACTCTAAGAACTACTTTAAGGATTTTTTGAGTATCATGAACAAAGATGATGTAAAAATAGATTTATTGAAAGCATTATACTTTCCGCAGAAAATTGGTTCTACTGTACTTGTAAAATATCAATGACTTGTAACTTTAAATGAGTATTTCTCTAAACCAAATTATTTACACAAAACGTTATTTTATATATTTTTATGAATTCGACCAACTTTCAATTTTTATGGGTTTGGATGCAAAATGCAATATTTTCATGCCGATGTTGATATATTTAATGAAATCTACAAACACCGGTTTTCTTGGTAATTTTTAGAAGAGGCTTGCCATTTCGTGGTGATTAATTAACAAAAAATAGTTTTATGTATTTTTTATTTTAGAAAATAAAAAACATGAGTATTTTTCATACAGAAATTATCATGTGTGTAATATTTCAAGGAATGCAAGTTATTTTTATTACACAAGGTTCTTAAAATAGACTAACTAATAGAATCACTAAATAATTAATATTAAACACATATGATTAAATCAAGGTTTAAACTTTTGCCACGAGTTAAAGTACTTCAAGACATACATTCATATGAAGTTTCAAGTTCTAATACAATAAATTGAATTTTCTAGGCATTTTAAATCAATTTTCAAGCATTTAATTTTGAATAATTATAAAAATAATGACGGAGTGAAAAATCACCAATTTTTCATAGAAATTAGAGAATTGTGTTTATAAGTTGGGAATAAAAATTTCAAAGCAAATGAAGCAAGCATGGATGTGGCAACCCCAACTTCAAAATTTAAAGGCCTAAAGTGGTCGAAGCAGCGAGCTCTTGTCCAATGACCGGGGTTCAACTGCAGCTTCTCCTTAACTAGTAAAAAAATGAACAAGTACTAAAATGAAGAAAAAGAAAAGGATACACAACTACAGTTACCAAGTTTGTTGGATATGGTGATGGCTGTGGAAGGGGATTATAGAGTGCAATGCCATCTTGCTGGATGATCCTGACGAACCCAAAGCTCTGATACCAGTTTGTTGCAAATCGCGGAAGTAAACAGATACAAACACGATCAAACAAGCAAGACATAAACACAAGGATTACAAGGTTCACCCTTAGCTGGGCTACGTCCTTAAGCGGCGATGATCGGTTTAACTATATAGAGAAAAAGTAATACAAATGATACTGAGATGATACATATATGGGATAAGAACTAGGATTAGAATGAGGATTGCAGTATCTGATGGCCCTAGGGCTCCTTTTATACTGCAACAGAAGAATACCATTTGTATTAAGCAATCCATTCCAACAGCTCTCAACCAATCAGGTTTCAGGAGGCAGATCAGACATGCCAGCAATCCTAGCCCAACAGTTCTCAACCGCTCAGATTTCAAGAAGCGGATCATGCATGTCAGCAATCCTAACCCAACGGCTCTCAGCCAATCAGAAGGCATGACATAAATCACCCACATCAATGTCCCAACAAGTAGTTAGAATTCAAGTCATATTAACACGATTAAATTACAAAAAAAATCCATGAACTATACACTTGATTTCAATGTCATATATGAACATTAAAGGTAACAATGTGGTACCCTAACTTTATGATTTATCTTAATTTGGTCCTTGACAATTGCAGCTGAGTTGAACATTTCATCTTTGCAACCTTAAAATTCGATAGGCAATGACTATATTGAGATAAATTTTAAAGTTTGGATAACACATTGTCAAGTATAATATTTAAAGCAAATGTATAGTTCAACGATTTTTTTATATTTAGGTAGCAATGTCATACTTGAACTATAGATTTATCTTAATGTGGTCTTTGATTATTGAAATTTAAGGTTACATAAACAAAATAATCAACTAAATTCCAATAGTCAAGGAACACATTGAGACAAATCTTAAAACTTGGGGACTACATTGTTACCTTTTAAAGTTTATATATGGCATTGAAATCAAGTTCATGGTTCAGGGACTTTTTTATAATTTATTGTAAGAACTACTTTTAAGGATTTTTCGAGTATCTTAAAATTTAATAAAGATGATGTAAAAACGGATTTCTTTAAAACTTTGTATTTTGTGTAGAAAATACGTTCTACTACACTTGTCAATATTAATAGCGTATAATTTTAAAATGAGTATTTCTCCTAAGTCCACGACCGAATTATTTACACAAAATGTTATTTTATATATTTTTATAAATTTTATTAAATTTGACCAACTTTCAATCTTTTGTTTTCATGGATTTTGGATGCAAAAATGCAATATTTTCAAATTGAAGTAGGATGATAAATTCAATGAAAATTAGAAACTCCATAGCTTTCTTGGTAATTTTCAGAAGAGATTGGCTATTTCTTAGGTGACTAATTAAGAAAAAAAATATTTTTATATTTTTTTATTTAAAAAATAACAAACAAGAGCATTTTTTAAATAAAAAATACCATTCGTGTGATGCTGCAAGGAATGCATGTTATTTTTATTGCACAAGGTTCTTAAAATAGAGTAACTAATAGAATCACTAAAGAATTAATATTAAACACATATGATTAAATCAAGGTTTAAATTTTTCCACGAGTTAAAGTACTTCAAGACATACATTCATACCAAGTTTCAAGTTTTAATACAATAAATTGATTTTTCTAAGCATTTAAAATCAATTTTCAAGCATTTAATTTTGAATAATTATCAAAACAATGACGGAGTGAAAAATCACCCATTTTTCATAGATATTAGAGAATTGTTTTATGAGTCGATAATAGCAATTTCAAAGCTAATAAGCAAGCATGGATGGGGTAACCTCCGCCTTCAAAAATTTGAAGGCCTAAAGTGGTCGAAGCAGTGAACCCCCACTCTAATAACATGATCCAACCACACGTTCCCCTTAACCAGTAAAAAAAGGAACAATGAACATTGATTAAAAGGAGGAGGGGGGGGGGGGGGGTTTACCCCCTTAACCTATTTTTTCTCCCTCCATGTGAGCCCCACTCTTTCACTTTTCTAATACATTAAATAAATCAATTCTCTTTTATCAATTCTATCAAAAAATAATATATTATACTATCATATCATATAAAAATTAAAACTATTCCACTTTTGCCCACTTTTTCAAACTTCAATACAAACACATTACAATAACTACACACTTTTTCAAACTTCAATACAATCATATCACAACAAACCCACCACCAGTTTAACCCTCTATCCAAACATTAAAACATAAAAATATGTTACTCGCGACCAGTTTAACCCTCCTTAACCTGCGTACCAAACGCACCCTTAGGTACAAATTGAACCCAAACACTTTATTTTGAGCTCTTTGGGCACATAAGGGTGGATTTGCATCGTTTGAATCCTATGAGGATGTCCATGCAAGAATCCTACCGCTTCGTTGATGAGCGGCCTGGATTTGATATTGTGCTTCTCATACAACCATAAGATGGGACACGTATCGAGCCTCTGTTCCTTCATCTCAGATCGATCCATTGCATGCGTCGGTGAGGCGGCGGAGCTCCAGTACACATGGTTCGACTCCGACGAGCTTCTGTTAGGGAAGCAAGGCCTCGAACAAAGGGGTTCGTATGAATCTTGGATCCAAGTCAAGGACCTCAGGTCTTCAAGCGGAGGCTCTCAGGGCTCGCATTACTCCAACGAATGGAGCTCGATCGTTGCTCTCTTCGGTCAATCCAAAAGAGCTCCTCAAGAAGATCTATCTACTTAAGCAAATACCTGGAAATGAAGGCTACATCACGAGCAGTTTCTGCAGCAAAGAAATGTAACAAATCGATGTGGTTTCGAAGCGCTTGGAAGCGATATGACCCGAGGAGGTCGTATTTATATAGTACTGTAACATATTTTTCACGAGGAAAATTTGTCCGGGAGGTAAGTTTTGAAATATTGGTTCGATATGGTTGGCAATATTTTTTTTGTTGTGTACCATATGTAAGTCGTTTCTTTAGTCAAAGCCGTCTCTTCAAGAAATGGCTCTAACTGGTAGATGCCACAAAAACTCCAAGGGAAGATGCGTCTTTCACTTGTATGTAACACATGAAAACTTTAAAGACGAAGTCGCCTCTTGAAGAGGCGACTTACCTACAGTAAATAACAAAAAAATATTGACGACCGTATATGGTTAATATGTTATAAAATTCTTAAAATATATGGTCAATATGTTTGGAAATATACCTCTCGAACGAATTTTTCTCCATTTTTCATATCCATTAATACCCATATTAAGATATATAATGGCACCTATATTATATCTCTGTCCATGTATCCAACCATTCATATATACCTAACCATGAGGATTTTTTCCATAATAGATTGTTCAATCACTTTCTGTTACTGAAATAATACGTATATTTGGAAAAGCATCCTATGCCTGTTCTGTGCAAGGATTTACCTATCCTGATAGCAGTGGTGGAGTTCTACTCTCTTTTGGTGGGGTTGAAAATGCAGGGTATGTTGCTCTTAAAGCTTCTTTAGCAAAAGTAGCGAAGCACGGAAAAATCTGCACGGAGAATCAACATGCCTTCATCCCTTTTAATTTTGACTCCTTTGCTTTCTTAGCACCGGAAGCTATTGAGCTTTGAAAGAGGATCCAAAAAGTGATTAACAGTAATGTGATGAGTCCTAGATCTATGGATGTAGTGTTTAGAAGGACTGCCTTTGCAATTCAAAAAGGACTAACGGCGCAGTTTGTTGCCCGCTTGCCTCCTGTTTCGATGTAAACTTTTCCCTATCATATTTGAATTACCCCAATGACAAAAAAAAGTATTTGAATACTGAACAAACACATGGTGGTTATCAGTAAAAAAGGTCTGTTTTTGCAGCTGGAAAGGAAGGATAAATTCTGACTGTGGCAAAGCAGTCAGGAGTTCAAAAGCAGTATCATTGGAATGTAAAATCAAAACATGATCTTAACCAAAAATATATCGAGCTCGATTTACTGTACAAAGAAGAGGGATTGGATAACTCAAAGCCTTTCACCATCACTTGACAGCGTCACATGAACTTTAATACAAGGGACCAATAACATGATTGCTGGACTTTTGTAGATCCATTGATGTGCTGACCTGTCTTCCCTTCACTGTCGAAGTTGAAATCAAACCAGTCCACAATTATGAGAGCCATTGCACTGTGCTCAAATCCCCCTTTGCTTCCCCCAGTCCTTGATTTTTTTATGTAACATCCAGTTCTTGCTATATAATAGCACATGTTGCATCAATCTGAGATTCAGTATGACATAACACACCACTTGATCTCTGATTGCCAATATAAAAGGAACAATCAATGTCCTCTCTACATCTTTGCACCAAAAGTTATTGTTAATTTTGCTACTGCTGCTACTACTTTCAGTCTTTATTTTTTTATAGATTAATAGAGAAACTCGTGGTGATTTCATTATGGCTTTTACTTTCCTATGACATTGCTGAACATAAAGAATGTCCAGAACTTTTTAAGATAGATATTGTTCATCGTACGAGTAGTTTCCTTTTCTTATGTACCTGAAACTTCCTCAGGCTCTAGATGAATGGATCCTTTTCCTATACCATACTGTCATTTTATAACCGTTCGTCGAGTTTGGTTAACACGATAAAGATGGTATTTAGGTTTGATTCAGCTCGATCTGAATTCACAAAGTATCGATTCTGTTCCTCCAAGTTTTTGTTTAGAACGAATCCTGATGTCTATTTGGTAATCATTTATGTGTTGATTAGGGCTTGCTCGAGAACAAACCTTCAACAATGTCTGCTTCTTTAGTCAAATCTCAATATATGAGTATTATGAAAAATGAGATAAAAAAACTAATAGATTATAAAAAATGTTATGTCAAAGAGTCGAAAGTCGAATCATAGACTTTTACCGAATCGAACCTAAGCGAACCAATATCTACTTATCTATTGGTAAATTTGGGCGGATTTTTTTAGGGATTTTTACCCGACATACCCTATAATATTTGTCAATGACCTCTACGACCTTTGAAACATCGTAATTCCTCCCTCACCCCCGTAAACTTGTTCCGTCTTACCCCACGAACCCTACCGTTAAATTAACACATCTAGAGTTAACTTCCTAAGGTTAAAAATGAGTTAATCTAACCAATCCATGATCGGACGGTTAGAATTAATAAAAAAATCCTTATACTGCAACACCGAGGCGAGGCTCGGGTAGAGAAGGTTGAAGGTGGACAGGGTCGGGTTCCACCCGAGACTGACAAGGGTCGGAGGAGGCCTGCGCCGAAGAAGGCTAGAACCTTCGAGCAGGGGGAGGCAGTGAGCAGGAGGGGCTTCGAGTGTGGGGGAGGGGTCTTCGTAGGTGGACGCGACGGACCGCAGGGCCAGGGGTTCTGGGGGGTGGGGGGGTTTCGCAGCTGAAGGCGAGGCGACGACGGGGGAGGGGGGTGTTCGCAGCTGGAGGCGCACCTGGGGGAGGGGGGTGTTCGCAGCTGGAGGCGCACATGGGGGAGGGGGCTTCACAGGTGAGGTGGTGGTGGGGGGGGGGGGTTTCGCAGCTGAAGGCGAGGCGCAGTGGGGGGTGGGGGGGTGGGCTTCGACAGGTGAGGAGGCAGGGGACGGGGCGACGGGGGGGGGGGGGGGGGTCTCGCAGGGGATGAGGCGAGGGGTCGCAGGGGAGGGGGGGGCGCAGGGGACGAGGCGGGGGGCCGGGTGGGAGCAGCGACACGGAGGGGGTTCGTAGGGGACGAGGCGGGAGGCCGGGGGCGGGGCAGGGGGGGGGGGCAGCGACGGGGGAGGCGAGGGGCTCCGAGCGGCAGGAGGGGTGTCGAGTGAGCATGGGAGGCCGACCGCCGTGGGGGGTGTGGGCCTTCGGGTGGCGGCGGGGCAGCTGTTTAGCTGAGGTAGAGGGTGGGAGGGAGGGAGTGACACTTAAAGTAAATTCGATAAATAAAATGGTATCATTTAAAGAAGATAACAGAATCCGATTAGTCTTAACGGTTAAATGGACGTGGGTTAACCACAAAGTCTTTACGGTAAAGGTTAACAACTTTACGAGGCTGAGGGAGGAATTACGATGTTTCAAAGATCGTAGAGGTCATTGACAAAGATTATAGGATTTGCCGAGTAAAAATCCCTTTTTTTTACACCCTTAGGGCCCGTTCGGTTCGGGAATAAGCAGGAATAAGGATGGGGAATAAGGAGAATAAGAGTCTATTCTCTGTTCGACTGGAGGATAGGAATAAGGAGAATAAGGTGAAATAAAGGTAGGTAAGGTGAGATAAAGATAGAAATATGAGTGAAATAAGATGAAATGAGAAGAAATAATCGTAGCACGGGAAACCGTGTCGGAAGGAGAATAGACCCCTTATTCCGGGGCCTATTCTCGAAACGAACATGCCCTTAGCAATTGTTCCCCTAAATTACGGAAGCACCACCAAAAACTGCTAAAAGGCCCTCACCTTTTAGTTGCTTTTCACAGGCCTTTTTTTTTTTGAAAAAAATTAAATTTGAGGAAGAGGGAGGAAGATGGATCTCGGTCGTCCCTTTCACACCATCCCCACTTCTATTTTGTCCATCACTACCTCCACTCCTCTCCCTCGCTCGTACTCCTCTGCTCTCCTCTCTTCCACCCACCATTAATGCTCCCAACCAACGCGGTCTTCCCCTTCCTCTCCTCCACGAGAACCCCACTTCCCACCTCTCTTTACCCTCTTCTTCTTCCCACCACCGCACTCCCCACGCCTGCCCACATGGTGCATTGCCCTCTCCTCGCCCAAATCCAACTACCCAGTTCGATTTTGGGGCTGCTCCTGCCGGCTGACGCCGATACCGGTTGCCTGAAGCCGTGACGTGAGTCCAAAGTTTTGACCTTTTTACCATTTCTGAATAGCTCCTTGGGGATCTCCTTTTTTTGTGCTGCCATTGATCTTTCTGGAGATCTGTGCTGTTTTGTGTTCTTGGTGGTATTTTTTTATATATTTTGTTGGAATTTTAAATGTGGGTTCTTGATTTCACTCTGAAAACTTCCAAAAAACTTTTGAAGTGCTGGAGAAAGATCGCATCTTTGTGGGTTCCTGCTGTTCTTGTTTGGTTGAAGCTGTGATATTGTGTGTAGGGGTTGAGGATTGGAATATGGTTCACGTTACATAGCGAAAAGGATGAGTGAAAATGACGTCGGTGCGAAGAAGGGGGTCTTCTCCCATCTGTTTGACTGGAACAGGAAGTCGAGGAAGAAGCTTTTTGCGAATGGGAGGGCTTCGTCATCAGGCGAGCAGTCAGTTGTTTTCTTGAGATCATTTCACACGTTACAGATCTTGAAATTTCTCACGTTTGCTTCGATTCGTGCAGAGGGAAAGAAACAAGCAACGTGGCCAGACGATAGCCTACATAGCGATAGTTTTTACGTGGTTGGTTTCACCCAGTACATTGTATATCCTCTTCTCTTTTGATCGTTCTAAATTTTCTATTGCTCGTTTTCCATTTGCTAGAATGACAATGATGCCGATTTCCCTCGAGGAATATCGGGTGTTAGGAAAAGCTGTGAGTATAGCTGCACCTCTTCTGTCACCGATGAGGAAGGATTCGGAGCGAGAGCCCCAGGAGTGGTGGCAAGACTCATGGGCTTGGATTCATTGCCCACTTCGGGGTTGCCAGGGCCTCCCACCTCCCCACAGCCCGCTCCTCAATCTTTAAAAGATGGGAAACAACAAGAGAGCATTCCTAAGTTCGATGTTGGTGACTATTATATTGACATGTCATGCGGACCGGATCATTATCTGAGGATGCCCCCAGAGGTAAAATGTCAGAAGGTTCCAAGCAGTCCTGTTGAGAGATTTGGAATGGATGTATTGCCTCCAAGATCCAAAAATCCAATTTCAGTACCTCGATACAAGTTGTTATCCCCGATGCGGAATCCCAGGTTCATATCACCCGAGAACGCAGCCGATATCATGGAGGCAGCAGCAAAGATGTACGAGCTTGGGCTTCGGGGGAACTCCGGTATGATGCTTAGAATGGCTGGATCATCTTCTTTTCCTTTTAGAGTACACGAGATGCGAGAGGGTGCAGTGGAGTCACCCAGCCCATCAAGGCTTCTAGAAACACCGTGTAAGGCACCTGAATCAAATGCATCAGAAAAATTCAGAGGTCTACATTTAAACAAAACTGGGAATGCTTCAGAAAATGATACCAATTCATTTGGAGAGAAAAATCCTGATGATAGAGGTAGAAAGAAAGGAAAGTCGACTACATTCACTTCCGAACCAAAGGTATATCAGAAGAGGCCAGCCCCCAATATCCAGAAGGGCTTACGAATTAAGAAGGAAGAAGATGAGAGCAAGCCGAATCAGCCAATTAAGAACCAATCCAGTGCGCAAAAAAGTAACGTACAGAGAAAAGTCTCCGGACCTAGTACCTCTGGTGTTCTCGGAATAAATAACCAAAAGCAGAACTGCACAATAAACAAAGGCAAGTTAACTAATCAGCCATCATCATCATCATCATCAAATCAGCAGCTAACAAACGTCTGCAACGAGAGTGCTCATCTTGTGGGGAATAGAGGCCAAAATATGACGCGGGGTTCGTTCAAACATCAAGCAAGCAAGGGGATTGTTGATCTTGGGAAGGAACCAATATCCTCCAGATCAACCAACAATCCTAGAAAGAATAGGTCTATGAATGTAGAAGTGAAAAAGAACATGATGCCCTCCTATAGTTCAATGGGTCGACATGACAAACGTATTCAGTCCAATATCATTATTGATGAACACTTGAATGTGAAACAGGATAAGGATGACCGAAAAACTAATTCAGTTGTTGTATCCTTCACATTTTCTTCTTCTGTAGTGAAGCCAATGCCTTCACGCCATTTTTCCCACAGAACAATAGGGAAACTGGATAAAGATAAATCCTTTATCGACGCTTTCGGAGATAAGAATACTACTAATGCAAGCCGCAAAAGGACTCCGATTGTAGGAGTAAATGTTATAAATGGTGATTCAGCGAGCAGTTCGTTGGAGCATAAGCTTTGTGAGTTGTCCCTAAGTTTAACACCATCTGTCTCTTGTGGTATTAGAAACAACCTTGAAGCAACTTCTACCTCAGGTAGTCAGTTACCTGTTCCGAAACATTTTTCTGGTAAAATGTCAGCAGACACGAATGACTTCTCATGCCGGGGAGATACGGATAACGTGGGTTCTTCCTTGGATGTAGCCTCACCTTCAGAATGTTACCATTTGTTAGAAGCCATTTCTCAGAAGCAGGTATGTGTGGCTTCATATATAGTTGCTTCATTATGACAAAACTTTCTTTGGTGTCATTATGATTATCTAATATTGGTAATAGTACTTCAGCATTTTCTAATCCTTAGAACCTTCTTATAATTTATTGTATTCTAGATTCTTCGGTTCATATGCATGCTAAAGATAGATGATTGAAATAATGATGTTATTGGGCCTTGAAGATATGTAATTTATTAGACCGTGTCGTGATGGAGCGCTGGTGGAGAGCGAGCGCGACTTGGCGACCGAAGACGCCCCCTCGTGAAGTGTCTGAGGGCGACTTGGAGACCGAAGGCGACTGCGAGCGGAGGGCGATCATGACTAGGAGTCAAAGGGCAACGTGGAGACCGAAGGCGTCTGTTGGTGGAGCGGCCAACGTTCCTGGAAACCGAATGGAGAGCTCGACAAGCGCGGCGGATGGAGATCGTGCGGGTTGGGCCGATGACAAAGGAAAGCGGTGCTTCGGGGGAGCTGTGGTGATGCCTTGGGAGTGAAGGCTCGTGAAGGTGGGCTTGGAGAATGGGTGCATGTAACTCATAAGAAGCCTGGTAGGCGGTGCTTCAGGTGCGGCGAGCGCGGTCATGTTGCGCCGGCCTGCGGGCTCCCTGCGAGGTGCTTTGGTTGTGGAAGAGTTGGTCACAGAAGGGATTCCTGTTGGTTCGGGTTTGGTCGGGGCGTCTCTTCTTTTCGCAAGGAATTTCTTCCGGCCAACCGTGGGGGGGGGGGGTGGAAGGGAGCTACGTCGCCGGGAATGCCACCTGTAGTTGGGAGGGGGGGGGTCAGATCTTTTGCTCAGGTCGTGGGAGGTTCCAGTATGCTGGTTGGTTCGACTGCCGTTGGTGGAGCTGAGTTGGGCCCTAGTGTCGAGTCTGCGAAGCGAGATGTGGTTGGGGGGGTCCACCTTGTTGGTGCGGGTTTGCATGGGAGGGGAAGGCCCGATGAGGGTGCTTTGCATGGGAGGGTGATAAAGGGGGACGAAGTTGGCGGGGCAGTTGTGGGGATTGCCCTTCATAAGGGAGTTGCATGGAGCGGTGTCAGTTCTCGCTTGCATGGGTTCTTGGGTCCTCTCTTCGCAGGGGACTTGTTATTTTGGATGATTCCCGGTGCTGTGTTCGTGGCCTCTCCCCGGAGCAACAGGAAAGGTTGCTTACGCGTGGTGCAACTGAAGACATTCTTTGGAGGCCTTTGCGTTTTGCGGATGGAGCTTGCTCGGACGTCGAGGTGTGTGTTGCGGAGGTGCGAGGGGTGCCTTTCCTCTCTCGGAAGGTTCACGGCCTAGGCGAGGCTCTTCGGCGCTGGGGGGAGGTTCTTGCGGTCGTAGAGATGGGTTTCAAGCCTGGTTCAGACTGGAGGGTCACGTGGGTTCTGATGGAGTGTAGCAAGAACCTCCTTGACGACACTATGGGCAAAGTCTTCTTTGAACACCTGAAGGTTGGTCGGTTCCGCTTCCCTGTGGAGCTGTCGTTCTTGGAGCCTCCGGCGCCGCCGCAGGCGGCGATTTTTCCGGTGGCCTGGCCTGCGGGGATGGAGGTCCCGTCGATTGGTGACGTCGCCTCGACTTCTTCTGGCCACGTGGCGATGCATGGTGGTTCTTCCGAAACGTCACCTTTATTGTTGGATTGCCCGTGCCCCTTCGGGGGGATCTCTCGGCTGTCGTGCAATTTCTCGCTAAGGGGCGGTTTGTCTGCGGGGGTGGCGCCCGAGATTGATTCACTTTTCGGTTCTTGTCCGTGGAACGTGGACCGTGCTCTTCATATTCGATATTCGGGTCCTTGGTCGAATTGGACTGCGGTGGACATATGCGGGATTCGGGATTGCGGATCTTGGTCTGGGGCGGGAGATACCTGCAGATCTGTGTCCTTATCGGTCTTGGATCTGGCTCCGGTCTTCTGTGTCCCCTCGGACGAGGCTGATCCAGTCTCGGATGCGTTTCAACCCTCCAAGTGCAATCTAACTGTTGTGGGATCGCCTGATTTCTTGGGTGGAGACTTGAGCAAGGTGATGGATGCGAGCAACTTGACTTTTCTGGGCCCTTCTCTACATGACAAAGGAGGATCAGCTCTTCTTGCCTCTCTGAGCTCTTCGGGGGATACCCCGACCGTGGTCGATGATAGCGATTTGGGGAGCCGTTCTGACAAGAGGTCGGGAAAAGATATCGAAGGAGGAGCAGGTCTCGGGCGGGGTCCTCGCGACTTCACTCCTGTGCAACTTTGAGAGATGCTGTGGCGGAGGCGGCGGGTCTCAGTAAAGTTGGGGGGCGTCGACAAGTATCTTAATGAAGATCCTCTCCTGGAATGTGAGAGGGTTAGGAGGCTGATAAGAGAAGGGCGTTGGGATCCAGACTTACTGAATGGGGTGTGATATTGCTCTAATTCATGATCGAAGTTGAGGGGGATTGATGATATCCTGTGGCGATCCTTTGGTGCGGGTGCGGTGGATGAGTTTAGGCGATGGATGCGGAAGGGGTGGCGGGGGTTTGATTATTGCATGGAGATCATCGGCTTTTTCTTTCAGTTCTTGGCTTCTGGGAAGGCATATGATTTCGGTTGTGCTTGTGAGGGGTTCGACTGCCTCGCCGATCGCCTTCTCTGCATATACGGCCCTTGCTGCCACATTAAGAGGAGCGAGCTTTGGGATGATTTGCGTGACGCGAGCTGTGCTTTTGAGGGGCTCCCTTGGATCATTGGGGGAGATTTCAACGTAACCGATGCACTCTTCGGATCAGCCCCGGTTGAGAGGTGGCCGGGACCTGGGCTCCCCCATTTTTGCTGAGGTTGTTAACTCGTTGGCTTTAGAAAATTTGGTGGCAAGTGATATTATTTACACCTGGAGGAGCAGTATTTCCCGGTCTAGGATCGATCGCTTTTTGGCTTCTGGGAGGATGATGGAGATGTTCCCTTGTTGCTCGGTATCCTCTAGGCCCAGATCTTTTTCGGATCATTCTCCAATTCTTTGGGACTCTGGCGAGGCCCCTTTGGTGAGGGGCCTCTTCAGGTACGAGAGGTGCTGGATGCAGGAGGCGAACTTCAAGGATGTTGTGGCAGAGCATTGGGCTCAATCGTGCTTTGAGGGGTCTGCGGCTTCCAGGTTGAGTCAGAAGCTTGAGTCGCTACGGAAGAGGCTGGCTCGTTTCAAGAGGGACTCCAGGTTAGCGAGAGTGGCGGTCAGGGCTGAGGCAGAGGATGTTATTGCGAAACTCGATATGATGGAAAACGAAAGGGAGCTGATGCTTGAAGAGCTTGGTGAGCGTTCCCGTGCGCAGAAGCGTGTTGTGGAGGAGGACAAAAAGAGGTAACTGAATGGCGACAACGTTCGAGATTGAAGTGGATCAAAGATGGCGATGCAAACACGGCTTTCTTTCCACGGGTGGCTAGTGGAAGGAAGCGTAAGAATGTGATGCGCTCTATTTCAATTGAGGGGTCGAGGTTTGTGGGAGACAGAGAGATGGGGCGTGCTATTGTGGAGCACTTCAAGGGCTTCACAGCGAGGCGTTCCCGAGGTCCTGGAGGTGGCTGGGGCTTGGGGCTCCGACGGTATCGGAGGTGGACTGCGCGTTGCTAACTAGACCGATATCCTTGGAGGAGACTAAAGCGGCCGTGTGGGAGTTAAATGTCGATGGGTCCTCGGGGCCCGATGATTTCTCCGTAGTATTCTATCGTGAATTCTGGGAGGTGGTGGGCGAGGATGTTTTTGAGGTTGTTGCCGAGTTCTGCACGGAGAATGCGGGATTCGATCGTATTAACATGGCCATTTTGTTGCTGATTCCTAAGTCGACCACGGCGGAGGATATTGGGGACTTTCGTCCCATCTCAATGTCTAACACCATATACTTAATCGTGGCCAAGGTGTTGGCTCGGAGGCTGGCTCTGGTTCTCGATTCGATTGTATCTCCGATCCATGCCGCTTTTATTCGGGGCAGATAGATTTCTGATTGTATCGCGGTGGCTTCGGAATTGGTGGCTGACTGGAGGAACTCGGGGAGACAGGGGGTGCTTTGGAAGATTGATTTGCCAAAGCATATGATAGCATTGATTGGAGCTTCTTATGGTCGGTTCTAAGAAGGCGGGCTTCCCTGAGCTTTGGATTTCATGGATGCGGCGATGTGTGACCACTCTGTCATTCTCGGTCTTGGTTAATGGCGGCTTGGAGGGGGGTCTCTTCCAGGCCTAGAAGGGGACTGCGCCAGGGGTGCCCTCTGGCCCCTCTCCTGTTTGTCGTAGCTGCGGATGTCCTGGCACGGATGGCTGATCGGATCATTGATGCTGGGCTCTCGAAAGGCTTTTCTAAGGGAAACATTTCTGTGCCCTTGATTCAATTTGCTGATGACACCATATGCTTCATTGAGGGAGATACTACTGAGGTTGCTAGAATGGCGATGACCCTTGATTTATTTAGTGAGATGTCGGGGCTGTTTATTAATGGGACGTAGTCTAAGGTTATTCCTTTCGGAATAACGGAGGAAATGGCGCTTGAGTGTGGCCGGATTCTGGGATCTACTCCGGCGAGCGTCCGATTGGGTACCTTGGTATTCCATTGATGATTGGGAGGGCCAGAGGTAGGGACTGGATTCCGGTTGTCGAGCGGGTGGAGGAGCGGCTGGCGGGTTGGCGTGCAGCGCTTCTCTCCAAAGGAGGGAGACTTGTTCTTCTCAGGTCGGTACTCTCCTCTATCTCGGTGTACTTCCTGTCGAGTCGTCGTTTGCCGGTGGGGATCCGTAGGAGGCTCGATTCTTGTATGCGACATTATTGTGGGGAAAGAATGGTGAATCAGGGGGTGGGATTCACCTGGTGGCGTGGGATGAGGTGACCCGGGGTAAGCTCGAGGGGGGCTTGGGAGTTAGGCATTTGGAGATTGTTAATGACGCTTTCTTTCTCAAGTGGGCGAGAGGATTTGGGGCCAGGATGGAAACTTCTTTATTGAAGTTCCGCGTGAGATCCTTGGGGCGGGAAGGGCAGGGGAGGAGAGGATGGGGTTGGTTGGTGCTCGTACATCATTTTGGCGTGGTGTGCAGGAGATCTTCCCTCAGGCATCGGGCGAGCTTTAAGCTGGGTGATGAACGCGAAATTCACCTCTTTAATAATCGTGAATTGTAGTATAGGAGACGAAAATTGGTCGATCAAAAACCACAATCTTTGAATGTTGTGGAATATTTTTACTTCGTAAGTTACCAAGGTCGAACACAGGGAACGGTGATTTTTAGTTGCGTGACTTTAACCAAATTAAATAATTAATAAATGCTCGATTAATTTACGTGTTGCAAAAATATACAATGCAATGATACGAATGTTATGCACAGAAAATAATGGGAACACTGATTCAGCTCAAGATCTTGTGATTTTGCACGATTTAAATCATCGATTAACAAATTCAATTAATCATCAAATATTATCACAGATCAAATAATATTGAAACCAAGAAAGATCAATCAACTCCAAGTTACAGGATAATAGATTTATCAATGTATATTTATGTCAAAGATTCAATGTAAATTGACTTCTCTAAGTTAATAGTCGATCACCCAAATAGAGAGTAAAAAATATTGGTCCTCGATTCACCCCTGTAAAGATTTGGAATAATCAACAATAAACACAAGAGGTTAATCAAATTGAAATCCTCAACCGAACTCCTGCAATAGATTTACGTTAATTTCTCAAGCATCAATATGTCAAAGTGGAGCCTGCATGTCAAATTAGATCCTTGAATAATAATTCTCAATAAATGACTTCAGATCTGTCCACAAATTATGCTAATGATAGAGCATGAAATAGCTTCAAAATGACATATTATACGCTAAAATTGGAGTCCGTATGAGAAAGATATGATAAAATTTCAGGGACTAAAATGTAAATAAAATAAACTTTGTCCTTCAAAATGGTCTCTGGAAGGACTTATCTGCAATTCTGAAAGTCGGAGGGGCCTTTTTGTAATTTACCCCTGGCGGGGGTCTTCTTGCAATTTCGGAAAAAGCCAGGGGCTTCGGTGCAATTTTCCCACGCGAACGTGCGAAACACGTGCGCCAGGACGCTCGGAGGCGGACCCGGGAGGCTCGGAGGGGAGCGATGGTTCGGGCGAGGCTCGGAAATGGTCATTGAGGCTCGGGCGTCCGAGCCTGAGGTTCGGATGCCTAGCCTCAGGCGCGGATGACGAAGGAGAGGCTCGGGGGTCCGTGCCTGTGGTTCGGGGACCCGAACCTCGAGCTCTGGAGGACGGTTTGGGGGAGGGCACGTGGAAGGCCCTTGGCCGTCGGATCAAGGGCTGGCCTCTTGATCCCACGACAGTTGTACGAGAGGCGGTGCGAGGATGGCGTCGCCGCGGTGCGGGGCAGTGGCCACGACCTCGGCGTCGATCGACGGCGCGGCGTTGCGGAGGAGGCGTCGCGCGAGCGGTGGTGGCGAGGCGGTCGGCGAAGCCTTGCGGCGGAGGCGCGGGGGCTGAGTGGTGGCGGAGCCGACGAAGGGGCGCAGTAGCGGAGCTGGTCTCCGCAGCGGAGCTGAGGGGGCGAAGCGCGAGGCGGAGATGACGTACGGTTGTACCTGCAGTGTTAGGCAAAACACGAAGAAAAAGGTGGGAGGGTATGCGGCCGAGCAGTGGTGCAGTCGGCGGGGAAAAGAGGTCTCGGCCTTTGCGAGGTCGACGATGGGTGTAATAGACACCGTAAGATCGAGCTTGGAGCTCGCAGTAGCTCACCAGAGGTGGCTGGATTACGCGGGGGCTTGGTCTCGCCTTGTTGTCACCAAGGTGTCGAGGTTGCTCCAGAGATGGCGGATGGGGGCTCCTTGGCGCGGGGGCTGAGCTTTATAGGAGGAGGAGAAGGTTGGCGTTACGCGGAGGGGGTGTTGGGTGGACTCGTAACGACCGGCGGAGGTGGAAGGGGAAGGGAGGTAACGGCGAAGGGGGGGGGGGGTTGAGGGTTGAGGAAGAAATGGTTGAAGGTTGAGGACGGGGGTCACGTGCTAACACGTGACCCGGGGGGGGGGCTGGAGAGATAGGGAAGAATGGGGTGCCACGTGGCACGCCCTGGACCTGCCACGTGGCACCTAAAAAATTTCAGACTTTTGGAGGGGAAAAAGAGATAGAAGATGACCTCGGATTGAAAAATTTCCTTTATGAAAGTAGTTCGTCTCGACGAGATCTACAACTTTCATGAAGGACTCGGGAGCAAAAGAGATCACCTGTGAGTAGTGGTATTTTTGGTGGTTCTCCATGTGTATAGAAAACTGGATTTTTGGGTTTTGTATTTTTTGATGGTTTTAGAGAGGATAAAAATTATAGAAAAAATACGATAAAATACAAGAAAATTAATTACACACTAATCTATTTTCTTTGGATTTTTAATAAATAAGAAAATAGGAAAATAAAATAGAAGTCAGAAACACACAACTTTTGTACAGACCGACAACGGACCCTTGGACTCGGTCAGTTTCTTTGATTTCAGTTTATATCTAGATTTGGATTTTTGCATCGCTTAATAAAACTTTCATCAAAGAGCACAAATGAAGAGGAAATAAAATTAAAAGGGTTAATTATGTACATAAAAACTGAGGTAAAAATTGCAAAAAGTCAAACTGCGTAAAAGAGGCCCAAAATCCAACTTTCACAAATGAGCTCCGAATTTTACGAAATTGATCTTGTTTTGAAGGTAATTGAAAATAGAGTACTTTAAAAGTGAGTAGACCAAAATCGGACACTGTATGAGGGAGATATGCTCGTTTTAGTCCGTCAGATGTGAAATTAGACTTTGGATAATTTGACACTTGTTGGCGTTAGTATTTTTTTTGTATTTTTTATTTAATAAGGTTAGTAATATCTACACACTGGAGGTGATTTTGGGTCAATCGGAGTTAGGATGAATTATCTACAAATGTGAGAAGTTAGCAGCTTTTTAGGCTAATTTACACTTGGGATTTTTAATGCACTTTATGCATGATGAAATGCAAATATTATTCACACGTGTATGAATGCTAATAATGCTCTATTAATAAATAATTACAAGTGAATGATGGGGAACAGAGCCTAAAATACCAATTTTAGCATGATGAATATGGGTTTCATCATACCCCTATACTTAGACCATGCTCGTCCCTGAGCATGAATGAATGACTTAGTTTATCACATTCCTGACTGTGCATGTGATTTTTCAAGGCTCAATTCATATAAGACCCTTAATTTTGAGTGATCCTAAAATTCTGGGCTCAACACGCTTTAATCAAAAGGAACCCAACTTCTCTAATTTTCAGACTCTCTGTTTGTACATATAGTATAAGGATATGATTCTTAGTGTACTGCATTCATGAGAGTCAAGTCGAGACATCACCCAAAGTTCCAATCCTAGAGACTCTCCTCTAGACCTAATCCTCAACACTAGGGAATAAGTCTATTCTTGCTTCAGTCATCCGTCTCATTAGTTTGTCAGATTTGAAGTGTATATGGATGGCCAGATGATGGAGGGCATAGGATTGTGTCAAATTTTCTCTCCCTCACATTGGAATAAGGGGTCTCTCGAGTGCCTTTTTACTCAACACAAGTATATTTTTGTTTTGTTGATCAATGTGTCCGTCAAGAGAATTTGGAGTCGTCTGCACTTGTTTTCTGGGAGTACACCGGGGTGTGTCTCTTTTGAGTATCTAAGATACCTTCAACACCCAGACTTGTAGCATTTACGATGCAGAGCCCTTTTTTTGGTGTCAGCCCGACTCCTTGGTCCTAATTAGCGCTTGGTCCTAGTGGACACTTTGAAAATGTTTGGGAGCGCTCGCCATTGGTGGAAGCTCATTTAGAATTTGACTTGGATAATAGAGCTTTTCTTTGACATTTCATTGCTTTTTTGTTGTTGGCTAGCTCCACTGCTTTTATCAAAAGTTGGCGCACACTGATCAACAAATTTCATTAAGTTTCATCACACCCTGACACTTAGGTCAATATCAAAAAGATAGCTTATGAATCTTGTTCACATACCGGCGAGGGTTTTGCTGACACTCAAGTTTTCTGCAGCCTTGATTAACTTTATCCCATCCTCGAATATCATCAGATAGGATCTAAACTCAAATCTCTAGTCCTAGTTCCTCAAGTGATATCTCAACTTATCTCATCAATCATGCAGTTGTGGAAGTGATTTGTGCTGATCATATTCTTTGAAGGTAGAGATGAAAAGTGCAATATAGCGCTCAAATCTTTCAAACTAGGGAAGTGTGGATTATTAAGTTCAAAAACCCTAATGACTAAGGCAGACTAACTCAGACTCTCAAGATCTTAGAAATCAAGTGTCCTAAAAAATCCTCAAGCCTTGAGTGATAGTGAGTGTCAGGACTACATCAACCAAGGAATGCATGAAATGCTTGATGAAATGCAAGACAATGATTGATTTTATATATATATATATATGCGAAAAGGTTTTTTTTTGTTTTTTTGTTTTGTTTTTGTTTTTTTTGTTTTTTTTAAAAAAAACAAGTATTATACGCACTACTTGTAGCCATCTCCGATGTTAAATAAAAATGATTAAAGTACGAGCTATGGATAAAGTAGGTAAAATATATACAACACACCCCCCTATACTTAGCTTGTGCTATGTCCTCATGGCACAAAGTGAAATGTTGACATAGCTCGTACTCAGTATAGATGGGCTAAAAAGAAGAGAAGTGATGTATAAACAATAGTATCGGTCCCCTAAGTATCGGGGGATCGAGAGCGGGTAGATGGATATACAAAAGAGTGTAGGTTCCAGAGAGGCGGTTTATCTGGGCAGGTCAAAGTCTATGCCCTGAGTGAAGGAGATCTGTTCAACTTGGACTAATTGCTCGTTGGATTCCACAAAATGTTTAAGCAGCTGACCGTTGACTATAGATGTTTGTGTGCTATCAGTGGTCTCTGAGATCTCAACACTCCCATTATTATGTATCTCTCTTACAATGAAGGGCCCCGTCCATTTTGATTTCAATTTGCCTTGGAAAATTTTCAATTTTGCATTAAATAGCCAAACTTTCTGCCCTAGGACAAAGATCTTTGTTCGAATGTTCTTGTCATGCCATCTCTTTACTTTGTTCTTGTAAATGGTGCTGTTTTTATAAGCATGATTTCGGATTTCAGACAGCTCATTTAAATCCATCTCTCGATTCTTCTTTCCTTGGTGACAATTCCAATTAATCTTTTTGATTGCCCATTCTGATTTATGTATGAGTTCCGCAGGCAAATGGCATGGTTTTCCATATACCATTCTAAACGGGGAGGTGCCCAATGGGGTCTTATAAGCCGTCCGGTAAGCCCATAGAACTTGGTCTAGGAGTTGGGACCAGTTCTTCCTGTCAGGGCGGACCAGCTTCTGTAAAATTCCTTTAACCTCTCTGTTTGACACCTCGACCATGCCATTGGATTGTGGATGGTAAGGAGTAGCGAGACGATGCTCGATGCCGTATTCCTTAGTCAACTTCTTCACCTCCCGGTTGACAAAGTGGCTTCCCCCATCAGATATTAAAACTTTTGGAATTCCAAACCTCGAAATAATATGATCTTTCAAAAACTTGCAAACAGTTTTGCTATCTGCAGCTCGAGTAGGGATAGCCTCCACCCATCTAGATAAATAATCAACCGCGAGAAGAATATATTCAAATCCTTGGCTATTAGGGAATGGGCCCATAAAGTCAATACCCCATGCGTCGAATACATCACAGATGATCACTGGTTGCATAGGCATGGCATCTTTGGAACCAATGGTTCCTCCCATTCTCTGATAGATCGGGCACGACCTGACAAAATTGTAAGCATCTTTAAACAAGGTCGGCCAGTAAAATCCACATTGCAATATCTTCTCAGCAGTCCTCTTCCTAGAGTGATGTCCTCCCGCCTCCAAGGTGTGGCAAAGGTTGAGGATACTTTGGTATTCCTCTTGAGGAATACATCTTCTCCATATGCAATCTGGTCCTTCAGAGAAAAGGAACGGATCTTCCCAATGATAGTGTCTCGCTTCAGATATGAGTCGATCAATTTTGTTTCTGGGCCAACCTTGAGGAACTTCCTTGGTGACAAGATAATTCACTATGTGTGCATACCAATGGAGTGAGTCAATGGTAGAAATTGACTCGTCTGGGAAGGTTTCACGGATGAATTCAGATTCCGAAATATTGTTATGTTCGATCCGTGATAAATGATCAGCCACGACATTCTTAACGCCAGGTTTGTCCTTAATCTCCAAATCAAATTCCTGAAGCAATAGTATCCACCTCAATAGTCGTGATTTTGCATCCTTTTTGGTCATTAAGAATCGAATGGCAGAGTGGTCTGTGTAAACTGTCACCTTAGATCCTAGAAGTATTGATCGAAATTTTTCCAAGGCAAAAACCACAATAAGCATTTTCTTTTCGGTCACAGTGTAATTTTTCTGAGCAGGGTCTAAAACTTTGCTTGCGTAGTGAATAGCATACGGGATTCCATCTTTTCGTTGTCCTAATACGACCCCTATAGCAAAATCGGATGCGTCTGTCATGATCTCGAAGGGAAGAGACCAGTCGGGGGCTTGTAGGACGGGAGTCTCAATGATCCTTCTCTTGATTAATTTGAAGGCTTTTAGACACTTATGATCAACCATGAATTCGGTGTCTTTCCCAAGAAGGTCAGTTAGCGGTCGGGCTATTTTTGAAAAATCTTTGATAAATCTTTTGTAAAATCCGACATGCCCTAGAAACAACCGTACTTGTTTCACATTTGTAGGTGGCTCAAGCTTTTTAATCACATCAACTTTGGCAGGGTTAACCTCCATTTCCTTCTTGGAGATGACATGCCCCAATACAATGCCCTCTTTCACCATGAAATGGCTTTTTTCCCAAGAGAGCACCAGATTCACTTCCCTACACTTTTGGAGGACTCGATCCAGGTGCGCTAGACAATCATCGAATGAATCACCATGGACCGAGAAGTCGTTCATGAAGACCTCCAGAAAATCCCCAATCATGTCGGCAAAAATCGCAATCATGCATCGCTGAAAGGTGCCGGGGGCATTGCAAAGCCCCAAAGACATTCGCTTGAATGCGTATGTGCCGAAGGGACATGTAAAAGTAGTCTTTTCCTGATCCTTGGGGGCGATGTCCACCTGATTGTAGCCCGAGTACCCGTCTAAGAAACAGAAGTATTCTCTCCTTGCCAATCTCTGCAGGATTTGATCAATAAAAGGCAATGGAAAGTGGTCCTTCTTCGTTGCGGCATTCAGGCGCATGTAATCCACACAGACACGCCACGTAGGTACCCGTGTCGTGATCTCCTCTCCCTCATTGGTGATAATCTGAAGTCCTGACTTTTTCGGGACTACATGCAAAGGTGACACCCATTTGGAGTCGGAGATGAGATATATGAATCCAGCTTTACACCATTTTTCGATTTCAGTCTTAACCACTTCCCGTAAGTTTGGATTCAATCTTCGTTGGCATTCACGGGAGGGTTTAACATTATCTTCCAAGTAAATATGGTGTGAGCACATGGCTGGGTTTATCCCTGGGAGATCAGACAATCTCCAGCCTATAGCCTTGCGGTTTTTCTCCAAAACATTAAGCAGACAGATCTCCTGTTCTTCGGTCAGATGTGAACTGATAATGACCGGAAATTGTCCCTTTTTTCCTGCAAGGAAGGCATACTTAAATGTAGGGGGCAATGGTTTGAGTTCAGGAAGGTCAATAATATTGCTCGCATCTGGTCCCCTCAGTGATGCTTCTTGTTGTGATGTGTATGCTTGCAGTGTATCCATATTGGCCACCGTCGTGGTTGTTTTAGGGATCGGATCGCTAATGATGGAATGTGGTGTGGCAATCGCCGCTTCCGAGTCGTGTACCTTCTCAAGGATTGTCCATAAGGAGAATGGACTGACAGGTCCAAAGGGGCCTCTGAGTCTCTTAGAGTATAGGTAGATGCATAAATGAGCTGGCAGACTAAATCATCAACAATTTCCTCTCCAGATGAGGTTAATTCTATCATAGCGGTTGGGTTTTGTCTCCAAGGCCCAACTGTTGCTTCTGTAAATTCAGTCTCAGTTTCTGATTTTTCAGACTCAATGCTCGACTCAGTGTCAGGTCTTTGGAACCTAGTTTGCTGCATTTTAAGTTCAACTTTTCCAAATTGGATTCTCCCGGATGTGTAATCAAATATAGCTCCTGCGGTCCTAAGGAAGGGTCGCCCTAGTATCATTTGGGAATCTTTCCAATTTATAGGGACTTCCATGTCAAGTATTATGAAATTCACTGGGTAGTTTTGTCCCTCTATGTTGATGACAACATTTCGAATCTCGCCCGTAGGTCGCTTAGTTGATGTGTCTGCGAATTGAAGTACGGCTGCAGATTGCTTAAGAGGACCTAGATTTAGATGCTCATATAGGGTTGTGGGCATGAGATTGATGGATGATCCATTGTCTAATAATGTTCTTGCAAACTTTATTTCTTTGATGTGGCTAATAACAAAGTGAGCACCCATGTTTCTTTTCTTCCTTGGCAGCTCATTTTTTATAAGACGAGATGTGGCTACTGAGAGTATGTGTTTCTTTGTTCGGCTAGGAGTCTGTTTGCTGGCCCTTGTTGGTGTGCATCTCACCTTAAGGTATTTTCGAAAAGCCGAATCTCTTTCTATCATCTCGTCTAAGGATAGAGTGACCTTAATATTTTCCTTACAGATGCGGGCCATCTCTTCATCATTTTTTTGATTTTTTATGTTTTTCTTCTTTCCTGCCGTAAGAGTACTGGGGAAAGGGATGGATTTGTTGTGATCAACAGTATCACTTTTATTGAATGAAAAATTTCTTACGGGACTCGAACTCGGACTAAAAACAGGGAAATTTGTGGTCAGATGTGGCTGGTGTCTAGGTGGTATTTCTCTGTCTGACCCAGACTCAGACTCTTCATTATATCTGGGTGGTGTGGGTGGGACTTGTTCTTTCTCCTCCTGTCTTCCTTTGTCAATTTCCCCAGGGTTGTGTGAATTGGTGGACACTGGGGCTATGTCTTCGTGTTCCTTCGCTCGATCAGGCATGGTTTTGGTCTTTCCGCTCCTAAGAGAGATATGATAAGAGTTATTATTCGAGGAGGGCTCAAGTTCAGGTACGGAATAGTCAGAGATTAATACCTGATTGTTTCCAAGGCTATTTGGGTTAGCCTGGACTTGGGCTGGAATCACAGTCTGAGGTGCAGCCACCTCATCTCTCCAACGAGAGAGTCGATTTATGTCGACTCTCGTATCATGCAGCTCATCCAGAACTCGCTGGAGTTCCGGAGAGATAGAAGAAGAGGACCCTTGGCCCTGCCTGGCCTGAGGTCGTTGATATTGGTTTTGTTGGCTTTGGCGTTGGTTCTGCTGCGGTTGAGGTTGCGGGTTTTGATAACCCGTGCGATATTGCTGCCTCTGCTGCGGTTGAGGCTGGTAGGTGGGCTTGTCTTGTGGTGGACGAGGGTTCGGAGTAGAGTTTTGGTCTGGATGGTTGACCGGTTCCAGGTTATACCAGACTCCGTTTATCTCCATGACTTGTGGAGGTTCCTCGTAATCAGTTTGAGCAGAGGTTTCTTCAGTTTGATGGGACAAGACTTGGTCTCCGCCCCAGTGGCTCTGTTGCCCTAACCCTTGACCCTGAATGTAGTGAATTTGGTGTATGGGTGCGGGGGGTGCAGTCAGGGCTGGTATCTTTGATACCCTATCAGCCAATTCATCCATTTGTTTAGGCAATTTAGCCAATTTCTCCATATCAGATGATTTATGGAGTTCATCCACCTTCTTATAAATCCGCTCAACCATAGTTAGCTTATCAACTATTATTCCCATATCAGCACTATGATCGGTTGTCAGATTATTCACCATCTTTTTGGAGCCGGCTATGTAAGCCCGGCTGGTGGTTTGTGCGCGGCTGGATTCAGCCAATCTCTCGAACACCTTGTAGACGGTGTCCTCGTGACGTCCCATGTAGCTTCCTCCGCAAGATGCACTAACCAACCCTTGAGTCTCAGGGTTCAACCCGTTGACAAGATTTTGGACCAGCATCATTTTACTTATCCCGTGTCCTGGGCATTTCTGTATTAAGTCTGTGAATCTTTCCCAGGTTTCATGAAATGGTTCGCTCGGGTGTTGGGTAAAACTCGTGAGTTTGATCCTCATTTGATTAATTCTACTAACTGGGTAGAATTTCTTTAAAAACAATCTTGAATGTGGCCCATGTAGTGACTATTTCCCCTAGATTTTTCAGCCAGTAAGCCGCCTTATCAGTCAAGGCGAAGGGAATAGCTCTCAACCTTATGTAGTCCTGGCTTAACCCTAGGGTGGCAGAGGTTAGCACAGACTAACTCGAAGTCGCGGAGGAAGATATATGGTTCTTCGTGATTATTTCCTCCTAACTTTGGCAACAGTGCAAGGAAATGCGGTTTGTGTTCGAACGCATCCTCAGGGGGGACAGGTCTCAACCAATTATAGTCTTCATCTAATTCCGGGAGATACGTGTCTTCCATAGCAGCCTCGCCTTGTTGTATTATTGCCAACTGCGTTCTAAGTAGTTTGATGCAAAATGGAATTCGGCGCGGCGGGAAATAGATTTGACGGTGGATTTTCGATGGTAGAAGAAAATAGAGGGGTTGAGAAGAAGAAGCTGGAAGGGTTGAGAAGAGAAGACACGCTGGATGCGTGGGGTTAGAGAAAAAGAAACGCGTAGACCGCGAGGGGAAGAGAGAAGAGACTCGTCGGGAATACGAGGGGTTTGGGAGAAGAACACGTGTAGATCACGTGGGGAGAAGGAGAGAGAGGGGAGAGGAGAGGGAGATAAATCTCTATTTTATCACATCTTGAACTGACTAAAACATTGGACCCTCATCCCTTTATATAGGAGGGATGACATTACAAGAATAGAAAATAATTTAAACCGACAACCAATTATCCTAAACTGACTCTAACTAATTAACCGACTAACTACCAAATTTGAAATTCAAATTAAGACTAATTGAGATCACACACGATCTCTTTATTTAAAATTGCGACAACATAAAAAACGTAAATAAAATTAACGGCCACAATTTAAGTAATTAGACGGCCCTACTTGTCGAGTCCACGCTGCATCAACTCTCCTCCGCTTTTTTAAAAAATTCGTCTCCCGACGAATTGCTTGAACCTTGAGGCTTGGCATAAGGCGCTTCATGAACTTGTGTCGTCGTGCGTGTGAACGCGAATCATGAGATATGCAACTCAAATCATATTGCATCTTCCAATGCGTGACGGGATCGTCGAATCGTAGGGACGATTCGGTTGCCATGCTCTGATACCAATTGATGCAAAATGGAATTCGGCGCGGCGCGGGAAATAGATTTGACGGTGGATTTTCGATGGTAGAAGAAAATAAAGGGGTTGAGAAGAAGAAACTGGAAGGGTTGAGAAGAGAAGACACGCCGGATGCGTGGGGTTAGAGAAGAAGAAACGCGTAGACCGCGAGAGGAAGATAGAAAAGACTCGTCGGGAATACGAGGGGTTTGGGAGAAGAACACGTGTCGATCACGTGGGGAGAAGGAGAGAGAGGGGAGAGGAGAGGGAGATAAATCTCTATTTTATCACATCTTGAACTGACTAAAACATTGGACCCTCATCCCTTTATATAAGAGGGATGACATTACAAGAATAGAAAATAATTTAAACCGACAACCAATTATCCTAAACTGACTCTAACTAATTAACCGACTAACTACCAAATTTGAAATTCAAATTAAGACTAATTGAGATCACACGCGATCTCTTTATTTAAAATTGCGACAACTTAAAAAACGTAAATAAAATTAACGGCCACAACTTAAATAATTAGACGGCCCTACATGTCGAGTCCACGCTGCATCATTGTTCATTGGTTTGTTCAACAACTGTTATCCTAGCCAAGAGTGCCGGGATAGGGTCATTGTCGTTCTCATCGTCCCCAGAATTCTTCTTTGGAGGCATTATGATTCACCTTCAGAAAGGAAGAGTTTAGAGATAAGTGTTGTGATTAAAAGTTGATTTTTGCTAAGGGTAAGGGATTCCTTAGTAAAAGAGTGAAAAGATCAAGACACGGAGGCTGGAGAGAGTCCTCACAAGGAAGCAGTCACAAAGAAAACACAAGCCAATTTTCAGGTTCCACACTCAACACAGATGAAGGCACGTCAGAGTTCGGCCGCTTATCTTTTCAATTTTAGTTTAATGATAAAACAATCTTGCAATTTAAGCGGAGCTGTTAGGTACTGAAATATTTCACAAAGACTGTCTCGAGTTCGTACAATTAGTTGCACCTACTCTTAGCTAGTATAGGTGTAAGTACGGACCGTTAAACGGCTACCCGTGTTACTTGAGGACGGAGCCTTCCGCGGTGTCCTCTAAACTATCCACTCTGCGAAGGGAAGTCGGACCGTAAAACGGCCACCCGAGGCCCTCACTGAAAAGTAGCTAATTGTTTTTAAAAACAGTAGTCTTTGTGAAATTCTTCAGTTTTGGCTCTATCGCAAAGTGTGCGTTCTAGTCCTTACAAACAATGAGTGGGTTTCTCTCCATCAGACACAGGTTAATTTTAGGTCAGTTTATTTACAGTCACCTTGATTAGCAGTCCCAATTTTAGATTAGGGTTATCACTGTAGTTTATGTGAGCACAGAAATTCGCGCCTAACGAGCAGTCCCAATTCCTTTAAATCCTAGGTTGTAAAACTTGAGAAAGGGGAATCGGAAAAGCCAATGCAAACGTAAATCAATGATGCATGCTTAAGAGAAAGACTTACAGTGAATCCTCGCGTTCTTCATGCGGGATGCAAGACAAGGAATTAAAATTTACACTAAATGATATGCACAGATGGAAAACGCCCTAAACAGATAGTTCTATTAGCCGGAAGAACTGATTTCAGAATTTGGCTAATATTGAACGATCTATAGTGCGTATAGTTAGTGAATGTGTGGCCTAAGAATTACGAGCACAATCAAATAATAAACAAGCAAGCGTATATGTGCCTAAGTCCTACGCTACTCAAGTCGGGTCCCAACCACACAGAAGGGGTTGAAACAGACCCGACACACCACAGAAGTGTTCAGTCTGAATTATTACAAGGGCTCGAAGAGAGGGACCCTGGGAATATTGCAGAAAATTAAATCTATACTAACTCTCTCTCACAAAAATTAAAATTCAATTTTTTGTCCTTGTAGATCCTTGATCAAATCTCAAAATTCCGGTCCAATAGTTTGTAAAGAGAGAAATTGCGGTTAGTACTGAAGTAAGAGAGAGATGCAGAATAAAATGCAGAAAATGGCACAAAAATTAATTTTACAAAAATTAATTACAAAAAATGATTTTAAAATCCTGAAAATTCGCCGTTCCCCGGCTACGGCGCCATTTGATGAACGCGAAATTCACCTCTTTAATAATCGTGAATTGTAGTATAGGAGGCGAAAATCGGTTGATCAAAAACCACAATCTTTGAATGTTGTGGAATATTTTTACTTGGTAAGTTTACCAAGGTCGAACACAGGGAATGGTGATTTTTAGTTGCGTGGCCTTTAACCAAATTAAATAATTAATAAATACTTGATTAATTTATGTGTTGCAAAAATATACAATGCAATGATGCGAATGTTATGCACAGATTATAATGGGAACACTAATTCAGCTCAGGATCTTGTGATTTTCCACGATTTAAATCATCGATTAACAAATTCAATTAATCATCAAATATTATCACAGATCGAATAATATTGAAACCAAGAAAGATCAATCAACTCCAAGTTACAGGATAATAGATTTATCAATGTATATTTATTTCAAAGATTCAATGTAAATTGAGTTCTCTATGTTAATAGTCGATCACCCAAATAGAGAGTCAAAAATATTGGTCCTCGATTCAACCCCGGTAAAGATTTGGAATAATCAACAATAAACACAAGAGGTTAATCAAATTGAAATCCTCAACCGAACTCCTGCAACAGATTTACGTTAATTTCTCAAGCATCAATATGTCAAAGTGGAACCTGCATGTCAAATTAAAGAGGTGAGCGGTGGCGGAGCCGACGAAGGGGCGCGGTAGCGGAGCTCGTCTCCGCGGAGGAGCTGAGGGGGCGAAGCGCGAGGCGGAGATGACGCACGGTTGTACCTGCAATGTTAGGCAAAACACGAAGAAAAAGATGGGAGGGTATGTGGCCGAGCGGTGGTGCAGTCGGCGGGGGAAAGGGGTCTCGACGTTTGCGAGGCCGACGATGGGTGTAATAGACACCGTAAGATCGAGCTTGGAGGCTCGCAGCAGCTCACCAGAGGTGGCTGGATCACGCCGGGGCTTGGTCTCGCCTAGCTGTCACCAAGGTGTCGAGGTTGCTCCAGAGATGGCGAATGGGGGCTCCTTGGCGCGGGGGCTGAGCTTTATCGGAGGAGGAGAAGGTTGGCGTTACGCGGAGGGGGTGTTGGGTGGACTCGTAACGGCCGGCGGAGGTGGAAGGGGAAGGGAGGTAACGACGGAGGGGGGGGGGGTTGAGGGTTGAGGAAGAAATGGCTGAAGGTTGAGGACGGGGGTCACATACTTAGCACGTGACCCGGGGGGGGGGCTGGAGAGATAGGGAAGAAAGGGGAGGGCGTGCCACGTGGCACCAAAAAAATTTTAGATTTTTGGAGGGGAAAAAGAGACAGAAAATGACCTCGGATCGAAAAATTTCCTTCACGAAGTTGTTTGATGCAACCTATGTGTGCAATAACCTAAATGACGAACCAATCAATGGAACTAAGGAATCAAAATGGCAAAAATGGAAAAAAATGATGCACGACGGGCAAAATCAGCAACAATAATTGGCGTGATACTCGCAATATAATACCGATTCTTCCACAAACGTCGGGCAATCAAGTAGCTAAATGATTAACGGAAAAAAAACAACGATGTTGCAATATGGGAACCTTAATAGATCACCAAACAAACAATAGTATAACAGGTCACCAAACTACTATATAAAGTGGAATCATATATGTGGAAAACGCTCATACCGCAACCGGCAAGGGTTGGTAGGCACGCTTCAGATCTGGTCGGCCTTGTTCGCGGCGCTTGGAGTGCTAGTGCCGGCTCTTGATGGTTCCACAGCAGGCTACACGGGTCGGCGGCTACCCAGAGCGGGGCTGGCGAACGTGAGGGCCTTCACGGGAAGGCAAAGGGTCACAGATGAAGGGGTGGAGGCGGCTGGTGGGGAAGGTCCGGGCTGAAGGCACGCGTTGGGTGAAACGCTACGGAGGGGGAATGAGGGGAGAGGGTGCGCTGTGGCGAGGCGGCGTTGGAAGGGGGAGGAGGGGTGTGGAGAAGAGCCTGGAGGGGAGGGGGGCGCTGGGCGAGGCGACGCGGGAGTGGGGAGGAGGCGGCGCGGGGAGAGTCTGGAGGGGAGGGGCGCTGGGCGAGGCAACGCAGGAGTGGGGAGGAGGCGGCGCGGGGAGAGTCTGGAGGGAAGAGGGGCGCGCTGGGCGAGGCGGCGCGGGAGTGGGGGAGGAGGCGGCGCGGAGAGAGTCTGGAGCGGAGGGGTGAGCTGGGCATGGCGGCGCGTGAGGAAGAGAAGAGGCGGCGCTGGGGGGAAGCTAGGTTTACGGGGGAAGGAGGGCGCACGTGAAGAAGAGAAGGGGGAGGGGCGGCGGGACCCGAGAGGGAGAGGGAAAGAGAGAGAGAATTAGGGGTAGGGGAAAAATGATCTCAATTCAACTTAATCAGCCCTAATACAAAGGGGGCCCTTTATAGAGGCTACTCCCCCTCAAAATAAGCAACAAATCCCTAAAATTAGGGAAAGAAGAAATCAAAGGAAAGGATAAAAAAGAGGCCTTTTATAATGAACCTTTTACATGGGAATTAAATAAGTAAAATAAACAAAACAAATGATAAATAAAATAAACTAAATAAATGTTCACAAAAATTGTTATCATGCTGCATCAACTCCCCCCTGCTGAAAAGAATCTCGCTCCGTCGAGATGGCATCGTGGGAATTCTGAAGTATATCAGGACGGAGTTGTTGGACTTCATCCTCGTCAATCCAGGTGCAATCGGTAAAAGGTCGTCCCTTCCATTTGACTAGATATCGTCGGAAGAGACCACGTCTAGTCGTCATATCTCGGATGTCTGCAATATCTTCAATCTGCTCAGCATCGGTTGCGGCTGGTGGTTGGCGCGTATCATCATCAGGAACCTCTGGTGCGGTGGCATCTGTCTGTTCATCTCCATGATATAGGAAGAGATCTGATACATTAAAGACTGGCGAAGTCTGGACGTCTGGCGGCAGATCAAGTAGACAAGCATTGGGCCCAATCCTTTTGAGGACTCAGAATGGACCAATCTTTCGTTCACTCAATTTTTGGTGGACTCTCAAAGGAAACCTCTCTTTTTTAAGGTGGACCATCACTAATTCTCCAACTCTGAACTCGCTCTCTCTTCGGTGTAGGTTGGTTTGGGTTTGGTATTTCTGGGTCATGGATTGGAGTTTGGCTCGGATTTCAGTATGGATGTGGGTTAGGTGTTCGACCAGATCCTCAGCAGCTGCACTACTTCTCCCTTGCATGGTTGTGGATTTTAGGTCAAGAAATTGGGTAAGTGGAAAGCCGTACACACTCTCAAAAGGTGACTTTCCGGTGGACCTATTAGTGGAACTGTTATATGCGAATTCAGCATGGGGAAGAATTAGATCCTATTTGGACGGAGAGTCCCCTGCAAGACATCGCAATAAATTTCCTAATGATCGGTTAACTACTTCGGTTTGCCCATCTGTTTGTGGATGATAAGCGGTGCTATATTGCAAACGAGTACCAAGACGGGACCAAAGCGTGCGCCAAAAGTGACTCAAAAACCAGGTATCACGGTCGGAAGTAAAAGAACGAGGGACACCATGCAAACGGACGACATCACGAAAAAACAAATCAGCGACATGAGATGCATCTGAGGTTTTTCTGCATGCAATGAAGTGTGCCATTTTTGAAAACCTATCCACAACCACAAAAATAGAGTCAACTTTCCGCACAGTAAGAGGTAAGCCTAGCACAAAATCCATGGTGATATCTTCCCAGGGTCGTAGAGGAATTGGCAAGGGTGTATACAGTCCACTGTTCTGCCGGTGGCCTTTGAATCTTTGACATGTTTGACATTTATGTACGAATTTTGTCACATCCTTTCACAACTGCGGCCAATAAAAGCGTTCTTGAAGAAGAGTCAAGGTTTTGTCCCTTCCAAAGTGTCCAGCTAAGCCTCCGTTGTGTAGTTCTGAAATTAGATTCTCACGAAGGGACGTGGCAGGGATGCACAGTTGGTGACCTTTGAATAGGAAACCCTCATGAAGAACATAGGTGGCTGTTTGGTCCTGCCCAGTACCAACACATTCGGCATGAACTTGACCGAAGTCAGGATCAGTGGGGTAGAGGTCCTTGAGAGTGTCAAATCCTATTGTGCTGACGGTCATTGTGGTCAGGGCATGTGCTCGCCGGCTCAACGCGTCGGCCACACGGTTCAGGGTTCCGGCTTTGTGTTTGAGATGGAAGGTGTATTCTTGGAGGAAATTAACCCATTTGGCATGACGCTTGTTAAGAGTTTTCTGGGAGTTCAAATATCTTAGGGCTTCATGATCAGAGTTAAGGATAAATTCACATTGGATCAGGTAATGTCTCCAATGCTTGAGAGCTTGGACCACGGCATAAAATTCGACATCGTAAGTGGAGTACCGTGATCTGGCTTCGTTCAATTTCTCACTGTAGAATGCTACTGGTCGTCCTTCTTGGCTCAGAACGGCACCAATCCCGACATGTGAGGCGTCAAAAACCTTGGTGAAGTCAGGGAGTGCCAAAACAGGAGTATGTGTCAATTGATGTTTTAGATTTTGAAAGCTCGTCTCTGCTTCAAGCGTCCAAGCGGGTGCGCCTTTACGCGTGCAATCTACCAACGGTGCTCCACAAGTACTAAAGTTTCGAATGAAACGTCGGTAGAAAGAAGCTAGCCCCAGAAAGCTGCGAATTTCAGTGAGGGTTTTGGGTACGGGCCAACTCTGAATGGCCTGGATTTTGGAGGGATCAACCTTAAGTCCATCGACGGTGACAATGTACCCCAGGAAGAGGACTGTGTCAGACATAAAGGAGCATTTTTTAAGGTGAACATACAATTTTTGGGCTCTCAGGGTTTCCAGGACTTGTCGAAGATGAGACAAATGGTCTTCTTTAGTCAAGCTGTAGATCAGGATATCATCGAAATATACAACCACAAACTTGCCAACGAAGGGTCGCAATACATGATTCATGGTTCGCATGAAGGTGCTTGGGGCATTAGACAAGCCGAAGGGCATAACCGCCCATTCATACAGGCCCTCTTTGGTCTTAAAAGCAGTCTTCCACTTGTCTCCAGGTCGGAGGCGAATCTGATGGTAGCCACTGCGGAGATCCATTTTGGAGAACAATTTGGCACCTGATAACATATCAAGCATATCATCGAGGCGTGGAATGGGAAAGCGATATTTAATCATTATCTTGTTGATAGCGCGACTGTCCACGCACATTCTCCATGTGCCATCTTTTTTCGGGGTAAGCAGAGCAAGAACCGCCACGGGGCTCATACTCTCCCGAACATACCCACGTCGCAGCAGATCAGTAACCTGCCGGCTCATCTCTTCATGCTCACTTGGGCTCATTCGGTAATGGGGTAAGTGAGGTAGGCTGACTCCATGGACTAGATCAATGTGATGTTGAATGTCTCGCAACGGGGGTAGTCCTTCAGGCAACTTTTCAGGCATGATGTCAGCGAACTCTTGGATGATGGGTTTTATCTCCGGCGGGACTTCAGGTGGAGTTGTCTCTTGGTTGTCCACTTCACGTCCCATTAATGCATAGATGGTGGAACTCTCCTGAATTTCACGTTGGAATGTTTGGGCTTCCATCAACAACACGGAGCCCGTGGTCACAGTCTTTGATGGTGTAGCCTTATTACTAGTTTGGGTGGTCGCAACTCGAAGTGTAGCCACTTGGCGAGGGCTAAGGGCTTCACGTTGTGGTCTGAGGGTTACACGAACTTTGTCTATGAGAAAGGTGTAAGTGTTCAGTTTTCCTCGGTGTTCAGTGTCTCGATCGAATTGCCACGGTCTCCCTAGAAGTATGCGACATACATCCATAGGGGCTACATGGCACCATACCTCGTCCTTATATGAAGGACCAATGGAGAAGTTAACGAGGCTTTGACGGTGGATCAGGAGTTGGGTACCACCACGAAACCATGCCACACTGTACGGTTTCTCGACTGGTTGAGTTGGCAGACCCAACTTATCGACCATTTCTTGTGAAACGAAGTTTTCAACGCTTCCTCCGTCAATGATCAGCGAACAACGTCGTCCTCCTGAGGTGCAGGTGGTTCCGAAGATGCTGCGTCGCAGCCAGCTATCAGCATCGTGGACAGCGGGGGTGAGCAGAATGTTTGTGGGTGCGCTGTCAGGAGCGATAAAGTTTTCATGTTCAATTACTAGGAACGGACCGGATTCGTCTCCATCCACTCCTAGAGGCTCATAGTCGTCAGCTCCCATGGTGTCAGCAGTCAAGGCAGTTGGTTCCTCCATAGGTGATTCCTGTGATTCAAGGCCAGGATCTTCAGGGTCGTCGGTGGTGCATAAGTGGACGGGTCTAGCCTTAGGGTTTGGGCACTCTGCCGCTCGATGTCCCTTTTGATAGCATCGGAAGCAAGTATCAGGTCCTACAATAGGCCGGCTTCCCAAGATGCCTTGGCCGGGGTTTCCAGTGGGTGGTCGGGTGACGGCAGGAGTTGATGGTTTGGCTTGGCTTTTACCCGCAACGATAGATGAGGAATCCATCGGTTTGGAGTATGTCATCGGGGTACTGGTACGTGGAGTGGAGTTCACAAAAAAAGGCATCTTCCTCGTCTGAGTTTTAGCAAGCTTGATCTCAGCCCGTTCAGCCTGCTTGTAGGCTTCGTCGACATCACGGCAGTTGTGGAGGTAGAGTTCATCCTGGATGACTTGGCGGAGGCCTTGCATGTAGCGGGTGACTTCCTGAATAGGAGTCTCCTGCAAATGGTTGCGATGGACTAGGGATTGGAACCCTTCGGTGTATTCCTTCACGCTCATGGTACCTTGCCTCCATGATTGCAGTCGCGCGTACAAATCGCGTCTGTAATCTTCAGGCACGAATTTGGTCTTCAATTTAGCTTTCATTTTGCTCCAGCTGCGGATTTTACTTTTTCCCTTTCATTTGCGTTCAGACTGCAAACGGTCCCACCATAGCAGAGCATGTCCCTTTAATTTGATGGTGACAAATTGAACTTTTCGCTCGCTAGGCATGGACTTCCACACAAAGAAGTGTTCGACGGTTTGGAGCCAATCCAAAAAAACGTCAGGATCTCGTCCGCCGTCAAATTCCGGGACATCGAGACGGATACCTCGATCCCATCCATCGTCGGACTTGGGCCCATTTCGTTGTTGGAATTGATATTCACCATTAGTTTGTGGAGTATAGCCGGAGGGGTATGGATCTGGAGTCTTGGGGATTAAAGGGGTGTATTCTCTGGGTCCTTCTTCTTCACTTTCCTGTGAATGATACTCACTAACATGTCCATCAGAAGTAGAAGAGCTAGAGTCACGGGAAGTGCTATTCCGGGAGTGTGGTTTCCGGTCAGTGCGTCGACCTTTGTTGGGGTTTTCGTCACTAATGTCTGGTCTTAGCACGCGACTATTCAATGTAGCAATTTGTTCATGGGCGACGGTGATTTTACGATCTAGTCCGGCGATTTGTGTGCTCAGTTGATTGTTCATGTGTTGTAATTGGGCAAACAAAGCCTCCAATGTTAATTCAGGATGTGAGGTATAGGTGGGTTTAGAGGCACTTGGTTTGTCGGCCATGGGAATCCTAAGGTTCTGCTTTCTTTGTTTGGGGATTTTTCTTTTTTTTTGTGGTTTTGTTTTGTGGTTTTTTTTGTTTTTTATATGCAATGAATAAATGGGATGCAGACGAAATGCAGAATCGTGAAGCTCGGATACCAAATTGATGCAACCTATGTGTGCAATAACCTAAATGACGAACCAAGCAATGGAACTAAGGAATCAAAATGGCGAAAATGGAAAAAAATGATGCACGGCGGGCAAAATCAGAAACAATAATTGGCGTGATACTCGCAATATAATACCGATTCTTCCACAAACGTCGGGCAATCAAGTAGCTAAATGATTAACGGAAAAAAAACAACGATGTTGCAATATGGGAACCTTAATAGATCACCAAACAAACAACAGTATAACATGTCACCAAACTACTATATAAAGTGGAATCATATATGTGGAAAACGCTCATACCGCAACCGGCAAGGGTTGGTAGGCACGCTTCAGATCTGATCGGCCTTGTTCGCGGCGCTTGGAGTGCTAGTGGCTGCTCTGGATGGTTCCACAGCAGGCTACACGGGTCGGTGGCTACCCAGAGCGGGGCTGGCGAACGTGAGGGCCTTCACGGGAAGGCAAAGGGTCACAGATGAAGGGGTGGAGGCGGCTGGTGGGGAAGGTCCGGGCTGAAGGCACACGTTGGGTGAAACGCTACGGAGGGGGAATGAGGGGAGAGGGTGCGCTGTGGCGAGGCGGCGTTGGAAGGGGGAGGAGGGGCGTGGAGAAGAGCCTGGAGGGGAGGGGGGCGCTGGCGAGGCGGCGCGGGAGTGGGGAGGAGGCGGCGCGGGGAGAGTCTGGAGGGGAGGGGCGCTGGGCGAGGCGGCGCGGGAGTGGGGAGGAGGCGGCGCGGGGAGAGTTTGGAGGGAAGAGGGGGGCGCTGGGCGAGGCGGCGCGGGAGTGGGGAGGAGGCGGCGCGGAGAGAGTCTGGAGGGGAGGGGTGCGCTGGGCGTGGCGGCGCGTGAGGAAGAGAAGAGGTGGCGCTGGGGGGAAGCTAGGTTTACGGGGGAAGGAGGGCGCACGTGAAGAAGAGAAGGGGGAGGGGCGGCGGGACCCGAGAGGGAGAGGGAGAGAGAGAGAATTAGGGGTAGGGGAAAAATGATCTCAATTCAACTTAATCAGGGCCCTTTATAGAGGCTACTCCCCCTCAAAATAAGCAACAAATCCCTAAAATTAGGGAAAGAAGAAATCAAAGGAAAGGATAAAAAAGAGGCCTTTTATAATGAGCCTTTTACATGGGAATTAAATAAGTAAAATAAACAAAACAAATGATAAATAAAATAAACTAAATAAATGTTCACAAAGTTGTTATCATGCTGCATCATTGTTCGTCTCGACGAGATCTACAACTTTCATGAAGGACTCGGGAGCAAAAGAGATCACCTGTGAGAAGTGGTATTTTTAGTGGTTCTCCATGTGTATAGAAAACCGGATTTTTGGGGTTTTGTATTTTTTGGTGGTTTTAGAGAGGATAAAAATTATAGAAAAAATACGATAAAATACAAGAAAATTAATTACACACTAATCTAATTTTTTTGAATTTTTAATAAATAAGAAATAGGAAAATAAAATAGAAGTCAGAAACACACAACTTTTGTACAGACCAACAATGGACACTTGGACTCGGTCAGTTTCTTTGATTTCAGTTTTGATCTAGATTTGAATTTTTGCGTCGCTTAATAAAACTTTCATCAAAGAACACAAAAGAAGAAGAAATAAAATTAAAAGGGTTAATTATGTACATAAAAATTGAGGTAAAAATTGCAAAAAGTCAAACTGTGCAAAAGAGGTCCAAAATCCAACTTTTACAAATGAGCTCCGAATTTTACGAAATTGGTCTTGTTTTGAAGGTAATTGAAAATGGAGTACTTTAAAAGTGAGTAGACCAAAATCGGACACTGTATGAGGGAGATATGCTCGTTTTAGTCCGTCAGATGTGAAATTAGACTTTGGGATAATTTGACACTTGTTGGAGTTAGTATTTTTTTTTGTATTTTTTATTTAATAAGGTTAGTAATATCTACACAATGGAGGTGGTTTTGGGTCAATCGGAGTTAGGATGAATTATCTACAAATGTGAGAAGTTAGCGGCTTTTTAGGCTAATTTACACTTGGGATTTTTAATGCAATTTATGCATGATGAAATGCAAATATTATTCACACGTGTATGAATGCTAATAATGCTCTATTAATAAATAATTACAAGTGAATAATGGGGGAAAAAGCCTAAATGACCAATTTTAGCATGATGAATACGAGATTCATCACTGGGGAATGGAGAATCGTTCTTATTCTGGAAAGACAATTGGTTGGGAGGGGATCCTTTGAGTGCTCGTTTCCCGCGGTTGTTTGCGATGGCAGCTGACAAGGATGCCTCAGTCGCCTCTTGTTGGGAGAATGGGTGTTGGTGCCTGCGTTTCGGGGTGAACTTCTCAGATCAAAGACTTGATGACTTTCTTGCACTGCTTGACGTCCTCGGTGTTGTTGATAGGCCATCCGGTGGCCGAGACCATTGGGTCTGGAGGGACGGCATCTTCTCGACGTGCAAGGCCTATGGGGCGGTGGCTCTCTCACCGCTGGTGCGCTCTGACTCATTGGTGCGGGACTGCTGCTTTTTCTGGAAGCTAATATTACCTTTGCGCATTGACTTCTTCTTATGTCTCTTCCGCAGGAGGAGGCTTTTGACAAGAGACCGTTGCTCTAGGTTCGTGGCGAATGTGTCCAATCTCTGTGTGTTGTGCGATTTGGCGGTGGAATCTCTTGAACATATTTTCTTCGAATGCCCAAAGGTAAGAGGGCTATGGGAGGATCCGATTGTGGATTGGGTACGAACATTCGACTTGGTGGCCTTCTGTGACTCGTTGTACCTGAACATGAATAGGGATAGAAGTGACTTAATGATTCCGGTGGCGAGGCTGTGGTCGATTTGGCTTGGGCGGAATGAGGCAATATTCTCGATATTCTCGAGCCAGCGCTTTTACAAGGAGAACGTGCTTATTCGCAGTGCAAGGCTCGTGGAGGACTGGGGCGGAGGCTAGCTCTCGAATTTCCTTTGTTTTGTTGGAGGAGGTTTACCCTCCTTGTACAGTTTCTGGATGTCTTGTAATTTTTTTTCCTTTTTGTTTTTAATATATTGGGGTGAATACCGATGAGTGTCTCCCCCTTTTTTGGGCTTTAAAAAAGAAACAGTTGCTAATATATAATAGAACTTTAAGGGTTCAGAGGACACATGATGTATGCCTTGTGGGTTTTGGTGCTTTTATGGCCAACTTGGTGCACAAAGCTCCCATTATATGCAGGGTTTTAGAGAAAACATGTGTCTCAGTAATTAAGCGTATCTATATCTTTAGTGGTAAAATAACATAACATTATGGCATAATTTATACGAATGCATATATGGACGAATTTAAAAATTTACACGGCTGCACAAAAAGCTACCTCACCTAAAGTGGCTAAGCATGAGAAGGCCTGTATTGACAATCAACATGTATTCATCCCCTTTGATTTTGATACATTTGGATTCTTGGCAAGTGAAGCAGTGGAGCTCCTCAAGAGGATCCAAAAAATTATCCATAGCAATGTTACGGTTCATAGATCTATGAATATTATATTTCGAAGGATTGGATTTGCCATCCAAAAGGGATTGGCGGCACAACTTGTTGCCCATCTCCCATCAATTTCTATGTAATGACTCATATTTAAATGTTGGTTTGATTTCAATGTAACAATAAAATATGATATATATTAGAGTTGCATTTTAGAAAGCATCGGGATTTATAGTCATCAATTGAAATAATTACAAATGAGCCAGATTGGTATCACTACTCAAAATTAGTTATAGTCAGCACATTTTTTAATGTAAGTTTTACTATATACATTTCAGGTGCACACCACCATGGGTGCCTACCCTTTTTCTCCTAAAAAAAAGTACATTTTTAGGGTATAGAAGGGGATCACTTAAGGTTTGTAGTCATGACTTGGCCATTTTATTAGCAGAAAAATAGAGACGCATAATGAGTGGGTATAAATGTGACAATGCCTCTTTATTTAACTTATAAATGGTGTATCCGTGTTGTTTCATCCACATTGTATCAACCAAGATGAAACGTGAAGCATTTTTCCTACTTTTAGGAGAGTTCGCCATTTTGACCCATCTTGCATCATCTTAACCGTACTTAACTAAACTAAGACATATATGATGCTTTCTTTCCAACATGTATGATGATAACTTTTCAACACTCCTCTCTGATCCTTACCTCTATTACAATACAAGACTTCCAGTTTCTTACTCCATTCCTGCACATTGCCTTTTCTTTACTCTAAAGTTTGTCTTTCATTGTTGTCTCTCACCAACTTGAGCCTTGGAATTTCATCATGTAATCGATTTTTCTTGTGTGCCCGCTGATGATTGCCAACATTAGTTCTTTTTTTTTTTGAAAAAAAAAGGCTTGCCAAAATTCTTGTCAAGGAAAGTGCATGCTGTCTTGATGCTTAATTACTTGATTTCAGCCCAAGTCTAATTTTCTTGATCTGATCTGATCATTGCCTTGTGAACCGTTTTATTTGAATGGTATTTTTTGTTCATCAGGATAACCAAGGCTTCTTTTTATTTTGACAGACACTATAAGTGCATCATTTTTTTCTTCAAATTGATAGCTTCTTGAACAACTCAATTTGACGTTTCTCTTTACGTCTTTCTATGCCATCTGCCACATTTAACTAGCATTTCCATATATATAGTCATTGTCTTACAACATATCTACTTCATATCTCAGTTCAAATATTTAAGTGTTTCTATCCATGGGATTTAATGTACATGCTTTCTCTTATTATGCTATATTCCTCCTCATGGTACAAGAGCACTCGATCTTGGAATTAAGGAGTCTTTCTTGAACTGCATATAATATGATTGTTCCTGAAAAATATTTTCCTGTTGCATGATCAATGTATTTGAATCGTCGCTTATTTCTTCTTGATCTTGCGTCCCATGAGTGCCATTGATGGCTGTTGAACCACGTTTCATAAGATGTCATGCCATTTCATGAAGAACCTTGATATGCACCAGAATTTCTGTAGTGAACTTCTATAATGTTTGTGTTAGATTAGAATACTTTTTTTTAGAAAAGGAGGGGTGTTTCCCTTTATAGGTGCTCATCCATGAACTCCATTAATCAGGAATTAAAAAATTACAAATACATAACCAGGATTAAAAAAGAGTTTAGCATGCATGCCCACATTTTCAACATAAAATTGTTCTTCCCGGAAGACCAAGGCATTCCTGGCAGAGTAATGGCCTAAATGAAAGAAATCAGTTTCACTCTCAAACTCTGGAATGGTAAATGGTGTTGCCCAATCTCTTTCAAAGCTCCCTCAAATCACAAACCTCAAAGCACTCAATCCTACTCCTAGCCCTCTTCTAATCTATAGCATCTGTTGAGTGCTATATAAAGAGGCCTACTGCTCTCATAAACTATTTTTTGTGTAAAAGGTCTCCATCTATATAAAGAATACTGTTCTCATAATATGACGGGCAATTCTCATTCTGATTTCAACTTGGTCTCGCTCCTCTAATGCCAACACCACCTCCCCTGCTGAAACCCCCAACCCCACCCCGCCACCAACACCACCTCAATATTGCTCTTCGGTGTCGACAAGACAACCTCGACTTGTTTCCTGTTCCATCCAGGGCATCATCGCTTTCGCCAAATATCACCCCACTACCACCAGCCAATTTCTTGTAGGTTGTCCAGCCCTACGAACTCCGAGGGCATATTTCGAAGCATTTTTGCACTTTAGTATCCAAACCCATCCATCTAATTTCTCTTTGGTAAACTCTGAATCTCTAATCAGACCCAACGTGGCATGTTTTGAACAATTGTCATCTATCTTTTTGTTCTATAAGCAACCTTGGAAACCTAATCAGAGATGTCAAAATTTGAAATAACATCTCAGGGATATGAGGGAAGGAGTACCTGCCTACCATTTTAAACCAACTGTCACCTACGATCGTTAATGTTCCTAATGATCATACGAGGATACAACAAGAAGCATATTTTGCTTGAGCTAGAACCTGCAACCAAGATATGCAAGAATGCCACCGGAGCCAAGGATGATAGAATGGTGAGCTCATGGATCTTGGCTGGCGTAATCAACAAAATTTCAGATGAACTGGTCTATTATGCTAGTGTTCACACGATGTAGATTCTGCAAAAAGCCACATATGAGCAAGAGAAAATTTCAGCAGGATGTTCTAGACATATTTTGAACAATGAACCCGAAGCAAGCAGTATGCCCCCTACCAGAGTACTCTCTTATGATATCTCTATTTGAAAGGTATAATGCTTGTGTTCCAGGATGCACTTGTTTTATACATAATGAATTCAATCGACACATGGAAATTCTGATATTCCTCGCAGTTCTTGACTCGGGCTATGCTACAGCCCGTGACCAAAAGATTACCGTTGCTACTTTGCCAACCATTAAGGAGGCATGCAATACTATAATCTGTCTTGCAGTCTCCCACAGTAGCATCACTGCCATTGAGGAGGCATGCAATACTATAAGCTGTCTTGCAGTCTCCCACAGTAGCATTGCTATGGGAGCCCAGGGGTAGATGTAGATCACTGCTCTTGCTGCTCCATTTGAATGAGGAAGCCGTGTCCCATACAAGGGCCATGGTCATGGCGCTCCATTCTTAGGCGAGGACACATCGCAGTCTAGTGTGCTTTTTGCAATAAAATAAGGCACCTTGAGGAGGCCCGCTACAACAAACATGGGTATTCAACCCTTTCTCGTCGAGCTGTCACTAGTGATGATGGTGATCAGTCCGTGGTAGACCCGAAAGGGGACTTTGAAGATCTAATGCATCATCTAAAGATGCTAAACCATATAGATACTTCATGCTCACATCATGGTGACCATCTGGAGAAGAATGCTAGTGTAGGTACATGTATCTATATAGGCTCCACCAATATTTTGCAAAAATAGTTTGGTTGATGGATACAGGTGCCTTCATCCATCTGTGTGGAGAAATGACTCCAGCTTGAGGGAGAGTGTTTAGTGCTATATTGTAAACCCTAACCTTGGGGGTACTCATGTTTTTCTTAAATGGAGAGGCATCTCTCCTTGTAACTCTAATCCTATGTCGCCATCTATATAAGGAGCCATAATAACAAACAATTCTCGTTCTGATCTCAATTTCATCAAATATTGTCATATTTTGGGTGTATATAAGGTAAACTATGTGTCCAATAGTCTCACAGAGTCCTCAAAATGAACTTCATCATCTATATTAACGTGTAATGTAACCCACTCCAATGGTCTGGTAGTAGTGCAGTGTGTCTACCACCCAAAAGACCAGGGTTCAAATCCCTCCTTGTGGGGGTTCTGTTAGGTAGCCGACATCCAACGTAAAAAATAGTCGGATCTTTCAACATGGATTTGACCAAGAATTCATGTAGCCAACCCTACTTAAAGTGGGAGAAGGCTTCATCATTTTTAGCCGACCCTACCAAGGTTGCAGAAAGCGGTAGTCGGTACTCGGTCGGTAGGGTCACTGACTAAGGATTAATCGGCAGTCGGACGACTGATCGGATTTAATCGGCTATTAGTCGATTTTGAATTTTTTATTTATTTTAAATATATAAATCAATTTTTATACACATATTCTTATGTATTTGTATTGATTTGTATATTTTCTATACTATCATAATGAAATAAAAGAAGTTATTGTCTTTAAATATAACATTAAACATATTAGAATAAGTTTGCTTTTAAAAAAATCAAAAAACTAAAAAATTAAAAATCTCGATGTAAAAGTCGGCCTTGTAGTCGGGCGACTAGGCGGACTAGTCAGCCCGATTAGTCGGGTTGACCGACTAAGGGCCGAGTAGGCCTAGTCGAGTCGGCTACCCCACCTACTCGACTAGTCGGGCTGACTAATCGGCCTAGTCGGCCGACTTTTACAACAGTGGACCCTACTTAATGTGGGAGAAGGCTTTGTTGTTGTTGATATTAATGTGTGATGGTGAGCCTTTTCAAGTGGAAAGGATGTCTTGCTGGCAAGTAAACCAACTTCCTCTAAGATGTCAATGATACACTTTTGGTGTCATAGTATAAATGTCATTAAGTGTCCAATAACTTCAATGCTGAGAAAGTAGCATAATTTACCAAAGTCTTTTATGACAAATATCCATTATAGAAAGTATTTGATGTCTTGGCTATCTATTAAATTACTACCAGCAAGAACTGTCATCAGCATATAGTACAAGATTAACTGTGCATCTTGCTATCATTGCATAAATACAGAGTGGGTGTATAAGGTCCTAAGGATATCTACAGTAGCAATTTCTGTATCGAACCTATCAAACAAGGTTGAGGGACTTTGTTTCAGACCATATGTGTTTTTTTTTAAAATAAAACACTCAGTTCCCCTTGATCTTATAACTGGTGGCTGGAATATGTACACCTCATTAAGATCTCTAATACTGAAACATATTTTTTACATCAAGTTGATAATTAATACGACTTTTGTTGATTGGTACAAAAATGTATGTATAGATCCCATCCTGGGAACATGGGAGGTCTTTGTAGAAATATAAAATAGAATGTACTACATCAAAGAACAAGAAGAATCAACATAGATTTATGTGGTTCATTGGAGAAGGGACTACATGGTCACATCTTTGTAATATTCTTCTAAAGAGTACAAGAGATGTGGGACTTTTTACATACCCCTACCAACACACCCAAGTCCCACCACTAAGACATATCAGACTAAGTGAAAGCAGTGCAATTGATTCTTGGAGATATATAATTACCCATCTAATATGTATACTCTAACACTCCCCTCAAGATGGAGGTAGAATAGCTGTAGTCTGTTACAAAAGGAAACAATCAACACATCTTCACTTGATATGTCTTCCGAGAACTGAGAGGAGACAATCTAAAAGAAGACAATATTGGGAAGATTAGGGATGCAAATAGATAGATATAGATACATGTATAGGTGTTACCATATCCTTATCCGTTTTAAAGTCTGGAAACATATATGGAACATATGCTTTGCAAATATTGAAAATGGCAAAAATATATCTTTAAATATGGATACATATATGGAAATAAATAATAATAATTCTGATACATATATTTAACAAACACATACGGATTATCCTAATAGATTTATTTTACATTTAGAAGAAAATATTTCTTTATAAAGTTGATACTAATAATGTAAATACTTATATTTTCCTTCACGCATTTGAAAATAACTCTATAATGCGATATATTACCGTTTATATACACACTGGTGTATGTATATAGAATATACACATATAGATCCTGTAATACAAATATCAATATATGTATTCACTAAAAAATATGTTACCATATACGTATTCATATCCTAAAAAAGAAAATGGTATATGTGTCCATATCTGTATTCAAAAATAAAAAAAAATAAAAATCCACATCTACATTTGTCTGTACCCATATCCCTATCTGCCAAAATAAAAAAATATATATCCCTATCAGTTCTAAACGGATACGATGGAGAAATACTAAAGATGTATCCATATCTAATTGCGTCCCTAGGGAAGATACATATGCTTGGAGTGGATATTCAAACAGACAGTTTGCGGGAGGTAAATGGTCCAAAGTGCTGATTTTTATAACATCCTTTTTGTGCAATGCGACTAAATTTTATCGGAGGATTCCGAAAGATATTAACTAACTAATCAAGATCATGTTGTCGAATGAAGTTGTAATAATACCAGGAGATTTGACTAAGCACACAACTACTTAATGAAATACTCACATTTTTTTTCAATTTGTATATCGTGGTAAAGCTATGACATAAATATTCCTTCTACTCAAAATATTCTATTACGAAACAAGACGTTCAAGCATGCGCCATCCTTTGAATAATAAAAGTGCATATATAAGGTAATCAACTATGAAATGCAAAAGGCATGATTCAACCTCAAACACTTGCTCCTACTAGTGCTCAGCTAGTAAAGTATGAGACAAGCGATGTATGTAAAATCAGTTGCTAACCTAAGATTGATCACAAAAGAAATAGTATATACAAAACTTAACATATATATGCTTAAGCAGTAAAAGAAGAGTAACATACAATAACCCATCTTTAACTTTTCGAATTCGAAGGTATGTAGCAGAAAATTACTATACTTCCCCCAAGTGTTCTTTAGCCTAATTCTAAGTTGTTAAGTATAGTTGCAATTAGGAATGGAAACAGTCGGATATGGATACGAATATATGTATAATCACATCTTTATCCATTTTAAAATACGAATACGAATGTGCATACAAATATTGATGAATGTAAAAAAATGTGTTACCATATCCTTAAAAAACGAATACGAATGTAAAACAAATACAAAACGGATACGAATAATAACATAGATATTTAATAGATTAACTAAAATATACATGTTTAGGATTGTTTACACATAAAATAGATATACCAGATATAGTAATTTCACAACAATTATATCAATAATGGTGAATGTAATCTTAAAATATTGTTACACACAATTATAAATAAATATATTATTATACTTATGTACGAAAACGAATATACGGATATGGATGCGATTATTAGCGAATGTCAAAGTAATATCCATATCCGCGTCCATTTTAAAACGAATACGGATGTCAAAATATGTATAAAACGAACACGATAGCGGATCGGATATGAATATATTCACATTCGTTTTCATCCCTAGTTGCAATATAACAGTAATAGAGAGTGGAACGACCTAGTACATACTTCTTAACATAGGTACACAATAGCTATTCACATTAAAAATACAAAAAAACAATATCAATTTACAATATCATCATCATATTACTATTCAAAACTATAGCAAAAAATGAAGGTCTCAACATCAAACAATACTCAGTTGGTAATGGAGATTATATCATAATATGCAGAATCCTGAGAAGAAACAAAGATATATATATATATATATATATTAAATCATGCAATTTCTATGTTATGTTACATCCAACTAGGTCATGCATTTCTATATTTTATCATGTTCAACTAGGTCATGCATTTCTAAAATACAATTACATACAACTAGGTCATACATTTCAATTACATCACATCCAATCCAAATGATAATGCATTTCTAGGCCACAACTCACAAGCATTAATATATGTTAAAAATTCAACATTTATCGAACCATATCTCAAAGAAAAACATTATGCTCATGTCAATATCTACTTGGTTAAATTGCGATTTAGAATAATATTCCTTTGTCATATTTTAGTAATCTGTCCTTGGCGTCGACAGGATCTTTTAAGAATAAAAGTAGTCACACCCCTTAGTAGATTCCATACCAACGCTAAAGACCTCCTTCCCTTTGACCATATGGTAAGTAATCGTAAAATGCCTATAGCCTATAGGTTAAAGCATATCATATTCCCATGCTTCATCTCAGATTTTATATCACACACAAGCCTCGTACATTGGTATGATAATATCATTTGAAGGCTGACATTTTGACACCTTCGTTCTAAACCCCATGACCACCGCATGCTCGATTAAGGCCCTTGGGGTTCATGAGACCCTTCGGATTCATCGCTATCGAAAATGCCTAGTAGACCAAAGCAAGCATGACTCAAAGAGGTGACACCTCAAGAGGCATCACTACATATCATGAAGATATATCATTTTTTTGAAAGATGAAGATATATCAATTGGAATGCAAGTTGATCATGCCGAAAGGTAATCCACAACTGCAACCCCTTGAGATCCTCGTAAATGATGTTTAAGAGATCTAAATCGAAGACAACAGTTATCCAAGACAAAAAAGATGAAGACGCACCCTAGCATTCCGAGAATCACATTCCAAAGAATTGACGAAGTGGTCCGAGACAACGTAGATTGGCTTGAGAATTCAACTACGAAGTCTCTTTGGGAGGAAAGGAAGTCATCTACATCTTACCCGAAGAATTACAAAAACTAATAAGTGTTGCAATCAAGACCAATGCCGGGGTGATTTGATGGACGCCTACTCTCACCTTAGTACTCCATGTCACCCTTTCACAAGATGTGATGGTTGAACAATTATAGAGCAATTCCAAAGATCCGAAGATGTATTCATACAATGGCACCATTGATCCCTCGGACTCTTCTTTAATACGAGTAAGAGGTGATGTTTACCGCATGCTGTGATGCAAGAATGCATAAGTACATTTCAGGCTAGTTGCATATGGTTCAAAACACTTGCCCATGGATACTAGTATATTGAAATCTTGCTCAGAAGTTTATCGAACTTCATACTAAGTGCTCAGATCAAGAATATGCCACATATCATCAAGCACAAGAAGAAAAGATGATGTACTCCAGCATTTCCAATACATGTATCAAGCCCTCAGGAGACTATGCCATAGGTGTTTCTAGAGGGATTTCAAGACAAGAAGTTCTTGGACTCTCTATGATAAGCCAAGGATCATGGTCCATCCTCACCTAAAAATGACGATCATAAGAAGAAATTGAAGCATAAGTGCAAACGAAGAGACAATCAATATATACGATATTGAGGCATGCATACCGATTAATCCTTATCAATCAGTCTCCATTCCAAAGGTTTTGGTAGTTGGTACCCCTTCAATACAAATGGGAATTTGCAACATGCACATATTGTGAATTCTCCATGGAGGAAGAGAACCCGAGACCAAGGATTGCAAGAACCTTAAGGATGGGATTGAATTCAGATTCGACTATGGAAGCTCGTGCAATATGTTTAAAGAGCAATGAAGGCGAAGGGAAGAAACCAACAAGTAGCCCAATCTCGGAGAGCTCCATTTTCATATTATTCCCTAAAGAGGCATAAACATATCAATCTGAACAGAAGGTATGGATGAAAGTGTTGTCAATCAGCTATACTAGCAATACGACTGACCTGCGAATCTCAAGACCGTGTTAGGATTAGAGCCAAATTAGGATTTGGAATCCTAACGGGATTGGACTTCTAATCCTAATATAGTTGAGTTGTATTCTAGTTAAGTTGTACTTATCTTCTTATAGTGATCTTTCTTCTTCGGTGGCCGTAAGAGGTGACCGACCACTGTTATATCTGGTGTTTTTTCTTTCATGTGCTTTCATGGTGGTGGTAGTTTACGTATCCGAATCTGTATCTGGTGGGTTTGTTCCCAACAAATGGCATTAAAGCAGAGTTGGTACTGCTTTTGTTTCTAACTACTGGTATCAGAGCTTGGTTCGACGTGGTTAAGGGGGCACGATGCATCGGATCAAAGCGAGGTTCGACGTCGACGAGATGATGTGATGCAACATATGCGTAATCCTCAAAAGCAGTGATATGATGGTCTCTTGGATAAATCGACCTGAGGCATCAAAGAATACTGCTAGCGTAAGGCCCTAAATGTTGGTTTCGGTCACCATTTCGGTGATCGGCCAAAACGAAATTTCGGTGGAATTTCGATCAAAATTTCGGTCATTTTTTGTACTAGGACCTCCAATCCATATTTCGATCATCTCGGTCAAATTTCAGTTTCGACTGGATATCGATATTCCATGGAAATTCGATCGAATTTTGTTGAAATTTGAGGCCATGTGCTAACGTCGGCTGGTAGGAGATCGTGCAAAGTGGCACGTTGTGGACACCCAACGACGGGTGCGTCACTTAGAGGAGGTGAGATCCTGCTAACGAGACCTGCAGATGACGAGGATGCCCCTGTGCAGACTCAAGACGATGAAGAGATCATGATGGAATTCAACTCAAGGGGAGATTGTCAGGATTAGAGTCAAATAAGAATTAGGAATCCTAATGGGATTGGACTTCTAATCCTAATAGTTATTGAGTTGTATTCTATTTATAGTCCTATTGGGAATATAACTATGGGGTCATATTTGGTTTATATAAAGAGGGGAGGTGGAGGCATTGCCTCTAGACCACAACAAGAGGGAATACCACAAGGGGAGAGAGAGAGAGAGAGAGAGAGAGAGGAAAGAGAGAGATAAGAGAGCGAGGGAACAGAGAGTTTTGTACTCATCTTCTTATAGTGATCTTTTTTTTCCGGAGGTCGTGAGAGGTGACTGACCATCGTTATATCTGGTGTTCTTTCTTTCACGTGCTTCCGTGGTGGTGATCGTTTGTGTATCAGCTTCCGTATCCGGAGAGGTTCGTATCCCCAACATCCGGTATCCGAGAGGAGACGATACCGGTGGGTTGTGTTCCCATTAGCCCGGTGCATTGGCTGAACAAGCACCATCCTTCCTCAACAACCCCCTCTATGGGGAGCTGGATGGTAGGTGCAAGTAGTGGTGATGTTCAAGACATCGGATTGGGTTCATCACAAAAAACTTCTTGGTAGATGGTGGTGGGGGAGGCACTCATCCCTAAACCCCGATCAAGTACCTCAGCGTATGGGCACCCATCATGAAAGCCCCGCTAGTCATCACCATTCAGTTGGTAGTGACCCAACAAAGAAAGATGCTGATATATGAAGGCAACACAATAGATGTGCTATTTTGGCATATGTTCATTGCACTCCGATCCAATAGATGTGCTGTTTGAAAGGCATACATTCTTGTTGTGGGTTTTAGAACTATGTTCCAATCATGTCATCAACATCAAAGACCACTATTCTGAAAGCTACCTACGTGATATTTGAGATATATCCTGAAAACATAGCCAATTTGTAATCCAGATACTTTGTCATGATCGGTATTGTAAGAAATTGGCCATCTACCATTTTGCAAAAGAATGTTACAGTTTTCATGGTCTCATCTCTATTTTTCATCAAAAGACCAAATGTACATTAGACCACATATTGGTAAATGCCGAAAATTTTAAATACACTAATTATGTTAGTGCTCGTTGGATCCCATGCACTAGCGTAACAAGGAAAAAAACCAATGCTTTCTTCTTTGACTCAAACATCTCGGCTTAGGTCTCATGTCCTCATTAAGTAAAATTGAACTTGACAACTTGTTGGGTCAATCCGATTGGACCTATTGACTACCACCCAAAATGTATAACCTCAAGTTATCAAATAGTAATATCCCACTCTCACACTTATAGTTTCTGATATAGATGTTTGGGGTTTGGGGTGTTACAACTTCCCCCACTTATATTTGCAGCATTCTCATTGTGACATGGTCCATTAATTATTCCCAGTAACAGTAGTTGGCTAGCAGCTGCACGCTTTGAGTGGCCTTTTCCTCCTATCTTTTTTTAGAGGTGGCTTCACCTCTCGGGTAGCCATTTCCACTATTAGAGGAAAATCAACTATAATACCATTTGTAACGTCCCCGATTTAGATCCCCGATCTGTTATCGAGGAAAACTGGACCTGACAACTTATTGGATTTGAGCTTGATTTGACCCGTTGACAACTACTCAAAATGCTTAAGCCTAAGTTGTCAAATAGTAATTCCCACCACTTATAACCAACTTTGAAACTTCGCGAGTTTCGGATGTGGGACTATGTTTTGGCTTGAGGTATTACAAAAAAATAATTTCCTGATATGTTGTTTCATGTCCCAGGTAATTTGTACCCACTTAAGTGGTTTGGTGGTAGTGCAGTGTGCCCACCACCCAAATGACCAGGGACCAAGGTTCAAATCCCACCGTTATGTGGGTTGCTTTAGGTAGTTGACAACCAGCATAAACAATAGTCGAATCTTTCAACGTAAATCTGAACAAGAATCTATGTAGTCGATCCTACTTATAGTGGGAAAAGGTTTCACCACACCATATCCCAGGTTTAGTAATTCCTCTCCAGAGAATAATTTCAGAAACAACATCTTCAATGAAAGAAAACTAAAACAAGTAGGAAACTGTCACATAACATACCATGGTATATATGTTTATGACTATCAACTGAAGAATTAAAACATCATTTCCAAATAATTTAAACTGCATGATTTTAATTGCTGATGCTGGTACTGTTTCACCAACTTAGAAAAGGATGTGCCAGTATGGCTGAGAAATACTAAAATGTTTTAAAATGACAAAAAGTAAAGATTTTATATGAACTTTCAAATAGTTTCGAGATGCACAATAACGACCACAACAAGCCTTTTTCCACTTTTTAAGTGTTAGCTCCATGGATTCTTTGCTTTGAACCAGTTTAATCTTGGTCATATCCGGGCTTGAATCCAAAAAAACCCATTTTCTTTTTAATAGTTTTCCCGGACTAACCCTCTTGCGAGGCTCTTCTTTTAAACTTGAGCATTAGATAGCCTTCTGATATTCTCTTGAACGTAGGTTTGTAGAAAACCTTAAAACGTTCAATCACATATGTTACACAGGCTTTTTCTGAATGGGTACCAGCTCCAGCACTAAAAACCTTGATGCTGAAGATAATGTAGACAAAAATAATACTTTCATAGTGTACACAATTTCATGGCCTCAAATTTCAACGAAATTCGGTCGAATTTCTGTCGAATATCGATATCCTGTCGAAATCGAAATTTGACCGAAATGGCCGAAATGACCGAAATATGAGGGCCCTAGTACAAAAAATGACCGAAAGACCAAAATTTCGGTCGAATTTCGATCGAAATTCTTTTTGCTCGATCACCGAAATGGTGACTGAAACCGACATTTAGGACCTTGCAAAATTTATTTCGTCTAACTACTTGACATGTTCATAACGAAGGTTAAATCATTATGAACCAATTCTCCCATTAGCATCCAACCCCGGCCTAAAGTGGTATACCTTTACTTAACCTTGCGTAGCCATGAATGTAATAAATGTGCGGTGACATACTATGAACACTTGATCAATTAAATGAAACTATTAAGCAAGATTGCAAAAGTCAGTACTCGGTACTCGGTCGGCCTGGTCACTGACTAAGGATTAATCGGTGGTCGGACGACTAATCGGATTTAGTCGGACTTTAATCGACTTTGATTTTTTTGATTATTTTAAATATATAACTCATTTTTATGCATATGTTTACATATATTTTGTATATTTTTATACTATCATAATGAAATAAAAGAAATAATTGAATTTAAATAAAACATTAAGCATTTCATAATAAGTTTGCTTTTAAAAAAAGAAAAACATAAAAAAAACTAAGCAAAAATTGACTGACTAGTGTGCCTGGTCGGAATTAGTCAGTACTCGGTCGACCACCCACTGACTAGGCTAATCGGACCTACTAGTCGGGCCAGTCGGGCGACTGTTACAACACTGCTATTAAGGACTAAATATAGAGTCATTATCAATTAATTGATAATCCTAAACTCCCCGTAGCATCCAACTCGAAGCCCTAGCCTTAAGTGGAAGACGATCACTTAACCTAAAGAAGTCACACATATAATAAATCTGCAGTGACATGCTACAGACACTTTAAACGATCTAATCAAACAAAGTAACATGCTATATACACTTTAAGCAATTTAGCCAAACTATTAAAATGTCTTGCAACTATATAATTGTGGACTTGCCTTTTGGGTTTAAATTTCGAACACGGATGTTAATATAGAGTAAATAGTTATAATATAATTAATGACATGGTTTATAATCCATCCATTAAAAGATTTTTCATGTTTATGTAAATTATTAACACAGAGAAATAAACAATGCAAGTCAAAAGTGGGGAACAGGAGTGGTAGTAGTGGCATGCTATTGGCATCCCCTGGATGCAAGCATCATTCCGGTAACACAGTTACACAAGGGCGCGCCAAACAACATGCCATCACCATCTTTGGAAGACGTTATTCAAGGTGTATCAATATTAGATACGTTGTAGGCAAAACCGATATTGGTGGTGCTACTGGCATGCCGATATATTCGAAGTTGTACAAGTCCATGCAATCCAACTTGACCATGTTCTGCTTTTCTGTCTTCTTGAAGAACACAAAAATCTGCATAAAGTATGCGAGGTACTTCCTTTGTAGTTTTACTAACAAACAGTATGTCCAAATGCATATTGGGAATATGCAGCGCAAAGAACGATTTGGATCTCATTAGAATGACTTGTTACTCCTTCCATGCAACCATAACTATCGTTCATTCTGCTACAGTTATTTGGTGTCACCCTAAACTTAGTTTATATCGAGTAAAGTCTGACTTGCCCGGTGATATTGCACATTGCTACCGATGAGGCGATGATCCAGTCATTATCCTTCATATCACACGCCAGATCAATACACCTCCACATCGAATAGAGCAGAAATACTAGCGCCAACGAGAACAAAACTGTCAATGAGACCACCTGTAGCTTCTCAATCTGAAGTGTACACATCATCAACTTGTAGCAATCTCATACAACAATAAACTAGATATTCAAACCTGCATGAAGCATGTATGAAAAAGGCTCCAATCTCGAAGGATGATGTTCAAACTTGTATACGAGTCCTCAACACAATCAAAGAAGCCTTCAATCACCAAAAAACACTCTTGGCAGATGACATCAACATACATCACGGATGCGTAGAGCTGTTTTTCACAAACCAACCCTAGATCGAATTGGCTCATATGCCACACATCAGATTATGGAAAGAATCCAAACATATGGTAACGATTGCGTGGAAATTCCTCCACCATGAACTGTGTGTGGGGTGTTGGTATATGATCTAGGGAACTGGAATAAATGGATCTACATCCAAAATTCTAGTCAACAGTACCTGTATTCGTCTGTGTTTGCAAGAGTATTTTCTTGTCTGCAATTGTATCTCTTTGTACAATAGCATGAACTCACGCCAACATATATGTGGTTCACCTTCTCACCCCCATGTTGAAAAGGACATGGTTTAGTTTTATGTGGTTTTTATGGAGAACAGTATCCGACCAATAATTCAAAAGTTTCCTTTTCTTGACCATGCAACATTTTGGCATATGTACATTAATATGCTCCTTAATAGAATGGGTGGTTTCCCGTCGAATCTTTTGTTCATTGCTTTTGTACTGGGATCCGTCACTCCAGCGAAATAGTTGACTTGACGCAGACGTTTGGGTTTGGTAATGTTCTATTTAGCAACAATTTTAATGCCAAAATGCGGGTTCTTTGGTAAGAATCTTAATTATATATAGTTTACAAGTGACTGTATTGTTTGACGAGAGATCGAATCTTTTTATCGGGTGTCAGATGGTCGGAAAACCAGAGCCCCAATCAACTTCTGGCGCTCTCTCTATGCGCATCCTAATATATCTAGTAAACTATGAACATTCATGACATGTTTAATATGCATATTATTTGATTCCTTACTGTCTAACTTCAGGGAAGCGAAAGCCTCCAAAATGGCTGCACAAGCAACGAGGGAGAGGAATCTGATCAGCGGCTGCCCAGCCCGTTCTCCGTTCTTGAAGCTTGTTTTTCGGGTGAAAGCTGCGAGTCCTCTGAAAGCTCCAGTAGCATCATTGGTAAGAAAATTCAAATGAATGGTTGGATCTTTTACATTACATAGAATCGGAAAGAATCCAAAGTTCATCTCGGATATTGCCTTCTCATAATGTGTGGATGATCATTGTCTGTCAGGGCAAGACCAAGATGGTATCGACTTTGCACTACTGAAGGAACTTCAATGTGGTGGAGACGATCAGGAGGTCGATTACGTGAGAGAGATATTGTTGGCTTCGATGTTCCAACCCTTCGAATCAGTCTACTGCAATTCAGAAATTACATTAGATCCTCGCATCTATGACCAGCTTGAGGTCAAGAAGAGCCTGTCATCGACCTGCGAGGGCATGGATGGCAGTCTGAAGAGGAGGTTGTTATTCGATTGTGTCGGTGAATGCTTGAGCCTAAGACGCCGCCCCCTCCTCGGTGCGTGTTTCAGGTCATGGGTCAACGGGATCGGAGGGCTAACAGGGGATCAAGTTGCGATGGACGTCCACAAGGAGATCGTGATGTGGAGAAGCATGGAGAGCTGGATGGTGGATGAGATCGTGGAAAGGGACTTCTGCAGGCATCTTGGGAGGGGTGTTGACATCGAAAGTGACACGTACGAGACCGGAACAGAGATCCAAGATGTGATACTGACCACATTGATCGATGAGACGATTGCTGAGCTGCTACTGGTCCGAGAGCCCAAGTATGTTTCGTTCTTGCAATCTCCACTGTTCGAATAGAAGCTGAGATGATTTGCCAGTGCATTGTTTTCTAGAGATGGTAGGCCTTCTTTTTCGCCTTGTGTAATATGCCACGTCTTGTGCTATACGACATCGAATGATGAATCGCATCTCGAGTTCTCCATTTTTATTACATAAATGATCTTACCATGGCATAGTCACATCTAAGAAAGATGGCGACATGAGAACTTAAATGTGTCTCTTTTATATGTAATTTTTACGCAGTCGGATTCTTTGTGTTTACACCTGCAAAGATTATATGTTTCCTTGTATGCCCCCCACTTTTGTTTGATGTCAATATTTGAGAGATATATGAATTAATTACAAGTCTTCTTTTTATATTACATAAATATACTCAATATTTTTTCTAAAAATAAATAAAAATATAAAACCGGTTACTTGTTAATGATGCTATGACCGGTCGGATCTTAAATCTGTTGTCAGCGTGATAAGAATATTCCTTTTGTTCATTAATACGAATGATTCATAAAAAAATAAATGATAATACTCGTGTTCATATTTCTATCTGTATCTGACCATTTGCATCATTGGGGGTAGGATAGTACATAAGATTATATGTCCGACATAGTGAGCGCTTGATTTTTCCAATACATACTTCCTTTTAATCATACTCTTCACTTTGAACTTTAGAATTACTGATCAACAAAATAACCAGATTTTAAATTTAAATCCGGATTAGATTACCTCCTGACTTATAATTAAGAGATTAGTTCCTGACTTATAATTTAGATGGTTCGAGCTTTAATTAACCCCATAAGATTTGGGAGCTATATCATGATGCTAAATAAAGAAACGTTGACATAGCTTAGTAATCCGATGGAATTGGACATCGGGATTGGGAATCATTGACATCCATTTGGGCATTTAAATGATAGAAAATATGGAGATGGATTATCTTATCTCGGCATAAGGAATCGAACATCGGCATAGCGTATCCTAAGTCGACGCATATCAAAGGAGATTGATCAATTTCTGAGTCAGTAACAACTCAGCTTTGTATAGACTAATCATGAATTTACTTCTAACAGAGATTTTTTCCCAAGATTGGAGTAGCGAACCTTTGTCCCACATCGTCTAGAATCGAAATTTTCAATGTGCTTTAAATAATCTATAGAGGAAAGTTCAACGCCGAGCTTGGCGACGCAAGCTTGTAACCCAAGTGGGGTCAACAAGGTGGGCTTTTGGATATGGTAATCGTTCAGTCTCTATTAGCCCTGAATCTCGTCTCGCCCGTTCCATGACTGGAGTTGGACACTGTGACGCGAGTTATGGCTCGTGCTGCACTGTCCTGTAGCGAGGAAGGCAACGCGTTGAGTTGGCTCTGTGGTTCGGGCATATGCTCGGGGCTGCAATACCTCCATTAAAAAAGGCGGGACGCATATGCTTCCCTTCCCTCTCTCGACATTGGAAAAAAGGATAACGAGATAGCTTCAGGGTCTATAATAGAGTGCTGTTTCCCATAAACACCCATTTTTTAGATTCTCCTTTCCAATAATTTCTAATTTTAATCGTCGTTTTTAATATTATATTTAATTCGCGCAAGTTATCACTCCAAAGCTAGAGCATTGTCAGCATTCGAAGGCCCTATGAAAATCTCCTCCGAGAAATAAACTTCAGCAGATCCAAAATTTCTATGATAGGCATTCTCAGTTTCGTGTTTTTCCTTCAAAAAGCAGAAGAAATTAGGCAGGATAACCTTCTGAGAGCTTGTGTTCTCCTTTATAATATATGGATCACTAGATGCCATGCCATGTTCAGATGCCATGCCATGTTCAGATGCCATGCCATGTTCAGATGCCAGTAGTTTTAGCAGATCCAGTCCAGAATCAAACTGTGCGGAAACCAAGGTACGCCGTCTCTTCACAGTTTCTTCTTCTTGAGGGAGAACGAGAGAAAAACGAGAGGAGAGATGGAGAGATGGATGGGGGCTCCCATTAGGCGAGCTCGTTCAGATCTATGGCATTCTCCTCCGAGTAGGAGGTTATTTATAGGGCGTCACCCTCGCCACGTCCGTCCTTCATCCTTCACGCCCAAACAGTTAGGGTCTCCGTGAGACCCTACCTTGCCGCAACCGTCTCTCGTTGGTCACGGCGGCCGTTCTACATCTCCCACTTGATCGAAGTGGTCAATAATATATATACTCCCACTGTTCATGTTGTAACGTCTAAAATTTTTTGGGGGTGTTTTGAAAATAAGGATATAAACAAATAAAATAAAATGGCACAAGTGCGTTGCCGTTAAAAAGGAAAAAAATTGAAATTTATCCATAAAAAGATCAAATATAACAAATCAAGGTATACAATTATAATATTAAAGCCGTTGAAACGGCAGGCACAAGATTGTGCGACCCATTCAGAAACGGCTTTCCGTTTCTTTTTCTAATTATCACATCTTTTAGTGCATTATCGCACTCCCTAATACTAATTCATAGAGGCACAACTTGCGAGCCTTCTATATAATTCCAATGTATGCGTCTTTTCCCTTCCGAGATTTCCAGCCAAATTTCACCATCTCCATCTGTGTTCGTTACTTTTGATCCCACCATGTTGATTGTTGCGGGCTGTGTTGTGTAAGGATTGTATCAGGGACTGTCACGAGGTAGAAGAAGAGCGTCATCAAATCAGTATTTTTCTTTTGTCAGACATGGATTTATAGGGGTTGTACATTCATGATAGAATCACGATGCCTGTCTTCTCTAAGTTTTTTCTTTTTTTTCTTTAAAAAAATCTACATTATGATCGAATGGGTAGAACATTTTATTGATCTATAAGATTGTACAAATCATATGATTCGAAGAATAAGGTTTGGTTATCTCTATTTTGGATTTATCTCCTTTCCAAGATATAACTTCACAGAAATCAGAATTGTCCCATTTAATCTAGATTACACAAAATCGAGTTGTTGTAAGGAGCCATATCAAGAACCATGAGTCTTAAAAAAAAGAAGCTATTTAAATTTATCATAAAAAAATGTACACAAGTTTTATGGTACACCCGTTAATCCTTTCACCCGTTAATCCCTACTTTTTTTATTTTTAACAATATTTAATATGTAAGTTCATCTAACATGGAATCGATCCTCTGTTACTAACTTTTTTTGCTATTTTAGATAGTTCACTTTACCGTTTAAGTCAAGTCCTATAAATTATTCAGCCAACCGGTCTCTTCCGGATAATGCTATTGTAATAAGTTTTAAATAAATTGTGACTTTGTATTTTTTAAAAAATAGACCCGATTGTCACGAATGCTTGGTTTACACCTTATGAATTTGATAGGATTATGGAGTTTAAATAAATGAATGCCAAAAAAATGAGCAAGAGTTTTTTTTACGGTTGGGATTTCAAGCAATAGGATCAGAGATATTATGTCTTGTACATCGTGTTAAAATACATCTCTTTTATTTAGGTGCTAACTAATTTCCATCAACGGAGAAACATAGTGATCTATCCTTATCGTTTTGAAAAAAAGGTATGTACATTAATTTATGTCTCATACCATTGTCATGTATACCCCACATTCTATTTTATTGGTTATTGCAATGGAGTTTTTATAATATCTCGTTGAACTTCTTTGATTATATCTCTGTATTACAACTTTAGGTAATTAGATGCTAAGTTGATATTTAGACATAATGCTTATCTATGGATTAGTTGTAAAAAATTACAGAGATAGATACATATATATAGCTTAATTTGCATTTTTGTCCAAATATTTTTATTGAAAAATAAGTTATTGTTTTTGACACCACCATTGTGCGTGAGTAGACATTGTTCATTGTTAGTCCATTAGAGACTTTGACCTGATCGGGTGCCGCGCGGACGGTTAGTTCCGCCAATTGACCGTTGTAGGCGGGTAATCCTACACTACTTCCAAACAATTTACTGCTACGGCGGTTGACTCAGTACTGATGTCCATTGCATTGGGGTTTGGATAGGAGACCTCGTATTGATATTTGTTTTAGTTTAAAAATTTTGATTTAATGGAACGGTGTGGATTCTATCCAAGCTCGGTCTGTCCGGTGTCAGCAGATGGTATTGATTTATATTTGATATGGATCTTGATATTATGGTCACAAATTTTCTGATATTCAGAAATTTATTGAATTGTCATTGTTATCCCATGGTGATTGGCATAATTGAAAAAGTCTTATTATAGTTAATCGTTTATTTATTGATTTATATTCCTTATCATATGGAATTGTCATCGTATTTTTCTTTACTACTCATTGTATATGGTTATGATGGCATGTCTCATAAATTATTGGTGCATACTTAGTCAAATTCGTTTGACTAATATTGATTTATAACCTTGCAGCTTAACGGAGGACGAGGTTGGGTTGCTCAGCTAAATTAAGGAGCCATTGCTTTATCCTAATTCATTAAGATTAATGTATGGGAGTTATTGATAGACTTATTTAATTTCATTTGTAGTTCACGCTTGATAAGTCTTTTATTTATTGGTTAAGTTCCTTTATTCTTCCATCATTTATGGCACTCTGAATGCTATTTATGGATTATTGAGTTAATTGTGTCTCGCTCCTGGACTCGAAAAAAATTCATTGTTTTGGGATGCTTTCGCAACTTTTCCCATGTTTCGAGGTCCGGGACGTGACAACGTGGTATCAGAGCCAAATTGAAGATTAGAGGAATATTATCCAATTTTAAGATGATTTATAATATTTATAGATTATGTTTAGAATAGTTGACTAATTGATCGTCACTATTCGTAGATGTTGACCGTCTCGAACCGTAAGCAGAGTCGTCGCTCCATGGATTTGACAGCCCAGAATGCCAAATTAATGAAGACGGTCGAGAAGCTCTCCCAGCTGATTCGTGATCAAGTTAATCACCACTAGAGTAAGGACAGGGATCAGAGACGTCACGAGAGGCGTCTTGAAAAAGAAAGGCGTCTTCATGAGGAGCGCCGGGATGAAGTCACCTTTGAGAGATTCTTAAAGGTGAACCCCCCTACCTTTGAAGGTGTAGTGGATGCTGAGGTAGCAGATCGATGGCTGGAGGAGATAGAAAAATTGTTTAAGCAATATATTCCGATGCACTTGCAATTGATTAAGGAGCAATAGTTTATTAATCTGAAGCAGGGAGATCTGAATGTTGCTGAATATAACAACAAGTTTCATCATTTATTGAAGTATGCTCCCCACCTTTGTCCATATGAGTATCGGATGACTCAGAAGTTCATTGAGGGACTTCACCCTGCCTTAAGATCGAAGGTTCTTTCCAGCATGCCGAAGACCATGGAGGATGCCCTAGCAAGTGCTACCACCATGGAGCGAGATTTCTTGCGAAGAAAGGAGGAGAAGTCGTGCAATGATCGGAAGGATCGATTTGGAAGAAACAAAAATTTCAAAAATTCTCAGAAGCAGAAGCAAGCCTCCAAGTCAGGGCAAAACAATAGATTTCCTGAATGCTCTTTCTGTCATCATTTCCATCCTGGAGAATGTTATCTCAAGAATGGCCAGTGCTGAACTGTGGAGAGAAAGGACACTTTGTTCGTGATTGTCCGAAGCCTAGGAAGCAACCTGCAACTCAAGGACAAGATCAAAGGCCAAAGGTTTCGGCACGAGTATATGCTCTCACCACTGGAGATGATGCTGCTAAGGAAGACAAAGTCATCGAAGGTACTCTTCTTATTGCTAATTTGCATGCGAAGATTCTTTTTGATACTGGTGCTACACATATCTTTATTTCTGATGCACTAGTAAAAAGAATGGATGCCAAACCAAAACTTTTTGATATTGATTTGATGGTTATCACACATACTGGGGGAAATGTAAAAGCATTGGAGTATATTCAAGATGCTCCATTGATACTTGAGGGTCATGAGCTATCTAGTGACCTCATCGTCATGAAGATGACATATTTTGATATTATCCTTGGGATGGATTGACTTTTCCGATATCATTGTAATATTTATTGCTGTAAGAAAAGGGTGATCGTTGCAAGCCATCAGTTCCCTGGGATCGTTATTAAAGGGCATGGTGCCGTCCCTGAGCAGTGTATTATTTCTGCCATGAAGGCACATCGCATGATCTTGAAAGGGCAAGAAGCCTATCTTACCAGTATTATAAGGGTTGAATCATCAACCGTATCGTTATCTGAACTCAAATTGCCTGGACCTCCACCTCAGCGGGAGATTGATTTCACTATTGAGTTGGTTCCTGGAACTTTACCAATATCCAAGGCACCATATCGCATGGCTTGGGATTTATCAGGCACAGTGTATCACCATGGGGTGCACCTGTTTTATTTGTTAGAAAGAAAGATGGATCACTTCGCTTATGCATTGATTATCGACTGCTGAATCAGGTGACTGTGAAGAATAAATATCCGTTACCACAGATAGATGATTTATTTGATCAGCTCCAATTAGCAATGATCTTCTCGAAGATTGATTTACGATCTGGCTATCATTAATTGAGGATTCAAGAGGAAGATATCTCGAAGACTGCTTTTCGAACACGCTATGGGTATTACGAGTTTTGTGTGATGCCCTTCGGATTGACTAATGCTCCTGCCGCTTTTATGGATCTTATGAATCGGGTCTTTCGACCATTCTTAGATCATTTTATCATTATTTTTGTTGATGATATTCTTGTTTATTCTCAGAGTACTGAGCAACATGAGGAGCACTTGAGAATCGTATTGGAGACTCTGAGGCAGAGTCAACTTTATGCTAAATTCTCTAAATGTGAATTCTGGTTGGAAAAGGTCATGTTCCTTGGGCACATTATTTCCAAGGATGGGATTTCTGTAGATCCAGCCAAGGTTGAGACAGTCGCAGAATGGAAGCAACCGTAGAGCGTGACAGAAATTAGAAGCTTTCTTGGTTTAGCAGGATACTATTGTAGATTCATTCGTGATTTCTCAAAGATTTCACTTTCCCTGACCGAGTTGACCAGGAAAGGGATAAAATTTGAACGGTCTTTTGCATGTGTGCATAGCTTCCAAGAATTGAAGAGGAGGTTAACCACTGCTCTTGTCTTGACTTTACCTTCTGGTTGTGGAGGTTTTGTCATCTACACTGATACTTCCCTGAATGGTTTGGGTTGTGTGTTGATGCAGAATGAAAAAGTTGTAGCTTATGCTTCAAGGCAACTAAAGATTTATGAAAGGAATTATCCTACGCATGATCTAGAGCTTGCTGCTGTGGTGTTTGCGTTAAAGATCTGACGTCACTATCTTTATGGTGAGAAATTTGAGGTCTTCTCTGATCACAAAAGCCTCAAATACATCTTCTCTCAAAAAGACTTGAATATGCGGCAAAGGAGATGGATGGAATTTCTTAAAGACTATGATTTCTCTATTGCTTACTGATAAACGTAAAAATCGGTGATCCCAAGTTCCACACAAGGCGGGAACTCAGTCATTGAGTTGACCACACGAAATCCGGATTCAATCAACAATTAACCCACAATAAATATCAAGCAATGACTAGCAAAAATGTGGAGTTAAAATTTATTATAACTCTACATGTAAATGTCTATAGGTGTAAGCACAAGTAGATGTCGAACACTGGGAGGCGAATGGTTGTGTGGTGGAGATGAATCCATATTATTCAATTCAATGTTCATGTCCAATTCTTTCTTGTTTTTGTGGGTTTTTAATTTTTAATTTTTTTATTTTTATTTTTATGATTTTTATTTTGTTTTTATAATTTATAATTTTTTATATTTTCTTTTTATATTTTGAATTATAATATATATATATATGTATAAGAGAAGAGAGAGAGATAATATATGGATACATATATATATACACATAAATACTCCAAATTTATTGGATATAATATTTTTTAGGCTTTTTATATTTTTCTATTTTTTTGTTGTTTTTCTAGGATTTTTCTATTTTTTATGCATTTTTAATTCCAAAAATATCCCAAATAAGGGCTTAAATATATAGGACGAAAATAATTTGGGTTTTAAAATTATAAAATAAGTCTCAAAATTACTTAAATGAATTTTAATATGTAAATAATAATATATAAATAATTATAAAATAGGAAAACACATTTTTGGTATTTTTGAAGGGTTTTTATTTTTTTAGGATTTTGGAGCTTCTTGAAATTTTTTTATTTTCTTTTTCTATTTTTAGGATTTTCATTTTCCGGACTCAATAGATATATAAATACATCATACAAAATATTTTTGTAATTTTTCAAAATGTTTTTATATTTTTTTGGTATTTTGTATTTTAAACCAGGCAAAAATGGCTCCTTTTTCATTTTTAATAAATGGATAAAATGCTTAAAAATGCCGAATAATTATGTGACGTGAATCAACATGGTTGGGGGCATCTATCCTAATTTTTGTAGATTTTTAGGAGCAAGATAGGTATTTCTAATAAATACATGAAGCACATAAACAATACACATCCTGGTAGGGGCATAAATGCAATAAAAATAACATGCAGTGTCCACAATGCAAATATCCCAATAGTATAAATGTTTATTTAAAATTTAATGATTATTTTACAATGAACAATATCCGCTAGGGTTACATTGCAAAATGTACGCGCCTCACGTGGGACTGCACGTGAGGTGCGGAAGGACCCAAGTGCAAATACCATAAATGTAGGGGGCCCTATCCAAAAATTCCATTTTATTTTACACTTGATATTTTATTTACAGTATTACAAACTAAATACAAAAATCGGGGGGCTAGATATGAAGTTTACCCCTTAAGTGCGCGCGATCCGACGGTTCTTCGTTCTTCACTTGACACGCGGCGCCCATCCAACGGTCGATACCGCTTCATCGATGAACGCACGAGATTAGATCTCGTGGATGAGATCTACGGTAAGGGCTTCGTTCCATCGGACGGTTGATCTTCGAACTGAGGGTCTTCTCCATCCAACGACGAGGAGGGTACGAGGAAGAGCAGGGGAAGAACTCACCGCTGACGAGTTTCTCCCGGCGAGATATCCTTCCCTTGCCGTTCATTGTTGCTCCAAAGGGTCTGAAAACCTTCCTGGCAGGTTCCTCTATCCACTGGAGGGCGAAAAGGGGCTCGACGTCGACCAGAAGTGCTACGCGGGGACGGGGGAGATGAAGCATCCCAGGCATCTCCAGCGGGCTTGGCAGGTGTCTCCTGGTGCCTATCAATGCACCTATCCTGCACAGGAATAAAATATGGCTCGAGGCGGTCCTCCTCGATCGGAAGTGAAGCTGTGAGCACGCAAAATGGAGGTGGGCGGCGATGCTCCGGCGAGGTGTAGGAGGTGAGCATCGATTCACAGATATAGGGAAGATCTGGTTGGATTTAGGTGAGATGGAGATGGAGAACATGAAGAGGAGCGAAGGCGAGGTGAGATGGGGGTCGGAATACGGTGGGATCACAGTGAAAGGTTCGCCGGAGCGGAGCTCCAACGAACTACGAATCGACCATTCTAAGCTAAGTGACTAACTTAATCGCTATACTAATAACATAATGAAATGCTGAGGATAAAATATACCTAAAATAACTAAAAGGCGCAGCTCGAACTTGGCTGTTTGGCCAAGGAGCAGGACCTCCGACGAGCGACGGCCGTGGGTGCAACCTCCGCCTCTTACGACCGATTCAAGGCGCCGGAGACCTCCTCCTGTCATGAGGAACGCCTCCAGGACCGAATACGAGGAGGGGAATTGGATAAAGGCTGACCAAAATGGAAGAGGAGGCGGAGGATTTTTATTTATATACATGTTATGCACCCTTATTGACCGAGCCATTGGCAGAGCTACAAGCTATGTACAAGGGAATAAACGAATGGGCGTGGATGTACAATGATCAGAGAACGTTTCATCTGAAAGAAGAATCTGCAATTGATGGACAAGACGCCCATGAAAAATGCAAGAACATCGGGGATTTGCTAGGTCTGACGGGTCAGACATGCGGATGGGTGATGAGCCGAAAAATGAACAACTACTTAATCCGAGGTAGGTAGAAATAATCTCAGGTCGTTGAAACCCAGATCGAGCAGAATCGACAAATCAAGAAAAATTTATTTCAGAACCACCAATCAAAGAGAAATCAGACAATAAAAATAAGGAAGCGGTCCTCGCTAAATGATTAACCTGGTATAGCACCCAAGGTCGGACTGAGGAAGCATGAGTTGACCTCGCGGCCTACGAAGTAGTCAAGATCAAAAAAGAAAAGAAAATATATTTTTGGTGGGTTTTTATATTTTTTAATGTTTTTGTATTTTTGATTTAATAATAAAAGGTAAAAACAAGCAATACTCAACAATTTACTTAATCAACCAAAAATGCTCCAAAAATTCAAACAAAAATGTTTTTATGTTTTTTTTATGTTTTTGATGAATTTTTCAGATTTTTTATATGATTTTCTAAAAATCAAGAAAGGTGAAAACATGGAATCACTGTCCAGCCAGACTTGAAAGGTCCACTAAAAAATGTAAAATGGACCTATAAAAGTCTAGAGGTAATTTTTATGAAAAGTATAAACAACAATTAACATTCAGCAAAAGAGTTTGTATTTTTTTGATTTTTCTAGAATTTTTTAGAATTTTGAGTTTTTTAGGTTTTTGCAATTTTAAGGGTTTTTATATATCCAAAAATCACGAAAAATGGAAAGAAATTCAAAGACACTAAAACTAACTTACACTAATTTTTTTGTAATTTTTAAAAGAGTTTTTCTATTTTTCTTTGATTTTCTAATTCAGACAGTAATAAAAATCAATGTTTTTGAATTATTAAAAATATCAAAAAGCCTAAAAAATGTACCAAAAATTTAGGAAAATTTTTACACTGTGGCAGGAGCCACGTGTCCAAGTTTCACCTAATTTGGATTTAATTTGCTATTTTATTCAATAAAAACAAAGGCTCACAGTGCACAGGGACCTAAATGCAAGAAAAACTATTCCCAGGGGCTAAACAATAACAAGCAAATAAAGCTCAGGGCTTCTTGTGCAAAAATCCCACAAAAACGCGTGCGATGCACGTGTGTCAGACACGGAGGGGCATATATGTAAATCCTATTTATAAAAATGCAAACAATAACATCCAGTATACATGATAGAAAGTGCAAAAAGACCAGATCCTCACATGTCGATGCACGTGGTATACACACACAGTGACTATAATGCAAATACAGTAAACACAGAGGTCCGATATGCAAAATTTTCTAAATAAAAACAACGGAATAAAATATTTACAGGGCTATGCTACAAATGCAGAAAAAAGAGGGGCCTAAGTGCAATTACCCCTTACTAAAGCGGACGGTCGAAGAGGTGCCATGTGGATGATCGGGCGGTGGAGATGCGCTGATGCCTCTTTGAAGAACTCGGGCTCTGATCTGACGGACGAGGGGTTGCCACGTGTGGATCGGACGACTAACGAACGAGGGCACCCCTTTGTCAGGATAGACGGTTCGGATCAAGCCTCAGACGGATCTGACGGTGGCTGGAGCTCCTCAAATAGACGGATCGGATCGAATCTGGAGCGTCGGGGCTGATCGGACGACGGAGGAGGATCCTCCAAGAACTGCTCGCCGGCGAACTTCGCCGGCTCCGTGCGCGCGATGGGGACCTCCTCTTCGGCTGCGGGGATGTGGAACGTAATCGCCAAGGTGATCCGCAGCTGATGCACTCCTCCGATGAGGCCGGGGGGTTCCGAGGAGCTCCTGCAACGAGGGCGGAGCTGGGCCTCTGTGCTCAATCGACTCGACCCTCAGATGGGTCGCTTGGATATGCAAAATACCACAGAAAGGCTCCTGGGTCGAGGGCAAATTGCCTCGACCCGTCAGTGGGTGGAAAGGGTGGTCGGGTGCGTCGATATGGGTGACCTCCGGTGAGGTGACGACGGAGGAGATCGAACCTCGGTTCCGGGGCAAACCAAGGGGAATGGCTGGGTGAAGAATGTGAAGAGAAGTCTCGCGAAGGTGACGGCGTAGTCCGATGATCGAATCAATGAGCGAAATGACGTGAATCGGTCGGCGACGGCGGAGAACCAATTTGGGCGAAATGGGAAATTAGACTACGCTAGAGGGTATCGGAGTTACCTAGTGGCTGGAGTCGACTGTGGATGAGCTCCCGGAGCTCTGGGGGTTGTCGCCTCAAGGAAGCGTCGGATTTCGAGGCTCGGCGCACCTCACGGCAGCGCACGATGACGATGGTCGTCGGATCGATGGCTGGAGGCTCCCTCTCCTCTCTACAACACCCTCCTCGCACAACTATCACTCTGGGGAAGACGATGGAGGTCCTGGGACAAAGGGGCGAAGCCAAGGATGCGTGAAAAGGTGCGGCGGAGGTGACGCTATATACTGCTGCAGGTCCGAGAAGAAGGAGTCGGGTCCGACTTGGTGAAGCACGGACCCCAAGGCAAGGAGGCGGGCGTGGATCTCGGATGTAGCAAGAGTGATTAGGACCTAGGGTTTGGGTAAACGGAGGTCGGATCTGGCTTAGGTAATTAGGCGAAGTCGGGTCTGGAGCGAGATCCGCGGGCGGAAGGTCCAGGTGGGGGGGGGGGGGAATTGACCGGGGGTCAACATCCCCCGTGGACCAATTAGAAGCCCCTTTTAGTAATTATTTGGAAATTCAATTAAAAATAATAAATGACTTAATTTCGAAAAAGTTAAAACATGAAAAATGTTTATTTATTTGCAAATTAATTTTTAGTGATTTTTATTCATTTTTTTGAAAAATAAATAAGGTATTTACATTATATGCAGGTATATACATAAAAAGGAACTTTGATTTTTATTTTTAATTATTTATTTTTATACAATTATTCCAATTTTAAATTTTATTTATAACATAAAATTTGAAATAAAAAGGTATTTTTGTTTTATTTTTATGATTTATTTACATAGGTTAAATAAATACTTTTTATTAATTTTTTTCCTTTTCTTTTTATTTTATTTTTATTTTATTGGTTTTTATTTTATTTATTTACACCATGAAATAAGGATTACAGAAATATTTTTATTGGATTTTAATTATTTATTTACAAGGAGAAAATAAATAAGTATGTTATTCTACGTACATGATCTATATACTGGTGAGAGAGTTTTATTTCTTTTTGTTTTTCTTTTGTTTTTCCCATTTTTTATTTTAGTTTTATTTTTATGAATATGTACAAAATATAAGAAACACTTTTTAATTGTTATTTTGAGGAAAATAAATGTTATTTATTTACATGGGGATATGTACATGTATAAAGGACCTTATCTCTCTCTACTTGGGTTCTTTTGCGGTCAGGCCCATGTTGAGCCCTCTCTTGGAATTAAGTCACTCAATATTTATTCTAAATATTTCCCTCTTTTTCTTGTGTTTCTTTATTCCTTTATTTTGGCACAAAATCATGCTAATTATGCATATTTACATGATGCATGTATTTTGGCAATTTATGATATTTACACATATTTACATGGTGTTTTGCTCAAGTTTCTAGCTAAAATAAAGGAATAAAGAGTGATGAATTGGGATTCATCACCCCCCTATACTTTACTTTTGCTAGTCCCTTAGCAAACAGTTATTTGAAAAAGAAGTGCAAAAGAGAAAGGAAAAGAAAAAGAGGAGAAATCGAGGTTGATTATTAAACTTTCCTTTATTAAGTTGAAATATGGAACTCAGTCAGACCTTTGGATTATTAATTTGTCGGAACCTTAATTGGACTTAAGCTTAAAACTTAACATCCTCTAAGTTCCACCAATCTATGGTCAAGACTCCTCGATAAACCAGATCAGAACAAGTCTACATACACAAACTCTAATGACCATGAATCTTTCCTTGTATAGTGTAAGTGATATGTAGCTCCCCACCTCAGAAGTAACAAAGAAACAACCTCCCCCAACCTGGTAACTCTAATGCCTCGGTCTAGCAACTATTTCCTCGAGAAGCGGGGTATTCCCTTCTAAGTTCAAGTGCAACCGGCTCAAGAAGAGGGGGAAGAAGAGAATGGACCATGACCAGTGTAGCCATGTATCCTTGGGAGCTCTAACCAGTGTAGCTGAGTCTCCCGCTGCAATCTTCATGAGATGGAACATGTATACCATAAGCTTTTGCTTTATTTGACCATATACACTCCGGTGGGATTATTAAATTTTCAATCCGACCCACCACTATTTTGGAGTTCTTTTCTTTTTGCACATTTTTTTTGTTTTTTTTGTTTTTTTCATGTGCATCTGTACAACATATCTACATGGTGCAACATATATACAAGGAGTTTTTCCTCTTGAGCCAGTAGACTATCCCTCTTTTGAAGCTTTATTGCAACCCACGGCTTCTGTCTTTAGACTTCATAACCACCAGACCAAGTTGAGACGCACTTCCTTCACTATAAGAAAAAGAGAGGTTCCGCCTAGAAGTACTACCCTCATATGCTACCCCAAGCCAAAGGAAACTGCCTCCTCACCACCTCATCCGTGGAGAGCTATGTGTAAGGTGCTGGTGCAAGTAAAGCCATTGCCTCTGAGAGTCATGCGTGTGTTGTTAAGTTCTCTACTTAGGCTCATCAAGATGACATATCCTCATAGCCTAGTGGACTCAAAGAATTAAGTCACAATGGACCTGAAAAGTCTCAATCCTAAGCCCTATAATGTTCCTCTTATTATTAGGTGGATTAAGGTCTTAACTAAGCTCCATTTGTCAATTTAATTCCAGGCCAGTTTAAATGTCAACTATGATTTGGAAAAACTGTGCAAGTATTTACAAAGATGCTATTTACGAATATGCAATTTACAAATATTTACAATTGTGCAAAATTTTCGAAAAATGTTTGAAAACATGGATGTATGCATGAATGCAAAGTTTTGCAAAATATTTACAAAAATTTACATAAGTCTTTTGCAAACTTTTTATTTTTCAAAACATTTTACAAAAATTTTGTACTATATACATAGTTTTGATATGAAAAATATTTACAAGCTATTTACACACAAAGATTTTTACAATCATTTGTACAAAAATAATTTGATAAATAAATAGGTATGTGCAAGAAGAATTTTATATATAAGGGAAAATTTTTTAAATTTTATGGATTTTTAGCCATTTTTATTTATTAACACACTCATACAAAGTGCGAGTTATGGCTAAAGTATATATGAAATATATACATACCCCTATACTTAGCTCGAACGATGTCCGCAGAGTGATCAAGAGCGATGAAGAAGACATAACTCGTGCTTAGTATAGGGAAGTGAAAAGGAATGGCTATAAACAAAGGCAAATCAAAGAATAGAGTAAAGAGGACTCGGTGTTTCCCCCTATACTTAGGATCAAGTAATCCTAAGTATAGCAAGCTGTACATGAAGGGAAATCCGAATGAAAGGAAGTACAGAGTCTACCCCCCCTATACTTAGGGTGAAAGAGCCCTAAGTATAGGCAGCAAAACATGAGTATAAATAATCAACAAAATACCTGAGAGTCCTACATACCCCCCTATACTTAGGGTAAAGTACACCCTAAGTATAGCATAATCATAAGATGAGAAAAGGAATGTGGGACTAAAGAATAAAGTGATATGGACAACTGGATCTATACAAGTCGGAAGAACAATGATAATCAGGCGTGAAATGCAATAGATGTGAGTCAAGAGACCACATCTCACGCAAAATGAATAGGGGCAACATCAACGACCCGCGGCTCATGATCTAGATATGGCTTGAGCTGCTGGCCGTTCACTCGAAAGGTAGCATCAGAAGACAACTCAGATATATCAATACTCCCATTGTCATGCACCTTTCTAACAAGATAATGTCCCTTCCATTTGCTCTGTAACTTCCCTGGAAATAATCGAAGCCTAGAATCAAACAACCATACTCTCTATCCTGGCTCAAACTGCTTGTGGCTGATATGAGAATCATGCCACTCCTTCACTCTCTCCTTATAATGTAGGCTATTTGAGAAGGCGGTATCACGAAGCTCCTCCAGGGCTGCTAACTCTGCCATCCTCTGATCTCTTACACTCTCTGGATCCAAAAGTATATCAGAGACTGCCCAAAGTAACCTATGTCTCAGCTCAACAAGTAAATGGCACCGCTTGCCATAAACGAGGCAAAAGGGAGATGTACCATAGGAGTCTTGAAAGACGTTCGATATGCCCACAAGATCGAGTCCAAAAGCTGTGACCAATCCTTTCGGTCAGGGAAGATGACTTTCTGCAATATAGTCTTGATCTCCCTGTTCGACACTTCAGCGAGACCATTCGTCTGAGGATGGTATGGAGTGGCAACTCGATGGTCTATGCTGAACTCGCTAGCAAGGGCCTTTACCTTGTCGTTGACAAAATGAGACCCCCCGTCAGATATCAACACTTGAGGTACCCCGAACCGTGAAATGATATTCTTCCTAAAAAATCTGCAAACAGTCCTAGTATCTACGGTTCGGGCGGGGATGGCCTCAACCCAACGACTCACATAATCCACAGCCAACAGAATGTACTCGAATCCCTGACTCCTAGGGAATGGACCCATGAAATCGATGCCCCATGCGTCAAAAACCTCACAGAAGTGTATGGGCTGCATCGACATCATATCACATTGTCTACAAGTGCCCATCTTCTGACAGTCAGTACACCTCTTCACGAACTCATCAGAGTCCTTGAAGAGAGTAGGCCACCATAGGCCGGATTGGAGCACTTTCTGTGCCGTTCTCCTCCCTGAGTGATGTCTCCTGCCTCGAGCTTGTGGCAGTAAGTAAGGATGCTGTTGTGCTCCTCCTGAGGAATGCACCTATGCCAGATACTATCCCCTCCCTCGTAGTAAAGGATGGGATCCTCCCAATGGTAAAACTTGGCCTTCGCGAGGAAGGTCTCAAGTTTCTGTCTGGGCCAATCTTGTTGAACTTTCTTGGCGACAAGATAGTTCACAATATCAGCATACCATGGGAGTGAGGCGATAGCAAGGATCGCCTCATCTGGGAAGGTCTCACAAATAGGGTCAATCTGCTCCGAATCCTCAAGATACTTCAATCGGGAGAGATGATCCGCCACCACATTCTTGACTCCAGACTTATCCTTAATCTCTATGTCAAACTCCTGGAGTAGAAGGATCTATCTGGTCAATCTAGCTTTGGCATCCTTCTTTGCCATGAGGTACCTGATGGCGGTATGATCAGTGTAAATGGTCACTCTAGATCCAATGATGTAAGATCTAAACTTATCTAGGGCGAAAACTATGGCTAGCATCTTCTTCTCAGTGACAGTATAGTTCCGTTGCACGACATCCAATGTACGTCTAGCATAGTGAATGACAAATGAGACTCCATCCCTCCTCTGTCCCAGCACGGCCCCCACGGCAAAATCGGAGGCGTCCGTCATGATCTCGAATGGGAGAGACCAATCAGGTTGTTGGAGAATAGGAGCCTCTATGACACAGTGATGAATCCACATTTCATCATCTTTATTCTATCATTTTGGCACCAAAAACCCTAGCAAATGCCGGTAAATAGCATTAAAACCATCATCTTAGCATCCATACATGTGCATTCAGATTGTGTATAAATCACTGTAATTAAGGCCAAAATTATAGAATAAATAAAGAAAAGAAAAAGAATAAAATATTGTAAATATTTTATGACCCAAAACCCCCGAGACCTAGGCATCTCGATGAATAGGTCGACAAGGAATAAAGTAGGGGGAGATAAGGTCAGAATCACAGAGAAAACACCTATACTTTTTACTCATTCTTTATTCATTTTGGGACCTATTTTTGGTTCCACTTTTTATACACCCAATAAAGAAACTTTGTACATGAAAGTTGTAGATAAATTAATAAAGAAAAATACAAAATTGATTTCACAGAAAAATAATGTACAGATAAAAAGTGATGGTCTGAATAAGAATCCAAAATCCCAACTTCCCAGACCCGTATCTCACAACTGACAACTCCAAATGCAGTATACTCACCTTTAATTGTATATAGAATAAAATAATCTAATTAATGGTGGTGGTTTCGCATTTGGCGGAGCTACGGTTTGAAAGTTGACTTTTGGACCCTCATTGTACACTTGTACTGAATAAAATATTCAATTTATTATTTATTCATTATTTATTCAATTTTATATTTTTATAATGTTGTAAATAATACTTATAATAATTATGTACATTAAAATAAGAATAAAAACCTAAATCAAAACAAAAATAAAAATACTTGTATAAATCCAATACATAGGTACTTTACCTATAGACATACCTATACTTAACACCTTTATATTTTATTTAATATACAAAACATATCAGAAAAATAAAAATAAAAATATATTTGTATACATAACAGTATTTTATCATTTTAGAAAATGCTAAACACAAATAAATAAATTAAAAACACAAAATAAAAATAAAAGTATTAAAATACATAGGTAATATACCTATATAAGGCTAAAAAGTGAACTTGTAGAAATATGTATCATAAAAATAAATAAAAATCATAATAAAATACTACACAAAATAACAAATAATTTTCATTTTATAACTTTAATTTAATTCGACTTATTTCTATTTTTAAATGAATTAATAAAACATTTTTTATTCTCTTTCTCCTGGTTGGTCCACGTGGACCAACCAGGAGCCAGCGACTGTTGACCAGCGGGTCAACAGTCTGTCTTCTTCTTCTCAGCCCGTGGCGCGCGTCGTTTTCCCCCTGTCTTCGCGCCTTTTTCGAGGCCACGCCGCTCATCCTCTGCGGCCGCTTCCTTCACGAAACCTCTTCCTCGATCAATCACCTCCATCGCCGACTCCTCAGATCTCCCCAGATCTGCTCGATTCGCTTGTGATCTTCCCTCAAAGTCACGCACTCCACCATCTACTTAACCAGACCCACCTCTTCCTCCCTCCGTTCGAACACCTTCGGTCCACCCTTCCTCGCTCCGCTAGTGCTCCAAGTCTTCCTGGAGGTGACAGCTTCAGCAGCATCCACTCAGCCATAGCAGAGGAAGTCGGAGGCGTCTCCAGTACCTCCCCCAAACCAGGCGGTCGAGGTAACCTTCCCTCCGATTTATATCGTTGAGGATGCCATCTCCCCTGTTTATTTTGCTTTAGTTAGCTTAGGTTCAGTCTAAGGATAAAAAAACCCCAAAAAAATCTCGAGTTTCCTCACTTCAATCACCGATTCACCTATTTGGCCGGAACGCATCTCCGGCCGACCATCGTCCCGACACTCCACACACCCCCGCTTCCATCCAGAGGTCCAGGCAGTTTGCCCTGGACCTCCTAATCGTTTTTGCAGGTCAAAGTTCTTCGATTCGCGCCTGGAGGCAATTTTGGGACCTCGCCGGAGCTCGCGGAGCCCCCCAGCTGCGCCGACCGCCAGCGAGTACCTCGGCCTTCGCCGTGGTGTTTTGAAGCCACCAGGAGACAGAGACAGACCTCAGGAGGTCGCAGCCCCATTTTGAAGCTTCCAGATCGTCGGAGGTCCGAGAACGAGCTCGGGGAAGTTCGCCCTCGCCGGCGCTCTTCCCTGTTCTTCCTCCGAGCTTCCCAGCCGACCGATTGGGGCACCCCTCCAGATCAATCAGCCACCGTCCGATCTCCATCTGCCTCAGCCGTCCGATCGTCATCGAAGCACCTAATCTGGACCGCTGAATCGAAGCGGTATCGGCTGATCAGGAGCGTCCACGTGTTTAAGTGAAGCTACATACGCCGTTGGATCGCGCCAGGCGTGGGTATTTTGCAGCATCACCCCCGCACCTTCTTGCATTTTCATTCAGTACTTAAAATTGCAGATGTAGTTTAAAAACTTCGGGACTTATTGCATGTCAACCCTCAGTATTTTGTAATATTACAAGGACACCCCTGCCAGGTCACGTGTGCTCACGCACGTGTCTTGGCAATTTTGCAGGGAACCCCCTCCGGGTTTGAACATTTATCTTCAGTACCTTAAATTCCATGTTTAGTATAATATTTCTTGGACATCTTGCATACTGAGCCCCCTAGCTTCTGATATTTGCAAAAATACCCTTCCCAGGCGCGTGCAAGTCACGCGCCTTGGTGGGTTAATTGCTCAAACACCCTTGCGGGTTTTGGTATTTAGACTTGATCCATTAAATGCAAGATACTGTTATATATTTTGTGGAAACTTTGCATGTTTGCCCCTGGATGTTGTGATATCTACACGTATACCCCTGCCAGGCCTTATTAATATTTGGAAGCTTGTTCTAATTATTTAAAATACCATTTAGCCTCCTAAAAATCCACAAAAATAGGATTAAGTCCCTGTTGCATTGTAGATTCACACTACATTTTTGCATTGCATATTTATTGCATTTTCATATTTATTAAAAATCAAAAATATGTTTGTTTTCCACTGTTTGCATTAAAAAACCCATAAAAAATATAAATACATTTTGAAAAATTCCAAAAAAATCATATAGTGTCTATTTTATCATATATTAGTGTCAGTCCAAAAACCAACTAAAAATATTAAAAGAAAACCCTAAAAATTGTAAAACACTAAAAACCTTCATAAAAATTCTAAAAATTCCAGAAAATTCCCAAAAATATTATTATTGTCTCTGAATTTTCTCTACTATACTATCTTTATATTAAAATTAGTTTGGAGGAATTTTGATATTATTTACTATTATTTACCTCTAAATCAATATCGGATATTTATTAAACTCACTATATTGAGTATTTTTGACCTAAAAATTACATAAAAATTAGCAAAATTCTTGAAAAATCCCGAAAACATTATAAAAATATAAAAACCTAAAAACACTATCTTTTCTATATTTTACTTATTTTTATCTTATTTATATATATATCTCTCTCTCCTCTCTCTTATATATAAACATTCTTTATATATACCTATATCTATTTATTAAAAAAAAAAAGAAATACAAAAATATAAAATATAAAAAGAAAAAATACAAAATCAGAAAATTAAAATCAAAATACAAAAATATAAAAACAAAAATTAAATAAAAAAATATATAAAATCAAAAACCCACAAAAATCATTGCTTGCTTAAGTAGACACACACTCACACACTTGTGCATTCATTTGCTTGGATTACCCTGCTTGCTCCCTGTGTTCGAACTCTCTGCATACTTGCCCTTTACATCATTTGTGCAGAGTTAAAAATAAATTTTAACTCCACATTGTTTCTAATTTGTTGATCTTAGTGTGGGTTAATTGTTGATTAATCGCGTTTTATTGTGGGTCGCACAGCGACAGGTTTAGACCCTCGATAGAGCGGGATTATCAAATGGCGCCGTTGCCGGGGAGCAACAGCGCGTAGTTCGAGTTTTTGTCTTGTGTGATTGTTTACCATAGCTATATTTTCCATCTCTCATATTTTTGATATATCTTATTGAGCTATCTGACCATCTCTTGTCTTGTCTTCTTGCGAGGGACCGCGGAGCGAGGCGGACCGCCTAGGCGATTCGACGCAACCTTGGGACGTGGAGCCGGCTATTCTTAGCCTAGCCGGCAGGAGAGAGCAAGGAGAGCCAGAGAGAGAGTGCTTAGATTAGCTTTTCCTTTATTTTTGGTGAGAGAGTGACTCATTTAAATTGTAATAATACAGGTACACTTGGACTTGAACTTGGACACTACCGGGCCCAATTTCCAAGTGTTTGTTCACTTGGGGGCTCACCGCGGTTTTTGACGAGTTTTCATCGCTTGTCATTTTCCGGTTTTGTGTTTATTTTTCATTTTCTTTTGTGGATTGAGCTCCTAGATCTAGGTCCTGCTTGACTCGAGTAGAATAGGTCCAAACACTTAATTATCTTTGCATGCTCCTATAGTTACGTTTTGGACTTAGACTAATTAAACAGTTAGCGAGTAGCTTCCAAATCCACGCGCCGCGAGCTCACACCCGAACAAGCGCTTTCTCCTACTCCAAATGTGTTGGGCAGAGGAGGGGTGAGCCAAGACCGGACACTCGGATTAGAAGTTATTAGCTAGCTTGTGGTTCTTCACGCTAGCAGTTGCCTAATCTAGGACGATTTCCGTGTGCATACCGGCATATAGTATAGGTTTAAAAATTTCTGCTTTGCATCCCGCATGGAGAGAGCTGGGATTCGCTGTAAGTCTTCTAACTTTGCACGCATCATTTAGGCACAAAGGTGAGATTTCCATCTTTGTGCCGACTTGCACGGCTTTTCCGACTCTTTTCTCCCTCTGTTTTTGGACAAAGTAGGACCAAAAAGAAAATACAAAAACCGTTAGGCGCTTGTTTGAATTGACTCAAAAGAAGCGATAACACCAAAAAATTTAAAAAAAGGGACTGCTAAGAAAACTTGACCAAAATAAAAAAGGTAATTGGATTCATTGCTTGGGGTGAGTAATACCCTCACTTGTATTCAGGTTGCATGGGAAGGTCTCCTTCCAAGTGAGGTGAGCGCTTCGTAAGGATTAGAGCCAAAAAACCCAGCTTGTGGCTGCCTTGTGTATCGCCTGGATTACCGAAGTATTGGCGCTTCTATCGTACGTAGACGAGTAGGGCTTGGTCAACATTGGTGACTCTCTATTGTGAGAGCATCGACCTTGTCCGAAGTATCGAGCATAGGCCACGCCTTCACGGGGGTGTCTGTCTCATCGTCTTGCGTCCGAGTAGGTTCTTGCACGCTCACGGGTGATTCCGTTGCGAGCGAGATCCGAAGTATTGGTTTCGCCTATTGGCTTCCTCTCTTATTCTTTGGCTGAGTAGGGATCCAGGAAGGGTTACAAGGACCTCAACTGCACAAGCTACAGGTTACACAGGAGGAGGACAAGTACGGGATACTTTTCCGGCAGTACTCTCTCTCCTATAGGCGTAGCGTTCTAAGGACTCGTTCAAAGATAAATATCTGAATCAAGTTAAAAATTGAAAAGATAAAAGCCGAACCTTCACGGCTTCATGTGTTGAGTTGGTGAACTTACCCTTGCCTTGTGTTTGATTGCTAGATTTGTTTAGGTCAAGATAAAAAACACAGCACAATTGTGCGCAATTTTGTTGCATCTTACTCTTTTTCTTCCCTTGCCCTTCCTCTACTCTTCTCAATAATCAAGATGATGGGACGGAGATCTCTTAGGCCGACCCTGTCGGCACCGCTATCCCGCACTCCTCCTTATTCATCTAGGACTACCTCGGAGAGTCCGCTCTCCGAGCCTGAGTATACATCCGCCCTGTTCCCCCTCGACCATTCTTCCCACTCTCCTTCTATCAGTCCAATTGTTTCAGAATTCAGTGCATCACAGAGTTCAGATCATTCTACAGCACCTGAGATGGCCTCTTTTGCTTTTACAGAAGATCCAGTCATGACGGACAGAGGCGAGCATGAAGATGATCATGAGCACCCTCCATTCGTATTTGATCAGGCAGCCATCAACAATTCGTTGTTAGCATCCCTGGAAACCATGCAGAGACAGATCCGAGACCAGGGAACATTTATGGGTGATCTCATGCGAGAGATAGCACAGATGAGAGAAGACCGTGCTGGCGGAGAAGGTGGAGGAGGAGGAGGACCCGATGCAGGAGGAGACAATCCAGGCGGCGAGAGACCGCCACAGACCATCATGAGGGAATTGCATAACCCAGCTTCATCCCTCACTCACCGATGGATTCAACTCCCACCTATCCATGGAGACTTCGAGCTTCGGCACAACACAATTCAGATGCTACCCAAGTTCCATGGGTTGCCGACCGAAGAGCCGCACCTCCACCTCCAAGAATTCGAGATGATTTGCAGCACCATCCATGATCGGTTGATAACCGAGGACACAATCAAGATGATCGCCTTTCCATTCTCTTTGGTTGACAGAGCCGCCTATTGGCTCAAACATCTTGGGCGTTTCGTCGACACATGGGCAGATCTCCGGGCCGCATTCCTGAAGAAGTACTATCCTCTCGGCCGGACCAACGCAGCTCGAGCCATGATCAGCAACTTCGTCATGATCCCAAACGAACAATTCCATGAAGCCTGGGATCGATTCAGAGAGCTCATCGACCGGTGTCCCCACCATGATATCTCCAAGCCCAATCTCGTTCAGAGTTTCTTCTGTGGGCTGACACCGGAGCTGCAGGGGCTAGTGAACGCCTCTTGCGGTGGGTCTTATTTCTCTAAGGGAGAGGACGACGTCTGGGCCATCTACGAAGGCATGGCAGAAAACTCCACAGTGATGACCCAGGCCCGAGTCTATACACAGCAGAAGCCCCCGCAAGGAGCGGGATCATTTCAGAGGATCGCTCGCATCGATGCCGGTCCCAACACAGTGTCGGTAGCCGCAGCCCAAGCCGAATCAGCCGCAGCCGACATGGGCATCATCAGTGAAAAGCTGGACCGCATGGAGATCCTTGAGAAGAAACAAAATCAAGGCATGGCCCAGATGGACCAGATTGCCAAAACCATGAGTGACCTTAAAACTCAAATGTTGTGCATTCAGGAGGCCCAATCGCACTCCCAACAGCCTCCTAGGTCACAGGTTGCATCCCGCAGCAGCAACCCCAACCAGGCCTCTGCCTCATACCGTCAGGTAAACCATATCCAGGCGGAGACGGTTCCCTTGCTGCAGTACCATCCAGAGCAACCGCCATCTTCGGACACGCAGATGGTGGTCTATCAACCGGAGCAACCACTGGCAGTTCTACCTCCACCCTCCTTTGAGCAGGAACCGTTGATGGAAGTCAATGGGATTTGGTACGACCGGTACCCTCAGCCCGCAATTCGCCGGGATCACCCCGGATTCCGTTGGGGCAACGGTGGATCCTCTTCCCAACAGCAGAACCCTGCCCAAGGATACCAGAACAGCCAGCCACAGCAGCAACACCAGCAGCCCCAGTATGCCCAACCGCAGCAATATCACAGTAGTCCTCGTCCCAACTATCAGGGACAGCAGTGGAGGCAGCGTCAGCCGCCTCAGCATTTTCAGAACCAACCTCCTCCCCAGTACCAGCAGCAGCAGCCTCGTTTCCAGCAAGGAAACTCATCCGGTTCTCAGCCCCATTCCTTTGAGAACCCCGCTCTTGATGATCTTGCCCGCTTGCTTTCCGAACAGCAAGCCTCCTTCAGGCAAGAAATGGATGAATTCCGGCAGGAGATGCGGGAGATCATGAAAGGCAAGGCCGCCATACCCGCTCAGATCGAACCAGACCCTAATAATTTCAAAAGGAAGCCTGAGCAGGTAGAGTTTTCAGAGGATACCCCTCCTAGTGACTATGAGAATGAAGTGAATAATATCTATTATGATGCTGATTTTGTTACTACTAGGAGCGGTAGGATCCCCGCCGGCGGCGTCTCTTCTGAGCGACAACCGGATGCAGAACCAGGAGCGCCAGAGGAGCAGAGAAGCGGTGCTGATGCCGCTAATGATGATGTAGAAGAAGGTGGTGCTGATGCCACCAATGATGGAGTCCAGGACGGCGGTGCTGATGCCGTCGTGATACCAGATGAAGACGGTGGTGCTGATGCCACCATTTTTGATGCAGAACATGAAAGCGGTGCTGATGCCGCAGAGACAGGTGCCAGTGGTGGTACTGAGGCCACCACATCTCCTTTTGTTGAAACTCCAGCTGTGGTGTCACCACGTTTTGTATCTTTGGACTGTGATCAAAACAAAAACAACAAAAATATGAATAAAGAAAAGGTTTCTGTTCAAATTACGGATCCATATGTATTGAATGATGATTATTGTATGGATTCTCCATCTCCACAAGCACAGGAACCTATTTCTAGTCCTCCATCTGAGGAGGCCCCTACCATCCCCTTCCCAGAAGCACTTCGCCGGGCGAAGGGGAATAAAAAAGAAAATCCAAAAAAGAACCAGGAGGTAGAGTTCGGCAATCAGATGATTGATAGATTCCACATTCAGCTGACTCTACGAGAAGAATTTGAGCATATCCCTTTCTTCAAAAAGAATTTGAAAGAGACAACTACTGTCAGAAGAAAGCGGAGGCACAGAAATCAGATCCATATGCTCACACATGACACTTGCTGCACCATTCAGAACAAGTTGCCAGCCAAGAGACCAGATGCAGGAGCTCCCTATGTCAGATGCGAGATTCAAGAGCAACAGTTTGATCGTACTCTATTAGACAGCGGCTCTTCAATCAATCTCCTCCCGGCAGCCTTACTCAAGCAATTTGAGTTCGGCACTCTTCATCGAAGCAGAACAGTCCTTCAGTTTGCTGATAGGTCGATAAAGAGGCCGAAGGGGTTATTGAAAGACGTGGTCGTTACCATTCAGGGCCTGAAATTCCCCGTGGACTTCGTTGTGTTGGACATGGAGATCCCTGAGTCGGTAACCGATGCCCCCATCATACTCGGACGCCCATTCTTGGCCACAGCCAAGGCGGTGACCGACCATGATTGCGGGAAGGTATGTTTTCGCGTAGAGGGCGAGACCATACAAATAGAGACGATCGAGGAAACCAGAGCCAGAGAGTTAGAATGCTCCGAGCAGTCCAGCGAAGCCGCGCAGATGACAGAGGAAGAGCTAGACGTCCACCAGGTTCGTGATTTTGAAATGACTGATGATGAATCTAACTGGAAAGACCCTGTAGCACCGACTCTCGCCTTGCCTACCGATTCTGTGTATCTCAAGCTCATGGCGATCGAGAGCCGGGAGAGCACATTCCTGGATGAGGATACACCTGAGGCTGACAGCATCGTGACGAATGGTGCCGATGATTTCAATTCATGTTCTTCTGTTTCTGATCCCTCATATTCAGACATTGAATGGGCCTATTTCGATGATCCGTTGTCTTGTCTGATTCATTCTGAACCAGCAACCATGACAGAGTGCGAGCCCGTACAGTACATTGATAATTCAGTCAGCCGCCTTTCGTCAGAAATTCATGCCGAGCGAGAGTTCTCTCATACAGACCTGGTAGCATTCACCCAGACATATCAGAAGCCAGATCTGCCACCTCCCAGTTGTCCTGAAAGAAAACCTCTGCCGCAGTCAATGAAGTATAGATTCCTTGCAGGTGAGCCAGATATGCACCCAGTCATTATCTCAGCAGATTTGACTGGAGAACAAGAATCTCGTCTGATGGAGGTTCTTGAAAGAAACCGCAAGGCAATCGGTTGGAATATAGCTGACCTCAAAGGGCTGAGCCCGAAGCTGTGCTCTCACCACATCTATCTCGAGGATGACGCTAAGCCATCGCGCGAATTCCAGCGACGGCTGAACCCGAATCTTCGAGAGGTTGTCATGAAAGAAATCTCAAAGTGGTGGAGTGCTGATTTCATCTATCCCATCTCCGACTCAAAATGGGTAAGTCCGTTACATGTGGTGCCCAAGAAGACGGGTATCACAACAGTTGTCAACGAGTTCGGAGAGGAGGTCGCTACCAGAGTACCAACTTCTTGGAGGGTCTGTGTGGACTACAGACGATTAAATGAGGCCACCAAGAAGGATCACTTCCCGCTGCCCTTCCTTGATCAGATTATCGAGCGGTTAGCCGGGAAGAGCCATTACTGTTTTCTTGATGGGTACTCTGGATATAATCAAGTGGCCATTGCGCCCGAAGACCAGGAGAAGACGACTTTCACCTGTCCGTTTGGGACTTATGCTTTCAGACGGATGCCCTTTGGTCTATGCAACGCTCCAGCGACATTCCAAAGGTGCATGTTGTCCATTTTCTCGGACATGGTGGGTAACTGTTTAGAGGTCTTCATGGATGACTTCTCGGTCTATGGCGACGGGTTTGATGCTTGTCTTGACTGCCTAGATCGTGTGCTGAAGCGCTGTATAGAGGTCAATCTTGTATTATCCTGGGAGAAGAGTCATTTCATGATGACTCAAGGGACGGTCCTTGGGCATGTCGTCTCCAACAGGGGCATGGAGGTCGACCCTGCCAAGGTGGATATCATCAGAAAACTCAATCCGCCGTCCAATTTGCGTCAGTTACGGTCTTTTCTGGGGCATGTCGGTTTCTACCGACGGTTTATTCAGGACTTCAGTCGAATTGCCCGACCGCTTACTGACTTGCTGACCAAAGACACCGAGTTTATTGTCAATGATAAGTGTCTTGAATCATTTGAGACTCTCAAAAATATGGTTATTTCAGCTCCTGTCCTTCAGCCACCCGATTGGTCTCTTCCATTCGAGATCATGACGGATGCTTCAGATTTTGCCGTTGGGGCTGTGCTTGGACAGAGGAGGGGTGGATTACCGTTTGCCATTCACTACGCCAGCCGGACCTTAGATGCCGCTCAAAGGAATTACACTGTGACTGAAAAAGAAATGCTGGCCGTAGTCTTCGCTCTTGATAAGTATCGATCTTACATTCTCGGATCTAGAGTAACTGTTTACACCGATCATACCGCCATCCGGTATTTAATGACCAAGAAGGATGCCAAAGCACGTCTTACCAGATGGATCCTTCTGCTCCAGGAATTTGATATTGAAATTAAGGACAAGCCTGGAGTCAAGAATGTGGTGGCGGATCATCTCTCCAGATTGGAGGGTCTTGAGGAATCTGAGCCCAGCACACCTATCACAGAGACGTTTCCAGATGAGGCGATCTTAGCTGTCACCTCACTCCCGTGGTATGCCGACTTTGTAAACTATCTTGTTGCCAAGACAGTCCCTCAGGGTTGGCCCAGGCAGAAACTTGAGACCTTCCTAGCTAAGGCCAAGTTTTACCATTGGGAGGATCCCGTCCTTTATCATGAAGGAGGGGATAGCATCTGGAGAAGGTGCATTCCTCAGGAAGAGCAGCATAGCGTCCTCACATACTGCCACAAGCTTGAGGCAGGAGGACATCATTCAGGAAAAAGGACAGCACAGAAGGTGCTTCAATCCGGCCTATGGTGGCCTACTCTCTTCAAGGATTCTGATGAGTTCGTGAAGAGATGTACTGATTGTCAGAAAATGGGAACCTGCGGACAGAGAGACATGATGCCCATGCAACCTATTCACTTTTGTGAGGTTTTTGATGCATGGGGAATTGATTTCATGGGCCCATTTCCTAAGAGTCAGGGATTCGAGCATATTTTGCTCGCTGTGGATTATGTCAGCCGATGGGTTGAGGCCATCCCCGCCCGAGCCGCAGATGCAAAAACCGTGTGTAAATTCTTGAGGAAAAATATCATTTCACGGTTCGGGGTACCTAGAGTTTTGATTTCTGACGGGGGGTCTCATTTCATCAATGACAAAGTTAGGGCCCTTGCAAACGAGTTCGGCATTGACCATCGGGTTGCCACTCCTTATCACCCTCAGACTAATGGTCTTGCTGAAGTATCGAATCGGGAGATAAAGACGATCTTGCAGAAAGTTGTCCGCCCAGACCGAAAGGATTGGTCACAACTTTTGGACTCGGTCCTATGGGCCTATCGGACTTCTTTCAAAAATCCATTGGGGACATCTCCTTTTCATCTCGTCTATGGCAAGCCGTGCCATTTGCCAGTGGAAATCAAGCACAAATCTTTTTGGGCAGTTACTGAGCTACTTTTAGATCCCGAGAGTATAGGAGATCAGAGACGAGCAGAATTGGCAGCCCTGGAGGAACTAAGAGACACAGCCTTTTCCAACAGCCTACAGTACAAAGAAAAAGTGAAGACATGGCACGATTCGCATATCAGCCATAAACAGTTTGAGCCAAATCAGAAAGTATGGTTGTTTGATTCCAGGCTGAAATTATTTCCAGGGAAGTTGCAGAGCAAGTGGAAAGGTCCGTATGTGGTTAGGAAGGTACATGACAATGGCAGTATTGATATATCCGAACCGTCATCTTCGTCCACCTTCCGCGTCAATGGTCAACGCCTAAAGCTATATCGAGATCATGATCCGCCGACCATTGACGTTGCCCCCATTCTTCTGGTATGAGATGTGTTCTTTGACTCATATCATCTGCATCTCGTACATGGTGATCACTTCCATCTTCCGCTGTACAAACCATCTGTTCATATCACTCTTTCGTCTGTTAATTTATTTTCTTCTTTTCTTCTTTTCCTTTTCTGTTTTCTTAATCTATCAATAAGTTGCCGCCCTTGTAGACAGTATCCATACTTAGGACGTACTTTGTCCTAAGTATAGGGGGGTGTGCACCCCGAGTTGTTCTATTCTTTTCGATCCTCTCCATTGTCTCCTCTTCTTGTCTATACTTAGGGATATCTTACCCTAAGTATAGGGGGAGACAATCTGAGTACGATCTGTTCATTCCCACCCTTGACCCTCCCTGCATTGTGTACAGTCTGCTATACTTAGGATTATTTAATCCTAAGTATAGGGGGGACGGTCAACTTCTCATTCGTTGATTCCTTCATTCATTTATTTCTTTATTCTTTAGACTTGTCTATACTTAGTACGAGTTATGTCTTCTCTTTTCTCTCCGATCTATGAGGACATAGCTCAAGCTAAGTATAGGGGGGTCGTATATACTGCGTATATACTTTAGCCATAACTCGTACTTTCGTATTTTCCTAATAAATATGGCTAATAATTCTTTAAAATTCATTAAAAATCCTTAATAAAAAGATGTGGTTATTCCTCAAATTCTTTTTGTATATACTGATTAATAAATCAGGTGAAAATGTTTTTGCAAAATGTTTGAAAATCTTTGTGAATATTTATTGAAAACTATTTTGAAAATATTTTCAACCTGTGTAAAAATGTGTGGTTTGTAAAAATTTCTTTTCTTTGTGTGAAATAAAATGTTTGAAAAATGATTTGCAAATGGTTTGAAAAATGGTTGCAAAAATGACTGGAAAAACCTATATATACTGTTTGAAGAGCCTTTGCAAAATGATTTTCAAATATGTGTAAAATGTTTGTAAAAATTATTTTGGACTATAGTTTTCAAAAATTGGTTGAAAAACTTTGTGTCAAATAAGTTTGAGGAATATGTACATCCTATATATGTATAAAATTGATCACTTACCCTTGTAAATTCTTAAAATCCACTTCTTGTATATATAAGAAGCACTCCCGTGTACATATTTTAACCTAGTTTTTCAGCCAAAACTTTTTGTTTTCAAAAATCCCAAAAACATTTGCAAAACTAAAATCCAAAAACATTTGAAAAATACAAAAAAATTGCATCTGCATGCATCATCATTATCTTTTCAAAAATCCATAAAAAGTTCAAAATCTTGAAAATTGCATCACAAAAATATTTTCTGCATCGCATTGCATAGCATTCGCATTTTTCGGATTGAGTTTGATAGTTGAACAAGTCTAAGTAAAATCCGACGATTGGAGCTTGATTGGACCTTATAATCTACCTAATAACAGGAACCTTATAGGAACTGGGTTTGAGGTACTTCAGGTCTAGTTGACTTAATTCTTTGAGGATCACAGGACTTAGTTCAATGGATTCTTGACTGCCTAAGTAGAATATTTCGGAGCACACGCACGACTCTTGTTGATAATGACCTAACTTGGACACCTGCACCTTTCACATAGCTCTCCACGGATGAGGTGGCAAGGAGGCAGTTTCCTTTAGCTTGGGGTAGCATATGAGGGTAGTACTTCTAGGCGGAACCTCTCTTCTTCTTATAGTGAAGGAAGTGCACCTCAACTTGGTCTAGTGGTGATGAAGTCTAAAGACAGAAGCCGTGGGTTGCAATAAAGCTTCAAAAGAGGGATAGTCTACTGGCTCAAGAGGAAAATTTCTTGTATATATGCTGCACCATGTAGATATGTTGTACAGATGCAATTGAAAAAAAAAATGCAAAAAGAACTCCAAAAAAGTGGTGGGTCGGATTGAAAATTTAATAACCCCACCGGAGTGTATATAGTCCAATAAAGCAAAAGCTTATGTTATCCATGTTACATCTCATGAAGCTTGCAGCGGAAGACTTAGCTACACTGGCTGAGCTTCCAAAAGTCTATACTTCTTCCCCCTCTTCTTGAGCCGGTTGTACTTGAACTTAGAAGGGAATACCCCGCTTCTCGAGGAAAGAGTTGCTAGACCGAGGCATTAGAGTTACCAGGTTAGGGGAGGTTGTTTCTTTGCTACTTCTGAGGTGGAGAGCTACATATCACTTACACTGTACAAGTCAGATTCATAGTCGTAAGAGTTTGCGTATGAGTTGATGTACTTCTGATCTGGCTATTGAGGAGACTTGGACAGAGTTTTGAGATACTCAAGGACTGTTGGATTTCAAACTTAGGTCTCATTAAGGTTCCGACCGCACTAAATTCCAAAGGTCCGACTTAAGCTCCAAACTTCGATTTTGCGAAGACAAGTTCGATAATTAAACTTAATCCAAGTTCTTCTTTTTCTTTTCTTTCTTTCTCTTTTTGCACTTATTGCATAAGTGTTTGCTAGGGACTAGCAAAGGTAAAGTATAGGGGGATGATGAATCCACATTTCATCATCTTTATTCTATCATTTTGGCACCAAAAACCCTAGCAAATGCCGGTAAATAGCATTAAAACCATCATCTTAGCATCCATACATGTGCATTCAGATTGTGTATAAATCACTGTAATTAAGGCCAAAATTATAGAATAAATAAAGAAAAGAAAAAGAATAAAATATTGTAAATATTTTATGACCCAAAACCCCCGAGACCTAGGCATCTCGATGAATAGGTCGACAAGGAATAAAGTAGGGGGAGATAAGGTCAGAATCACAGAGAAAACACCTATACTTTTTACTCATTCTTTATTCATTTTGGGACCTATTTTTGGTTCCACTTTTTATACACCCAATAAAGAAACTTTGTACATGAAAGTTGTAGATAAATTAATAAAGAAAAATACAAAATTGATTTCACAGAAAAATAATGTACAGATAAAAAGTGATGGTCTGAATAAGAATCCAAAATCCCAACTTCCCAGACCCGTATCTCACAACTGACAACTCCAAATGCAGTATACTCACCTTTAATTGTATATAGAATAAAATAATCTAATTAATGGTGGTGGTTTCGCATTTGGCGGAGCTACGGTTTGAAAGTTGACTTTTGGACCCTCATTGTACACTTGTACTGAATAAAATATTCAATTTATTATTTATTCATTATTTATTCAATTTTATATTTTTATAATGTTGTAAATAATACTTATAATAATTATGTACATTAAAATAAGAATAAAAACCTAAATCAAAACAAAAATAAAAATACTTGTATAAATCCAATACATAGGTACTTTACCTATAGACATACCTATACTTAACACCTTTATATTTTATTTAATATACAAAACATATCAGAAAAATAAAAATAAAAATATATTTGTATACATAACAGTATTTTATCATTTTAGAAAATGCTAAACACAAATAAATAAATTAAAAACACAAAATAAAAATAAAAGTATTAAAATACATAGGTAATATACCTATATAAGGCTAAAAAGTGAACTTGTAGAAATATGTATCATAAAAATAAATAAAAATCATAATAAAATACTACACAAAATAACAAATAATTTTCATTTTATAACTTTAATTTAATTCAACTTATTTCTATTTTTAAATGAATTAATAAAACATTTTTTATTCTCTTTCTCCTGGTTGGTCCACGTGGACCAACCAGGAGCCAGCGACTGTTGACCAGCGGGTCAACAGTCTGTCTTCTTCTTCTCAGCCCGTGGCGCGCGTCGTTTTCCCCCTGTCTTCGCGCCTTTTTCGAGGCCACGCCGCTCATCCTCTGCGGCCGCTTCCTTCACGAAACCTCTTCCTCGATCAATCACCTCCATCGCCGACTCCTCAGATCTCCCCAGATCTGCTCGATTCGCTTGTGATCTTCCCTCAAAGTCACGCACTCCACCATCTACTTAACCAGACCCACCTCTTCCTCCCTCCGTTCGAACACCTTCGGTCCACCCTTCCTCGCTCCGCTAGTGCTCCAAGTCTTCCTGGAGGTGACAGCTTCAGCAGCATCCACTCAGCCATAGCAGAGGAAGTCGGAGGCGTCTCCAGTACCTCCCCCAAACCAGGCGGTCGAGGTAACCTTCCCTCCGATTTATATCGTTGAGGATGCCATCTCCCCTGTTTATTTTGCTTTAGTTAGCTTAGGTTCAGTCTAAGGATAAAAAAACCCCAAAAAAATCTCGAGTTTCCCTCACTTCAATCACCGATTCACCTATTTGGCCGGAACGCATCTCCGGCCGACCATCGTCCCGACACTCCACACACCCCCGCTTCCATCCAGAGGTCCAGGCAGTTTGCCCTGGACCTCCTAATCGTTTTTGCAGGTCAAAGTTCTTCGATTCGCGCCTGGAGGCAATTTTGGGACCTCGCCGGAGCTCGCGGAGCCCCCCAGCTGCGCCGACCGCCAGCGAGTACCTCGGCCTTCGCCGTGGTGTTTGAAGCCACCAGGAGACAGAGACAGACCTCAGGAGGTCGCAGCCCCATTTTGAAGCTTCCAGATCGTCGGAGGTCCGAGAACGAGCTCGGGGAAGTTCGCCCTCGCCGGCGCTCTTCCCTGTTCTTCCTCCGAGCTTCCCAGCCGACCGATTGGGGCACCCCTCCAGATCAATCAGCCACCGTCCGATCTCCATCTGCCTCAGCCGTCCGATCGTCATCGAAGCACCTAATCTGGACCGCTGAATCGAAGCGGTATCGGCTGATCAGGAGCGTCCACGTGTTTAAGTGAAGCTACATACGCCGTTGGATCGCGCCAGGCGTGGGTATTTTGCAGCATCACCCCCGCACCTTCTTGCATTTTCATTCAGTACTTAAAATTGCAGATGTAGTTTAAAAACTTCGGGACTTATTGCATGTCAACCCTCAGTATTTTGTAATATTACAGGGACACCCCTGCCAGGTCACGTGTGCTCACGCACGTGTCTTGGCAATTTTGCAGGGAACCCCCTCCGGGTTTGAACATTTATCTTCAGTACCTTAAATTCCATGTTTAGTATAATATTTCTTGGACATCTTGCATACTGAGCCCCCTAGCTTCTGATATTTGCAAAAATACCCTTCCCAGGCGCGTGCAAGTCACGCGCCTTGGTGGGTTAATTGCTCAAACACCCTTGCGGGTTTTGGTATTTAGACTTGATCCATTAAATGCAAGATACTGTTATATATTTTGTGGAAACTTTGCATGTTTGCCCCTGGATGTTGTGATATCTACACGTATACCGCTGCCAGGCCTTATTAATATTTGGAAGCTTGTTCTAATTATTTAAAATACCATTTAGCCTCCTAAAAATCCACAAAAATAGGATTAAGTCCCTGTTGCATTGTAGATTCACACTACATTTTTGCATTGCATATTTATTGCATTTTCATATTTATTAAAAATCAAAAATATGTTTGTTTTCCACTGTTTGCATTAAAAAAACCCATAAAAAATATAAATACATTTTGAAAAATTCCAAAAAAATCATATAGTGTCTATTTTATCATATATTAGTGTCAGTCCAAAAACCAACTAAAAATATTAAAAGAAAACCCTAAAAATTGTAAAACACTAAAAACCTTCATAAAAATTCTAAAAATTCCAGAAAATTCCCAAAAATATTATTATTGTCTCTGAATTTTCTCTACTATACTATCTTTATATTAAAATTAGTTTGGAGGAATTTTGATATTATTTACTATTATTTACCTCTAAATCAATATCGGATATTTATTAAACTCACTATATTAAGTATTTTTGACCTAAAAATTACATAAAAATTAGCAAAATTCTTGAAAAATCCCGAAAACATTATAAAAATATAAAAACCTAAAAACACTATCTTTTCTATATTTTACTTATTTTTATCTTATTTATATATATATCTCTCTCTCCTCTCTCTTATATATAAACATTCTTTATATATACCTATATCTATTTATTAAAAAAAAAAAGAAATACAAAAATATAAAATATAAAAAGAAAAAAAATACAAAATCAGAAAATTAAAATCAAAATACAAAAATATAAAAACAAAAATTAAATAAAAAAAAATATATAAAATCAAAAACCCACAAAAATCTTTGCTTGCTTAAGTAGACACACACTCACACACTTGTGCATTCATTTGCTTGGATTACCCTGCTTTCTCCCTGTGTTCGAACTCTCTGCATACTTGCCCTTTACATCATTTGTGCAGAGTTAAAAATAAATTTTAACTCCACATTGTTTCTAATTTGTTGATCTTAGTGTGGGTTAATTGTTGATTAATCGCGTTTTATTGTGGGTCGCACAGCGACAGGTTTAGACCCTCGATAGAGCGGGATTATCACACAGCTCTTGAGAGTCTCAAATGACGATAGCCACTTATCATCTACAAGGAACTCGGTGTCTTTCGTCAATAGATCAGTCAACGGTCGGGCAATCCTGCTGAAATCATGAACGAAGCGTCGGTAGAACCCGGCGTGCCCTAGGAAAGACCGTAACTGCCGCAAGTTGGACAGTGGATCGAGTTTTCTAATGACATCCACCTTGGCCGGATCGACCTCCTTGCCCCTGTTGGAGATGATGTGGCCAAGCACCGTCCCTTGAGTCACCATGAAGCGACTCTTCTCCCAAGACAACACTAGGTGAACCTCTATGCATCGCTGAAGGACTCGGTCTAGGCAGTCAAGATAAGAATCGAATCCGCCGCCGTATACCGAGAAATCATCCGTGAATACCTCCAAGCACTCCCCCACCATGTCCGGAAAGATAGACAACATGCATCTCTGAAATGTCGCAGGGGCGTTGCATAGCCCAAATGGAATGCGTCTGAAGGCATATGTCCCGAAGGGACAGGTGAAGGTGGTCTTGTCCCGGTCCTCGGCGCGATGGCCACTTGATTATAGCCGGAGTACCCATCCAAGAAACGGTAGTGGCTCTTCCCTGCTAGTCTCTGAATGATCTGATCAATAAATGGCAGGGGAAAATGATCCTTCTTGGTGACCTGGTTGAGTCGTCTGTAATCTAGGCAGACCCTCCAAGAAGTGGGTACCTGGGTAGCGATCTCCTCTTCAGACTCCGTGACAACAGTAGTGATGCCCGTCTTCTTGGGCACCACATGCAACGGACTGACCCAATTAGAGTCGGAGATGGGGTAGATAAAATAGGCGCTCCACCACTTCGATATCTCCTTCATGACAACCTCTCTAAGATTCGGGTTCAGTTGCCGCTGGAACTCACGCGACGGCTTTGCCTCATCCTCGAGATAAATGTGGTGAGAGAACAAAGCCGGACTGATCCCCTGGAGATCTGCTACACTCCATCCTATCGCCTTGCGGTTCTTTTCAAGAACCTCCATCAAACGAGATTCTTTCTCTCCAGTCAAATCAGTGGAGATAATGACTGGGTACATCTCATGCTCACCTGCAAGGTACCTATACTTCAGCGATGATGGTAGCTGCTTCAGCTTTGGACAAGTCGGTGCTGGCAAATCTGGCTTCTGAATAATCTGAGTGTATGCTACCAAATCTGCACGAGAGAACGAGAACTCTCTCTCTCTCTCTCTCTCGTAAATTGGATCTGGAGAAGGCTACTCAACTGCTCTGTCGTTGCTTTGCTCTGAATCAACCTCCTCAGCTGTAGGCTCAGTGGAAGTCATATACGGTGTGAAATAATCAAACTCTGCCCAATCAGTATCTGACTCCGAGGGATCATACTCGCAAAAATCTGTATTGCGATCAAGAACCTAATATGCAGCCTGAAAAGTATCCTGGACCAGGAATGCACTCTCTAAGCTCTCCTCTGCTGGCGTCTCTGCATCAGCAAACTCTAAAGGTGAGAGGATGGCCTGTGCGATTGGATCTGCCCAAACTGCCTCATCATCTGTAATCACGAAGTCACAGTCCTGGTGTATGTCTCGCCCTGCCTCTGTCATCTGCTCTGAATCTGTCGTCGTCTCTAAGCAATCTGAATCTCTAGATCTAGTCTCCTTGACCGTCTCTATTTGTATACTCTCGCCCTTGACGCGAAAGTACACCTTCCCACTATCATGATCGGACACTGCCTTGGCTGTAGCCAAGAGCGGGCGTCCTAAAATGATGGGGGCATCGGTCACTGACTCAGGGATCTCCATGTCCAACACAACGAAGTCCACAGGGAATTTCAGGTCCTGAATCGTAACAACAACGTCCTTCAGCAACCCCTTCAGCCTCTTGACTGATCGATCAGCAAACTGAAGGACCGTCCTGCTCTGTCGGAGAGTGCCTAACTCGAGGCAGTCGAGAAGGGCTGCCGGAAGTAGGTTGATCGAAGAATCGTTGTATAATAGAGTGCGGTCGAACCTCTACTCATGAATATGGCATCTGACATACGGGGCTCCTGTATCTGGCCTCTTGGCTGGCAGATGGTTCTGAATCGTGAAACAAGTGGCTCTAGTCAGCACATGGATCTCAGACTTACGGTTCCTCCTCTTCCTCCTAACTGTGGTCGTATCTCTGAGTGATCTCTGGAGTAGAGGTATGTGCTCCAAGGCCTCCTGTAGAGTCAACTATATATGGAAACGATCTATCATCTACTGGCTGAACTCTATCTGATGACTCTTTTTGGGATTTTCTATTTTCTTCCCCTTTCCCATGTGAAGTGCTCGTGGAAAGGGGATCACAGGGTCCTTCTCAGATGAAGGACTAGGAGAGGGCCTGGCATGCTCATGAACAACAGAATCCACACAAACATCATCAATCAACACATGTGGAAATAATGAAATAAAAGAAATAATTGAATTTAAATAAAACATGGCTTTATTTACTATTTTTAAAAATTCAAAAACATGGCTCCTGCCATGGTGTAAAAATTTCTAGATTTATTGGAGACATTTTTGGTTTTATTTACTATTTTTAAAAATTCAAAAACAAACTTTGTCTTTACTGTCTGACTTGAAAATTCACAAAAAATATTAAAACACTTCTAAAAATTACAAAAAATTAGGTATTGTTTATTTTGCCTTGATTGATTTTCTGACCAATTTTGGTCATTTTTGGATATATAAAACCATTAAAAATTACAAAACACTAAAACCTTATAAAAAATCTAATAATTAATTGAAAAATCCAAAAATAATATTTCTGGTGCCTAAATTTTCCTTGTTTCTTCTTCTTTACAGGAAAATTACCTCCAGGTATTAATAGGGCCATTTTACATTTTAAATTGGCCCTTGACACCTGGCTGGACAATACCTCTTTTTTTTCTTGTGTTGTTTGATTTTTAGAAAATTCAATAAAAATCAGAAAATTACCAAAAATTAACCAAAAACAATAAAAAAATATAAAACACATAAAAATATTTTTAGTTGAATTTTTGGGTGATTTTTGAGTCGATAAATAATTGTGTGTAATTGGTTGTTTTATTGGTTTCTTTATTTTCTTCATTAGTCAAAAATCAAAAAAAACTATATAAAAAAATTAAAAATCCACCAAAAATACATTTCTTTTATTTTATTCCTTTTTAGACTACTTCGTAGGCTGCAAGGCCATTACGTGCTCCTTGTGTTCGACCCTGGTCGCTATACTAGATTAATATAATAGCGAGACCGCTACTTGAGCTTATTTGATTTTTGTCTGATTTTGGTGGTCTATTTTTCTCGATTGATCACCCGAGTGATTGAGGTCGCAATGACCGCGTGAGATATACCTGATTTATCTCGCTCGCTCGGTTTTCGTGGTCACATCAAGTACCGTCGGCTGGATCAACGTCCATAGTGGCATCAGTACCACCGTCATCATCTCTCGCGGCATCAGTACCACGCTCCTCCTCATATGGCGCTCCTGGTGTGGCATGGGATTGTTGCTCATACGAGGCGCCTCCTGCTGGCATCCTACCGCTCGTAAGCGTGACAAAACCAGCATCAAACATGTATGCAGACAAATCACCAAAAGAATCACTAGGAGTGGTAATCTCTATGAACTCTACATGCTCAGACTTCCTCTTCAGACTGTTCGGGTTAGGCTCGATGTGGGCAGGGATGGCGGCCTTCCCTCTCACAATATCCTGCATCTCCTGGCGGAACTCATCCATCTCCCGTCTGAATGTAGCCTGCTGCTCGGTCTTGAGGCGGGCTAAGTCGTCTAAGGCTAGGTTCTCATAGGATGGCCCACGAGAACCTGACGGGTGGCCTCGCTGATAATGAGGTTGCTGCTGCTGCTGGTGAGAGGGGTACTGCTGTGGATGATGCTGCGGCTGATGAGGCTGGTCACGCCTCCAAGAATGTCCCTGCTGATAGGAACGAGGACCATACTGCTGCGAGGGATGGGATGACTGCTGCTGTACTGGGGGCTGGGGCTGCTGGTGTTGCTTTCGCTGATGGTCATACTGGCCACCCTGAACTAGAGGCTGCTACTGGGAACTAGCACCTCCGGTCGACCAACGGAATCCGAGATGGTCTCGTCGAATACCGAGCTGGGGTCGATTGTACCAAATCCCGTTGACATCCATCAACGGCTCCGGCTCGTAAGGGGGGTGGCGGGAGTACTGCGAGAGGCTGATCCGGTTGGTAGACCACCATATGAGTGTCTGGAGATGGTGGTGGCTTGTAGTACTACTGCGGCTGGTGGTACGGCTCCGCCTGTACAAGGTGAACATGTCTAGGCTGCGTGGAGCGCTTGGATGAACCGCTGTTGCTACTCGGATCCCCTCGTACCTGAAGACGGGGCTGAGAAGCCGTCTGTGCCTCATGGAGACACATGACATGTGTCTTCAGGTCACTCAACAACTGTGCCATCTGCGCTATGCTCTGGCACTACTTCTTCTCGATTAGCTCCATCCGGTCCAACTTCTCGCTGATAATACCCATGTCAGCGGTTGTGGACTCATCTTGTGCGGCTGCCGCAGACGAAGTGGAAGGACCGGCGTCGACTCGTGCTATCCTATGAAACTGCACGGTCTGTGGCTAAGGGCGTCCCTGGGTGTAGACTCGGGTCTGGGACATCACCGTGTAGTTTTCGGCCATCTCCTCGTAGATGGCCCTGACCTGATCCTCCTCCTTGGTAAAGTAGGAACCGCAACAAGAAGCGTTCGCCAGGCCCTGCATCTCTGGTGTCAACCCGCAAAAGAAGCTCTGAACGAGGTTCGGCTTCGTGATATCATGGTGTGGGCATCTGTCAGTAAGCTCACGGAACCTCTCCCATGCCTCGTGGAACTGCTCATTGGAGAGCATGGAGAAGTTGCTGATCAATGCCCTAGCTGCGTTCGTCTACCCGAGTGGATAGTACTTGTTCAAGTACTCGGTGCGGAGGTGCTCCCATGTGTACACAAACTTCCCCAGATGCTTCAGCCAGGTGGCAGCTCTATCTGCTAGTGAAAAGGGGAAGACAATCATACGGATGGTGTCCTCGTCCACCTGTCTGTCGTGGACGGTGCTGCAGATCATCAGAAACTCCTGTAGATGGAGATGGGGCTCCTCAGTGGCGAACCCGTGGAAGTGTGGTAGAAGCTGAAGTGTGTTCAGGGGGAACTTGAAGTCCCCCACGATCGCCGGAAGAACCATCCACCGGTGCGTCAGTGTCAATCCAGGGTTGTGCAACTCCCGCATCAGTCTAGGCTCTGCTGCTGCTGCTGCTCAACCTGCTGGTCTGGCTGATCCGGCTGATTTGTCCTGCGTCCATCGGCTCATGGCTGGTCTGCTGCGACTCTCAGTCTCTCCATCTCTGTCCTCATCTCCATCGTGAAAGTCCCCTGCTCTCGAATCTATCACTGCATTGTCTCGAGGGAAGCTATCATGTTGGTGTTGATCGCACCCTGGTCCAGAACATATGTGGTCGTCTCTGGCCTCTGACCCTCGGTGCGATCCTCACTGCTAGCCATGGTCTCTGCAAAGGTAAAAGACCCAAACTCAGGTGCCGAAATATCATCAGTCTGTTGTCTCGCATCTAGCACTGACATCTCAGGTAAAGAAGAAGGGTGGTCAAGGGGAACAGGGCGGAATCGAACTCGGGTTCGGAGAGCAGGTCTAAGCTCTCACGAACCAACCTAGATGAACGGGCTGGAGTGCTAAAAAGCGGTGCAGCCAGAGGCTACCTAAGGGACCTCCTGCCCATCATCTCGATATGGCGAGTCTGGCGGATGAGATCTGTAAACAAACAAGATGAGCAAACAAACCCCGAATTCACCTACTCCATGCTGAGCTGAAGACGTAAGAGTTCGATCAATTATCTTGTCAATTTTATTTAGGTGATCATGTCAGGATATCAGAGCGGTTACGTGACCTGGTAGGAATCCAATCCGCCAACCAGACTGCTCCGTATAAAAGGCCGGTAGTCTGATCAGGGCTCGGATGTGGCTCTAGCCTAGTGTGCGGGTCACTCTCTCGCGCATTCAAACCAGACAATGAGGGGGTTGCTCTCCCCAAGACAGATTTTTTTAAGTGAAGTGTATTTTAGGGTCAAGTTTGTTTAGCAGTCCCAATTTTATAGTTTTTTTTATTTTTAGGTATTTTTCAGATAAAAACAATGCCTAACGAATTTTTCGGTTCTCCTGGTTATTTTAAGTCCAAAACAGAGGGAGAAGACGAAAAAGCCGATGCGCGGAAATCAATGATGCATGCAGAGTAAGAGATGTGTACCTGACTCCAGCGGTCTACATGTAGGGTGATCCGCATATAAATAAAAGACTGAATATAAACTACCTATATGATGCACGCGGAAAACCGTCCCTAGCAGAGTAATTTCTACACAAGAGAACAGTAGCCGGATACTTGAGCCTAGGTCCGGAGTCCTATCTTGGGAGCCACTCGGTGTCTGCCACAACAAATCCTGCACGCACTGTATGTGACTCCTCAAGGCACGTGGACCAGAGCTCTAATAAGCCAGTTTTTCTTGTCAGTTAATTAATCAGGTCCAATTATTCGAACTATAGGTACAGGCAGGCAATTAGGTGTTTGGATCCTAATTAATTACGTCACAATCAAGAAAAATCCTAAGCTAAGGCTGAAAACCGCGTAAATCACAAAGCAGTAAATAAACGATCGAAAAGCCGAAAAAATGCGAAAACCGCGAAAATCTCGGTGGGGTCCCTCGAGCATACTAGTGCTCGGCGAAACAGACCCCGAAAAGTCACAAGTGTCCAAGTTCGTCCCTGTATTATTACAATTTAATAATCTGTTGGAAATAAAAACTAAACTACTCTAAACTACTCTATGGTTATTCTACGGCTATTCCGCGACTCCCTCGCTTCAGTTCTTCTCCTGCAGCTCCGTAAAGAAGTGAGCCACCTCCGATTCCCGCAGTTTCTTCGACTTCCGAAAAAGCCACCTCGGTCCTCGGGCCCCTTGCAAGAAACATAAATAAAAGTGTGTCAGTCTAGAAAAAATAATAAATCAATCAGATGAACAATATATGTACAAATATGCACAAAAAGCCGTAGAAAAGAAAAAGCCTCGAAAACTCGAAAATGACTACTAAATCGTGCTCCCAGGCAATGGCGCCATTCTGATGAGCCGAAAAATGAACAACTACTCAATCCGGGCTAGGTACAAATAATCTCATGTCGTTGCGACCCGGATCGACCAGAATCGGCAAATCAGGAAAAATTTATTTCAGAACCACCAATCAAAGAGAAATTAGACAATAAGAACAAGGAAGCGGTCCTCGCTAAATGATTTACCTGGTATAGCACCCAGGATCGGACTCATGGAGCACGAGTTGGCCTCGCGGCCTACGAAGTAGTCAAGATCAAAAATGAGAAGAAAATATATTTTTGGTGGGTTTTTAGAATTTTTTAATGTTTTTATATTTTGATTTAATAATAAAAGGTAAAAACAAGCAACACTCAAAAATTTACTTAATCAACCAAAAAGGCTTCAAAAATTCAAACAAAAATGTTTTTATGTTTTTTTATGTTTTTTTGTGAATTTTTCAGATTTTTCTAATTTTTATATAATTTTCTAAAAATCAAGAAATGTGAAAACAAGGAATCACTGTCCAACCAGACTTGAAAGGTCCACTAAAAATGTAAAATGGATCTATAAAAGTCTGGAGGTAATTTTTATGAAAAAGTATAAACAACAACTAAAATTCAGAAAGAGAGTTTGTATTTTTTTGATTTTTGAGAATTTTTTATATTTTTTATGAGTTTTTTTGGTTTTGCAATTTTTGGGGTTTTTATGTATATACAAAAATCACGAAAAATGGATAAAAATTCAAAGACACTAAAACTAACTTACACTAAATTTTTTTGTAATTTTTAAAAGAGATTTTCTATTTTTCTTTAATTTTCTAAATCAGATAGTAATAAAAATCAATGTTTTTGAATTATTAAAAATATCAAAAAGCCTAAAAAATGTACAAAAAATTTAGGGAAATTTTTACACTGTTGCAGGAGCTGTATCCAAGTTTCACCTAATTTGGATTAAATTTGCTATTTTATTCAATAAAAACAAAGGCTCACAGTGCATAGGGACCTAAATGCAAGAAAAACTATTCCCAGGGGCTAAACAATAACAAGCAAATAAAGCTCAGGGTCCCTTGTGTAAAAACCCCACAAAAACGCATGCGATGCACGTGTGTCAGACACGGAGGGGCATATATGTAAGTCCTATTTATAAAAATGCAAACAATAACATCCACGAAATACATGATAGAAAGTACAAAAAGACCAGATCCTCACGTGTCGATGCACTTGGTATACACACACAGGGACTATAAAGCAAATACAATAAACATAGAGGTCTGATATGCAAATTTTCCAAAATAAAAACAACGGAATAAAATATTTACAGGGCTACGCTATAAATGAAGGAAAAGGAGGGGCCTAAGTGCAATTACCCCTTATTAAAGCGGACGGTCGAAGAGGCGCCATGTGGATGATCGGGCGGTGGAGATGCGCTGATGCCTCTTCGAAGAACTCGGGCTCTGATCTGACGGATGAGGGGTTGCCACGTGTAGATCGGACGACTGACGAACGAGGGCACCCCTTCGTCAGGATAGACGGTTCGGATCAAGCCTCAGTTGTATCTGACGGTGGCTGGTGCTTCTCAAATAGACGGATCGGATCGAATCTGGAGCGTCGGGGCTGATCGGACGACAGAGGAGGGTCCTCCAAGAACTGCTCGCCGACGAACTTCGCCGGCTCCGTGCGTGCGATGGGGACCTCGTCTTCGGCTGTTGGGATGTGGAACGTAATCGCCAAGGTGATCCGCAGCTGATGCACTCCTCCGATGAGGCCGGGGGGCTCCGGGGAGATCCGGCGATGAGGGCGGAGCTGGGCCTCTTTGCTCAATCGACTCGACCCTCAGATGGGTTGCTTGGACCTGCAAAACACCACATAAAGGCTCCTGGGTCGAGGGCAAATTGCATCGACCCGTCATGGGTGGAAAGGGTGGTCGGGTGCGTCGATATGGGAGACATCCGGCGAGGTGACGGCAGAGGAGGTCGAACCTCGGTTCCGGGGTGAACCAAGGGGAATGGCTGGGTAAAGAATGTGAAGGGAAGTCTCGCGAAGGTGACGACATAGTCCGATGATCGAATCGATGAGCGAAATGACGTGAATCGGTCGGCGACAGCGGAGAACCAATTTGGGCGAAATGGGAAATTAGACTACGCTAGGGGTATCAGAGTTACCTAGTGGCTGGAGTCAACTATGGACGAGCTCCCGGAGCTCTAAAGATTGTCGCCTCAAGGAAGCGTCGGATTCCGAGGATCAGCGCACCTCGCGGCGGCGCACGGCGACGATGGCAGCCGGATCGATGGCTGGAGGCTCCCTCTCCTCTCTACAACACCCTCCTCGCGCAACTGTCACTCTGGGGAAGACGATGGAGGTCCTGGGATGAAGGGGCGAAGCCAAGGATGCGTGAAAAGGTGCGGCGGAGGTGACGCTATATACTGCTGCAGGTCCGAGAAGAAGGAGTCGGGCGTGGATCTCGGATGTAGCGAGAGTGATTAGGACCTGGGGTTTGGGTAAACAGAGGTTAGATCTGGCTTAGGTAATTAGGCGAAGTCGGGTCTGCAGCGAGATCCGCGGGCGGAAGGTCCGGGGGGGGGGGGAGTTGACCGGGGGTCAACATCCCCCGTGGACCAATCAGAATCCCCCGTTTAGTAATTATTTGGAAATTCAATTAAAAATAATAAATGACTTAATTTCGAAAAAAGTTAAAACATGAAAAATGTTTATTTATTTGCAAATTATATTTTAGTGATTTTTATTTATTTTTTTGAAAAATGAATAAGGTATTTACATTATATGTAGTTATATACACAAAAAGGAACTTTGATTTTTGATTTTAATTATTTATTTTTATACAATTATTCCAATTTTAAATTTTATTTATTTATAACATAAAATTTGAAATAAAAAGGTATTTTTGTTTTATTTTTATTATTTATTTACATAGGTTAAATAAATACTTTTATATACATATTTACATGGTATATATACAAGGTGAAAATTGATTTTATTCTTTTTCTTTTTATTTTATTTTTATTTTATTGGTTTTTATTTTATTTATTTACATCATGAAATAAGGATTACAGAAATATTTTTATTGGATTTTAATTATTTATTTACAAGGAGAAAATAAATAGGTATGTTATTCTATGTACATGATCTATATACGCTGGTGAGAGAATTTTATTTCTTTTTGTTTTTCTTTTGTTTTTCCCATTTTTATTTTAGTTTTATTTTTATGAATATGTACAAAATATAAGAAATACTTTTTAATTTTTATTTTGAGGAAAATAAATGTTATTTATTTACATGGGGATATGTACATGTATAAATGACCTTATCTCTCTCTACTTGGGTTCTTTTACGGTCAGGCCCATGTTGAGCCCTCCCTTGGGATTAAGTCACTCAATATTTATTCTAAATATTTCCCTCTTTTTCTTGTGTTTCTTTATTCCTTTATTTTGGCACAAAATCATGCTAATTATGCATATTTACATGAAGCATGTATTTTGGCAATTTATGATATTTACACATATTTACATGGTGTTTTGCTCAAGTTTTTAGCTAAAATAAATGAATAAAGATTGATGAATTGGGATTCATCAATGGGACAGTTGACCAGAGGTCAACGGTCCGACGCCCTTGATTGGTCCACGTAGGACGCTACAGGACAAAACATGAGGTTTTATTTGAAAATAATTAATTTAATATAATAAATGATTTTATTATTTTTCAAGTATAAAATAAAAAATGTTTATTTTTTACGTAGTATTTTAATATGATTTTTATTTATTTTTTGATGTATTTTATTATGAGTTTATTTTATTAGTGTATTTCTAGGTATATTTACATGTATTTTGTATAATTTATTTTTATTTTGTGTATTTTATTTTATTAATTTATTATATTATTTTATGAATTTATAAATTATTTTTATGAGTATAAATATATTTTTATTAGATTTTTACGAGTTTATTTGCATATTTAAATAAGTAGGTATATATAATATGTAGGTATACTTATAGGTATTTTACCTATATTTTATTTATATTTTATTTATTTAATGATTTTTTTTGGGTTTTATTTCGGATTTATATTTTTAATGGAGTATAGATAATATTTACAATTTAATAAAAATATAGATGAATAAAGAATGAAAGAATGAAATCCCCTTTTATTTATATACATAGGTAACATAGGTATTTTTGTCTATGTGTTTTATAGACTTATTTTATTTTACATGTTCTTTTTGGTTTTATTCTAATTTCAATATGTACATGCATTTTGTATACCATTTACAAAATTCTAAAAATATAAATTTATAGAAATGATGAATAATGAATATAATGAATATTTTAATCGGGTAGACTATATAATGCGGGCCAAAAACCTAACTTTCATAGATGAACTCTAAAAATTATGAAACCAATTTTATTAAATTGCCCTTGAAAAGTTATATATAATTAAAGGTGATTTTGATGGATTTTGAGTTTTTATTTGCAAGATATGGGTCTGTGAAGGTGAGATTCTGGCTTTTTACTCTGTGTATAAAATGTACATTATATATTATATATTATTTTTGTACAAACTTAATTTTGTATTTTTATTTACATTATTATCTATAACTTTTGTATAAAAAATATTTCTATTTAATGAGTAAATAATTATATACAAAATAGGTGTCAAAAATGCGTAAATGAATGAACAAATAAATGAGGTATTTATTTTATTTTTGGCGCTTATTTCTCCATACTTTATTCCTTGTCGACCAATTCCACTCTGGACTTGGTCTTTGGGTTAGGGTCATAAAATCTTTGTAATATTTTATTCCTTTTTCTTTTTTTGTCTTTATTCTATAATTTTGGCATTAAAAACCTTATTTTATGTACGCTTAATACAATAAATAACGAATGCTATTATAGACAAATTGATGCTATTTACATGCATTTGCTGGGGTTTTTAAGGCCAAAATGATAGAATAAAGGTGATGAAATGGAGATTCATCACCCCCTATACTTGCCTTTGCTAGTCCCTAGCAAATACTTATGCAATAAGTACAAAAAGAATAAAGAATAAGAAGAAAAGAAAAAGCAAAAATAAAGAGTTTAAAGAATAAATTGAATTGATCATGATTATTAAACTCATCTGTACAAAATCAATGTTTGGAGCTTAGGTTAGACCTTGGTGTGAAAATGTGTGTGGAACCTGGTGGGAATCAAATTTAAAACACAACAGCCCGTGAGAGTCACAGAACTAGGTTCAAATTACCTCAATAGTCAGGTCAGAACTAGCCTACATCATACGCAAACCCTTATGACTATGAAGCCGACTTGTATGGTGTAAGTGATGGTGGCTCTCCCCAACTGAAATGACAAAGGAACTAACTTCTCCAGAATGAAAACCCAAAGATTCCCCAATCCAGCCCTCTACAGTCGAGGAGCGGGGTATTCCCTTCTAAGTTCAAGTGGCACCCAACTCAAGAGGAGGAGGTGAAGAAGAGAATAGATGGTAGCCAGTGTAGCTACCTATCCAGGGATGCAAGACCAGTTAGTCAAGTCATCCAGCTGCAGGCTCACATGGTATAACTTTGATGCTCAAGCTTGCTTATTTTCTATACAACATATATACATACTCCGGCTGGAACTTTTATTTTTATTTATTTACAAGCCTGTCCACTTTTTTTGGAGTTTTTTTTCAACATACTATTTACAGAAGCATTTACATAAGGACTTTTTTCCTCTTGAGCCAGAAGACTATCCCTCTTTTGAAGCTTTATCGCAACCCACACTCTCCTGTCATTCGACTTCATTGAAACTGGACCAGGTTGGGGTGCACTTTCCTCCCTAGACGAGGACGAATGTTTCCACCCGTGTGCGTCTCAGACTGGAAAATCCAACCCCCTCACCACTCCAACTGAGTTGAGCCAAGTGAAAGGTGCAAGTGTCCAAGTTAGGTCGCGGTCAGCAAGAGTCATGCGTGTGTCTCAAAAAGTTCTATTTAGTCAGTTGAGGTGACTTGAACCCAGCCCTGATTTCTCAAAGAATTAAGTATGAATAGACCTAAAGTACTTTAAACCTAGTTCCCATAAGGTTCCAGTGCAGTTAGGTGCGGTAAGGTCCAACCAAGCTTCAATCTTTGACTTTATTGGACTAGTTCAATCATCAAGCTCAAAAAAAATTTAATGCTACGCAAATGCTATGTACAAATATGCAAAGAATAATGCATTTTTTCAAAGAATTTGAAAACAAATAGAATAATATTTAAACAAAGAATTTGCAAATAAAAGAATTTTGGCATCGAAAATATGTACATCTATTTACACGGGCGTGCCGCTTTATTTTACAAGACTTAAAGAATTTACAGGTTTTAACAAAATGATTTATTTAGGTGTATATACAATTGATAAAGAATTTTATGTATTTTATTTTTCATTTTTTTTATTTTATTTATTATGATGCCTTTATTCCTCAAATTTATTTGAAAAACATTTTGAAAACTATAGTACAACATAATTTTTGCAAATATTTACAAACATTTGAAATCCATTTCGCAAAGATTTTGCAAACACTATATATACATTTTTCAAAATGTTTTTACAAACATTTTCAAAATCATTTGCAAATAGGTTTTCAAATTCTTTATTTCACACAAATATAAGAATTTTGCAATCAATATTTTTACAAAGGTTGAAATTTTTTCACAAAAAGTTTTCCAAACAGTTCACACCATTTTTCAAATCATTTTGCAAAAATATTTTTAACCTGATTTATTAATCAGTATATACAAAAAGAATCCGAGGAATAAGAAGCATTATTAATTAATTTTCAATGAATTATATCATACTTTTAGCCATATTTATTCATATTTATACGAAAGTGCGAGTTATGGCTAAAGTATATACAGAGTATATACGACCCCCCTATACTTAGCATGAGCTATGTCCTCATAGGTCAAAGAGAAAAAGAGAAGACATAACTCGTGCTGAGTGTAGAAAAGCCTATACTACAACGACTGATGAAAGAATGAATATATAAATGAATAAGAAGGTGACCTCCCCCCCTATACTTAGGATCAAATAATCCTAAATATAACAGACTGTACACAACGCAGGGAGGGCCATGGGCGGGAATAAACAGATGAAAGAATGACGAATCAGGGGTGCAACCGCCTGTACTTAGGACAAAGTACATCCTTAGTACACGAGACTGACACAAAGGGGCAACATCTTTTATTTAGATAAAGGAATATGAAAAATAAAAGAAGATAGATATATACAAATAGATGAAAAGATCGTGGAGAATGTACGCATCACTCCCCCTATACTTATGGTGAGATATCCCTAAGTATAGGCAACGGCAGGAGTGATGAAACGGAACATAGAACAACACGGTGTGTACCCCCTATACTTAGGACAGAGTACGTCCTACGTGTAGACACAAAGATATGGCGATAGATCTAGGGCACACATAACATACGGGAGAAAGAATGAACAAGGCACACATATATACAAGTGGTGAAGAGCTGGTGAAGTACAGAATGGTATCTGACAAGTGAATACCGTACTCACGTCACCGTCTCCCTGTGAGAACAGTGACACAATTAAACAATGTAAGACACCCGGATATGTAGTCAGGTGGGTGTCGGCTACCAGAGCAAAATAGATAGAAAGAACAGATATCGGGTCCGGTAGCATGAAGCAGGCAATCGGCTCATAGGGTCAGCATGAGGGAATAAAGCCGATACAGTGAGACCAGGAGGATGAAGGAACAATACAGATTCCTCCGGTCAAATCAGAGACTCAATAAGATATGGAAAGGTAAGGAACAAGAGACATTGCGGCATTTGGTGGTCATGAGGTCGGAAGATCACAGAAGACACACCGAAGACCGCAAGTCATGGCTCAACCCTGCGAGGGTCGTCAAGGTGAGAAGGCTCATAGGAGCCAGAAATCAGACTAATCAGAAGACTTGGTTCAGTGATCCGCAGATCGGATACATAATCAGAGAGGGGACCAAGTACACAAAACATGAAACTCAGCTCCAATGTAATGGAGACACAATCAGAAGGAGCCCGAGTACACAGCTCAAAAGACTAGGCTTTGTGCTCCACCAAACAGGAGACACCAGAAATGAAGCCAAATACCTAGAAAATGATGTACCCTCCCGCAGATAACCCTCAGAGAGTGGTACATGCTAATCATCGAATATTCAGTCAGAAACTCAACCTTGCAAGGGTCGTCAAGGTGAGAAGACGCAAAGGCGTCAGTAATCCATCAGACGGATCATCACTATCGGTCTCGGTAGGCGACATAACGGCTACCAGCAGAAGAGACCAGAGAGTCTGAAGAATGTGGCAGCGTCCCACAGACAACCCTCGGGGAACATGCTGTCAGCTAGGCATGACAATAGCAAATATCAGGAGCTCAGCCTCGCGAGGACCATCAAGGCGAGCAGACTCAATGGAGTCTAATCAGATGGGTCCCATGATCTGCAGATCAGATGTGCAACTCAGGATGAGACCAAAATCATATATATCAGATGACTCGATTACGTGCTCCGCAAATCGGAGACACAGTCAGCAGGGGGAACCGAGCGTACAGAGAGTCTTGCATGCTCCCGCAGATAGTCCTCGGGGAGTAATGCAATCTAGGCAAGGAATAGTCAGAATGTGTCTCTACCTTGCGAGGGTCGTCAAGGAGAGAAAAGGGCTCGAAGGAGCCAAATCCATCAGACGGACCCACATAGTGGTCTCAGTAGTCGACAAATCGGCTACCAAAAAATGAGACCAATCAGATCGGAAATATGTCGTAGTATCCCGCAGATAACCCTCGGGGAGCTAGGAGCTAGTCAAGGAATAATCAGCAAAGATCTCATCCTTACGAGGATCGTCAAGGAGAGCGGACTCAAAGGAGCATGGCCAAGTCAGTCACGTGTCCCAATAGATCGGGCGCACAATTAGAAAGGGAGACCTACTGTCCATATCATATGAATTAGCTTCGTGCCCCAACAGATGGAGGCACCAACAGTGAGTGAAGCCGATCGTAAAGAAAGTGTCACATCCTTCCGCAGATAGTCCTCGAGAAGTGATGTGAGCTATATAGTGAATACTCAGAGTACATCTCGTCCTTGCGAGGGTCGTCAAGGAGAGAGAAAGGCTCGAAGGAGCCGAATCTATCAGACGGATCCACAACAAATGTGGTCTCGAAAGATGACAAATCGTCTCCCCAGCAGAAGAGACCAACAGAGCTATGATGTTTCATAGCCTCTCGCAGATAACCCTCAGAGAGCTATGAACTAGGCATCGGATTACCGGAATATCAAGGCTCGTCCTTGCGAGGACCATCAAGGAGAGAAATCAGTTCATTGGCCTCGTGTACCGACAAGTCGGGTATGCAAGCAGAGGTGGAGGCCAATCAAGCATATCATCTGACTCGGTTTCGGGTCCCATCACAATGGCGACCAAAAAAGAAAGCATGAAACCGAAGTCCAAGAAAGTGCCGCATTCTCCCGCAGATAGTCCTCAGGGAGTAATGCAATCTAAGCAGCGAAGGTCATGGGAATGCTAGCATGGAATCTCAGGTCCTCGAAATAAATAGATCAATCCTAATCAGGAGGGCATAAGATCAAGAAGAGGGACAAAAGAAAAGAATATCAATCGTAATGCAATCCATCGAAGTCAATCCAATCAGTTGAGATGGCACAATCTTATCGGGAATCCTCTAAGTGCCATGGGTAGATCAAAGAGTCAGGAGATCAAGGGTGGGTCAATCAAGAAGAGGAGGAGGTTCATGGGGGTTCGGGGCACCGTCATCATGAAGCATATATCAAGATAGTCAATCCAAAATCCGAATCAAGACGGGCCGAGCCGAATGGGTAGTTCAATCAATCAAGTCTCATGGATTCCTCATCGAAGCATCAAAATGCATCACACCCCCAATCCGGTGTGCGAGACCAAAAATTCCTCAATACTGCATCACACTTATGCTTGTGCCCAAAATCAAATAACCTAAAAAACATGCACGTATCTGATCACAATCCCAGGGCTCACTAATCTCGGCATCCTTAATAGCGGGCCCGGCCTACACAAATAATCTGTATAATCAAATAGTTCTCGATGAGGGCCTCGTTGATATGCACAACAATCCCGAGTAGTAGAAAAGTGATACAGAGGGAACGAGGAGGGCGGGATGAGAAGATCAGAACATAGAGACCATTGGGTATTCCACGCAAAGCGGGAACACCGTCAAAATGGTGGTCCAAAGAGGATGATTTCCTCGATCCGGACAAGATGGAGATAGAAGAGATGGTACGGTGGATACGAGGAAGGTGGTGAAGAAAGGGGAAACGAAGGACTTGATGAAGAATGATTGAGCTCAAGCGACAATATCACGACTCTATGCGAATGAGGAGGTATATGTATAAGAGAGGTAGAGAGACTCAAAGATGAAAAAGATGACTCACACGATGGGACCGACTACTCTAATAATGAATGAAAAATGCAACGGACTCCAAGTCACAATCAATACACAAGGCAAAACCTCCAATTCACCTACTCGACACACTGAAGACCGTCAGGTGACGGTCATTTATCTTTTTGGTTTTAGAGTTAGGTGAGAACCACAAAAATTGTACAAACACTTAGAAGGCTTGATGGGATTTGGGCTCTACTCCTTAGTGTGTACGTGAGCAATTAAAACACATACAATGAGGGGGTTGCTCTCCCCAAGACAATGGCATCCATTACGTTTTATTTTAAGTCCAATAAAGTTAGCTGTCCCGATTTTATTTTGATTATCACTATTTTTTGTTATTTTTCAATACACGTGCCTAACGGGGTTCCAATTCCATTTACATCCTAGGTTGGCAAAAACAAAGGGAGAAGGTCGGAAAAGCCATGTAAGTCGAAAATCAATGATGCATGTCAAGTAAGAAGACTTACAGTGCTTCCCAGCTCTCTCCATGCGAGATGCATAACAGAATTGAAACCTATGCTATATGAGATGCAATCCGAGGAAATTTCCCTAGATACAGGATGCTATTAGCGTGAAGAACATTATTTCAAAATTTGGCTAAGTCCCAAAATCGTATCTATAGGTACATGCATATATATTAATGTTTGGGCCTTAGTCTACGTTAAACAATGCTAAGCTAAGGCTCATCCACACAAAATAATAAAAATAAAAAAGGAAAAAGCATCAAAACCATCGAGTCCCCCAAGGGAACAATCCCTCGGGAAGTCGGAGTGTACCTGTGAGAGTCTTGAATTATTACAAGTTTCTAAGTCTCTCTCTCACATAAATATACATAATAAAATGCATAAAAATAGAGACAGTCTGCAAAATTTCTTCTCCCGCTGTCTTTAATGCTCTCTCGTACCGGCTAGGTCCGAAAGCCGGCTCCGCCTCGCTTGGGTGCATTGGCCCTCCTAGGAGGTCCTCCGTCGTTTGGCGGTCCCTCGCATCCAAGACAAAGAAAGAAGGAGGTCAGAACAGTCAATCAATAATGTCAATAAATAATCAAATAAAGGAATAATAAAATAGACACTGGACATGAGCGAAGAATTAAATAAATGAATGAACAACCATACAAAATACGTTGCCTCCCCGGCAACGACGCCATTTGATAAACGCAAAAATAGGTGATCTCAAGTTCCACACAAGGCGGGAACTCAGTCGTTGAGTTGACCACACGAAATCAGGATTCAATCAACAATTAACCCACAATAAATATCAAGCAATGACTAGCAAAAATGTGGAGTTAAAATTTATTATAACTCTACATGTAAATGTGTATAGGTGTAAGTACAAGTAGAGGTCGAACACTGGGAGGTGAATGGTTGTGTGGTGGAGATGAATGCACATTATTCAATTCAATGTTCATGTCCAATTCTTTATTGTTTTTGTGGGTTTTTAATTTCATATTTTTTTATTTTTGTTTTTATGATTTTTATTTTGTTTTTATGTATTATATTTTTTTATATTTTCTTTTTATATTTTAAATTATATAATATATATATAGATAGATATGTATAAGAGAAGAGAGAGAGATGATATATGGATACATATATATATATATACATAGATAAATGCTCAAAATTTATTGGATATAATATTTTTTAGGCTTTTTATATTTTTCTAATTTTTTGTTGTTTTGCTGGAATTTTTCTAATTTTTTGTTGTTTTTCTAGAATTTTTTTAATTTTTATGTATTTTTAATTCCAAAAATATCCCAAATAAGGGCTTAAATATATAGGCGGAAATAATTTGGGTTTTAAAATTATATAAGTCAGAAAATTTCCCAAATTAATTTTAATCCGTAAATAATAATATATAAATAATTATAAAATAGGAAAACATATTTTTGGTATTTTTGAAGGGTTTTTATATTTTTTAGGATTTTGGAGCTTCTTGAAATTTTTATATTTTCTTTTTCTATTTTTAGAGTTTTCCATTTTTTGGACTCAATAGATATATAAATACATCGTATATAATATTTTTGTAATTTCTCAAAACGTTTTTATATTTTTTTGGTATTTTGTATTTTAAACCAGACAAAAATGGCTCCTTTTTTATTTTTAATAAATGGATAAAATGCTCAAAAATGCCAAATAATTATGTGGCATGAATCAACATGGCTGGATGCATCTATCCTAATTTTTGTGTATTTTTGGAGCAAGATAGGTTTTTCTAATAAATACATGAAGCATATAAACAATACACAACCTGGCAGGGGCATAAATGCAATAAAAATAACATGCAGGGTCCACAATGTAAATATCCCAACAGTATAAATGTTTATTTAAATTTTAACGATTATTTTACAATAAACAAAATCCGCCAAGGTTACAGTGCAAAATGTACGTGCCTCACGTGGGACTGCACGTGAGGCGCGGAAGGACCCAAGTGCAAATACCATAAATGTAGGGGGCCCTATCCAAAAATTCCATTTTATTTTACACTTGATATTTTATTTACAGTATTACAAACTAAATAGCTAGATACGAAGTTTACCCCTTAAGTGCGCGCGATCCGACGGTTCCTCGTTCTTCACTTGACGCGCGACGCCCATCCAGCGGCCGATACCGCTTCGCCGATGAACACATGAGATTAGATCTCGTGGATGAGATCTACGGTAAGGGTTTCGTTCCATCGGACGGTTGATTTTCGAACTGGGGGTCTTCTCCATCCAACGACGGGGAGGGTACGAGGAAGAGCAGGGGAAGAACTCACCGCTGGTGAGTTTCTCTTGGCGAGATCTCCTTCCCTTGCCGTTCCTTGTTGCTCCAAAGGGTCTCAAAACCTTCCTGGCAGGTTCCTCTATCCACTGGAGGGTGAAAAGGGGCTCGACATCGACCAGAAGTGCTGCGCGGGGTCGGGAGAGATGAATCATCCCAAGCATCTCCAGCGGGCTTGGCAGGTGTCTCCTGGTGCCTATCAACGCACCTATCTTGCACAGGAATAAAATATGGCTCGAGGTGGTCCTCCTCGACCGGAAGTGATGCTGTGAGAATGCAAAATGGATGTGGGCGGCAATGCTCCGGAGAGGTGTAGGAGGTGAGCATCGATTCACAGATCTGGGGAAGATCTGGTTGGATTTAGGTGAGATGGAGATGGAGAACATGAAGAGGAGCGAAGGCGAGGTGAGATGGGGGTCGGAATACGGTGGGATCATGGTGAAAGGTTCGCCGGAGAGGAGCTCCAGCGAACTACGAATCGGCCATTCTAAGCTAAGTGACTAACTTAATCGCCATACTAATAACATAAATGAAATGCTCAGGATAAAATATACCTAAAATAACTAAAAGGCACAGCTCGAACTTGGCTGTTTGGCCAAGGAGCAGGACCTACAGCGAGCGGCGGTCGTGGGTGCAACCTCTACCTCTTCCGACCGATTCAAGGCATCAGAGACCTCCTCCTGTCACGAGGAACGCCTCCAGGACCGAATACGAGGAGGGGAATTGGATAAAGGCTGACCAAAATGGAAGAGGCGGAGGATTTTTATTTATATACATGTTGCACACCCTTATTGACCGGGCCATTGGTGGAGCTACAAGCTATGTACAAGGGAATAAACGAATGGGCGTGGATGTACAATGATCAGAGAACATTTCGTCTGAAGGAAGCATCTGCAATTGATGGACGAGACGCCCATGAAAAATGCAAGAATATCGGGGATTTGCCAGGTCTGACAGGTCAGACACGCAGATGGGACAGTTGACCAGAGGTCAACGGTCCGACGCCCATGATTGGTCCACGTAGGACGCTACAAGACAAAACAGGGGGTTTTATTTGAAAATAATTAATTTAATATAATAAATGATTTTATTATTTTTCGAGTATAAAATAAAAAAATGTTTATTATTTTATGTAGTATTTTAATATGATTTTTATTTATTTTTTTGATGTATTTTATTATGAGTTTATTTTAATAGTGTATTTATAAGTATATTTACATGTATTTTGTATAATTTATTTTTATTTTATGTATTTTATATTATTAATATTATTATATTATTTTATGAATTTATAAATTAATTTTATGAGTATGAATATATTTTTATTGTATTTTTATGAGTTTATTTGCATATTTAAATAAATAGGTATATATAATATGTAGGTATACTTATAGGTATTTTACCTATATTTTATATACATTTTATTTATTTAATGAATCTTATTGGGTTTTATTTTGGATTTATATTTTTAATGGAATATAGATAATATTTACAATTTAATAAAAATATAGATGAATAAAGAACGAAAGAATGAAATCCCCTTTCATTTATATACATAGGTAACATTGGTATTTTTGTCTATGTATTTTATACACTTATTTTATTTTACATGTTCTTTTTGGTTTTATTCTAATTTCAATATGTATATGCATTTTGTATATCATTTACAAAATTCTAAAAATATAAATTTATAGAAATGATGAATGAATATAATGAACATTTTAATCGGGTAGACTATACAATGAGGGCCAAAAATCTAACTTTCACAGATGAACTCCAAAATTATGAAACCAATTTTATTAAATTGCTCTTGAAAAGTTATATACAATTAAAGGTGATTTTGATGGATTTTGAGTTTTTATTTGCAAGATATGTGTCTGTGAAGTTGAGATTCTGGCTTTTTGCTCTATATATAAAATGTACATTATATATTATTTTTGTACAAACTTAATTTTGTATATTTATTTAAATTATTATCTAAAACTTTTATATACAAAATATTTCTATTTAATGAAAAAATAATCCATTATATATACATACATACATATATATATATAGAGAGAGAATATTTCAGATGAGGTGCATCTTTCCTTGCTATATGGAAAGCCACGAATATTGGCCGTCTGATCTGCATCTACGGCCATCATCTGTCTATAATCACACACGCGAAACCACGCTAAACCCTCCCAATATACCACTCCCGGTTTTCTATATTTAGTAAATTAGTGCCTTTATGACTCAATCAATTTTGTTAAATTCGCTCTTTTTTTAATAACAATTCTACTTCCTATATTTAGATTCTTCATTCGGCAATTATTTTATTTAATTATCCCTTAAATGATGGTAATTGGTTTTATACTAATTTTAATTCATTTTTCTAACGTTTATTCTTTTGCATCCACATTCGATCTTCACCATGGACGATTCCTATTCTTCATCAAGTGATGATTCTGCATCGGAGTTTATGTCTAACTTTTATGAAGAAAGATTCCAGGTTAATACATTATATTTCTTTATTGTTCTTCAAAAAATATTTCGATTTGATGTATATAGTGATTTTTTGTAACAGGAAAATAGCACTGAAGATACAGGTCATGTCAATTCTGATATCGGTTCTCTCTCCACAGGTGTTGTTCTTATTATACAAATTTTTCATTTTAGTAGTATTAATATGATTTTTATGTAATCGTTTCATTTGTTCTTCAATTTGTTGCCAAGTTTATGTTAAATTATACTAGATTTACAGTTATGGTCAATAACCGTGTTTTCATTTAATTTTTTGTCTTGATATGTAATTGACATTATACAATAATACATGTCTATATTTTATTATCATTCTACATATTTTACAATATATGCATTCTTTATAATATATATAATTACACGATCCATTGTACAATATTTGATTGTATTTTACATTATATTACTTTATTTTACTATTTCCTAATATAATTTACACAATATTTCGTTCTTTGTATTTTGCCAGTACCATTTTCGAGTGACATGTATTACAAATATATTTCAATAGAATTAATTTCATAATCCATTATACAATATTTATATGTATTTTAAATTTTATTTATTTTGGGTAATATTTTCTAGTATATTTTACACAATTTCACGTTTTTTGTCTTTTGGCAGGACCACTTTCGGATGCCATATATACCAAATATAATACACAATAATTAATATCATATTCCATTGTAAAATATTAATCTGAATTGTACATTTTCTTGCTTTATATTAATATTTCTTACTTTAGTTTACGCAATTTCACTTTCTTTGTATATTACCAGGAACTCTATGGGGTGCCATACGTTCCAGAGATATTGCACAAGAATGTCTTCCAAATATTGAGGTAATGAGATACCACATAATCATTTATGTTTTGTTTTTTTAAGTAAATTTATTATTGTGTTATTTTTATATTAGGATTCTGGAGCAAAAATCACATATACAGAATGCCTAGAAACTGATGCATCATTTTCAGGTAATATTATTAGTGTGTAAATTTAATAATTATACAAACAATATATCTTCATAGTTCATAAATTTAATATTGATAATATTTTTCAATCTTTTTCGATATATTCGGGAAAAACATCATTAGATTTAACATGTTTTTCAATTATATTTAAAATAATGCAGTTGATCCAAGTTCCCCAATCGCAAACTGTTCTAGTTATCAGCATATACCCACTGTTGGTATGGTTTTTGGTTCCGTTGAACACACATATAATTTTTATGAAGCTTATGCTACAAAAGAGGGTTTCAATGTACGCAAAAGTAGCACAAGACATAGAGTTGATAGAGTAACTAGAAACAAGACACTGGTGTTTAAGAGTTTTGTATGTTGGAAAGAAGGAAAATCAAGAGCTTCCTCATCAACAAGAGATGGTTTCTTAGTTGACAGTGATTGCAGCGACGAAAGTATGTTTGAAAGATCGGAGAGAGCTGTTGGTGTTGTTCGAACTGGTTGTAAGGCCGTGATGTCGGTTAAATATAGGTTTGTTGATCATGACTGGATAGTGGTTTGTTTCAATGAAGAGCACAATCATAACCTTGTATCCCCCAGCAAACGGCTATATCTTCGTGCCAATAGAAAGTTCTCTAAAGCTGCTAAAATGCTTATCAAGTCCATGACTGATGTTAATATTCCTGCCTCAAAACAATCGGCATTTTTGGATAACGGTTTCATTACAAACAACAAAGTTGGTGGCATTGTGCGTGATATATACAACCTTAACAGGGATGAGAGAAGACGTCGTGATGATTTGGATGCAAAACTTGTGTTAGATCTCTTTGATAACTGCAAAAAGTTGACGCCTGAATTTTTTTACTCTGATCAAACTGACGAGGACAATAGGCTCACACATTTATTCTGGGCTGACAGTGTATCCATCGAAGATTACAAGGTTTTTGGTGATACAATTTCTTTTGATACGACATATAGAACCAATGAATACAAATTAATATTTGCATCTTTCTGTGGAGTTAACCACCAAGGTTGCTCAATTTTTTTTGGTAATGCATTTATCAACAGAGAAACAACAGAAAGTTTTACTTGGTTATTTAATCAATTCCTTGATGCTGTTAGAAAACACCCTATTTCTATAATCACTGATGAAGATCCAGCAATAGGTGCTGCAATCCGTATTTCATTTCCCAACACTGTTCACAAGTTTTGTACATGGCATATTATGACAAAGCTGAAACTTAAACTGGGTAGACTGAAGGAAATTGTCAAGGCTCTTAAAACATTCAGCAGGCTTGTTTGGCGGAGTGAGTCTATTGATCAATTTGAAGTTGGTTGGTGATGAATCTGTGATTCATCACATCAAAAGTCAAAAATAGAGCCTTGTTCCCGAGAAAATAGAGGCATATTTCCTTTTATCTTGCATAAATAACACTCATGCATGCATCCATAATTCATGCATTATAGCAGCTCATCTGCATTTAAATAAGAATGCCAAAAATCCCTTGTAAAATACATCTTCATCAAATAACTTCTTCTCTATAATATATATGTATATATTCCTTAATACCATAGGGAAGAATGCCTAAAATCACCCTTGTAAAATAGCCCAAATATCCTGAGAACCCTTGTACATTAAAATACACATAAAGCCCTCATACAAACCCCTAATTGGGTCTACTCACTCTTAGAATACTACATATTAAAAGACCTTCAAAATGAGACTAATTTCATTGCAATTGGAGCTTGTATGAGAAACTTGGGTTTTTAGGTCATTTTGCATACTACATATGTACATTTATGTATCCTTGTATTTATGTACCATATTTGACCTTATCTCCGTCTTTGGTCAACATGAAACTTGTAGATCTCATCAAGATCTACAACTTTCATGTTTTGGGTTTTTCCAAATTCGGCTTCCTCTTCTCTCTACACGTGTTTCCTTCTCCAGCCATTCACAGCAGGCCACGTGGCGCCCTCTGATTGCGCCACGCGGCCCGCTACCCTTCGCCTCATCCGCCCGCGCCCTCCGCCGTTGGATCTCGCTTCAGATCCAACGGCCCCTCTGTGACCACGTGCGCTCATTCTCTCAGCCGTTCGATCTTCATCCGCATTCAGATCTGTCCGCTCGTTAGCGCCTTAAGCAGGGCTCGCCACGCGGCGCGTTGACGACCGATCGATCGCATCTTAGAAGTTGCATCTCAGCCGCTCCTTTTCTTGATGCCTCTCAACCGCTCGATCGACCTAAGCCCTCCATCATCACCGTTCGCTAGCGCCTCACGCACAGCTTGCCACGTGGCCACTTCATCGACCATCGATCTCACCGCCTCGGATCTAATCACACCCGCTCACCACGATCTAATCTCCACCGTTGGATCACACGATCCAACGGTGGAGACTTCGTCTCCTACCTCCAGGCGCCCCTCTCCCCCACGTCCCTTGCCTTGCGGGAGGGGCGCCCCCTTTCCTTTTCTGGGCACACGTCGGCCATCTTCTCCGGCCGCTGACCTCGCCACGACGCTCCCCACTCGTCCCTCTCCCTCGCCAGCACCCTCAATCGCCATCACCTCCACCATATTCGCCCCACGACGACCACCAACTTCACCAATCCACCAGCTAACCCATCAACTCCACCTTATAAATACGCCATCACCAGCGACCTTCATCTCTATCCGCCACTCCAGAGAGATCCCTCGAGCTCCAAGCGTCCTATTGGTGACAGCAATCGGCTGATTTGTCGAGCGACGACAGCGATCCAACTCCGGCGAGATCCTCGGCCCACCGCCGTGTCGCAGCCACTCCTCCGAGCAGCTGCACGAGCTCGGGACCTTACCGATCCCTCGAGCGACGACCCTGGAACTCAAATCCGAGCTCCAATCCCCAGGTAACCTCCTTCATCTCCTCCGATCTTCATCTTTATTTTCGTGTTCATCTTCTCCGATTTTATTCGCCACCCACAACCATCCTCGCGCCTTCCAATCACTCCGCCGAGCTCCGCGTCGGAGCTCTCATCCTCGCTGACCCCTCCGCACCTTCAGACGCTCCACTCCACCGTCCATCGATCCCCAGCTCCGCCCCTTGGCCGGAGCCACGTCGCCTGACCACCTCACATCGCCTTAGGCCTCGTCAACCAGCATCACGTCTCCACAAACGCACGCACGAGCTCCGGCTCCCTATTTAACACTTGCAGGTGCTACTTTCATCATTGGCCGGAGCCTCGCCGGAGCTCTCCTCTAGCTTCATCGACACCGAGCTCCAGCCATCCTCCAGGGATCCAGAGACCACCGGAGGCCTCCTCGTGCTCTTCCGCTTCTTCCGAGCTAGGTGGGAGCTGACGAAGCTCATCACCGGAGCTTGGCCACCGAGGCGGAGCTCGGCTGCCTTCACCGGAGCGCAGCCCTCTCCTCCGCAGGCGGCGGAGGATCGTTAGAGAAGAAGGAGCAGCAGCCGTTCGATCATCTGATCGAACGGTACTCGCCTCGCCACGCGTCCCTTCGCCGCCATCAGCCTCGACCGTTGATCACCCCTCGGATCGGACGCCTCACCAGCCGCCACGCGTCTTCATCAACATCCCTTGGATCATCTTGATCCAAGGGCCTTCAGGCCGCCACGTCGCCTTGTCCGAGCCTCGGCGTCCAAGCCTAGGCTCGGGTGAACCGAAGCAGCACCGAGGCTGGGCCGAACCTCCAGAAGGCCCGAGCCTCACTCCGAGCCTCAGACGCCCTCCGAACCTAGGCCGCCCCACGTGAGGAGCACGTGCGGCCTGGGTTATTTGCATAGACGCCCTTGGAGCTTTCAGAAATTGCAAAAAGGCCCCTGTGAAGCAGACATCACGTGAGGAGCACGTGGTTCGTGGAGAAATTGCATAGAAGTCCTGCATAGTATCGGTAATTGCATTTTAGTCCCTGTCAGCATATTTACTTATTGAATTTTTATTTTCCAGTATTGCATTTACACCCTTATGTTTGCACGTGTCCATAGCATGCATTTTTCATCATTTTGAAATTCTAAAAATTGCAAGTTGTTGAGAATTTTGTCCTCTATTTGTCTGTACACGTGTCTGATTTTTGTTGGCTTAATTGAATTATCAATGAATTAATTGGTTCATTTGTGACATATTTTGCCCAGTGATGCCTTTTGATTTTTAATTAAATATCAGTGCCTTCAAAAATCACCAAAAATTCACAGTAGCTTAAGGACACCATTTTCAACACTCCATAAAAATTTCATGTCATTTGCACGCATAACGAGGCCTCAATAAATAGTTTAGTGATTTTCTTTAATTAATTTTAATTAATTCATTTCACAATAAATTTAAGTTCTGTCAATTTTCCTAGGTCCCTGATCATTAGACCTTCCTAGGATAATTTTAGTTCTTGGAAAAATTGTGATTTGATATTTATTAAAAATTAAACACTGAAAATCACTCTGTCTGTTTGTTTAATTCACAGAAAATTTATTTTGAGTCGAAAAATTCCAAAAAAATTAGTGTAGGTCATTTTCATCATAAATAATCATCTGGCCAATTTTCATTATTTTTGGACTTCGTTTGATACTTCAATTAAATTTAAAGTTAAATTGGCTAAGACTTGTCTGCATATGTCTGCATAAGAAATAAAAAGACAAAAAAAATTGACCCTTGAACCTCAACACTTGAAAATCGCTGTAATCCACCTAAGGAGACAGTTGCCTCCCTGAGATCGACCTTGGACTCTACCAAGTAAAAAAATATCACCGCTTAAAATTGACCAAAAGCTGATTTAAGTGGTTTTTGATCAACCTCTCGTATCCGACTGCAACGAACACTTAAAATTAATTTGGGCCATTAACTTGCCCGAATTAACTAAGGGTGCGGGAGCGCTCATCAAAATGGCGCCGTTGCCGGGGAGGCACGGCTTAGGTTAATTTGTAGCATATTTTTGAAGTGTTTGATTTCTAATCCCCGGGTAGTCTGACCCCCGGTTTTTCTTGTAATTATTTCTCTTATTTGTTTTATTTTTGCTCTATTTTTGTGTCACTCTCTGACCTCTATTTCATTTTTGTGCGAGGACCGCGAGGAGTCGGCGACGCTTCAAGGACTTAGCATTTAAAGTGTGCTGAGAGAAAGAGAGGCATTGTACTTTATATTTTATTTTTCTCCTTTGCATTATTTCCAGCGGTTCCCGTTTGGGATCTCGCGCGTGTAAATATAGTGGAAAACCGTGTCCCGTGTGCTGTGTGGGTGATTGGTAATTTAGCTTGCACTAGCGGCTCCTCGAGCTACTTTAGGACTTGTTTGTGCTCGTAATCAATAGGACCACACAACACACTTAAAAGACGCACCTAGACCGCATGACTTAGTTCAAACTAAACTGTTCTCCACGCTAATAGAACTGCCTGTCTAGGAGCGGCTTGCATCGCTTGCATTTGCACGTAGAGTAAAGTTTTCAATTCTGTATAGCATCCTGCATCAACAAGCGAAGGGATCACTGTAAGTACTCTTTACTTAGCATACGCATCATTGATCTCAACCTTGCATCGGCTTTTCTCGATTTCCCCCCCCCCTCTGATTTTTCTCACTTAAAAAGGAAATTGGGACTGTACGATAGGCGTGCTTTGTGGTGATTAATTACAATGATAACCTAACTTTAAAACCGGGACTGCTAACAGTATTGACCATAAAAAGGGAATAAAAGCTGAAAATTGTTTGCGGGAGACTAATCCCCGACCTTGTTTTCAGGCTGAGTGAGGGTACCTGAGTGTGTGTGAACACCCTAAGGTAGAGCCCAAATCCCCGTCTTCCATATCACGTTCTAACTGATCCTAGCAAATATCACGAGCCGAATATTTTCAGATTCTTTGACTAGTACCAAGTAGCCTCCGCCTGTCTCAGGTAGATAGGGGCGAAATTGCGGTACTTCGCGACAAGCTGCCAGTAACCCTCCGGGGCGAAGTTCCGGCCTTGTCAGCCTCCGCCTGCTTGCAGGTAGATAGGGGCGTGGTCACTGAGTCCATCGGCTTGGGATAGGAGCGAAGAAAGGAAGGAGCGGCGGTATCTTAGACGACAGGATAGACAGGGAAGACGCATCCGGCTCTGAGCCGACTTCCCTCTAGGCCGCGTAATCCTTGCTAGATTTGCTTGAAAATCACACTTAAAAACTACAAGATAAATTGGACTCAACTTTGAGTCCTTCACTGTGTTGAGTGTGAATCCAGGGTCTTGGATTGATCTTGTGCTTGCTTCAGGTAGGAGTAAAATCCTATCTTCTTCTTGCTTCACCAAGATGAGTAACCGGGGAGATCTCGACGCACCGTTCACTAATCTCTCTATGAGTCCCCCACGTAACTCGTCTTTTCCGGTCCGAGCGCACCTTGGACCACCCAGGACTCATGACCCTCTTGAGTCCTGGTTCCCTCCTGCTCAGGGTGGTTACTCTCAAACCAACCCTTGTATCTCCTCTGAGATTACCGAGGAAGATCATTGCCTCGGTTATCCCTTCCTTGATTCAACCTCTAACACCGACCTTATTTTCCAATCCCCAGAAGTAGAGGAAGAAATGCCACCAAAGATGCCGCCTGATGAGGACCAGATGAGACAGATTCTAAGACGCCTTGCTGAAGCTGAACAGAAAAATGCTGATCTCACTGCACGAATGGGGCGGATAATAGTAGCTGAAGGGATCGACCGACCAATGGTCGATACCTATAACCCGGCGGAGAACGAAATCCAGAATTGGCTAGCACCTGCAGTTCCCGACCAAGCATTCGAGCTGAAGCCCCACTTCCTTAGCCTGCTGCCGAAGTTCAACGGAAACCTAAGCGAAGAGCCGTACACTTTCCTCCGTGACTTCGAACTAGTCTGCAATAATCTGAGCCATCCCAATGTTGGCCAAGATTATATCCGACTGAAATCCACCCCGTTTGCCTTAGGAGATAAGGCTGCACATTGGCTGAAAAACCTAGGGGTGGTATGTACTACCTGGATGCAGTTCAAGGACCTCTTCTTGAAGAAGTTCTACCCACTCAGTAGAACCAATCAGATGCGAACGAAGATTGCCAGCTTCGCCCAAGGACCCTGCGAACCGTTCCACGAGGCTTGGGACAGGTTCAATGACTTAGTACAGAAATGCCCATGCCACGGCATTTCTAAGGCAATCTTAGTCCAGACCTTGTTCTGCGGACTAACCCCAGAGATGCAGGGGTTAGTCAGCGCCGCCTGCGGAGGAAGCTATCTGAACAAGAACGAGCACACCGTATGGAAAATCCTAGAGCAGATGGCAGAAACCGGCAGGTCACAGGCCACAAGGGCCTATCAGTTGTCTCCCTCGATTCTATCCAACGAGACAACTAAAAGGACTGTTGCAGATCTGACAGAGGACCTCATCCCCAGCATGGGGATGATTGCAGACAAGCTTACTATGGTCGAGCAGATCCACAAGAGAGTCGCGGAGATGGAGTCTCTTTCGAGCCTTCCCAAGAAGGTGGAGGAACTCTCTGAAAAGGTAGCCAAGATTAAGCTACCCACCCCTTCTGCACCACCTGTACCTGTACATCGAGTCCATCTTGTACAGGAACAAGCACCGGGGTCTCAGAGCAGCTGGGATCAGACTTACACCCAGCAGAACCATCATGCACCCCCACCAGTGGAGACAGAGTACGAGGAGCCTCCGCCCGTTTACGAAATCAACGGGCTCTGGTATAGCCGCGACCCACTAGTCCGGCAAATCGAGATGGGGAAGGACCAGGCACACCGCCCAACCCCAGTCTACCAAGAGACCAGGCCCATCACAATCCCGCGATATCAGTCCAGGCCAGAACAAGGGTACCATCAGCAGCAGTACCGGCACGGCCAGCAGGGCCAGTTCAGGACCGCATCCACTCAGCAGCCAGCCCAGCCCACCGAATTGGAGTCCCTCACCTTGGCGATCCAGACCCTGTCTGATAGGGTCCAGCAGATGCAGAACGACTACCTGGACATGAGAACCGACATCAATCGGGTCTCTCGTGCTCAGGATCAACAAATGGCGCCAAGGACTCCAATTCCCGCACAGGTTCAGGCCAACCCAAATAGCATACATCAAGGCCAGAACTGACCCCGAGATCAGGTATACTATTCAGATAATTATTTATCTGAACATGAGATCCCTTCGTATGATAATGTTAACCATATGTCCCTCAGGAGCGGAAGGACCGTGACCATACCTGATCGGGCACGGGCACAACAGGAAGGAACCTCCGAAATTCGACCTGAGGAGAATTCAGAGGAGGAAGAGGAGGAGCACCACCACCACCAGCAGAAGAAGAGGACATCTGAGTCCTCGAAGCACCAGCCCCGCAGTCATCCAGAGTCCGACGACACCGATGAGCCCGCACCTCCATCTGAGGAGGACCAGCCAGAAGAAGCGGAAGAAGCATCACCGGTTTCGCCCAAGCATTTCCCTTTTCGTCAGAGTCAGAGTCAGAGTCTGTATAAAAGTCCGAGTCAGAGTCTTGTTCAGAACTCAGTTTCAGTAGCTAATGAAGATATTTCAGTTCCAGAACCTGAGTTAATAATCCCTTTCCCCCAAGCTCTCAAGGGTGGGAAGAAGAAAAACAAAAAAATCCCAAAAGATGACCCTGAGATGGCTGAGTTTTGTAACAAACATATCAAGGTCACAATCCCCTTTGACAAGTTCGTGGAAATGACTCCTGCATTCCAAAAATACCTTAAGGTGCGATGCACACCTACTAGGGTTAGCAGGAAGACCAAAAGCCGTGTTGAGAAACACGTTCTATCAGTAGCCACGACTTGTGCAATAAAGAACTCGTTTCCTCGGAAACGAAGAGACATGGGTGCACACTATGTAGTGAGTCATGTTGATGACATCGCGTTTGCACGCACTCTCCTGGACAATGGTTCCTCGATCAATTTAATGCCCACAGCCCTCTATGAGCGGCTCAATCTCGGACCTCTTAGGAAGTCTAGAGCTATTCTTCAGTTCGCGGACAAATCCACTAAGAAGTCCCAAGGAGAGTTAAGGAACATTGTGATCAAAGTCGAGGGGCAGGAATACATGGTGGACTTCACTGTCCTCGATATGGAAACCCCTCGTAATTGGAGAGATTCCCAGATCATTTTGGGTAGGCCCTTCCTCAGAACAGCAGGGGCCCTATTCGATTATAAGAATGGGAGAATTCAGTTCCAAACTCCAGGCGGAGATGAGGAACTAGAGATGAAGCAGACAAGATGGCAGAGACCAGACTCCGAATCCAGCACCGAGTACTCTTCTCTCGAAACAGACCGTGAACATGTAGACTTAGTTGGGCCATGGAGACAGAACCCAGCCAGCACTGATGTGTCCATCTCCTTTGAAGATGATCCAGTACATGAGTCAGTCTGCGAGATCCTCAGGAACGAGTACAGCTCAGAGCCTCCATCGCCCTACATCTTCGATGACACAGAGGCCCAAGTGGGCCTGTCAGTCCTTACATCCTTAGGACAATCGGAAGATGAGGAAGATGAGTCGGACGAGGCGTTTGCCGATTGCATGGAGACCTTTGACGATCCGACTCCAGAGCCGAGCTTGGTGGAAGCCAATGCAGAACAGGATCCAGCCACTCCCAACACTGAACCAGATCGGATTGAGCCGGACTTCTTAGACGATCATACCATCCCTGAGCTCAAACCTTTCCCTACAACTCTGAAGTATGCCTTCCTTGCGGGCCAAGATAAGAAATTTCCGGTCATTATCAGTTCGCAGTTGACCGAGGAGCAGGAGTCTCGCTTGCTAGAGATCCTGGAGAAGAACCGCAAGGCAATAGGCTGGAGCATTTCTGATCTCCACGGGATAAATCCCGCTCTGTGTTCGCACCATATATATTTGGAGAACGAAGCCAAACCCTCTCGTGAATTCCAACGTCGGTTGAATCCAAATCTACGAGAGGTAGTGAAGAAAGAGATAGAAAAATGGTGCGACGCGGGTTTCATTTACCCAATCTCCGATTCTAAGTGGGTGGCCCCAATCCATGTTGTCCCGAAAAAGTCGGGAATTCAGACGACCACCAATGAGGACGGAGAGGAGATCGTGACAAGAGTACCCACGTCGTGGCGCGTCTGTGTGGATTACAGACGCCTGAATGACGCGACGAAAAAGGATCATTTCCCCCTACCATTTATTGATCAGATTTTAGAAAGACTAGCAGGGAAAGAATTCTTTTGTTTTCTTGATGGGTTCTCGGGCTACAATCAAGTAGCCATAGCTCCAGAGGACCAGGAAAAGACCACGTTCACATGCCCCTTTGGTACCTATGCTTTCAGGCGCATGCCTTTTGGGCTATGCAATGCTCCAGGTACTTTTCAAAGGTGCATGATTGCTGTATTCGCCGAAATGGTCGGCGAATTCCTGGAAGTCTTCATGGATGACTTCTCGGTCCACGGCAACTCTTTTGATTCCTGCCTTAGGAATCTGGACCGAGTCCTCAAAAGATGTTGTGAGGTCAATCTGGTGCTCTCCTGGGAGAAAAGTCACTTTATGGTGACGGAGGGCATAGTGTTGGGGCATGTCATCTCCAAGAGAGGAATGGAGGTTGACCCTGCCAAGGTGGACGTGATCAGACGACTCCAGCCACCAGCCAACGTACGGCAGTTGCGGTCATTCCTCAGGCATGTCGGATTTTATCGGAGATTTATAAAGGATTTTTCTAAGATTGCCCGACCGCTAACTGAGCTTTTAGGCAAAGACGCGGAGTTTATTGTCGATCACAAGTGTCTTGAGGCCTTTAAGCGGTTACAAGGAATGATCATGGACGCACCCATCTTACAAGCCCCAGATTGGTCTCTTCCTTTCGAGATCATGACGGACGCCTCAGATTATGCTGTTGGGGCTGTATTGGGACAAAGAAGAGATGGCGTCCCGTTTGCAATTCACTACGCAAGCAAAGTGCTTGATTCTGCTCAGCGTAACTATACAGTTACCGAAAAGGAAATGCTTGCGGTAGTGTTTGCCTTGGACAAATTCAGATCTCATTTAATCGGATCCAAGGTAACTGTGTTCACAGACCACACGGCACTACGATATTTGATGGAGAAGAAGGACGCGAAGGCGCGTCTTCTTCGTTGGATTTTACTTATCCAGGAGTTTGATTTGGACATTCGTGATAAACCTGGAAAGAAGAACGTAGTAGCCGATCATCTCTCTCGTCTCGAAGATCTTAATACTTCCGAGGTTTCCCCGATTCGAGACTCCTTCCCCGACGAGTCGATTTTTGTTATCGACTCGCTCCCATGGTATGCCAATATCGTGAACTATCTTGTCTCCAAGAAAGTTCCCGAGGATTGGCCCAAGAGCCAAATTGACCGACTAAAGTCGGACGCTAGACACTACCATTGGGAGGATCCGATCCTTTTCTTTGAAGGACCGGATTGTGTCTGGAGACGTTGTATTCCTCAGGAGGAATACCAGAGTGTCCTTTCTTTATGCCATAGCTTAGAGGCAGGAGGACACCACTCCGGGAAGAGGACCGCATGGAAGGTACTTCAATGTGGCTTTTACTGGCCGACTCTGTTTCGCGATGCCACCGCCTTCGCGAAGTCGTGCCCAGTTTGCCAGAGGATGGGCGGAACCGTTGGTTCCAAGGATGAGATGCCAATGCAGCCAGTCATCATTTGTGATGTCTTTGACGCCTGGGGCATCGATTTCATGGGCCCATTCCCTGTCAGCCACGGGTTTGAATACATCCTTCTTGCGGTTGACTATCTGTCCAGATGGGTGGAGGCTATCCCGACCCGAGCCGCAGACAGCAAGACTGTCTGTAAATTTATCAGAGAGCACATAATCTCTAGGTTCGGGATCCCTAAAATGATGATATCAGATGGGGGTAGCCACTTTGTGAATCGGGAGGTGAAGAAACTCCTGAAGGACTACGGCATCGAACACCGTGTCGCTAGTCCTTACCACCCACAAACCAATGGTATGGCTGAGGTGTCGAATAGGGAGGTGAAAACCATATTGCAAAAGCTCGTCCGCCCAGACAGGAAGGACTGGTCTCAGATCTTGGATCAAGTCCTCTGGGCGTATAGGACGGCTTACAAGACTCCGTTAGACACCTCCCCATTCCGAATGGTATTCGGAAAGTCGTGCCATTTGCCCGCAGAGTTAGTGCACAAATCAGAATGGGCAATAAAGAAGGTCAACTGGAACACACACCTAGGACAGAAACAAAGAGACATGGATCTGAATGAGCTTGTGGAAGTCAGAAACCGAGCATACGACAACAGTGTGGTGTACAAGGACAAGGTAAAGCGTTGGCACGATAGATATATCAGACGAAAGACCTTTGTTCCTGGACAGAAGGTATGGTTGTTCAATGCCAGGCTGAAGACTTTCCAAGGCAAACTAAAGTCTAAGTGGACGGGACCATTCGTTGTCCGAACGGTGCATGATAGTGGATGTGTCGAGATCTCAGATCTCGCAGATAACGCACCGACATTCCTAGTAAATGGGCAGCTGTTGAAGCACTTCGTCGAATCCAATGAACAGTTAGTCCATGTGGAGGAGATTGTATTCATATGCGAGACAGATACAGCAGATACGTCTCCAGCCGCGTATGAGACCTTGCAGCAATGAACTCCAGCCATCAGCAGCATCTTCAGAAGATTCAGACCGACTCAGTTGTATATATATCATTCTTCCTGTATATCCTATCCTTACCTCCATGATTCTAGTAACCCGTCCCCACATCATCGAATCATTATCTCGGACTGTACTTAGGATGACCAGATCCTAAGTATAGGGGGAAGGGGTCACCCGAGTCGATTCATTGTACATTCTCCAGATCACATTGGTCCTCTTACTCACTCCTGTCCTATACTTAGGCTGACCAGAGCCTAAGTATAGGGGGGACCGATGCCCACCGTGTATATATTCATTTATTTCCCCTCTTTTCCTCGTCCGCCCCAATTCTGATCTTCTTCTTCTACACTTAGGCTACTAGAGCCTAAGTATAGGGGGGCGGGACGACTTCTATACTTTTTGTTATTTTAGCTCTCCTACGCTTAGCCCGAGCTATGTCTTTTTAGTCGCTTTCGTGCTCTGAGGACATAGCACACGCTAAGTATAGGGGGGCGTGTATATATTACATATATACTTTACCCATAACTCGTACTTTCGCGTATTGTTGTATATATTTTGCAATAATTACGGGTGGGTAAAAATCGAAAAAAAAAAATAAAATAAAAATTTTTGTATACTTGTATAATATGTACTATATGTATAATACTTGTATAAAAAGTTGTAAAATTCTTGTAAAACATACTTTGTTGTAAAACAAGATGTATACCAAAAAAAAAATCGTGTATACTATGTACAAATTGTATCAACTAAAAATTATTATAAATAATAAAAAAAATTGTTGTATACCAAAAAAAAAAATAATAAAGGCTTCTTATTTACTCTTGCATATCATCCCTGCATAAAAAAATAATAAAAAGAGTCCTGCATTTTCACAGCATGACATCTCATCTCATCTGCATATTTCTGCATATGCAAAGTGAAAAGCTAGTGGGTTCTGAACCAAGTTATGAGTAGATATTGAGGATGGACTTGATTTGACCTTAATCCACCTAACTTCAGAGGAACCTTATAGGAACTGGAATTAAGATTTCTCAGGTCAAGAGACTTAATTCTTTGAGTCCGCAAGGCTATGTTCACATGTCATCTTGACTAGTCTAAGTAGAATATCTCGTGCATACGCAGGATTCTTTTAGATAATGACCTAACTTGGACAAACACTATGCACGTAGCTCTTCATTGATGAGGTGGTAAGGAGGTAGTTTCCTTTGACTTGGGGTAGCATATGAGGGTAGTACTTCTAGGCGGAACCTCTCTTCTTCTTATAGTGAAGGAAGTGCGTCTCAACTTGGTCTAGTGGTGATGAAGGCTAAGGACGGGATGCTGTGGGTTGCAATAATGCTTCAAAAGAGGGATAGTCTACTGGCTCAAGAGGAAAAACTCCTGATGTATATGCTGCACCTTGAATATTGTGTCAAAAAAAAATGCAAGAAAGAACTCCAAAAAAATCAGACAGGTCCAAGAAAAAGAATAATACCTGTCGGAGTATGTATATTAGCAAGGAAAATGCAGCTGGATGACTTGGCTACACTGGTCAGGCATCCCGGGATAGGTGGCTACACTGGCCACCGTCCATTCTTTTCTCTACCCCCTCCTCTTGGGTTGGTCGCACTTGAACTTAGAAGGGAATACCCCGCTCCTCGAGGAAAGAGTTACTGGACCGGGTTATTGAGTTACCTTGTTAGAGGAGGCTGGTTCCGAACCATTTCTGATGTGGAGAGCTATATCTCACTTACACAGTACAAGTAAGAATCATAGTCATCAGAAATTTGCGTTTGAGGAATTATTCTGACCTGACTGTTAAGGCGTCTTGAATAGAAGACTTGTGGAACTTGAAGTCTGTTAGGTCTTAAGTTCAGGTCCCAATAAGGTTCCGCCACACAATTAATCCAAAGGTCGAGTCAGGCTCCATTTTCAACTTTTGTTCATGACCTTGGCATGGAACCCAAAATCATTTCACTCTTGCATTTCATTTAGTTGCTCGGGGACGAGCAAGGTTTAAGTATAGGGGGTTGATGAATCTGTGATTCATCACATCAAAAGTCAAAAATAGAGCCTTGTTCCCGAGAAAATAGAGGCATATTTCCTTTTATCTTGCATAAATAACACTCATGCATGCATCCATAATTCATGCATTATAGCAGCTCATCTGCATTTAAATAAGAATGCCAAAAATCCCTTGTAAAATACATCTTCATCAAATAGCTTCTTCTCTATAATATATATGTATATATTCCTTAATACCATAGGGAAGAATGCCTAAAATCACCCTTGTAAAATAGCCCAAATATCCTGAGAACCCTTGTACATTAAAATACACATAAAGCCCTCATACAAACCCCTAATTGGGTCTACTCACTCTTAGAATACTACATATTAAAAGACCTTCAAAATGAGACTAATTTCATTGCAATTGGAGCTTGTATGAGAAACTTGGGTTTTTAGGTCATTTTGCATACTACATATGTACATTTATATATCCTTGTATTTATGTACCATATTTGACCTTATCTCCGTCTTTGGTCAACATGAAACTTGTAGATCTCATCAAGATCTACAACTTTCATGTTTTGGGTTTTTCCAAATTCGGCTTCCTCTTCTCTCTACACGTGTTTCCTTCTCCAGCCATTCACAGCAGGCCACGTGGCGCCCTCTGATTGCGCCACGCGGCCCGCTACCCTTCGCCTCATCCGCCCGCGCCCTCCGCCGTTGGATCTCGCTTCAGATCCAACGGCCCCTCTGTGACCACGTGCGCTCATTCTCTCAGCCGTTCGATCTTCATCCGCATTCAGATCTGTCCGCTCGTTAGCGCCTTAAGCAGGGCTCGCCACGCGGCGCGTTGACGACCGATCGATCGCATCTTAGAAGTTGCATCTCAGCCGCTCCTTTTCTTGATGCCTCTCAACCGCTCGATCGACCTAAGCCCTCCATCATCACCGTTCGCTAGCGCCTCACGCACAGCTTGCCACGTGGCCACTTCATCGACCATCGATCTCACCGCCTCGGATCTAATCACACCCGCTCACCACGATCTAATCTCCACCGTTGGATCACACGATCCAACGGTGGAGACTTCGTCTCCTACCTCCAGGCGCCCCTCTCCCCCACGTCCCTTGCCTTGCGGGAGGGGCGCCCCCTTTCCTTTTCTGGGCACACGTCGGCCATCTTCTCCGGCCGCTGACCTCGCCACGACGCTCCCCACTCGTCCCTCTCCCTCGCCAGCACCCTCAATCGCCATCACCTCCACCATATTCGCCCCACGACGACCACCAACTTCACCAATCCACCAGCTAACCCATCAACTCCACCTTATAAATACGCCATCACCAGCGACCTTCATCTCTATCCGCCACTCCAGAGAGATCCCTCGAGCTCCAAGCGTCCTATTGGTGACAGCAATCGGCTGATTTGTCGAGCGACGACAGCGATCCAACTCCGGCGAGATCCTCGGCCCACCGCCGTGTCGCAGCCACTCCTCCGAGCAGCTGCACGAGCTCGGGACCTTACCGATCCCTCGAGCGACGACCCTGGAACTCAAATCCGAGCTCCAATCCCCAGGTAACCTCCTTCATCTCCTCCGATCTTCATCTTTATTTTCGTGTTCATCTTCTCCGATTTTATTCGCCACCCACAACCATCCTCGCGCCTTCCAATCACTCCGCCGAGCTCCGCGTCGGAGCTCTCATCCTCGCTGACCCCTCCGCACCTTCAGACGCTCCACTCCACCGTCCATCGATCCCCAGCTCCGCCCCTTGGCCGGAGCCACGTCGCCTGACCACCTCACATCGCCTTAGGCCTCGTCAACCAGCATCACGTCTCCACAAACGCACGCACGAGCTCCGGCTCCCTATTTAACACTTGCAGGTGCTACTTTCATCATTGGCCGGAGCCTCGCCGGAGCTCTCCTCTAGCTTCATCGACACCGAGCTCCAGCCATCCTCCAGGGATCCAGAGACCACCGGAGGCCTCCTCGTGCTCTTCCGCTTCTTCCGAGCTAGGTGGGAGCTGACGAAGCTCATCACCGGAGCTTGGCCACCGAGGCGGAGCTCGGCTGCCTTCACCGGAGCGCAGCCCTCTCCTCCGCAGGCGGCGGAGGATCGTTAGAGAAGAAGGAGCAGCAGCCGTTCGATCATCTGATCGAACGGTACTCGCCTCGCCACGCGTCCCTTCGCCGCCATCAGCCTCGACCGTTGATCACCCCTCGGATCGGACGCCTCACCAGCCGCCACGCGTCTTCATCAACATCCCTTGGATCATCTTGATCCAAGGGCCTTCAGGCCGCCACGTCGCCTTGTCCGAGCCTCGGCGTCCAAGCCTAGGCTCGGGTGAACCGAAGCAGCACCGAGGCTGGGCCGAACCTCCAGAAGGCCCGAGCCTCACTCCGAGCCTCAGACGCCCTCCGAACCTAGGCCGCCCCACGTGAGGAGCACGTGCGGCCTGGGTTATTTGCATAGACGCCCTTGGAGCTTTCAGAAATTGCAAAAAGGCCCCTGTGAAGCAGACATCACGTGAGGAGCACGTGGTTCGTGGAGAAATTGCATAGAAGTCCTGCATAGTATCGGTAATTGCATTTTAGTCCCTGTCAGCATATTTACTTATTGAATTTTTATTTTCCAGTATTGCATTTACACCCTTATGTTTGCACGTGTCCATAGCATGCATTTTTCATCATTTTGAAATTCTAAAAATTGCAAGTTGTTGAGAATTTTGTCCTCTATTTGTCTGTACACGTGTCTGATTTTTGTTGGCTTAATTGAATTATCAATGAATTAATTGGTTCATTTGTGACATATTTTGCCCAGTGATGCCTTTTGATTTTTAATTAAATATCAGTGCCTTCAAAAATCACCAAAAATTCACAGTAGCTTAAGGACACCATTTTCAACACTCCATAAAAATTTCATGTCATTTGCACGCATAACGAGGCCTCAATAAATAGTTTAGTGATTTTCTTTAATTAATTTTAATTAATTCATTTCACAATAAATTTAAGTTCTGTCAATTTTCCTAGGTCCCTGATCATTAGACCTTCCTAGGATAATTTTAGTTCTTGGAAAAATTGTGATTTGATATTTATTAAAAATTAAACACTGAAAATCACTCTGTCTGTTTGTTTAATTCACAGAAAATTTATTTTGAGTCGAAAAATTCCAAAAAAATTAGTGTAGGTCATTTTCATCATAAATAATCATCTGGCCAATTTTCATTATTTTTGGACTTCGTTTGATACTTCAATTAAATTTAAAGTTAAATTGGCTAAGACTTGTCTGCATATGTCTGCATAAGAAATAAAAAGACAAAAAAAATTGACCCTTGAACCTCAACACTTGAAAATCGCTGTAATCCACCTAAGGAGACAGTTGCCTCCCTGAGATCGACCTTGGACTCTACCAAGTAAAAAAAAATATCACCGCTTAAAATTGACCAAAAGCTGATTTAAGTGGTTTTTGATCAACCTCTCGTATCCGACTGCAACGAACACTTAAAATTAATTTGGGCCATTAACTTGCCCGAATTAACTAAGGGTGCGGGAGCGCTCATCAGTTGGTCAGCAGCCATTCCTAGTTTGGATTGCTTGAGAATAAATGGTTAGCAGAGAAGTATGAAATAAGACAGAAATGGATAGATGTATATACAAATGACACATTCTTTGCTGGGATGCGTAGCACTCAAAGGAGTGAAAGTATGAACTCATTTTTACAAAATTCTATTACTAAACAGAACACTCTTTTAGAGTTTGTTTCCAGATTCAAGACAGCCATCCAGAGGTTAAGAGAACGTGAGAATGATATGGACCATGATTCAAAGACTAGAAGGCCTAAGTTAAGAACCAAATGGACTTTGGAAGAACAAATGGTTGATGTTTATTCGAAAAGGATTTTTTACAAGTTTCAGAAAGAGTTGAAGGAGTTAATGATGTTAAACGTTCGTGTTTCTGAAATAAAAGATGGATCGACATGTTACAATGTTTCATCAATCGATAAGTCTGTTAGAGATAGAATAATTACTGAAATTCATCAGACTGATTATCTATCTTGTGAATGCAAAAAAATGAAATTTCAAGGAATACCATGCAGGCATTTACTTGCTGTTATCAAGTTCAGAGGAGATTCATTTCTTTCAAGTTCTTTTATCATGCCCAGATGGACCAGGAATATTAAGAGGTCTGGTAATTATCCAATCTACAACCAAAATCCCCAACATGTAAGGTCTGGACAGTTAAATGATATATGTTCTCAGATTGTTGCTGAAAGTAGCGTAGAATATGATGATATTTTCTTTCTCGTAAAAGCAAAGCTTCTGAAATTGCTCGAAGAAGTTCAAAGTTTAAATTCAAAAAAAAGATTATCAAATGTATCACAGGATCAATCTCATTTGGAAAATCATGATAATAATAACCATGTACTCGTCCCGGTTACTGCAAAAATAAAAGGTAGTGGAAGGAGAGGAAGACCAAAAGGTTCAGGCAGTCGCCGAATATCTCAACAAGAATTAAAAAGGAATAGAGGCAGACAATGCAAAGCTTGCATGAAGTATAATGTTGGTCATGATTCTAGGAATTGTCCTTCAAACAAGGTTCAAGCAACTTCAGACTGGTATGCAGTGTTAATCAGTTTATTATTTTTATTTTTGTTTATTGTTGATATAACCTAAAATTTTCTCTGCAGCGATGATTCAGGACAGGCAGATTCACAATAAATATATTGCAAATTACTTAAATGCGAGGTGGTATATTTTTTACTGACATTTTAGTTACTTTATAAATTTTTATTCCTCTATTTAGCTTTAATATTTTGTTATTACAGAGTTTAAACAGTACAACATATTCAGATATCACATACATAGTTGTTTTTATATAATATGTTAAATTTACTGATGTATTGTGCTTTTTCTTTGCAGGATCTTATTGATCAAGCTGGAAGAGGTCATAGTTGCAGCCATTTTAAAATATAGACCGATGTTTAAAGTCACTTTCTATTTATATTTTTCCATATAACAGTGTGTTGACTGTTATATATTTATTGTATGATCTGATGTTACTCAAACGATTGGTAGTTATTATTGTTTTCATGTGATGAGTTTTTCTGGAAACATTTGAATGTAATATATATGACTGAATTAGTCAGACATTGTATGTCCCATATTGGGTATTGTTCAGTATTATTATCTGACAAAAAGTTTTGTAGTTGTCAAATGACACAACGTTTGGCCTGAAAAAAAGATTAACAAAATATATATAACTCTTCGAAATATTTGTTGGTAATGATTAACTTACCAAGTTAATGAAAAAAGATTATCTAAGCGAAACAACGTTCATAAATTAATGTAAAATAAATTAATTTATTGTATAATACGATACATTATTGTGCATAGCAAAACATTTATTGTAATATGTAGTTAATTTATATATGAGGTGTGATTTATGTGGAATTATTTTGTTCAGATTTTAACGCTATCTGATTATTTGATGTTATTTTCAAATTTAAAGGAATATATTATTTTCTAAAAGTTCCACATTCTAATTAAGTTAATTCTACATACCAGATCCATATATCCATAAGATTGCAAGTCAAAAGATTATACATATATCAATATATTTAAGACCATTATAATGCATTCATTGATCTATATATTTGATATTCCATTTTGAACAAAAGCATTTTTTTACATGTTAACACAAGGTTGTTAAAATGTAAAAACGATTGTCTTCCATGTAAAAAATATTATCTAAGTGAAACAATGTTCCCAATTTAATGTACAATAAATGAACATATTATATAATAAGATTCATTATTGTACACAGTAATAAACTTATTGTAATATATAGTTAATATATATGAGGTTATACAGATCCATAATAGTCGAAGTCAGAGGATTATACAGATATCAATATATTTAAGACCATTATAATGCTTTCATTGATTTGTATATTTGATATGTATAATGATTTTCATATAATGGATAAATATCAAATATTAATGTTTTACATTGATGTGTTAAACAATCAATATCAGTATTGAAGTCATGTTTCAGTTATATGCATATTACAATCAGAAGAACATCACACAATACAATTCATGCACAAAATACTTAAAAAAAGACGTTACATGGCTGAATTATCTAAGGTAAATAAATTAAACTAAACAACATTGTTCAGCATTCCATGAAATACTTATAAATACAACATTGTTCCAGGAATTACTTCTAAACACAAAATACTAAATATTGTTTCAGGAAAGTAAATTTCAACACTATTAAACATATACGAAATATGTCTTGATGTTTTCATGAAAACAACATTCATCATCATCTCTCAATTAATTTCCAGCTTCATTATCAACGTGTCCGCATGTCAAAAGAGTACATGCTATTTCTGCCCTGAATCTTGGAATATCCTCAAAGCTGAAGTCCAAAGCCCTTCCTTCACACAAGTATTCCATTGTCTTCATCACGTAGACACCGCAATCCAAGCTGTGAGGAGGTTGTTGCGGACTGTCAACCACATATATTATATCCCAGTCATTCATTGTTTCGTCCACCAAGACCATGCCAAAGCATTCGCACATCCAGCCATGCTAAAAAAGATATTGTTAAATTCCTTTATAACCAAAAGATTGTTTTAATGTAAAAATGTTGAAAATACACATACCCATTTTTGTGCATCCTTTTTGTGAAATTTTGATCCTCTCATTGAGTTATATGCATAGAATTTCCTCGCCGTGAAGTCTGTGACCAAGAGATGCCAGTGATTCTTGGTGTGTATAACTGTGAAAACCTTAGATAATCCAATAAGCCTTTCATCATCCAATTCATGAAGGCCGTCCAGATGGTTCAACTCTTCCTTTGTAGCTCTATCAACCGTATTTACAAAATATTGCTGCATGATGAAGATGTAAGTATTATGATATATTATTATAATTACATGAGATTGTAGTGACTAACCATCTTGTAAATAGGTGTGAATAGGAATGACATCGTGTCTCCGGTACAATATCTATGTCGCAGAACATCCATGAACATTTCCAAAATCTGTATTCAAAGTAAATGTATCATCTCAGTATTTTTTTATTATTTAAAATATGAAATAAAATTTTTTGATTACGCTATCTTCAATCATTTTTTCATATAAAAATGATGTATTTCTTTTCCCTTGCAAAAGATTCCAAGAGGTGTGAAGTATGTGGCGTTAAATCTGCAGGTTTCATCAAGAAAAGATTAAAATGTAATTACATATTTATTTAAAACATAAAATTCTATCTTAAATTCTAACTTACTTGTCTGTCGGGTCTCTTAGAAAGTCCTGAATCAATCTCCTTTGATCCTCGCTTATGTTTTCGTATCCGATAAAGTCAGTTGCCGGATCACATAGATACTGTAAATTGTAGTTACACATAAGATTTAAACAAGTATTCATTATATCTGTAATTATGTCATATTTATTCTCAAGAATATCTATAAATCATTGCATGATAAAGAATTAAGTCCCAATACACACCTCGTGGTCTGTTTCACTGGGAATAATTTCTCTTGTATCCCGGGCATCTCTTTTTGCTGCATTCCGCTCTTTAACTCTTTTTGTCAATGAGCTAGGATGCACTTCCGATCTCTCCTTCCTTTTCTTCCTCGGTGCTATCTTATTTTTCTCTGTTACAATGGACTCATGCTCCCCAATACCAAGATCAAAACATGGAATAGACTCTTTCTTGGTTAAATTAATTTCAGCTTCTTGTTCTGCATCCATCTTTTGGTCAATTTCAGATATGTTTTCCACCACAAGTGTATTTTTTTGGGCATCAGCTTCAGTCGCATTCTTCTCTCCTTCCATTGTCATAATCTCATTGATTTCTCTGTCAGCTTCAGCTGGTGTCTCTTTTCCCAGTTTGCCTCTCAGTTCATCATTCTCTTCTTCCAACCTTCTTAATTGAATCTCGTAAGATGCAATTTTTGCATCCTTATCATTGTGCATATCACTCAGTTCTTTGACTAGCTTCTGCAACCTGTCAATTTCTTTTGAAAATTCGTCACACATGCATTGTTTCTCAGACCCTTTTCCAGCACGAATGGTAGTCTCTTGATTCAGACTTTTTACAATTTGAAATTCTCCCCTCTTGTATCTCCCTCTCCTTGCAGGTCCATCTTCAGGAACTTTTATTCGGGCGCGGAGGTTTATCTGTGGTCTTCTAACGGAGAATCCGTATTGAATGAACCTTTCATACGGGAAAACATATTCATCTGATCCTATTTTGAATATCTCATTCTTTTGTGGGTTTAAACCTCCTAAAATCTGATATATTTGAAGTATAATAAGTTAACTATCTATACTTTAAACTTCTAATATTTACAACAATACACAATATATAGTTTTATCTAGTGGCATATAATATTGCATACCTGTTCATTGGTGAGTGAAGCTATCCTTCTCGATAAACCTTTTATTGAGCCTGCCCATTTCCGTATTCTTGGACGTAGATCTCTGTTGACGACAAGGTCCTTGCAACAGTATTCTAACATCCATACCTGGTATAAATTTAAAAAATCTTGATTAGTTTCAAACTATATTAATAATTATACAAAGACAAGTCTACTTACGTATAGGCATGCTACACATCCTGTGAGATATCCAAGTGTTGTTCTCGACGATCCTTGCCGCCTTTGATTTATTCTATGCTGCACATCTTCCATGTTGAACAAAAGCATTTTTGCTACAGCATCTGACCAGTTGAAAAAATGGGTATCTTCCAAAGATTCTACGTAATGGAGTAAGTCTCGTGGGAAAGAGTACCCACAGTCTGGGAACAAGAACGTCGAGAACATGAACAATATCAAGCAAGTCACGTATAGAGCTACCGAGTCATCATCATCTCTATCGTAGAAATCAATCAAAATATTGACTAATTTCTTTCGATTGAAAATCATCCCAGCATCAAATATCTCCTCTGAGATATAGCTCTTCCACTGTAGGTGTCTGCCTTTAACAGTCACTGTAAATCCCGTGCTTGGAATCCCTAATATTGCTCCTTTGTCTTCGTCTGTGAAGTTTAGAACCCTGTTCCCCAATTTGAATTGTCGTCCTCCTTGATATTGTTCTACAATCCATTGAAGATTCCTCCTTTGGATATCAACCTTTCCAATGTTTATTAATTTAGAGAATGCTGTCTTATTAAGAAGACTTTGTTGCTTTGCTGTTGGTCTATGTGCATCTATGTATTGAACAAAATGCTCTATAAAGCATCGGTGCTGGATATATCCCTTACCTTTAAAGAAGTATACATATAATTCTATTAATGTTACATACAACACACAAAACAGATGTAACAACTAGAAAATACAAAAAATTATAAAGGGATATACCTTCGTATATGGTGCCCTGGGACTATCCAAGGATGGGGCTCACCCTGTAAATAATATCTATCTTACTGCCATATTTCTCTGCCATGCATTCTTCAATATGCTCATCTTCTTTGTCAGTTGTTTTTCTCATGCCTTTACCCATCACTGTAACTCACAAATAACAAATACATCATATTAATAGAATATGTGTAATGATATTGTTTTAAAATACATTCATGTACCTTTCATCACCAATGAAGTTGTTCGGTTTGAATCAGCTTCTTCATTCACTCTGTCCTCATCGGTAGAATTTCCTGTTAAGTCTTCATTCATATTTCTTGGCCCCCTAATTTCTTCGAAATCTGATTCACTGCTGCTCATCTCTACAATTTTTTCATTAAGATTTCTTACACGTTAACACAACATAACTAACATTTAATGTATGCATGTTTAACTATAAATTTATACATCTGGTAATGATCTTATTGTTAAATTTTTTTCTTTTGCTTTCGACCATCAGTATAGATAGGTTTTATTGTTTACATGATTTTGTTACTGTCCTAGTTTAACAAAGTAAATTGTAAACATCAATTAATAAATCGTTCAATTAAAAATCCATCATTTGAAAATAAAAGATAAACAAATGGTATAAAAATCAACATTGTTCAGTTTCATTTTATACGTAGTCAATTTTTTTTGAAACCAAATACTAAGATATCTAATCAATATAGCTGATAGAGGGATATCTGACCTGGATGTCGTCTTCTCAGTATCGTTGTCTTCCTGCCTTTGTCGTCGTCGTTCGAAGATGAGAAACACCCTAGGGTTCTTGAGTCGCTTTGCCTTTCGCGGTGGGAGGGAACTCTGTTTCGGTCTCCTTCTAACCGATGGCGGAAATCACGGTGTTAAAGTCCACCTATTTATTACTTAGAGTTATTTAAGTAAATATATTTATGTAGCTGTATAAGCAATAATTAATAATTAATTACATTAGCTAAAAATAGAAACATGTTTTTCCCAAATATTCCTATACTGTCAAATTTCAATTTTTTTTCCGCCATTGTTCATTCGACTGTCAAATTTCAAATTTTTTTCTGCCATTATTCATTCGACAACGTCTGCATCTTCTTCACGGTTCCAGGTTTTATTTCTTTCGTCAATCTTCATCCTTTTCCAATGCTATCTTTTTAAAAATATTAGAAGATCATTCTCATTTACATCGTTGTTAATACATAGTATACAGAGATTTATTAAAAAAAATTTATTTAAATTTCGAAAGAAAAATTTTGTAGTATGTCATGCTAATTGAATCTATTCAAAAAGTTCTCGTTTATCAAAATTGAATATGTGGTAAGTGTTTTTTTTGTCTAATAGCTAATGTAATCTGTATACTAAATAATGAAAATTTATAACAAAAATACTATTCTTTATCAAGTACACGATCTATTATATAGAATTATTCATCCTCTAAGTAATTGAAGATCCACATTCTTATCAGTTAATTGGATATATTATTTGTTACGTTATTAAATTTATGTAATTGATTAATATTTTATTTTGTCGGTATGTATTGTAATATACGTGATATAATATACATGTTGGTTGAGCATTAATTAAAATTTTTAACATATATATTGTATTTTAATATTTTAAATTGTAAATCTACATCAATTATAGTAAACATAACGCACTCATCAGTTGAGGTTTCAATCTTTTTTCTATTTTTATTTATAGTGTTAAGTATTTTCTTAGAAATATTTCTTTTTGCTACTGGTAGAAAAAGTTTCAGTTTTGGTATGCATATATTGTGTTTTACTTTGACATATTGTAAATGTGAGAGACATATTACATATAAATGATTATTATTGCATTACAATTTGCAACAATCTCTTAAAAACAGTGATTTTTTTGTATACCTTTGCATTTTATTGTATTGTATGTTAATCTTTAGTAAATTTGGCCAATTTAATCTAAACATACCGACAATAACATTTCCCAAAAAGCATGTTATTTTCGAGTTTTTTCTATATTACCAACATTTAATTCAATAGATATGTTTTCTGTGTATTGTGTTATACTTTAAAGTATAGTAGACTATGACGATATATCTCATTTGTCTGCTAGACAAAGTAATTCAATCCACAATTATTGAAAATATGGAAGAGTTAATTTTGTATTCCTTGTTGTTGTTTTGTATTGTAGTCCTTATTTTTGTAAATATTAGTAATTTAAAGAAACACCTACATCTTAACAATTTACGGGTCGTCCGTTTAAGGTATTTTTGACTTATAGTGTAAAGTTCTGTTAAAGGAATTTTTCCCTTTCGATATGGTTGTACAACTTAAAACATTAGTGTGAACATATTGTGTTATACTTTCTAATATAGTAATTTAAAGAGTTATATGTCATATAAATTCTAAACATTTCAATAATTATGGTAAGATTTTCAAATGTCATGGCTTTCTTTTGTATTATTCTGCATTGTATTGTATTGTGTGCTATTAAATTGTAAATCATAGTAATGTAATATATACATACCGACAATTTCAGTTTCAAATATGTATGCTCTATTCTAGATTGACTCATTGTTCCAACATGTAATATATTTTGGTTTTCCATTATATTGTGTCATACAACAAACATATATTATATTCTAAATAGATTTGTCATTATAATGATATCAATTGTATTTCAGAAAACAATTTTTAATGTATGTCAGCATTTATTTTGTATTCCTTTGCACCGTATTGTATTGTAGTATTTAATTTTGTAATTGGCAGTAATTTTATGTAACACAACGACATTGACAGTTTACAGGCTGTACGTTATCGAAAAGTTTAAAGTTTATTTTAGGAATGATTTTTAATACTAATTTGAAGTAATCATAGGAATTTTTGAATTTTCGAATCATTTTAAAATATTTCCTTCTTTTGTTAAGCGCTCAATCTCCTCCTAAAACTTAGCTAATTAGTTATTTCAAATACCACTCTTGGCTTTTCTTTGGTGGTTTTAATCTCATCCATTTGATCTTCATCATACGGTCTTTATGAGTGGCTTTCCTAGCACCCAGGAAAGGTGCACCTCATTTGAAGGGCCCTCTCTCTCTCTCTCTCTCTATATATATATATATATATATATATATATATATATATATATAAAGGGCGTCAAGCCCATTACGTTTCCGCCAAAAAATTCCGATTCTGCCCTTCGATCCCCCAATCTCCTGCCATCATTCCGAAAATACCCCTTCATTTCCATTACTTTCCGTCCAATTATTCCCCTAATGTGTCTGACATCTTTACCCTTTTGACCTTCTTTTTGTGGGAATCCCGCCCTCCTCCCAACACCCATAAAATCCCCTGTAGCCTGTAGGGCTCCCGCCGCCCCTGCGATGACGTTCTCGACGTCCTCCTCCGGCTCCCCTCCAACACCTTTGATCGACCACAACAAGTCCCCCCTCCCCCCCAGACGACATCCTCTTGAAAGATGGTTGTCGTGCCTAAACTGCATCGACGACTCCTTCTCCCTCTTCCCCTTTTAGCAAACCCTATACATTAGCTACATCGATGGTGTATTCATCGTCACAGCCATCCCTCTCCGCTCCATCATTGGTGCCCCTGCCGCCATACTGTTCCTGAAACAGAAGTCCCCACTGGCCGTCGTCAGCTGTGGCGAGATCACCGGTGCAAATGAGGATGAGCTCCTCCTTGACACCGCTCACCCACACTCCGGGGGAGCAATGCGCAGAGCAATGATGGGCTGCTACATGACGGCGTAAGGTGTGCAGCGACAGCATGATGCTCCTCTTACTGTAGAGTATAGTCGATGAGGAGGGAGAGTTCTGATGTGGTTGTCAGCAACATTATCAAAGATCTCAATTCAACATATTCTATTGATTACCCATAAATCAAAATCGCTTCTTTCATTTGAAGAACACATATCCAACAAGTATATAACGTCACAGTTCTAAATATGACTATTTTTTTACTTGCAACTACTGGGTATATGGTACGAAATTCCTGACGACCTTCCCCTTAACAAGAATGCAAGAGCGGATGGCACAAAATTGCGTATGAACACCAGATCGTAGTTCAGAAGCTCGCCACATGAGGTACCGTTGGACGTGGCCATCATGACTGATGATTGACAGTATCTTACGACTGTCGTTTTTTCCAAAGCAAGATAATAACCAATTCAGCATTTCTTCTTACCCAATTACCAACATTAAAGATAATGATGCTAATGTAATCCACGTAAAACAGCTTTGATATGTGAATGTATATTTGAATCTTTTATCCTATTTTAATTGAATGAAAAAGTACGAATAAAATTGTTGGAATAGATCTTTGCCAATAGATCTGCACGAATTAGAGCTAAATTTCCTGTTATAATCTTCGTCCCATGAATAGCTTTGATTTCGGAACACTAGAGTTGAATATCCAGTTTAAACCGCCCTCCCACCAAAAGGTTTGAATTCTAGATATGGGTCACCATCGTCTTTGTCGATTGCATGGTTCTCAACATTAAAAGCCATGATGGATGGTGAGTAGATCTATCTTGACTTCTTATATAAATCACATGCATATATGTTTAGTTTGATTATGGGCTTATACATATAGTTGTCTACGTAATCAGTTGCAATGAGACAAATGAGTATAAAGGATTACAAACTATTTGAGATGAGTTATAGTACTATTTTCCCATATTTAAGAGTTATACAAGTCCTTACTCAGATGTGATGTAAATAATAAGTATATTGTTATCACCTATTTGGCAAGGAGTTGAATGACATTCTAAACAATTGGGTATATATTTATGGACTTCCTGATATAGACGACCCTTACAAAATGAATCTAATTGCGGTTGCTTTCTTTATATTCGGCATACATATCATTATTAATATTTGATTTTATTTCAATTCATAAAAAATATGTATATAACATACGTACCCAATGTAGTAATTATCTACATAAATGATTTCAAGATTTTTTTAACATTATTTGCATGCTAGGTTTCTGAATTGGAAAAAAACTGGCAAAGAACAGTAGACAATACATAAAATACTTTAACGGATACACGCTTCCTCAGTTAGGCAAAGTATGCATGTATTGAAGTCCAGATTTCAATGTACATAAGTAGAAAGTATGTTACATGGATACCTGATTCGGAGGGCCAACTATGACACTGTGGTATATACATCTTTATTATGCTATGTATAATATTTATGTACGAATGTATTTATTTTGTCTACCTTAGAATTACTACGTGCTGCATGAGCAAAAGTTGGTGGGTACTCAGTATCTGCTATAAGATAATGAGCTATTTCCCTACTGAAAATTCAATGCATGCATACTACACCATGCCTGTAAGTCACATGAATAATACATACATATAAATTAGTATCATCCTATATAAATATCAGTCCAATACAATTGTTTTTTAATGTGATCTAAGTTTTAGTTCCAACGAACAAATTGGTTAGATATATTGCAGCTTTCTTTCACAATTTATTATCTTCGATAGACCATTTAACCATTCTATGATATATCTATAAATTGAATAACCTTCATAATCTTTTTAAGATGATAGCTGGATTACAATCCAATTTAAAATGAAGTTTTCTTTGTGTAAACACCTTCTACCCGTGTAATGCACGGGCATGATACAACTACAACATGCACTCCTTCACGAATCTCTAATAGATGTTAATCTCAAAATATAGAACGACAACATTCTATACGAATGTTAAAGACCTGTTAAGCTAGCCAAGTTGCTTCTACAGGGTAAGAAATTTGGTGTTCGCATAATGTGGATTCTTTGCCATCATAGACGTATTGTAGTTACGCGTGAAACACAATTGCCCGTGCATAGCACGGGCTCCCTACTAGTTATATACAAAATAGGTGTCAAAAATGCATGAATGAATGAATAAATAAATGAGGTATTTATTGTATTTTTGGCCCTTATCTCCCCATACTTTATTCCTTGTCGACCAATTCCATTCTGGACTTGGTCTCGGGGTTAGGGTCATAAAATCTTTGCAATATTTTATTTCTTTTTTCTTATCTTTATTTTATAATTTTGGCATTAAAAACCTTATTTTATATACGCTTAATACAATAAATAATGAATTCTATTATAGACAAATTGATGTTATTTACATGCATTTGCTGGGGTTTTTAAGGCTAAAATGATAGAATAAAGGTGATGAAATGGAGATTCATTACTTACCATCCAGGTAAAGCAAATGCTGTTGCAGATGCCTTGAGCCGAAAAGGCTATGCGATGTCTGCAAGTTTGATGATCAAAAAGTGGAATTTGATTGACGATTTGGTCTCTTGGAATCCTTTCAAGGAAGGAGACAAGATTATCTTATCTAGCATCCAGATACATTCGGTGATAGTAGAGAAAATATTGAGAGCTCAAAAGGAAGATCCTGAGTACCATGTTTTAGCTGAGAAGAGTCAAGGAGAGAGTTCAGAATTTTTCATTGCTCCAGATGGCAGCATCAGATTTAGGAATCGCTTATGGGTTCCTTCGCATGAAGAGTTGAAGCAAGAGATTCTGGATGAAGCTCATCATTCTAAATTCACTGTGCATCCAGGAAGTACAAAGATGTATAAGGATCTCCAACAGAATTTTTGGTGGAAAAATATGAAGAAGGAAATTGCAGAATTTATTTCTCGTTGTTTGGTATGTCAGCAAATTAAGGTTGAGCATCAAAGACCAGTCGGACTTTTGGAGCAGTTAGAGGTTCCGAAATGGAAATGGGAACATATCACATTAGACTTTGTGATGGATCTTCAAAGACCGACGCAACTAATTATGATGCTATATGGGTGATCGTGGACAGATTGACGAAATCTGCCCATTTCTTACCAATGAAGAAAAAGGAATCAGTTGCGAGTTTAGCTAATTTGTATATGAGTAATATTGTGAAGTTTCATGGTATAACGATCTCTATTGTATCTGATCGAGATCCAAAATTCACAGGAAGGTTTTGGAAAAAACTTCAGGAAGCTTTCGGTAAAAAGCTGAAGTTTAGTACTTCTTTTCATCCTCAGACAGATGGTCAATTGGAAAGAACTATTCAGGTTCTTGAGGATATTCTTAGGTCATGTTCATTAGATTATGCTCGAAGTTGGGACGATAATCTACAACTTATTGAATTTGCTTATAACAACAGTTATCGGGCTAGCATTGGAATGGCTCCATATGAAGCTCTCTATGGGAGGCCATGTAGATCCCCTCTTTGTTGGAGCGAAGTAAGTAAAAGAAGATTGCTCGAACCAAAACTTGTGCAGAAATGTACTGATAAGATCGACCTAATCAAGAAGAGGCTATTGATAGCACAAAGTAGACAAAAGATCTATGCGGATAACCGTCGCAGAGAACTAGAATTTGCAGTTGGAGATCATGTTTTTCTCAAGATTTCTCCAACTCGTGGTGCGTTGAGATTTGGGCGAAAAAGAAAACTTAGTCAAGATATATTGGTCTATTTGAGATATTAGATAGGCAGGCGAAGCAACCTACCGCATTGCACTACCACCTTAGTATTCGCATATTCATAATGTTTTCCATGTCTCCATGTTGCGGAAATATATTCATGATCCATCAGATCATATTCATTATGAGCCTGTCGAGGTTCGTAGAAACTTATCATATGAAGAACATCCTTTACACATTGTTGATCGTCAAGAACATCAGTTAAGAAGAAAGATTATCAAGATGGTAAAGGTTGCTTGGCATAATCACTCGGATAGGGAGGCCACATGGAAACTTGAAAATGAAGTTAGAGAAAAGTATCCCGCACTTTTCGGTTTGTCTTTAGAATTTCGAAGATGAAATTTATATTAAGGGGGTAGAGTTGTACCGTCTAAAATTTTTGGGGGTGTTTTGAAAATAAGGATATAAAAAAATAAAATAAAACGACACAAGTGCATTGCTGTTAAAAAGGAAAAAATTGAAATTTATCCATAAAAAGATCAAATATAACAAACCAAGGTATATAATTATAATATTAAAGCCGTTGAAACGGCAGGCACAAGATTGTGCGACCCATTCAGAAACGGTTTTCCGTTTCTTTTTCTAATTATCACATCTTTTAGTGCATTATCGCACTCCCTAATACTAATTCATAGAGGCACAACTTGCGAGCCTTCTATATAATTCCAATGTATGCATCTTTTCCCTTCTGAGATTTCTAGCCAAATTTCACCATCTTCATCTGTGTTCGTTGCTTTTGATCCCACCGTGTTGATTATTGCGGGCTGTGTTGTGCAAGGATTGTATCAGGGACTGCCACGAGGTAGAAGAAGAGCGTTATCAAATCGGTAATTTTCTTTTGTCAGACATGGATTTATAGGGGTTGTACATTCATGATAGAATCACGATGCCTGTCTTCTCTAAGTTTTTCCTTTTTTTAAAAAAAATCCGCATTATGATCGAATTGGTAGAATATTGTATTGATTTATAAGATTGCACAAATCATATGATTCAAAGAATAAGGTTTGGTTATCTCTATTTTGGATTTATCTCCTATCCAAGATATAACTTCACAGAAATCAGAATTGTCCCATTTAATCTTGATTGCACAAAATCGAGTTGTTGTTGTATGGAGCCATATCAAGAACCATGAGTCTTTAAAAAAAAGAAGCTATTTAAATTTATCATAAAAAATGTAAACAAGTTTTATGGTACACCCGTTAATCCTTACACCCGTTAATCCCTACTGTGTTTATTTTTAACAATATTTAATGTGTTATTTTAGGAATCGACCATCTGTTACTAACTTTTTTTGTTATTTTAGGATAATTCACTTTACGGTTTAAGTCAAGTCCTATAAATTATTCAGCCAACCGGTCTCTTCCGGATAATGCTATTGTAATAAGTTTTAAATAAATTGTGACTTTGTATTTTTTTAAAATAGACCCGATTGTCACGAATGCTTGGTTTATACCTTATTAATTTGATAGGATTATGGGGTTTAAATAAATGAACACAAAAAAAATGAGCAAGAGTTTTTTTTTGCGGTTGGGATTTCGAGCACAAGGATCAGAGATATTCTGACTTGTACGTCGTGTTAAAATACATCTCTTTTATTTAAGTGCTAACTGATTTCCATCAACGGAGAAATATAGTGATCTATCCTTATCGTTTTGAAAAAAAGTATGTACATTACTTTATGTCTCATACCATTGTCATGTATACCCCACATTCTATTTTATTAGTTATTGCAATGGAGTTTTTATAATATCTCGTTAAACTTCTTTGATTATATCTCTGTATTTTAACTTTAGGTAATTAGGTGCTAAGTTGATATTTAGACATAATGCTTATCTATGGATTAGTTGTTAAAAATTACAGAGATAGATACATCTATATATAGCTTAATTTGCATCTTTGTCCAAATATTTTTATTGAAAAATAAGTTATTGTTTTTGACACCACCATTGTGCGGGAGTATACATTGTTCATTGTTGGTCCATTAGAGATTTTGACCTGGCCGGGTGCCGTGCGGACGGTTAGTTCCGTCAATTGACCGTTATAGGCGGGTAATCCTACACTACTTCCAACCAATTTACCGCTACGGCGGTTGACTCAGTACTGATGTCCATTGCATTGGGGTTTGGATAGGAGACGTCATATTGATATTTGTTTTAGTTTAAAAATTTTGATTTAAGGGAACGGAGTGGCTTCTATCCAAGCTCGGACTGTCCGGTGTTGGCAGATGGTATTAATTTATATTTGATATGGATCTTGATATTATGGTCATAAATTTTGTGATATTCAAGGAAATTTATTGATTTGTCATTGTTATCCCATGATGATTGGCATAATTGAAAAAGTCTTATTATAGTTCATCGTTTATTTATTGGTTTATATTCCTTATCATATGGAATTGTCATCGTATTTTTCTTTACTACTCATTGTATATGGTTATGATGGCATGTCTCATAAATTATTGGTACATACTTAGTCAAATTCGTTTGACCAATATTGATTTATAACCTTGCAGCTTAACGGAGGACGAGGTTGGATTGCTCAGCTAAATTAAGGAGCCATTGCTTTATCCTAGTTCATTAAGATTAATGTATGTGAGTTATTGATAGACTTATTTAATTTCATTTGTAGTTCAGACTTGATAAGTCTTTTATTTATTGATTAAGTTCCTTTATTCTTCCATCATGTATGACACTCTGAATGCTATTTATGGATTATTGAGTTTATTGTGTCTCGCTCTTGGACTCGAAAAACAATTCATTGTTTTGGGATGCTTTCGCAACTTTTCCCATGTTTTGAGGTCTGGGACGTGACACATGTAGTATATATATGGAGATTTATGATGTGAGGATCGTTATCTATGAAACCTCTTCATTGACTCAAACATTCATGAGTCCCATTAAACCAACATGTTTAATGTATGTTCCTGCTATTATTCCCTTGGTAAGGGAATCAACTAACATGTCAATGGTAGGTATATAGTTACCGTGATTTCTTCATTCCCCACTATATCTTGTATATAGTGATATTGGATCTCAATGTGTTTTCTTTTAGAACTATTAGCCCCACTATTAATCAAGCTTATCGCAGCTTGATTGTCATAATACATTTCAGTTGGTCCTTTAATCAATTCAAGACTTAGATTCTCTAGGAAACGTCCGATCCACACAACATGAGTGGTGGCCATGCTACATGCAATGTACTCAGCCTTTTGTGTATGTCGAGATACACATCCTTGTTTATTACTATCCCAAGAAACGGTTGCACTACCAAACATGAACAAGTAATCTAATGTGGATTTTCTATCATCCACATCCCCTCCGAAATCGGCATCGGAATATCCTACCACCTCAAGCGATTCTGCTTGATGCACAAGTTTCAGATGCACCATTCCTTTCAAATATCGAAGAATCCTCTTTACAACTTCCCAGTTTGCTGGATCGGGATTACTTTGATATCTACTGACTAAGTTTACTGGATAGGCTAAGTTAGGTCGAGTACACATCATTGCATACATTAAACTTCCCACCGCTTGTGCATATGATACATCTAAAGGTTTCTGTCCTTTTTCAGGACACTGACTCTTACTGAGTCTCTTTCCCATCACAAGTGGTGTTGGAGCTGGAGTGCTATTCTTCATTCCAAATCTCCTTAATATAGTATGCAAATATCTTTCCTGACTAAAACTCAATGTCCTTGAGCCCCTGTCTCTTGTTATTTGAATTCGAAGAACATAGGATGCTTCGCCCATGTCCTTCATCTCAAATTCATTGCTCAATTTTTTTTAATATCATTGACCATTTGTATGTCATTACCTGCAAGCAGAATGTCATACATATACAATGACATGATTGCAAAACTGATCCCACTATTCATGACATACACACAGTTATCCAGTTTATTTGAAACAAATCCAAATTGGATAACTTTCTCATGAAATTTGAGATACCATTGCCATGAAGACTGCTTCAATCCATATAATGACTTTCTTAACTTGTAAACCTTTTTCTCCTCACCTTCAATATGAGATCCATCAGGTTGTCATATATAAATCTCCTCCCTTAATTCTCCATTAAAGAAGGTCGTCTTCACATCTATTTGGAACAATTCCAAATCCATATATGCGACTATGGTTAAGATCATCCGAATAGATGCAAACTTAGCCATTGGAGAGTAGATTTCCTGAAAATCTATTCCAGCTTGCTGAGTATAACCCTTGGCAATAATCTGACTTTGTATTTGTCAACAGTACCATCATCTTGATACTTTTTCTTGAATACCCACTTACATTCTATGGATTGCCTACCTTTTGGTAAATCACATAATTCTCAAATGTCATTTCGCTCGATTGAGTCCAACTCATCTCTCATAGCGGCCAATCATGATTCCGACTCAGACAAAGACATAGCTTCATCAAAGGATATGGGATCTGTACAATCCGTGACATCTTTATCTACGGTATAACACAACGCCTCGCATCCATAGAAATGGCAATCTTCCATCCATGCGGGCCGTATTCTGGGTCTCTTGTTGTCAATTATACTCGTGGATTGTATGGATCCACCCACTTCCTCTAAAGGATCATCATGTTCCATAGGTTCATTCTCTACATTTGGATGATCGATATCATCCTCAAGTTCTTCTCTAATGCTCAGGTCGTCTTCATTGTCCTATAGGACAATCAAAGGATCTGCTTCCTCTACTTCATGCTCTTTTTCTTGATGAATTTCAAGAAAAGTCGCATCACGACTTTCGATTAGATCTTTAGTTTAATGAAAGAACATATATCCTTTAGAATGTTAACTATATCCAATAAACTTGAACTTTAATATCTTGAAGACTACCGTATCTCTAAGCTGACTCGTTACCAGAACATGTGCTGTACATCCCCATTTCCGGAGATGAACCAACTTGGGCTTTCTGACATTCCATATTTCATATGATGTTGATTCTACGAACTTGATGGGAATCCTATTCTATATGTAGTTCGCAGTCAACACTGCCTCTTCTCAAAATATCTTGAAGAGTCCTGAGCATGAAAGCATACACCTTACTGCATTCATTAAAGTTCGATTCTTTCTTTCTGCTACACCATTCTGTTGTGGTGTATAGGACATTGTAGTCTGCCTACGAATGCCTGTCTGAATACAGTAATTCTCAAACTCTTTTGATGTATATTCCCACATCTATCTGTCCTAAGAGTCTTGATTGATTTTCTCAATCTTGTCTCCACTTCCGTCTTATATCTCTTAAATATTTCAAGTTCTTCCGACTTTCTTCCTAAGAGATAGACATAGGAGAACTTCAAGTAGTCATCAATGAATATTATAAGGTATTCCTTATTCCTATATGTGCTGACGCTCGATGGTCCACATATATCTGAATGGATCAAACCTAGAAACTCTGTTGATCGAGTTCCGATTGAGAAAGGTTTACTCGTCATTTTACCGGTCAGATAGTGTTCGCAGGGCAATGTCTTTACACCCGTGATCTTAGGCAACAGATTTTCATTCATTATTTGATCCGATTTAGAATTTCCTGGATGACCTAGTCGCATGTGCCACAAGTCATAATCAAATAAACAACACAAGGAATAATCAGAAGCGACATTCATTGATTCACTAGAATTTATTACAGGAAGACAAAATAGGTCATACTCGGGCACAAACTTTCCCATCGGATAAACCTTCTTATTCTTACCACTAGAAACACGCTTATTATAAAAATGGACTTCGAAATCCTTCTTGAGCAGCACTGGGACAGAGATCAGGTTCCGGCGTATCCCTGTGGCATATAGTACATCATTCAGTACCATAATGCTATCCTCCAGGTCAAGTGTGTATGTCCCAACACCTTCTACATCAAGGTAGGTGTTGTTCTCCATGAAGATCCTCTGTTCGCTCTCAGTTTTTGATCTTTATTTAGAGAGGTCTTGTTCGATTGCCAGCTGTGCAGGTAGGTCCGTCACGGACTTAATGTTGCCATTCATATGCAGAAATGTGACAACCATGTCGAATGATGGTGGGAGACTTTCTAATATAGCTGCTATCTGCATCCTCTCCAGAATCGCGCAATCAGTAGCCGCTAGATCTTTGACCATCACGATCATCTTGTTGACATGCTTGAGGACGCTTTCAGATTCCTTCATTCTACATGAGTTGTACTTGTGTAGAAGAAGTTAAACGCTCACTTCGGATTTGGAGTGATATTTCTCCTTAACCACGTCCAGAGCTTGTAAGTTGATTCACAGGTCTCAAAGACCCGAATCAGGTTCAGATCCATGTGGGTCAGTATAAAGCTCCTAGCCCTATTATCTGTTTTCTTCCACTGTTCGCGGGACCTAATTTCCTCCATAGTTGGATTCTCAGATAAGGTTGGGCCAGGTTTATTTATGATGGAGTGTATGCTATCGTGCAACATGTCATAGTAGATCTTTCTAATACATAATTCGTAATTAGTACCATTAAGGCATTCGATTTTCTCCACCTCAGTGGCAATAGTCTTGCTTGTCATATTGGATCTAATGGAATAAAGGGTGGAATGAGATTGAGCAATCTACAACTTTAAGAAAACAACTATTAAGTTGTAGTTTAATTTGAAGCTGAAGCTTATTTTACTTAAGTTAAGCAACAGGATTCTAAAAAAAATACAACACAAAAAAAAACTTTAGTTCAATCAATAAAGGGCCTAAAGTTTAATGGAGATATGAGATTACCTAGTTTCATATCGACAATAAAGGTATAATTTGTAAAAAAAAAACTACCTTAATCCTTTCCTCTTCAAAAAATTTTTAATCTCTAAAGAAACGGTGAGATCTCCACATAAAAAAACTTCCAATCTATTTTTTGATAGATAATTAACAAAACACAAAACGAAAAAAAGTGTCTTTTTGAAAAGTGATAAAACTTGGATTAGTCTAAAAATAATGAATAAACACTAATATTTGTATAGGGAAAACAAACCGGTTTTTTTACCAAAAAAACGTGAATTTCTTTAAAAAAATACTATTGCAACTTATACAGATCTAATTTTATAACATAGACTAACCAATAAAAAAGAATCAACCTCTACTTTAATCTATAAATAATGAGAAAAAAATACTAACAAAGCACGTGATACACCAAAAACACAGAAGCAATTATCAAACTTTGTTAAGAATAGATGTTGTGAAAAAAATACACGAATGCACATAAAGTAATTAAAGTTAAAACACAACCTTTAGGCAACACAATAGTGATATACAACCCAAAAAAATAACAATTGATTTAAAAACTTGGTGCCAAGAAAAAACAAAAAAAAGAGGGACCTTAACGTCAAGTCATTTTTTTTAAAACTACAAGATCGTAAAGGGCTAAATAGTCAAAAAAAAATAAAGCAACTCATTTGGCTTTAGGGTTTTTATCCTACGAGATGGCGGCAACAGAAGAGCCTCAGCAGCGATAGATCTTGATGCTTGGTCGGCGGCGATGGAGGATGATCCGGTCGTGCTCGTTCTGACGAAGAAGCGAGTTATGGTGGCAGCTCTGATACCAGTGTGCGGAAACCAAGGTACATCGTCTCTTCACAGTTTCTTCTTCTTAAGAGAGAACGAGAGAAAAACGAGAGGAGAGATGGATGGGGGCTCCCGTTAGGCGAGCTCGTTCAGATCTATGGCATTCCCCTCAGAGTAGGAGGTTATTTATAGGGAGTCAACCTCGCCACGTCCGCCCCTCATCCTTCACGCCCAAACGATTACGGTCTCCGTGAGACCCGTCCTTACCGCAACCGTCAGAGGCAATTGCATGATCACGTCGGTCACGGCGGCCGTTCTACACAAACTACACTGCATCAACGACAATGCCTCCCTGTCAAATCAGGCACATTTGTTCTCTAGGATAGCGAGCGATTCGATATGCGGATTGAGGTTGAAGCGACACATGAACAAGGTCGTACAAATTATGGTATTGATTGTTTTAACCATATTAGAGATTTACTACAAGAAAAAACCACAATCACTGAAGATCAGATACCCCATGAAGTAGAATTATCAGCAATCTATTATAGATTTCAGCTGACGAATTATATTGTAAGACAATGGGAGTAGGGATGAGCAAAAATTCGGGCGGGCCCAACCCAACCCGGTGCCCAGTCAGAGTAAGCTCGCGTCCGACCCGAGCCCGCGATAAAAATGGGCAGGCTTGAGCAATTTTTTTAAGCCCGAATGCCTTGTCGGGCTGGGCTCGGATTGCTCGGATCCGAGCCCGAAGCTCGCGGGCCGGCTTGACTAAAAGCCCGAGTTACGGCCCGATGCTGACATTGACTTTTATTTTCTCTGTTAATTCAAATAACTATATTATTTTGATTCTTTTACCACGAATGGATTCTAGAGATTAAAGTTTACATGACAAACACGTTTAGTGTAGAAATATTTTTTTCAAAGCAAGTTTTGTTGGTATTTGCACTGAGAAAAATTTCAAATAACTATATTACTGATCTTGCTTGTTGACTTGTTTTTCGAAAGCAAGATTATTTGCCAGCAGTCTTAATCAAGTTAGATTTAGATTTTTTTATTTCACAATAATTCATATCTACCAATGGCGGACAATGGAATCAATTCTTGAATTTTTTGGTTGAAAGTAGCTTCTAAAATTAGATTTGATATTTTCAATATAAAATTGTCGGGCCAGCCCCACCTATTTTCTAGCTTGGGCTGCAAGTGAAGATTTTGAGTGGGCCTAGGCCCGGCCCGTGGGTCCGATATATTTCACCGAGCTCGAGCTGGGTCCAACCCGACTCGGCCCGATGTTCATCCCTAAACGAGAGACCAAATAATCAATGTGCTGAAACCATATTGGAAATATTAAAAATGGATCGAAGAATGACAGAAAATATTACAAGATCGCATACATTCAGATTTTCTTCAAGCAGTGCGCTGATGTAACCTATGCTCATCAACTAGTAGTTTTGTGTTTAAAGTATAGCATTGAGAGAAAATGCGATGTCATGAATTTTAAACATGCTGACTTTTGTTTTAGAAAACAAGTTATAAATAATTCTTGTTACGAATTCAATCATAGTGAAATGAAATGTGAGATCCATGCTGTTCGATCCATTCTAATGGTCGCATTTGTTCTCGACCATCCGATCTTAGATCTATGGCAAATTTCGTTTACATGCCGAATGTGAATGTATGATACCCTTCATCCAAAGGGTTAAGATTGTTTAATCCTTATCTAAGATGACTTGAAAGTGAACTGATAGATTAGTGATCATTTTCTTTACGTATTGGCAACCAATATTATGATTTGTTTGGTTACCATGTTACTTCGGGCTAACCCAATTTATCCTACCGCATTCCTAGGTTGCAATTCCATCACAAACCAATGTGACGTTACATAACATTCTTCATTCCAACTCTCTTCAACCCACCTAACTGGGGATGAAAATGGTAGGCTACAGATACGAATATAGGTATAGTCATATCTTTATCCATTTTAAAATACGAATACGAATGTAGATACGATATTGACAGATATGAAAAATGTGGGGTTTTTATCAATTCTGCCCCTCCGAGATATTCCAATATCAGTTATGCCCTTATCTTTTTGGTAATATCAGTTGTGCCCCTCACTTCTTGCTATTTTATCACTTGTGCCTAGGGTGGAGCATAGGGCCGGGCCAGCCCGGACCCGACCCGGACCCGACCCATCAAAACCCGGACCCGCTATTTATATGGGTCGGGCCCGGGCTTTCATTTCCTCAGATTTGTAGAGTTGGGCCGGGCCCAACCCGAACCCGCAAAAGCCCATCAAAGCCCGCAGGCCCGACTTTGAAACACCGTAACTCACGTACTCCCCACATCTATCCTATCTATCTGGAGTATTTGCATCCCTCGTACCCTCCTGTTGTGTTGTTAATATCTGGATGTATTGGTTGTAGAAACAGTGGACAATGCCATTGTTTTGATGGTATAAATTCTCATGATCGTGTTGACAACTTTTAATTAGATTTATGTTATTCTTTTAAATTGGATTTTTTATTTCAAAATAAAGTTATAGCAGTAATTTATATAAACTGAGTGTTAATATTATTTTAACATTAATAATTAGTAAAAAGAGTAAGAGAAAACAGATAGATATAAATTCCAATCAAGACAATTTATAGCAGATACATTATCATGCGATACTTATATTATATAAGTTATATAATTAAGAGAGTGATTCACGATGGTATAATTATTGGACGGATCGTGTCTACACCTACATACAAGTGTTGTCTTCTTCACTTATGTTCGGTATTGTCTCTCCGTCAAAAGTTCAAGCATCATCCGTGTCGATTGCAGATGTGAGATCTAGTGCTTTTCATATAATTTATCGTATCATTTTCGTGGATTTTTTTTCTTTATGTTCTTTTGCTTTGTAATTGCATGGTTTAAAATCTTCTTATGATTTCATCATGTCAGAGTGTGTTGCGACATATCAAAAACCGAAGAAAACGAGAAAGAATACCATTCTCAAATTGCCTGATTTCAATGGCAATAGAGGCCACAATAACAAATATTAAAAAATCGACATTGCAACCGGGTCGAGCCCGACTCGAACCCGGGCCCGAAATGCTGGGCTTTGGGCTGGGCTTGGGCCGGGGTTTTCATAAAATTTACGGGCCTCGACCCGGCCCATGGCCCAAAAGAAAATGACGGGCTCGGGTCGGGCTTTCCCGGGTTGGGACGGGTCGAGCCCAATGCTCCACCTTACTTGTGCCCCTCGGGTTAGTGACCGTCCATCCACAGTACAAACGGACATTAACTTTGAGGACATAAGCGGAATTAGTTTTTTAAAAAAGGTTATATGGTCATTTTACACCCTCTTCCTCATCCTCTTCTTCTTCCTCATCTTCCCCATCCTCTTCCTCCTCCTCCAACCTCCTCCTCCTTCCTCTCCGCCCCCGCCCCTGCCCCGCGTCGCCCATCTCCGCCCTGAGCTCTCCGCACCTCCTCCCAGCCCGCCGCCCCCGTCGCAGCCCCGCGCCGCCCAGCTCCGCCCCGAGCTCCCCGCAACTCCTCCCAGCTCCGCCACGAGACCCTCCGGCAAGTCGTCAGGATAGAGCGACGCGACCCGAGCCACTGCTCTCATCTCCTCCTTCCCAATCGTCAAGGGGCCTCTGCTGATCGACAGGATTATGCCGGGCAGCTTCGGGAAGGCCATGAACGATGGGCATTCGATTTCATCGGGAAGGATTCAGAAATGGGAGCCTCTGTTTCAGAGTCAAGATCGAAGATAAAGCTATGGTAAATTCGGGTCGTACAATCTCCACCGCCAAAACCAACTTCCATGTTCTCTGCTCCAGATTTCACCTTCGAAACTCTAACTCCTCCCGAACTCCCGATCCACGACTTTCAACTACCGTAAATAATGGTGTTGCTCTTCCAAGGCCACGTCCCTGGTCGCCACAGCTGCTGCTGTCCTCCTTGCCTTCGTGCTGCTGCTCTTCAGGCGTCGGCTAAGAGGTGATCTGCCTCTGGTTGCCGGGAGCATCTTCCACCAGCTCTTCTACTTCACCACCCTCCACGACTACCACATGCGCATATTCTCTAAGCACAGGACCATCGGGATCTACTCTCCTACTGCTCGTATCTTCTACACCATCAACCCCGCCAACGTCGAGCACATCCTCAAGACCAACTTCGCTAATTATGGAAAGATGCTGCCCCGCGCCGCCTAGCCCCGCACCCCCTCCCACCCCGCATCTCTTCCCAGCCCGCCGCCCCCGCCACTGCTCCTGCCCCCTCCCCTCCCCGGCGCCGTACTCCCTCCCCTGGGCCGCCCCTCCCCTCCCCGGCGCCCCCTGCTCCCCCTCCCCCTAGGCCTCCCCCTCCTTCCGTCGCGGTCCACCCCGAGCTCCTCCCTCGAGCTCCTCCTCTGCCCCTGATTTTGTTTTGACCATAATACCCTTCTTAACCACACCGTGGTTTGAATAAATCATGGTTATTTTAATTTTTTGACGGTCAATATGACGGAAGGGCACAACTGATGACGGAGCAAGAAGTGAGGGGCACAACTGATATTACCAAAAAGATAGGGGCATAACTGATATTGCGATATCTCGGAGGGGCACAAGTGACAAAACCCAAACATGTGTTATCATATCCTTCAAAATGACGAATGTAAAACGAATATGAATCAGATACGAACAATAACAACAATATTTTGATAGATTAACAAAAATATACATGTTTATGATGGTTTACATATAAATAGAATTAACAAACATTATTTTCATAATAATTATATCAACAATGGTGAATGCAATCATAAAATATTGTTATATATAATAAATATATTTTATTGTACTTATGTATGAAACCGGATATACAAATACGAATGCGAATATTAACGAATGTCAAAGTGATATCCATATTCGAATCCATTTTAAAACGAATAAAAATAAAAATGTCAAGATATGTATAAAATGAATAGGAGAACGGATCGGATACGAGTATATTCATATCATTTACAGAAGGTTACTCCAACCCAACCCAACCTAGATTGCAAACAACCCCTATTGAGCATTGGGTTGGGTTAACCAACCAATTCATGCACCTGACCCAAAGGGCGATCTGAATCCAACCTGATTTATAAATTTGTTTCATTAAATAAATAGATTAGGCTCGGTCCAATCTCCATCCAAGTTTGATTTATAAATTTGTCTCATTAAATAAATAGATTAGGCTCGGTCCAAACCCATGAATACCTAACCCGACCTAAATGAGGTCCAATAAGAGGACTCATACGACAACTAAATCCTATACAATTACATATAGGGGAAACTGAGGTTGCCCCAGAGGAGCTAACTTGGTTCCTCTCACTCTATTTTCCCATTTTTTTATTTTTTTGAAAAATAAATCAATAGAAATCCATCACTATATCTCTATATTATATTATTCAAGTTTCATGAGAAACATAAACTCCTACAACCTCCATTTACATACTCATTTTTAACAGTCGCAGAATTGTTGAAATGATCCCGTCTGGATGGAGATCGCAGGGGTCTCCGTTTCGCGTGAAATTTGAATGACATAATATAATGACATAATGATGAAAATATACAGAAGCATTTTTCAAAAAAATGAAGAAAATGAGGCATGAGAGTCAAGTTAGCTCACCAAGGAGCATCCCCAGTAAATTAGAGAGCCCTTGAGCTCAATCTCATTTAATAGGAAATACGAAAAAGCGGGTGTTTATGGGAAGCTGATCATCCGATATAATGGACCGGAGGGGACAAAATATAATGTAAAACCACCCTCACGGGTTGCCCTCGTCTCTAGGGCAGTGCAGCTCGAGCCTTCGCTCGAGCCACAAAGTCCAAACTCAAGGGTTGGTTGGTACGAGCATGAGATATAGAAGCCAAGTTAGTTCCTCCAGGGATAAGCCCCATTTTACCCTTATATATGTCTTAGATTTTCTAACTAATCTCTACTTCTATAGACAACTCGTGTCTAACTTTTCCCTACAATGAACTGATGCTAAGTATTCCCTGATAGGCCCCACCAGGACGAATCAATCCGCATGTTCGAAACCGACCTTGACACTCCATTATACCCTTTTTTTGGTTGGAAAGGAATTACGATAGAATGGAATCAAAACAAGAATAGAGTTAACAATGGAATGGAAAGGAATAAATTTTTACATTTCATTATTTGTTTCATATTAGGAATTGAAAGATTTAATATGAGGCACGTTCCTTTCTTATGTCTGAAAAGGGAAAATAATAGACAGAAAATAACATTCCTTTTGATATATTTCGTTAAGTAGAAAAAAATAATCGGTTTCCTCCGAGTTATGTTTTTCATATAATTGATATATTTCATATAAGAAATCAATAGTCAAATTTAATTAGCGACTACTTTAATTTTTTTCATACAATTGATATCCATATCTTTTAGAATATTTTACTATCATATCCATATCATAAAAAAGTCAAAATATTATGGGTATCCGTATCCACAAAAAATAAAACACATATCCATGTCCATATACATATACAATAAAATGTAACCTATATCCATATCCTAAAAAACTAAAGATGCTATGTGTAACCATATCTATATTGCAAAAAAGAAATAAGAATTCATTTTCATGTCCATATGCGTATCCACAAGAAAACCTCGTTCATGTCCATATTTGTATCTGCAAAAAATATGTATCCGCTAGAATTTAATCTGTATTGATATTTTACAAAAAAATTGAAAATTGCATCTGTATCCATATCCATATTAGGAAAGTAATATCATATCCCTATCCATATCCGCAAAAAATACATATCCATGTCCTTATCCGTATACGTAAAAAATCATATTTGATATAATTTATCAATCTTATATACGTACACGCGTATGTGTGTATGTATCCGTATCCGTTAGAATATCTTGTAACCATATTTGTATCCGTAATGAATGGTATCTGTATCTGTAGCCACACAAAAAATCTCATATCCATGTTAGTATCCATATATACATATATTTGTAACTTATCCGGCCTTTTGCATCCATATATTTGTATTTATATAGATGTCCATGTACCTATATCCAAAAAAGCAATATCCATGTTGGTGTCAAAAAATATTCAAAAAATATCTATATCTGTAAACATATATTTGTAACAATGATATATTAAATAACAAATATTGAAGAAAAATACATTCAGTAGTATTTCAACAAAAAAAATTTAATGATTGCATTTCCTCCTCTACTCCAAGTTAGCAAATAGGGCTTTAGATTAGAAGCTTGAGTTGCCAAACTCTACGATTAACCTCCCGCCGTAAATCCTGGAAAGTGTATAATAAAGTTATGTCAACACAATGTGTGATTATATCTTTGTGTTCCTTCCTCTATATGAAATGATCGGATATTTTAGTCTTTCGCTCCAAGCAGTATGTTGGCAATCAGATATAAATTGCAACAAATGCGATCTTAATTATCACCACAGGAACTTCAAGCGTAATATAATTATAGAGTTTATGGAGTTATTATATCTGAATAGTGCGAAATATGTCGTGGTCAGTGGTAAAGAATAAGAAATATTCCTAATACTTTAACAAATGAGAATTATTCTTTATAGAGAATATTCTCTACTTAATTATAGATCTTTTCTATTTCTTTACCTATTCCTTATAGGTTGTTTCTTTTCTTGTACTTGCCTCCTCTATTATATAAAGAGGAGCATGCGTTGATAATTTCTTAAGAAAACAACTTCATTCTTTTCATATGGTATCGGAGCACCGGTCCTATACCGTGGTTCTCTACCCTCCTTGAAACCCTAACTCTCCCTTTCATGACAACAACCCCTTCCAGGCGTTGCAGTTGCAAGCAACGCCGGTAGGGCTCAACAGCTACCCCTGTTGCTCTTCTTTCTTCAAGGATACTTGTTTATTGCATCTATTGAGGATTTCTTGAAATCCTCTTGATTTATTGAGGTTTGTGGTGCTCGATTTCACCCACAAATCCTCTATGATCTAAGAAAATCAATTTTATTTCAGATCTGATTTCTGTCTTCTTTGGGTTCAATTGATGGCTTTCGTCGAGGATTCCAAGGCTACAAGTGCTCCTCAGGGTTCCTTACATTATATGAAGACCCCGACACTAATTGAGAAGATGGATGGAACCAATTATGAGTTATGGTCCCTTCAGTTTCTCAATTTTCGGGAATCCTATGATAAGGAGTATGTTCTAAAGACTCCTAAACCCACCGAGAAGACTGGCGTTGCATTTTCTTCTTGGAAAAGGGATAACACATTTGCTAAGGGTTGGATCACCTCAACCCTCATTCGTTGCATCGCCAATGACGTTGCTCATAAGCTCACTGCCAAGGATATGTGGGACGCTCTTGCATTGACATACTCACAGGTACAAAACAAGACGAAGATCATAGAGCTATATCAGGATATTCATCAGATCCGACAGACAGGATGACCTCTTCATGCATACTTCTCTAGCCTAAAGGCTATGTTTGAGAAGTTGCATAGTTATTATCCTTTGTGTCCTTGTCCTACTCAGAAGACACAAATAGATCGGATGATGGTTGGCATATTTCTTTCAGGACTTCATTTTGTTTATGATTCGGCCAAAAACCAGATGCTTGCAGGAGTTGTTGTTCCTCCTATTGAGGAAGCCTATATAAGATTGAGTCGGATTACAATTCCGACTAATACTGATACAACCTCGGCGATGGCAGTAAATCATAGACGAGGAGAGTTTTATAGCTCTCGAGGCGACTTCTATGGTGCCCGTGGATGCAGAGGTAGAGGATGTGGCAATGACAAAGGAGGCTAGCCACAATGTTCCTACTGCCTGAAACACGGCCATACTGAGAGCACATGTTACAAGAAGCTACATGGTCTTCCACCGACTATTGCCCATCATGTTGCTGAATATTCAGATGATCAGACATATAGTTCTGCTCCTACTCCTGCTCCTGCACAAATGGTTGAGATGGAGATTATTGATCAGATGAAACGTCTGCTTGCGTCAAAGTTTTCTGAGTCTACTTCTGGTTCTGATACTGTTGCCATACCTCGCTCCTTAGGTATAGCCCATGCATGTATTGTCAGTAGACCATCTGACTTTGTAGATTGGCTTGTTGACTCTGGTGCGTCGCACCACCTTTGCGAAGATAGAGAGCAGTTTCGATCTATTCAGCCTGTTGCTCCTGGACGATCTGTGGTCCTTGCTGATGGGAGCCACTCCCCTGTTATAGCACAGGGGGAGGTTCAGTTATCTCTGATGTTGCCGATGCAGAAAGTCCTTCTAGCACCAGATTTTCCTCTCAGTTTGTTATGGATTAGTCATATAACAGAGAACTTAACTGTCGTGTTATTTTTAACCATTTATCTGTTGTGTTTCAGGACATACTGATGGGCAGGGTGCTTGGTTGTGGCCTTGAGCAAGGGGGTCTTTACAGGATTGTACGTTCTCCATTTGCTAGCATTGCTTCTACTTCTTCGGAAATGACAACCTCTGCATATTTATGGCACTCTTAGATTTGGTCATCTGCCTTTACATAATCTTTGTCGGCTTCTTCCTCAGATATCTCCACAGTCTACATTCTAGTGTGAGTCACGTGCTCTTGGAAAGCATCACATGTCATCATTTCCAAGGAGAGTTTCTAGTCGTAGCAGTACGTCTATTTTTGAACTGCTGCATTGTGATGTTTGGGGTCCTAGTCGTGTCTCTGACTTACATGGACATCAATATTATTTTGTCATCGTTAATGATTACAGTAGAGTGAGTTGGTTTTTTTTGTTAAAGCAAAAGTCTGAAGTCGGGGATATATTGAGATCTTTTCTTACCGAAATAAAAACTCAATTTTCTACTATAGTGAAAATTTTACGATCTGATAATGCCTTAGAGTTTCATACCCACTCACTGTCCACCTTCCTTAGAGATCGTGGCATCATTCACCAGACCTCCTGTGCTTACAAGTCTCAGCAGAATGGCATTGTTGAGCGTAAGCATCGTCACATTCTTGATGTTGCTCGTACTCTTCTGATTCAGAGTAACGCGCCACATACTTAATGGGGGGATTCTGTCCTTACAACCTGTTATTTGATCAATAGGACGCCATCCACTGTACTAGATGAGCAAGTGCCTCTGTCTATTTTGTTTCCTGATAAAGATACCTATTCGGTTGCTCCTCGAGTATTTGGGTGTGTGTCATTTGTTCATGTGTTGACACCTGATCATGACAAGCTATAACCTAGGGCTGTCAAATGTGTCTTCTTGGGGTATTCAAGGACCTAGAAAGGGTATCGATGTTATGACCCATCTGCTCGACGTTACTACATTAGTGCAAATGTGACTTTCTTTGAGTCAGTTCTGTATTTTTCAACTACTCGTTCCAGATTACATTCTACTGATGCTGATACGGAGGTGTACCTTCCTTCGCCTCCCACTACTGATTTCAACATCGACAACAATCGGTTTGGGCAAGCGTACCACTGCCGCACTAATCCTACTACTATTGAAACCCCTGCTCAAGTGCCTGTGTCAGCATCTACCACGCCTAAGGTATCACCTGAACACTCTACTCCTACTGACAACATGGTAGTTGTTCCTACAGGTGATGATGCCTCTTCTGCAGATGATGTTACTGATAATCTGGATATTCCTATTGCCTTGAGGAAAGGCAAACGTACGTGTACTGCTCATCCTATTTCAGGTCACCTTTCTATGGACAGATTGACCCCGAGCTACAGACAATTTGTGTCGGCTCTTTCTGCTGTGGTAATTCCTCAGACACACCATGAGGCTCTACGAGATGACAGATGGCGCATTGCAATGTAGGATGAGATGGATGCCTTACAGTCTAGAGGCACTTGGAGTCTTGTGACACCTCCTAGTGATGCGACTGTTGTTGGGTGCCGTTGGGTTTTCATAGTCAAGCACCGATCTGATGGCAGTATTGAGCGCTACAAGGCTCGTCTGATGGCCAAAGGATACATCTAAACATATGGTGTGGACTTCACAGATACCTTCTCTCCAGTCGCTCGTCTCCCAACTGTTCGCATTCTTCTCGTTGTGGTTGTCAGCAAGGATTGGCCTCTATCTATATCAGCTTGATATAAAGAACACTTTTCTATATGGTGATCATCATGAGGAAGTCTATATGGAGCAGCCACCTGGGTTCACTGCTGAGGGAGAGAATAGTCAGAAGGTACGTCAGCTTCACAAGGCTATCTATGGCCTTACGCAAAGTCTGAGAGCTTGGTTTCAAAAGCTTTCGGAGATGATAGAAAGAGAGGGATTTATTCGATCTACATCTGATCACTCCCTCTTTGTGCGCAAGACAAATCATGGCTGAGTGATTCTTCTCGTCTATGTGGCTGATATAATTGTTACAGGAGATGATATTCACGGCATTACCACGACCAAAGCTTACCTTGGGAAGCATTTTGTTACCAAGGACCTTGGTGATCTTAGCTACTTTCTAGGCATCGAGTTTGCCAGAAGTCATAGAGGTCTAGTAATGTATCCGCAAGTATGTTACATATTTGCTACATGAGACCGGGATGTTAGGCTCCAAGCCTGCTTATGTTCCCATGGATCCAGGTGTTCGTCTTCATGATGGTGACTCAGAGGGTATTGATGCAAGACAATATCGAGGGCTAGTTGGCAAGCTTCTGTATGTTACAGTTACACGTCCGGATATTGCATTGGCCGTTAGTAGGATCAGTCAATTCATGGATAAACCGAAGAAAGTACATTGGGATGCATCTCTGACTATTCTTCAGTATCTCAAAGGGGCTCCTGGAAAAGAGCTTATTTTCTTAAAGGGGTCCCTAGATGTCACTGTCTATACTGATGCTGATTATGCTGGTTGTCCACTAGACAGGAAATCCACTACAGGATACTGTATCTTCATTGATGATAGTCTGGTTACTTGGCGGAGCAAGAAGCAAACAGTAGTGTCTAAATCTTCTGTTGAGTCTGAATACCGAGCTATGACTCAAGCCACTATGGAGGATATGTGGGTCAAATCTGTTATGGATGATCTTTTTATAGATGTATCTCTTCCTATGAGACTTCAGTGTGATAACCAAGCAGCTATGTTTATTGCCAACAATTCAGTCTTCCATCAAAGGACCAAACATATAGAGGTAGATTGCCATTATACTAGAGACAAGATCCAAAAAGGATTTGTGGCAACCTCTCATGTTTCATCTTCCGAGCAGACAACTGATATATTTACGAAGCCACTTCCTAGATCTGCATTTGATAGATGTGCGTTCAAGCTGAGCATGATCGATATCTATGCTCCAGCTTGAGGGGGAGTGCTAAAGAGTAAGGAATATTCCTTATACCTTAACAAATGAGGAATATTCCTTATAGAGAATATTCTCTACTTAATTATAGATCTTTTCTATTTCTGTACCTATTCCTTATAGGTTGTTTCTATTCTTGTACTTGCCTCCTCTAACAACTTCCTTTAGTTTGTCGATCTTAGTTGCCATCTGTACATGATCCGGTATATGCCCGTTTACCATGTATCTGTACAGATCAACATTGGTTTAAACGTCACCCTAGGCCAAACTCAACAACTAACGTCACCCTTGACCTCCGACAAAGATCAAGAGTCATTTGATGATACCGTTTAGGGTTTTAACCGACATCTAAACATCGACTAAAATGTCACGGTGAGATTTGAAATTGCCCTTGATGATTTTTTTGTTTTTCCATGTTATGGATCTATACGCATATATACTACACTTCTTACGGATCCAATACCATTACTTGGATTTCTTTGGAAAAAAAATAGATATGTTCAATTAATAAATCCCTAGGAACAAATATATGAATAGTTATAACCCAAAAACACAGTCATTTTCTTTCGACGATATATGTACATACGCCAAATTGCTGGGTGACATTTTCCGCAGACCTTGATTGTGAAGTGCATTAGATGCCCTCCCCCTCAAGCTCACCGATCGATAGTGAGGGCGCGGATCGTCTGCTGCAAGTGATTTGCAGCAGACTCTGCTGCAACGCGTGGATGAGCGCCACGTGTCCCCCATTCAATCCGACGGCTGCCCCCCTCCCCCTTCCTTCCCCTCTCTCCTTCCCGACCCCGGCCATCTCGCCACCAACGCCCTCCCCCGACTTGGCCTCCTCGGACCCGCCTCTCGCCCGCGTCGCTGTCGTCGAATTCGAGGTCGGCTCCGGCATCTGCCCCTCCTGCCTCTGCCTCCGCGAGGGCTTTGTAGGAGGGTGGCCTGCGGGTTGGCTTCGTCGAGCGGAAGGGGGGGGGGGGGGGGGGGGGGGTGGGGGGCGGGCTGCAGAGGTGTCGCGATCGACCGACGGGAGGGAGTCGATCGGGGGTAGGGGCTTTGAGCAAGGGATCGACGACGGAACGGGGGAGCCCTGCAAAGGTGGTCGCGGTCGACGGGGGAGGGGGGGGGGGCTGCAGAGGTGGTCACGATCGACCATGGGGTGGGAGGGCTTTGAGATGGTCGAAGTCAACAGGGGGGCTTCGAGCAGGGGATCGGCGGGGTCCGAAGAGGATGAGCTCGGTAGCAGGGGAGAGGTTTCGACAATGATCACGGCGGAGGGTTTGCTCAGGACGGAGGCAGGAGGGGCAGATGCCGGAGCTGACCTCGAAGGCGACAACAGGGACACGGGCGAGAGGCGGGTCCGAGGAGGTCGAGTCAGGGGAGGGCGTTGGCGGCGAGATGGCCGGGGTTGGGGAAGGAGAGAGGGGAAGGAAGGAGGAGGGGGGCAGCCGTCGGATTGAATGGGGGACACGTGGCGCTCATCCACGCGTTGCAGCAGAGTCTGCTGCAAATCACTTGCAGCAGACGATCCGCGCCCTCAACGGTGCATACTCCTCTATTGTAGTCGTCTTTTATCTCCGTACTTTCCAACCAGAAACAACCTCCAACTGATATCAACATAGATCTGACCTTCGCGTCACTGCTTGGGATCGATTTGGAGTGAAGGACAGAAGAGTGGGGGAGAAGACAATTATGAAGAAAGAACTCGACGTGACTGGAATAGAGGAAAGGGGCTGAGTTGGGGGTTTATATGTGAAAAAAGAGGAAGGTGAACAACCTTTGGTTTTTCTTAAAAATATCTAACCCAAGGTTAACATTTATCAAATAAATGCCGATGTTTTTGCAGAATAGGCATTGGAATAAAGGGTCAGTTCTCCGTCCGGTGCGGCTCCTAAGATTATGGTTATTCCCATCCAGATCCCATTATTTCACCTTATTGGACATTTATTCCACCTTACCTACCTTCATTCCACCTTGTTTTTCTTATTCCTATATTTCCAGCTGAATAGAAAATAGATCCTATTCTCTTTATTCACCATCCATATTCCTGCTTATTCCCAAATCTAACGCCCCCATCACTACAAAAAAAATACAGTATCGACGAGCACTTATATGCACACTAATTACTCGCTGAGTAATCACAATGTGCTCGCAATGTGCTCGCTCGACTTGTGCAAGATACAGGGCTACACACAAGGTCAAACGTGCGAGCACTTGTGCACTCTCAGTCATTGCCCGATAACGTGGGAGAGTACCCTGTGCTCGCTCACATGCTCGTCCAGACCACATCTTACCCGAACTTGATGATCATTGGATAAGCGCATGAGCTTGCAGTGTGCGAGCACGCATGCTCGTCCCGTATAGAACCGCCAACAAAATTTATAGGTTCGTTGGGGTTTTGAAGCCCCGACAAATCCATAATACTTGCTCTAGATCACTACGAGTAGGGACGCAAACAGATGCAGTAATATTTGTATTCGTTTTAAAGAGGATACGGTTCTTGTTTTTTTAAAACAGGCGAATACGAATATTCTAAACGATTTTTTTCGGATACGAATCCAAATACAAATCTTGAGTAACGAATACGAATACGAATACGAAAAAAACATATCCGATTACGAATACGAATATTCATATTATATATTTAATATTTTAAAATAACATTAGCGTTAACATCCCCCAACCCCCCATACCCCCGACACCCCCAATCCATGTACGCCCTCTGCATCTACCATGCGCCCTCCGCCCCCTGCACCCTCCGTCTCCTCTGCCGCCCTTGCCTTCCCCGGCACACTACGCCTCCCCCAGCCGCCCCGCCTCCCCCCTGCCCTACACCTTCTCCTGCCACCCTGCCTTCCCCCTCAGCCCTTCACCTCCCCGCACCTCTGCCTCCTTCTGTCGCCCCACCTCCCCTTGTGACCCTCCGGCTCCTCGCGCCCTCTGCCCCCTGCGCCCTCCGCCTACCCTGCCGACCCCCGCCTCTCCCTGACCTCCCCTCGCAACCCTACACCACCCCCTGCCACCCCACCTCCTCGCATGCCCTCCGCCTCCCCCTGCCGACCTCCGCCCCCCACCCAACCTCCCTTGCAGCCCCATCCAACCTCCCTCGTCCTCCTTTGTAGCCGCAATTGCCCTCCCTCACCTCCCTCGTCCTCTTTCGCAGCCACAAGCAGGCATCTCCCTCGCAGTTATAGTCGATCTGGTATAGCATCTTAATCTTCCAATGTTCATTCCATTCTACCATTTTATTATATGATTGCACAAGAGGATCTCTTATATTATGGTATATAATGTAGATATTATACACCATATGCTACTTGTTTGAAACATGAATGCGGTTAAACAAAAAATGGAAGTTATGCAGAAGTGGTCACCAAATAATCTAGGTATATTTTTATTTATAACTTAATTATCGTGCTAAAGTTAACATTCATTTGTATATTCGTATTCGTTCGTAAAAGATTTGTTTCGTTTTCGTATTTTGTAGATATGGAATTTTATTTTTTACATTCGTGTAACATTTGTATTCATATTCGTATTCATAAAATAATATGGATACGATTATAGTATGACCTGAATTCGCATTCTTATTCGTTCATTTGCATCCCTAACTACAAGGGTTTAAATAAATTATCGATGATCATACCTGAGACAGTGATTGAATATTCAGTGATGGATAGTTCCGGTATATATTATATATTCTACATCAAAGTTAATTAATAAGGAACAAATAATCGAATATATTATTTAAACAAAACAGATAAAACTTTAAAAGGAAAGCATAAAAATGTTGTACGTAGACGGACCACATTAAACAACATTTAAAAGTTCATATAAATCTAAAGATATTCTCTATTTTACTATTATGAAAAGGTCAATCACTACTTTTTCTTCGCCCGAAAGATCTTTGAGATCAAACTCTGTTTTGATTTCTTTTTCTCTTTTACTATATCTTCAGTTAATATTTGAAAAAGAAGAAGGTGGACAACCATAGGTTTTTTAATTATCTAACCCAAGCCAACATTTTTTAAATAAAATGTCAATGTATAATGTCTTTTACTGACATAAAAAATAAAATGTCGAATCGAGATCTTATTTTACGACATTAGTATTAACTTCGACCTTGGCTCGACCAATGCCAACACTCATATTACCATAATGTCAACTTTTATCCAATTTCTTGTAGTGCATAGACGATTTTGTTGTAGTATCATTGATGAATATGTGATTCATCACTCCAGAAGCTGAAAATAGAGCTCTGTTCCCAAGTAACCGAATAGATTTAATCATTTAATTGCATTATGTATGTGTATATATAATATTCATATTTAAGCATTCATAATTGCATTAATAAAAAGTCCGGATTTATATGCAAATAATCACCTGCACATTGACACAAATTCCCCTATTTTTATCATTTCACTAATTTCAAATAAAGTAAAATAAATTCTATTGTCCACATATTACTATCTGTGAAACCCCAAAACCTGAGCAAGGACTTAACTGCAAAATCCAGATAGATCTGGGCTTAATTACAAATCTGCTTTTATTCCATTATCCAAAAATTTTCTTTGAGTAGTTCATTGCATAGATCTCGTCAATAGCTTTCCAACGAGTCCAATAACATAAAAATCCGATTTCGAAAACCCGAGTTACGACTATTTTAGCGGAAGGGGGTCCAAGCCATAATTGGATCCGGACCCGGATCCGAATCCAAGCCCCAACCTATATGACCCATCCCCTCTTCCCAAAACATCCAAAATCGAGTCCAACACCTTCCTACTCCCTTCCTCCTCCCTCTCCATCGCTGGAGCTCCGCCATAGCTCGCCGGAGTGCCTATGTAGAGATGAGCGAGGTCATCTTGGTGAGCGGTCTTGCATCGACATCGGGACTGCGATCACACCGTTCTTCGCAGGTGAAGAAAACAAGGAAACTCATTTGCTTGAGGTACGATGTCCCCTCCTTCTTGCTGTGGTTACACATGAATTTGGATCATGTGTTTTTCCCATTAGTGCCCTAGTTACATCTCCTTTGGATTTGTTTGTCTCCGATGGGTTGTAGCCATTATTGCTGCCCAAGGAAATGTTGTGTACATAAATATTCTGTAGTATGTACAGGTGATACTCAACATCCTTAGTTCCTCCATTTTGAGTTCATATGGGCATTCACTTGAAAAGGGAACATGCGATCTGTTCTCCGTGTCGCCTCGCAACCATTGTATAATGTTAATGGAGGTTTTTCAACTACTGAACTAAGGTTATCTTTGTATTCTTGAAAAACAATAGTGAATCAGATGATGAGAACAGTGGTGGTTCCAGCTGAATTACAACTGTTGGCTGCTTGCAACCATTGATTGATCACAGTTAACTGTTAGATCACTGTTAGATCAGAGTTAGTGATGTTGTGGGTGAAGACCATTGTCTCGAACTGCTCCACATTAAGAGGGCCCTGTGAATGGATTATGACAGGTTGAGTTGATAATGAGATTTCAGCAGAGATCTGTGTGTGGGGGGAGGGGTCTCATCGTGTGGCAATCACCCCATCAGCATATAGTCATGAATACGTAGTGTATACTTGTCCTTCCCCCTAGAGATTTTCACCAACAGCTGGGCATAAGTAAATTGCTGCTCTTCCTGCCACATCACTTGATGTTGGCATCACAACCACCTTGTCCAAATTTGCAATGACACCTTCTACCATCTTTCTCAGGATAAGCACCATACACCCTTCGTGCAGCCTCATCAGACCTGGAAATAAATATTGTTAATCGAGGGGATAACCAATATAGGAGTGTTGTGAGTATTACCCTTCAAGTGTTGCTTAGGTAGCATCAGCTGCACCAGGTTACTACCCATTGCTGGGTTTGCTCCTTTTTGGGTTGTTGCTGGTTTTCTGTTTAAATTTTATTCCACTTTGAGATCTATGCAACACCTTGTATGCAGGTTTGTATGTCCTGCACACTGTTGACCCTTTGTTATCTTAATTTTTGTGGTTGCTCACATGATAAACACTTGCTCTAATTTCTAGATTCCAAAAATCTATTTGAACTTGGTTGTTGGAGTATGAACTCACTGCATAATTCGCTAGAACATGTTACTATCTAATAGGCCAATTGTTATATTTAGCTTCCCTGGAAGTTGGAAACAGGTTACTGTCAAATCCAGCCGTTTATTCAGTTAAACATGTTCTGTTGTTTTTTCCCCCTTGATAAATTAGTTCATGTTATTTGACCTTCAATTAAGTTAAATCACAATTATTTCTTCGTTCCCTGTGAAGTACCACTCTTGTTTCCAGTCAAGATCCGGTAGCAAATCATCTTGACCTTTGCGAAGGTTGCCATCGGCATGACATTTCATCCTGCTTGTGTAATCATATATCAATTTGGTCGTATAACTATAGCACACATTTTAGCATATTCATGCATTAGTCAATGGTCTAAAGTGTTGTAATTTGCATCAGTCACAATAACATATGTATACCCTGCTTGGGTTGATCCCTGCTTGGGTTGTCTTGCAACACTATCGTGTATAAGGTCTTGTAGTTTTAACTGAACCTTTTAAGTGTCCATCTTTTCTCTTTAAAAAGGAGTCCAACGATTATGGTGTCATGGTTTCACTCTAACTCTTTTCTACTCAAACGAGTAGGATAAAAGCGAAGTTTACAATACACACATTCGCACTTGGTGTCAATTTCATGCACTGTTGTTCTCACTTGAATTAACCCCTAACATGTGGAGCAAATATGAAGTACTTTTTAGGGAATAGAACATGTTGGTGGGCTCTCTGATACAATGTGATACAACCAATATATCAGATTTAAGCCATGCTTCAGTTAACACATGAGCAGCAAACATGAAGTAGTTTATCGTGAATAAATCCATGTTTGGGGTTACTCCGATGCAATGCGATATAGCTATATATCTGATATAAGCTATGCTTAGTTAATGCTATTTTTAAATCTTATCATGTTAGTGAAGGAATATTCGTTGGTGATCAGGTAGTGGAGTAGTCGCCTCCAAGGGAGGGGCATGCACCCTTGGGGTCCCGAGTAGAAGTCTAGATGATCGCGATCCCAACTGTTATTGTAGCTGCGATGGTTGGGGGACATGTTGCTTGGCACACCGAGGTGCTAATCTGACGGTGTTGGCCTCGGCACTTGCGTGTTTTACTCATTTTCTATGGGTGCTTAACTTCGCTTCTCGCGCTTCATTTTCCTCATTTTTTTGAAATTAAATCTGTAGAAATCCATCACTACATCTCTATATATTGTCATTTTCCTCATTCCAACCCTCTCCCACCCACCTAACCATCCAAACATCTACTATTTGTAGAATGTTACCCTAACCCAACCCATATTCCAAACATGCCCTGATAAGCATAGGGTTGGGGGGTTTGCCCAACGTAACTTGATCCAATGTCGATCCAAACCCATGAATACCAACCCGACCTAAATGAAGTCCAATAAGATGACTCATATGGCAACTAAATCCGATAAAATGGGGCTGCTCTCTATGGGTGCTTAACTTTGCTTCTCGCGCTTCATTTTCCTCATTTTTTGAAATTAAATCTACAGAAATCCATCATTACATCTCTATATATTGTCATTTTCCTCATTCCAACCCTCTCCAACCTACCTAACCATCCAAACATCTACTATTTGTAGAATGTTACCCTAACCCAACCCAGATTCCAAACATGCCCTGATGAGCATTGGGTTGGGGGGTTTGCCCTACGTAACTCATGAACCTGACCCAAAGCGCGATCTGAATTGAAGCTTGCTTTGTAAATTTGTCTCATTAAATAAATATATTAGGCTCGGTCCAAACCCTTGAATACCAACCCGACCTAATGAAGTCCAATAAGATGACTCGTATGGCAACTAAATCCGATAAAATGGGGCTGCTCTCTATGGGTGCTTAACTTCTCTTCTCGCGCTTCATTTTCCTCATTTTTTAAAATTAAATCTGTAGAAATTCATCTCTATGTCTCTATATATTGTCATTTAAGCTTCACTAAACATAAACTCTTACGACCTCAGATGAGATAATTATTTTTTTCCAGTCACACAATTTTTGAAGTCAATCCAATCAATTTGAATTAGAAGCTTGAGTGGTAAAGAACGTCTATTTTATTGTCTCCGTAAATTATTTAATTTTTTTCATAATTTTCAGTCTATACGATGTGGGATTAACCATCCAGGTTCCTTCCTCTGTATAATGTGATAGATTATTTTAGCCTTTTGTTCCAAGCAGTATAATGGTAACCAAATGTAAACTGCAACCAATGCGATATTAAATATAACCACAGGATATGAGCGTTCAGTCACTTCAAGCGTAACTTAATTACAGAGTTTATGGAGTATATCTGAATGGTGCGAAATATGTCGAGGTCAGCATTTAGTTTGTCCATCTTAGTTGCCATCTGTACACGATCCGGTATAAACCCGTTTACCACGTATCCGTACAGGTCAACATTGGTTTAAACGTCATCCTAGGCCAAGTCAACACTCGACAACTAACGTCGCCCTTGACCTCCGACAAAGATCAATGCTTAAACGTCCGCCTGAAATAGCTAGAGAGTCATTTGACGACACCGTTTAAACTGACATTTAAACGTCGACTAAAATGTTATGGTGCAACTTTAAACTGCCCTTAATGATTTTTTTGTTTTTCCATGTTATGGATCTATACGCATATATACTGCACTTCTTACGGATCCAATACCATTGCTATAATTTCTTTTAGTTTAGACGAAGTAGTCTTTGGTAATTTTAAATTTACCAATTTGTATTTAGTCTATACATCAAATACTTTAATAAAAAAGATATTTTTCTATTAATAAATCCGTAGGAACAAATATATGAATAGTAATAACCCAACAACACTGACATTTTCTCCCGGCAATATATGTATAAATGCCAAATTGCTGGGTGACATTTTCCAGAGACCTTGATTGTGAAGTGCATTAGATGCCCTCCCCCTCAAGCTCACAGGTCGATGGTGCACGCTATCTTGCTCCTCGTACGAAGCACGTCCTGCAATGAGGTGAAGAACCACACTTATCTATCTACCCTGCCATAGTTTACCTAGCGTCCTTCAAGGTGCCCTAGTTAGCTCTGACCTCTACCATAGGTTTCAAACGGAGCTTCTGGTGGTGATATGCTTCCATCTTGTAATGCAGTCCTTTCATTGTGATCAATCCCTCCCTAGTTCCTCATGTCAACGGTTCATACTCCTCTATTGTAGTCGTCTTTTATCTCCGTACTTTCCAATCAGAAACAACCTCCAGTTGATATCAGCATAGATCTGACCTTCGCCGTCACTGCTTGGGATCGATTTAGAGTGAAGGACAGAAGAGTGGGGGAGAAGACAATTAGGAAGAAAGAAAGAAGACATGAGAGGAATAGAGGAAAGGGGCTGAGTTGGGGGGTTTATATGTGAAAAAAGAGGAAGGTGAACAACCTTTGGGTTTTCTTAAAAATATCTAACCCAAGGTTAACATTTATCAAATAAATGTCGATGTGTTTCGAGAATAGGCATTGGAATAAGGGGTCGATTCCCCATTCGGTGTGGTTCCTAAGAGTAGGATTATTTCCATCCAGATCCTATTATTTCACCTTATTGGACATTTATTCCACCTTACTTACCTTCATTCCACCTTGTTTTTCTTATTCCTATCTTTCCAGCTGAATAGAAAATAGATCCTTATTCTCTTTATTCACCATCCATATTCCTGCTTATTTCCAAATCTAACGCCCCCATCGCCACAAAAAAAACAGTATCGACGAGCACTTATGTGCACACCAATTGCTCGCTGAGTAATCATAATGTGCTCGCTCGACTTGTGCAAGATACATGGCTAGACGTAAGCTCAAACGTGCGAGCACTTGTGCACTCTCAGTCGTTGCATGATAACGCGGGCAAGTACCTTGTGCTCGCTCACATGCTCGTCCAGACCACATCTTACCCGAACTTGATGATCATTGGATAAGCGCACGAGCTTGCAATGGGCGAGCACGCATGCTCGCCTGTGATAGAACTGCCAAAAAAATTTATAGGTTCGTTGGGGTTTTGATGCCTCGACAAATCCATAATGCTTGCTCTAAATCACTACAAGTAGGGACGCAAACAAATGCAGTAATATTCGTATTCGTTTATATTTGTATTCGTTTTTAAGAGGATATGGTTCTTGTTTTTTTAAAACATGCGAATACGAATACAAATACGAATATTCTAAACGATTTTTTTGTTGATACGAATCCGAATATGAATCTTGAGTTAACGAATGCGAATACGAATACGAAAAAAACGAATCTGATTACGAATATGAATATCCGTATTATATATTTAATATTTTAAAACAACATTAGGGTTAACATCCCCCAACTCCCCATACCCCCAACGCCCCCAATCCATGTGCGCCCTCTGCCTCTCACATGCGCCCTTCGCCCCCTGCACCCTCCGCCTCCTCCGTCGCCCTCGCCTTCCCCGACACCCTCCACCTCCCCCTGCCGCCTCGCCTCCCCCTGCCCTACACCTTCCCCTGCCACCCTGTCTTCCTCCTCATCCCTTCGCCTCCCCGCACCCTCTGCCCATGCGCCCTCCGCCTCCTTCTGTCACCCCCGCCTCCCATTGCGACCCTCCGGCTCCTCGCGCCCTTCGCCCCATGCACCCTCCGCCTATCCTGCCGACCTCCGCCTCTCCCTGACCTCCCTCCGCACCCTACACCTCCCCCCTGCCACCCCGCCACCTCGTGTGCCCTCCGCCTCCCCTTGCCGACCTCCGCCCCCCCCACCCAACCTCCCTTGCAGCCCCAACCAACCTCCCTCATCCTCTCTCGTAGCTGCAAATGCCCTCGCTCACCTCCCTCGTCCTCTCTCACAGCCACAAGTAGGCGTCTCCCTCGCCCTCCCTCGCAGTTATAGTCGATCTAGTATAGCATCTTAATCTTCCAATGTTCATTCCATTCTACCATTTATTATATGATTGCACAAGAGGATCTCTTATATTATGGTATATAATGTAGATATTATACACCATATGCTGCTTGTTTAAAACATGGAATGCTGTTAAACAAAAAAGGAAGTTATGCAGAAGTGGTCACCAAATAATTTAGGTACATTTTTATTTATAACTTAATATTCAAGTTAAAGTTAACATTCATTTGTATATTCGTATTCGTTCGTAAAAGATTTATTTCGTATTCGTATTTTGCAGATATGGAACTTTATTTTTTACTTTCGTGTAACATTCATATTCGTATTCGTGTTCATAAAATAATATGGATATGGTTATGGTATGACCTGAGTTCGCATTTGTATTTGTTCGTTTGCATCCCTAACTACAAGGGTCTAAATAAATTATCGATGATCATACCTGAGACGGTGATTGAATATTCAGTGATGGATAGTTCTGATATATATTATATATTCTACATCGAAGTTAATTAATAAGGAACAAACAATCAAATATATTATTTTAAACAAAACAGATAAAACTTTAAAAGGAAAGCATAAAAATGTTGTACGTAGACGGACCACATCAAACAACATTTAAAAGTTCATATAAATCTAAAGACATTCTCTATTCTACTATTATGAAAATGCCAATCACTACTTTTTCTTCGCCCGAAAGATCTTTGAGATCAAACTCTTCTTTGATTTCTTTTTCTCTTTTTCTATATCTTTAGTTAATATTTGAAAAAGAACAAGGTGGACAACCTTAGGCTTTTTAATTATCTAACCCAAGCCAACATTTTTAAATAAATGTAAATGTATAATGTATTTTGCTGATATAAAAAAATAAAATGTCGAATCGAGGTCTTATTTTGCGACATTAGTATTAACGCCGACATTGGCTCGACCAATGCCAACGCTCATATTACTGGAATGTCAACTTTTATCCAATTTCTTATAGTGCATAGACGATTTTGTTGTAGTACCATTGATGAATATGTGATTCATCACTCTAGAAGCTGAAAATAGAGCTCTGTTCCCAAGTAATCAAATGGATTTAATCATTTAATTTGCATTATGTATGTGTATATGTAATATTCGTATTTAAGCATTCATAATTGCATTAAAAAAGTCAGGATTTGTATGCAAATAATCGCTTGTATATTAACGTAATTTCTCCTATTTTTAATTATTTTCACTAATTTCAAATAAAGTAAAATAAATTCTATTATGCACATATTCTTAACTGTGAAAACCCAAAACCTGAGCAAGGACTTAACTGCAAAATCCATATGGATCTGGTCTTAATTGCAAATCTACTTTTATTCGAGTGTCCAAAAATTTTCTTTGAGTAGTTCATTGCGTAGATCTCGTCGATAGCTTTCCAACGAGTCCAAGAACGCAAAAATCCGACTTCGAGAACCCGAATGACGACTATTTTAGCGGAAGGGGGTCCAAGCCATAATTAGATCCGGACCCGGATCCGAATCCAAGTCCCAATCTATATGACCCATCCCCTCTTCCCAAAACACCCAAAATCTGAGTCCAACACCTTCCTACTCCCTTCCTCCTCCCTCTCCCTCGCCGGAGTTCCGCCATAGCTCGTCGGAGCGCCTCGGTTTGATGATCAAAGACTACCTCTATGTAGAGATGAGCGAGGTCATCTTCCTGAGCAGTCTTGCATCGATATCGGGACTACGATCACGTCGTTCTTTGCAGGTGAAGAAAACAAGGAAACTCATTTTCTTGAGGTACGATGCCCCCTCCTTCTTGCTGTGGTTTCACACGAATTTGGATCTGTGTTTTTCTCATTAGTGCCGTAGTTACATCTCCTTTGGATTTGTTTGTCTCCGATGGGTTGTAGCAATTATTGCTGCCCAAGGAAATGTTTGTGTACACAAATATTCTGCAGTATGTACATGTGATACTCAACATCCTTAGTTCCTCCATTTTGAGTTCATATGGGCATTCGCTTCGAAAGGGAACATGTGATCTGTTCTCCTTGTCGCCTAACAACCATTGTATAATGTTAATGGAGGTTGTACAACTATTGGACTAAGGTTATCTTTGTATTCTTGAAAAAAAATAGTGAATCAGATGATGAGAACAGTGGTGGTTCCAGCTGAATTACAATTGTTGGCTGCTTTGCAACCATTGACTGATCACAGTTAACTGTTAGATCACTATGTAACGTCCCGAGCTTAGGTCCCCGGTCCGTTAACGAAGCATTACTGGCCCTGACAACCTCTTGGGATCGGGCCCATGCGAATCCGATTAACCACCCCTAAAATGCTTAAGCCGGGTTGTCCGGTAGTAAGCTCCTCACTATTTATCCCAACCGTGAATTTTGTTTTTTCACGGTATGGGACTTTGTTTTTGAGGTTTTTACAACCTCCCCCACTTATATTCGCAACGTCCTCGTTGCAACATGGCACATCACTTCTTCCCAGTGACAGTGGCGGCTGCACGCTCCGGGTAGCCATTTCCTCCAACCTCTTTGTAGGGGCGGCTCCACCTCTCGGGTAGCCCTTTCCACTGTCAGAGGGCATTCGGCTCTGATACCATTTGTAACGTCCCGAGCTTAGGTCCCCGGTCCATTAACGAAGCATTACTGGCCCTGACAACCTCTTGGGATCGGGCCCATGCGAATCCGATTAACCACCCCAAAATGCTTAAGCCGGGTTGTCCGGTAGTAAGCTCCTCACTATTTATCCCAACCGGGAATTTTGTTTTTCCACGGTATGAGACTTTGTTTTTGAGGTTTTTACAACAAAGTCTCATACCGTGGAAAAACAAAATTCCCGGTTGGGATAAATAGTGAGGAGCTTACTACCGGACAACCCGGCTTAAGCATTTTGGGGGTGTTTAATCGGGTCCGCATGGGCCCGATCCCAAGAGGTTGTTAGGGACAGTAATGCTCCGTTAACGGACCGGGGACCTAAGCCCGGGATGTTAGAAATGGTATTAGAGCCAAATTTCCTCTGATAGTGGAAAGGGCTACCCGAGAGGTGGAGCCGCCCCTACAAAGAGGTTGGAGGAAAAGGCTACCCGGAGCGTGCAGCCGCCACTATCACTGAGAATAAAGTGATGGGCCATGTCGCAACGAGGACGTTGCGAATATAAGTGGGGGAGGTTGTAAAAACCTCAAAAACAAAGTCTCATACCGTGGAAAAACAAAATTCCCGGTTGGGATAAATAGTGAGGAGCTTACTACCGGACAACCCGGCTTAAGCATTTTGGGGGTGTTTAATCGGGTCCGCATGGGCCCGATCCCAAGAGGTTGTTAGGGACAGTAATGCTCCGTTAACGGACCGGGGACCTAAGCCCGGGATGTTAGAAATGGTATTAGAGCCAAATTTCCTCTGATAGTGGAAAGGGCTACCCGAGAGGTGGAGCCGCCCCTACAAAGAGGTTGGAGGAAAAGGCTACCCGGAGCGTGCAGCCGCCACTATCACTGAGAATAAAGTGATGGGCCATGTCGCAACGAGGACGTTGCGAATATAAGTGGGGGAGGTTGTAAAAACCTCAAAAACAAAGTCTCATACCGTGGAAAAACAAAATTCCCGGTTGGGATAAATAGTGAGGAGCTTACTACCGGACAACCCGGCTTAAGCATTTTGGGGGTGTTTAATCGGGTCCGCATGGGCCCGATCCCAAGTGGCTGTTAGGGCCAGTAATGCTCCGTTAACGGACCGGGGACCTAAGCCCGGGACGTTAGAAATGGTATCAGAGCCAAATTCCCTCTGATAGTGGAAAGGGCTACCCGAGAGGTAGAGCCGCCCCTACAAAGAGGTTGGAGGAAAAGGCTACCCGGAGCGTGCAGCCGCCACTATCACTGAGAATAAAGTGATGGGCCATGTCGCAACGAGGACGTTGCGAATATAAGTGGGGGAGGTTGTAAAAACCTCAAAAACAAAGTCCCATACCGTGGAAAAACAAAATTCCCGGTTGGGATAAATAGTGAGGAGCTTACTACCAGACAACCCGGCTTAAGCATTTTGGGGGTGTTTAATCGGGTCCGCATGGGCCCGATCCCAAGAGGTTGTTAGGGCCAGTAATGCTCTGTTAACGGACCGGGGACATAAGCCCGGGACGTTACACACTGTTAGATCAGAGTTAGTGATGTTGTGGGTGAAGACCATTATCTCGGACTGCTCCACATTAGAAGGGTCCTGTGAGTGGATTATGACAGGTTGAGTTGATAATGAGATTTCAGCAGAGATCTGTGTGTGTGTGTGGGGGGGGGGGTCTCACCGTGTGGCAATCACCCCATCAGCGTATAGTCTTGAATACGTAGTGTATACTTGTCCTTCCCCAGAGATTTTCACCAACAGCTGGGCATAAGCAAAGTGCTGCTCTTCCTGCCGCATCACCTGATGTTAGCATCACAACCACCTTGTCCAAATTTGCAATGACACCTTCTACCATCTTTCTCTTAGGATAAGCACCATACACCCTTCTTTCAGCTTCATCAGACCTAGAAATAAATATTGCTAACCGAGGGGATAACCAATATAGGAGTGTTGTGAGTACTACCCTTCAAGTGCTGCTTAGGTAGCATCAGCTGCACCGGGTTACTACCCATTGCTGGGTTTGCTCCTTTTTGGGTTGTTGCTGGTTTTTTGTTTCCATTTTATTCTTCTTTGAGATCTACGCAACACCTTGTATGCAAGTTTGTATGTCCTGCACACCGTTGACCCTTTGTTATCCTAATTTTTGTGGTTGCTCACATGATAAACACTTGCTCTAATTTCTAGATTCCAAAAATCTATTTGAACTTGATTGTTGGAGTATGAACTCACTGCATAATTCGCTAGAACATGTTACTGTCTAATAGGCCAATTGTTGTATTTAGCTTCCCTGGAAGTTGGAAACAGGTTACTGTCAAATCCAGACGTTTATTCAGTTAAACAGGTTCTGTTGTTTTTTTTCTCCTTGATAAATTAGTTCATGTTATTTAACCCTCAATTAAGTTAAATCACAATTATTTCTTCGTTCCTTGTGAAGTGCCATTCTTGTTTCCAGTCAAGATCCGGTAGCAAATCATTTTGACCTTTGCGAAGGTTGCCATCGGCATGACATTTCATCCTGCTTGTGTAATCATATATCAATTTGGTCGTATAACAATAGCGCACATTTTGGCATATTCATACATTAGTCAATTGTCTAGATTGTTGTAATTTGCATAAGTTACAATAACATATGTATACGTTGAAATTCCGAGGAATGATCACTGCTTGGGTTGTCTTGCAACACTATCGGGTATAAGGTCTTATAGTTTTAACTGAACCTTTTAAGTGTCCATCTTTTCTCTTTAAAAAGGAGTCCAACGATTATGGTGTCATGGTTTCACTCTAACTCTTTTCTACTCAAACGAGTAGGATAAAAGCGAAGTTTACAATACACACATTCGCACTTGGTGTCAATTTCATGCACTGTTGTTCTCACTTAAATTAACCCCTAACATGTGAAGCAAATATGAAGTACTTTTTAGGGAATAGAACATGTTGGTGGGCTCTCTGATACAATGTGATACAACCAATATATCAGATTTAAGCCATGCTTCAGTTAACACATGAGCAGCAAACATGAAGTAGTTTATCGTGAATAAATCCATGTTTGGGGTTACTTCGATGCAATGCGATATAGCTATATATCTGATATAAGCTATGCTTAGTTAATGCTATTTTTAAATCTTATCATGTTAGTGAAGGAATATTCGTTGGTGATCAGGTAGTGTAGTAGTCGCCTCCAAGGGAGGGGCATGCACCCTTGGGGTCCCGAGTAGAAGTCTAGATGATCGCGATCCCAACTGTTATTGTAGCTGCGATGGTTGGGGACATGTTGCTTGGCACACCGAGGTACTAATCTGACGGTGTTGGCCTCGGCACTTGCGTGCTTTAGCCCGGTGCTCGAGCGCGGGCCAAATAGTCATGGTTGGTTTACTGGTGCTTCTCTTGTCACTTAGAGTTAACACTCGTGTACAGGCCAATGTAGGTCGCATTGGTTGGAATTCCGAGTAGGAGCGCTAAGAGGGGAGTTCCGAGAAATATAGTTAGTGAAGTTAGTGATGGGATGTGAATCTCCCATGCACAAGGAGGATTGGGCTAGTCGCAAAGATTCACGGGTTGGAATCTAATTTGTGAATTGGAAGTACAATTGTGAAGTGGAGCTAAGTGGACATGTTGGGAACTTAGTTAGGATGCACTGTACCCCACTGCATGCCTATGGAGGCACTCCAACCCTAAGGCGTTCTTTTTGCCTTAGAGTCATAGTGTGAGGTCTCATCCAGACCAAGATCATAGACTATCCACAAAAGCTTGGTTACTCATATCCTTATCCGGATCAACAATAATGATAATGTAATTCGTCGTGAGATCGATTACCTAGTTTCTTTTTCTTTTCCACACATTTAACTTATATCATGCTTGTTGTTGTATAGTTTTGTTTAATTCGTATTGGACAACTTTGCTCATAACGTACCTCCGTGTGGATCCGCAGGTCCTCAGCAGTGAGCAGCTTGGAGTCACATTTTTGTGCAGCTTTACGACACTTTTTTGGAGTACGGTTGTTGGTAGTTTTACTATCCTTCTTTACTTGTATCATTTTGTTGAGAGACATGACATGTAATATGTATGATGAGACACATCTTTTAAATATGCATACATGTATATTTTGTGGACATGGATGGACATTGCAAATAGAATGTATGGATGGACAATGGAAATGTATGAAATGTGAACATGTTGAATGAGAAGCAACAATTTTAAATTCATATGCATGTTGGTATTTTCTCCCGCTTTTGTGAATGTCAAATATTCGAATGTGAAATGTATGTGCGTGGATTGATTTGCCGAGTACCCGGATCGTAGTGGGTATCACACTAACCTTAAAAAAGAAAAAATAATAAAAAATACTAACATGTATAAATGACAAATAAAGCCAAACCCTAATTTTGAGACAAAAAGCCACAAGTTCAAATATCTCTCACTTATAATCTCCTATGAACTCCTATTCACATTTAAATTAAATGTTAATTATCTACAAAGCAAGATCAAATTCAAAAGAATCAGAGTTTATACGTAAAACTTTGATTTTGGGATCTCATTGTATATTATATATAAAATGACTATAACCTTATTATTTTATGTATAAAAATAAATCTATCTAATTTGTTTCTTTTTCATTTATTTCCTTTGATTTATGTTAATAAAATGAGTAAAAATCTTAATCTAAAATGAATTAAAAATAAAATAAAATGAATCGCTCTGAATATGTATATATTGTCTATATATAAATCAGTCTTCTTTTATTCCTTTATTCTCTTATTTATAAAAAAACAAAAAATAGATTAATGTACATTTTTATATTATATTATATTTGATTTTATTTTGATTTTTTCTTATTTAGAATTCATAAAAAATTGTAAAAATGTAAAAAAGCAGTATTCTTTGTGAATAGAAGATCACCAAAAATACTCTTTGTGTATAGATGAATTTTTTTTAATATACGAAAGTTATAGATCTCATCGAGACAAACAATTTTCGTGAAAATCACCTTTTGATTTTACATTGTTTGCTATTTTATTTGGATTTTCTTTTTATTTTATTTTTAGATTTTTGTAGGAGCAACATGTGACGGTTCCGGGAACCGTCACATATCTCCCACTTAAATCATACTAGATGCTCCCCGCGCTTCACGGCGGAAGAGAAAAAATTAAAATAAAAAGAGTAAAGGGAATAAACATAATATTCAAAATTGGGTTGAATTCTCAATACTATAATTTCAATATTATAATTCTTCAAAATGTTATACTTCAATTCTATGTAAAATATTTATCCTAATGCATACAATTTATAAATAGGGATATGTTTATGAATTCAAAGATATTTTAATAAATTATACTTTTTTGGGATTTTCCTAAGTTTATTTATAGTTTTCATGTACTTGCTTGTGAAAATTTTTGTATAATGTTTTTAAATTATTAAAAAAATACTATATGTTTATATTTTTTCAAAGTTAATATGTATTGTTTATAGTATAATAATATTTATTAATAAGTATTTTTGTTTGCTTTTTTATATTAAGTATAATATTTAATATAGTATTCATAAACAAATTTATTACACTTTGTATTAGGGATAATGTGTAATATATATAGCAAATTCTGGGGTATCATGTAAATTACTAAAATGCGAAGGGGATGGCGTACAAAAAATTCAGGGCCCATGTGGCTGCTCATGGTTATCATGTAACTGGGCCTTTTTGTAAATATTACATAAATGAAAGTGCATCCTTGCAAATGTGTCACACATGTTTTATGCATGATAAATGGTAGAATAATTAACTTGATATTTTATCCTTTTTCAAACTTTAATTCTAATCCAAACCTTGTTGTAAGTAATACCAAAAAACTATTTCTGTTTGGTTCAAGTCTAAATCCTAACAATTCTCATTGTACAAAAGCAATTTAATTGCATGAGTGCAAAACATATTTAGGTAATTAATATTGCTATTAAGTGACATATTGTCCGTCATTCAATTAACAGATGAAAAAAATATATTGTGATATATATGCCCCACTTTTCCATTGAATATTTAGTGGTACATGCACACAATACCTCATAATTATGTACATGCATTGAATCTTCTGCCATCATAAATTTGATGTTTGAAATAAATATTTCACTTTTGAATTCAAATTTTCAATTCATTTTTTGCAATTTTATGATATTGATGCAATTACTTTAGTATATAATTTGTTTAACTACATATGGACTTTAGAGTATCAATTTTGGGAATAAAATGAAATGAAATATACCGAAGAAAGTGTAAATAAAAAACAATATTGATGCAAATGTAGGTTGTCGAGGAATGTTTTTGCCGACTGAACTTCACGGATGATTTATTATTACCATGGTCAAAATATGATATATCCTTACATTTTTCTGCAAAATGATCGGAGATATTAATCTTTATGAGACTAATTTCTAACGGTTCGTTACATATAAAACTACGGAACATGGTTCTCGAGTATTGTACTATATTATTAATGGATAAGAAAGAGACGCTTGGGCCACTGTTTTGAAAACCGGACCGGACCGGCCGGTTCGACCGGTCCGACCGGTGAACCGGGCCTGGACCGGTCCGGTTAACCGGTTTATAGCGGTTCGGTTCAAACGTTCAAATTCTGGTTAACCCGTCCGGTTCAGTCTATTTTTTTAACCCGGTTTAACCAGGTTCAACCGAAGTTGAACTGCATTTAATTTTTTTAAAAATAATCCTAGTGGTGGGAGTTGAACCCATGACCTTTGATTGCCTATTTCAAACTCTTAACCAACTACACTAACACAACTTTTTGCATATATTGCGTTTTAAATATAATTATACTACTATTATGTTATAGAGTAACTAGTCCAAATAATATATATATGACGTGTATGGTATTTGATGGTGTATATGAACAATATTTTATGTATAGTGTGAAATATATACATTGTCTATATATTTTATTTATATTTAAGTATATATTATTTATATTTTTATTTCATTTCGGTTTGATTAACCGGTTCAACCACTTTTTTCTCATCGGTCCTGTTTAATCCGGTTTAAATAATGATGATGTCATCATCCGGTTGAACCGATTTGATTACATGGTTCAACCCGATCCGACCATTTTGACAAGGTTTCCGGTTCGGTGTCCGGTTCGGTTTTAAAAATATTGGCTTAGGCTATTAATAGTTAAGAGAGAGGATTGGAAGTTAGAAGTCAAAGGTGGCAGTTGAACTATTAAAAGATGAGAGAGGAGGATTGGAAAATTAGGAATAACTTGTAACGTGAATAGATAAGAAGAGAGCGTTGGAATATTGGGAGGATTGGAATATTGGGAGTAAGTGGCATTGATAAAGCCTGCGACGTGGCAGTTGCAGGCTAAGTTGGAGGGTAGAGTGCGCGTGGAGAAAGATGAGATTTGAAGGAGAAAGCAGAACGTATTTATTTAATTTTCTTTTTCTTTAATAGCTCCTAGCCACGTGCCACGTCGTGGCCGTTCGATCTTGACCCATGAAAAGGCCAAGGACCCCGTCCCTTTCCTCCGTCTTATCTGCCCAGCTCCCGTCCCTCTGCCTTCCTTGGCCACTCGACCAAGTCCACCTTCGCCGCTCCTCCCCATGACCTCACCGCCTCCTAAGAACGAGCCTCCCCCTTGCCCCTCTCCTCCATGTCACCCACCTTCTCCACACGTCTCACTGAGCTCCAACGAACCCGCTTCTAAACCCCCTTCACTGTCTCCGTCGACCTAGATAATCTGCCACCTTCGAGGAGAACCCACCTTCCAGCTCCGACCTAAGGAACTGTGATAGAGATCCTAGGGCTTGCTGGGCGAAGAAGATAGCTGAGGCTCTAGGCGTGATCCAAGGCCCAACCTTGGACCTTGTAGCAGCTAGTGTTCTTCATGCAGGGGCTTCCTCGAGCTTATCACATGCTCGAGTCGAGGCGAAGACTTTGAGAAATGCCATTGCGAGCGTCTGTTCATGTGGTGAAACCCATACCCGAACCTGGTAATTCCTCGTCCCTTTCTTCTTCTTATTTGTTCTTCTTCTTTCTTTTCCTTGTTTCTCTAACTACTTCCTCCCCATATATCTTCTTCCCTGTTCTGCTTAGATCCAAAAACTCAACCCAAATCCAACTCGAGACCACCCTTCTTTCTCCCACCCTTCCTTCGATCCTCCTCAATCCTTGCAAAAGACTGGGTTAATAGGTCCTCCATCTTCTTCTCTAACACACAAGACCTTCATCTTTTTCCTCGCTCGCGCACTCCCATTTTGTAACCCCACATCAAGCTACGCTTCAAGCCTCGAGTCCATATTTCATCTACAGTTCTAGACATCGAGTCATATATCGACCCGATCGCTATTATTGAGTTTGCAGCTCTGACTCCTACAACAGATAGACCATCTTCCGAGGACCCCCTCCACGGAGCTTCATCCACAACGAGCAGCAGCATCTCTCTCTCAGAGACAACTGGTTTCTATCTACTACTCCATCGTGTGACGACGAGCAAGGAGCTCTTCCCTCAACCATTCCTTCATCGCAATAGGAATTCCTGCGATCTGAATGGTCGAGCAACAACAGAGGTACTTGGACTCGGCCCAGAGCTGCAGCCACCGTCTGATGATGATCGGGAGGTCCTACAGAGATCACGTGTGTCGCATGCGCTTCCATCCAGACCATCTTCTAAGCCTTCTCGCCTCGGTGGCGCTGAGGCATAATCGTGCACCACGTGTAGGTGCGGTCCCATAGCTCTGCCTGTAGCACTACTCGATGCTGCAATCATGTAGACCCCATGCCTTCGGTGGTAATTTTGCGCCACAACCTCCACGTATCTTGAGATTCGCATCTCAATCCCCTGCCGACCAAAGATCGCATGTACGATACACCCCCGCACAGTAAAATTACAATAAAACCCTTGCAGGTTTTGGTAGTTAACCGCGCATAATTTTGCGCTATTTTTATATTTTGATTCTATTTTCTTTAATGATATTTTGCACCTTGTGTTTGAGCATTCATTTAAATCCTAATTTGCATCATTTTATCATCCCCAAAATTGTATGTTTTGGAGAAATTAAGTGTCTTTAATGTGAATATTTATTGGTCAGTTAAGGAGCTAACATAGATTTATTGTATTAATCGTGGTGAAATTTGTCATATTTTTCCCATTCTGTGATCATTAATTCATGGTAATTCATTTATTGCTCCAAAAATTCATCAAAAATCACAAATAATTGGGATTAATTACCCTTTGTAATGTACCCAAAAATCATTAAATTTTATGTAATTTTCTTAAATAAATTATTTTGTGATTTCTGTAAACTAATTTTAGTTGATTGTGAACATAGTATTTTAGGAATTAAGATTTTTTCTAGATAACTATTTATTATAATTTCTAGGATAATTTATTTCTGGATAATAATTAGATTTGTTAACTATTAAAATTAATTTACTAAAAAGCACATTTTCTACATAATTAATTCAGTTTGCATCCAAAAATTCCAAAAAAGTTACAGTATGTTAATTTCATTATTTTTTAACCTACTACCCAATTTTCATAATTTTTACCATGTGCATGAATATTTGCTTTAAAATTTTTGGAAAAGATTCATTTTTCATGTATGCATATTATCCATAAAATTATAAAAAATGTGTTATGGATTGATCATTGCATACGTAAATTGGGAAAATTGTGTTATGGATTGATCATTTCTAGATTTTTGAGCTCATTTTCACATTAATTTAGATGTTTCACTTTGAGCTATTTTGACCCTAACATTGTCTTTCCATTTGCTTTCATTCCATTAGTTGAAAAAAAAGTAATTCTCCTAAAAAACCTAATAGCTGAATGATATGAAAATTATGCTAAGGAGACAGCGACCTTTTGAAGTTCGACCATGGGCATGCCCAAGTAAAAAAATACAAATTCTCCTACATTAATTGATAATTATTAATTACACATTTTTTTATTGATATGTGATTGTCCAACTACAATGCACAAATTTCACACAATCGGAGTAGGGAAAATTCGTGTTCATTAGATGCCATTGTTGCCAGGGCGATATGACTTAGGTTGATTTTTAGAAAAAAATTAGACTTACGTTTTTCACTTCCAGGGTAGTTTGAACCCGGGAGCTTCTTGTAAATTTCTCCCTTTATTTTTAGTATTGTATATTTATTTCATTTAATTATGTTATTTGTGTATATCTCTCTTTGACATGCATCTTATATTTTTGTGCTAGGGCCTGGTGGATCGAGCGGTTACATTGGAGCCAAGCCACATAAGTGCATCGGAGGCTGGTTCTTCCTAGGTTGAGTTGTCTGAGAAGAGCATAAAAATTAAGATCGAGTTGAGTTGTGAGAGAGTGTATAGTCCTTAGATTTTTAATTCCTGCATTTTATTTTGATTTTTTAATTATTTGTAATGATTGCATTTTACAGTGATTCCCGTTTGGGTTATCTCTTCTGTAAACTAAACTTGGACATTCTTTTTCTCGAGACATGTTTCACTCTCGTGTGGAGGGTTGGGTGTGACTTGAGTGGCTCGTAGGTTAGACCCGCATTCACTGCTCTTAGAGCTTTTTCTTAGGCTATATTATTTATTTGTGCTCATGTAATCTAGGACCTTATTTAACACATTAATAAGACACACATGTAGAATGCTCGATTTAGTCAAATATTAAATTTAAGTTCTTCCCAAGTAATAGAAGTTCATACTGGGTGCGGTTTCCTCATATAAAATGGCATATACGTTATTTTTGGAGAAGGTATATCAGTTGATCCTACAAAAGGTTATTGTGGTGATGAGTTGGGAATGCCCGAAGATTGTCACTGAAATACGATCTTTTTTGGGTTTAGCTGGATATTACAGAATATTTGTGAAGGACTTTTCACGAATAGCATTGCTAATGACTAGGTTAACTCAGAAGGAAGTTCCATTCATATGGTCTGACGCATGCGAAGCTAGTTTTCAAACACCGAAAGAATGCTTAACATCTTCACCTATCCTTACTCTACCCTCTGGGAGTGAAGGGTTTATAGTGTACATTGACACATCTAAAGAAGGACTTAGGGCAGTTCTTATGCAATATGGTAAGGTAGTTGCATATGCATCACGCCAGCTCAGGACACATGAGAAGGACTACCTGACACATGACCTTGAATTAGATGACGTAGTTTTCGCTTTAAAGATATGGAGACACTACCTATATGGTATTACTTTTGAAATCTTTACTGATCATAAAATCTTGAAATATCGGTTTGATCAGAAGGAGCTCAATATGAGACATAGGCGGTGGCTAGAGCTGTTGAAGGACTATGATTGCACCATCTCCTACCACCCCGGTAAGGGGAATGTCGTAGCATATGCCCTTAGTAGAAGAACTTATTCACATGGGTTGGTGAGTGCTATCCACTTCTGGGGTGTACTGTCAACGTTAAGTGAATGGAAACCATTTGATAGTAGTGCCGATACTATAACTATTCCTCACCGATACAACCCATAGATTTGGGATAGAATAAAGGACAGGAGGATGATCCAGTCGTCAAAGACTTGAGACAACAATTTGAGAAGAATAAGATAAAGGGATTCCAGATACAAGATGAGTTACTATATAACCATCACAGATTTTGTGTACCAAAGACCTGAACTGAGGAAAGACATCTTAAGTTAAGCACATTGTTTTAGATTATCTATTCATCCAGTGAACTGAGGAATTTCCTCACCCATTTTCGGAGATGGCCCAACTCGGACTTTCTGCCATTCCATATTTCATATGGCATTGATTCTACGGACTTGGTGGGAATCCTGTTCTGTATATAGTTCGCAGTCAACACTGCCTCTCCTCAGAATTTCTTAGAGAGATCTGAGTGTCAAAGCATACACCTTACTGCATTCATCAAAGTTCGATTCTTTCTTTCTGCTACACCATTCTGCTGTGGTGTATAGGGCATTGTAGTCTGCCTACGATTGCCTGTCTGAATACAGTATTCCTCAAACTCCTTTGAGGTATATTCCCCACCTCTATTTGTCCTAAGAGTATTGATTGATTTTCCCAATCTTGTCTCCACTTCCATCTTATATCTCTTAAATGTTTCAAGTGCTTCCGACTTTGTTCCTAAGAGATAGACGTAGGAGAACTTCGAGTAGTCAACGATGAATGTTATAAAGTATTCCTTATTTCTATGTGTGCTGACGTTCATTGGTCCACATATGTCTGAATGGATCAAACCAAGTAACTCTATTGACCGATTTCCGGTTGAGAAGGGTCTTCTCATCATTTTACCGGTCAGACAGTGTTCGCAGGGCAATGTCCTTGCACCCATGATCTTAGGCAATAAATTTGCCTTAATCATTTGATCCATCTTAGAATTTCTGGGATGACCCAATCTCATGTACCACAAGTCATAATCAAACAAATAACACAAAAAATAATCAGAAGTGACATTCATTGATTCACTAGAATTTATTACAGCAAGACAGAATAGGTCATGCTCTGGTACAAACTTTCTCATCGCACAGACCTTCTTATTCTTGCCTATAGAAACATGCTTATTATAAAAGCGGACTTCAAAATCCTTCTTGACTGGGACAGAGATCAAGATCCGACGTATCCCTGGGCATACAGTACATCATTCAATACCATAATACTATCCCCCAGGTCAAGTCTGTATGTCCCAACACCTTTCACGTCCAAGTAGGTGTTGTTCCCCATGAAGATCCTTTGTTCACCTTTGCTCAACTCCTTGAAGTCCACCACGCCTTCCTTCGTCTTGGCGATGTGTCTGGTTGTTCCAGAGTCGATCCACCATCCATCACTGTTTGTAATAACGGAGTTGCATTCCACGACAGCCACGAATTCCATTTTTTTCTTACCTTTGTTTTCAGACATTTTAGAATTTCCTGTCCTCTTCTTGTTGGGGCAATTGACCTTGAAATGGCCATATTTGTCGCAACCATAGCAAGAGCCACGTGGGTATTTCCCGCTCTTTCCCTTGAAATTCACTTTGGAGGGACCCGGTCTTTTCTTCACGTGCACGGCATATGCTTCTTCTTCTTCCTCGACCTTAAAGATCTCCGCTTTCAATCTTTGTTTAGAGAGGTCCTGCTCATTTGCCAGCTGTGCTGGTAGGTCCGTCACTGACTTAATGTTACCATTCATCCGCAGAGATGTGGCAACCATGTCGAATGATGGTTGGAGACTTCCTAGTATGGTTGCAATCTGCATCCTTTCCGGAATCGTGCAATCAGCAGCCGCCAGATTTTTTGCCATCGCGATCATCTTGTTCACGTGCTCGAAGACGCTTTCAGATTCCTTCATTCTACACGAGTTGTACTTGAGTAGAAGAAGCTGAATTTGGAGTGATTGACGAGTCGCTAAATACAATGATTAATTCAGTCACATCGTAGCACATGTACTTAGCGATTTAGTCAGAACCGAGAAAAGGATCTCCGTGAAGAGTTTCTCGTCTTTAATTTATATCCTGGACAAGTCTGGGATCGAACACAGGTAGGCAAAGGAACAACTTTGGGGTCAATTCGAAAACTTAAGTCTAGAATTCCAAATGCGGTTTTTTATATTTTCTAATGCAGAAACAAATACAAATGCAAATGCGACTGAATTAAAACACTAAGAAAGCATACAACTTAGCTAAATTAATTTGAATAGAAAATAAGTCTAATTTAGTCAAGTTATATTTTCTCTAAAATCCTAATCCAGTGATGAATGCAAGACACATTTTTTTGGATTTTTAGGAATTAAAATGCAACAATTAAAAATGCACACTTTTTATAGGTTTTTATGCAATTTTTCACACAAAAAGCAAGCAAAAATGATGAAAAACTTACTAGCATGAAAACATGCTGCAAGGATACTATAGTAATTGTTTTGGAATTTGTGTGTAAAATATGATTTTTTATGGTTTTTTAATGAAAATAGAGTGACAATGAGTAATTAATTCCTAATAAATCTATAATATCAAATTAGCTAGAGTTTGAATTATTCCAAATAGTATTTCCATATAGAATCCAGGAGACTTGAAATTTTGCAAAAATGATGTACGTGGATTTAATTAAAAATCAAATACTAAAATCACTCTACAATTTATTTCAAGCACAAGACATCTCCACTTTGGATGAAATTTGGACAGTAAGTTAAGCACTTTTCAAGGCATCATTCTTAAGTTTTGTGGAAATTTTAGAGCAACAATTAGTCCGATAGGAATTTAATAGCACAAAATGGGTAAAATATACAAAATTTCAGTTACATAATTTTAATTAAATACCCACAACTCACAAAAATATCAATAAATATTCAGAATATAGATAATTAATTGCTCAACATAATGACATTTTTCACTGAATAATATGATGCAAGATTGATGTCCAAATTTAAAGTCAAACACAGGGGTCTCTGTGCAAATTCCGTAAGTAATATAAATAAACAACTATATACAGGGACATCTTTGTAATTACATAAACTATCAATAAATAAAGTGCAATTTCTACGTAAAAAAATAAACAAATATGGACCTTTCTTCTTCACAGGTCACGATGGTGGAATGGAACCACACAAGGGGAATATGGCATCGGCGGCGGCGGGGGTCGGCGGCGAAGAAATCACACAGAGGCACGCGGCGGCTGGCGGGCGACGACCCGACCTGTGAGGGAGGCGCAGGGCGACGATCCGAGCTGGAGAGGTTGGCCGTTGAAGGCGGTTGACGATGTGGAGGCTGTCGGCGGAGGCCGCTGGGGAGCGTGGTGGAGTAGGCAGCAGCGCCGGCCGCTGCGGCGTGGCCGCTGGGCGGGCGGCGTGGCCGTTGCGGTGGAGGGGGAGAGGTGGCAGGCTACCCGTCGATGAAGGGGGGGCGGCGCTGGCCAGCCTCGTTTGTTTTTTTTAATTTTTTTTGATTTTTTTAATTTAATTTCTGTTGTTAAGAAAAAAAATTTTTTGTTTTAATTTTTAAATTTTTTAATTTTCTTTAAACAGGGAGTAAAGGATGTGAGAAAAAATGCTATGATGATGGTGGTGAAGATGGTGAATGGAGCTAAGTATGTAGTAGTGTAATGTGCTAAAAAAATTGCAAAGATACAAATGATGATAAGATGAAAATAAAAATACCAACGATGGAGACGGTCGCCTATGATGTGCTCACGAGAGCACGGTCTTCGCTCGAATCGCCGGCGTGCAATGAGCTCGAGCAGCGCGCGGTTGCGGCTGCGATATTAGCCAAAAAACCAACGGATCTCACCGGAGAGAGGGCTATCGTCGCTCGACCGCGGTTGCGTCGCTGTCACCGATTCAACTCCCGGGAACTAGGCTCTCCTCACATAAAGATGGATCAAGAGCAAAAATGAGGAGAATGAGATGTATATAAATAGGAAAGAATGATAAGTTATTAAGGTGGTGGAGTTGAATGGGAGGTTGTATTATTAATGGAGTTGAATGGGAAGTTGGAAAAAATGGTGGAATAATGGAGTCGAATTGGTGGTTATTGTAGAGAATTGAAATTAAGTAATAAATAAATAAATAAAGGAAATGAAGTTGGCTACTTTAAATACAATAAAACATATAAAGAAGGAAAAAATAGTGGAGAATTTACATGGGAATACATACAACATGTACATTTTTTTGTTTGCTTTTCTATTATGTATTTTTTTATCTTTTTAATAAGAGATATCTACAACGGAAAAATACAGTAAAATAGTATAATCAAAATACAACACAACCATAATTTTTTTGTATTTTTAATAATTAGAAAAGATAAAATAAAAAATGAAGAAAGAATGAATATATACATAATATACAATGTACATCTTGGTCCCGAAACCCAACTTTTGCAAATGAGCTCCGATTTTAATGAAACCACTTCCGTTAGATAGATAATTTTCTAGCTTGAACTTTAAAAGTGAGTTTAATGAATTTGGAGTTCATACGGAGCAGGAATTTGGCTTGGAAGTTGGACTTTACGGCTTTTTATCTTTAGGATCTAGGAGCATTTATTTGTGTTAAAATTTATTTTATATTTTTGTATTTTTATATACATTGTTATGAACAAGTTAGAGAAAGAATTATCCAAAAAGGAGTTGAAATGAAATTATTAAAAATACATGAAGTTTTATGCTATTTACATGTGAGGAACTCCTTTGATTTTGCGGCTTTTTATTGTTAATATATTTTGTACAATCTAATATACAATAATTAGTGTGTTTTATTTACAAGAGTCATTTTATTAATTTATTGATTTTATGGACATTTTTTTGGGATTTTACTCGGAGATTTTGCTAAGATCAAGATATTGAGATGATGAATCGTCGATTCATCACTCCCCTATACTTAAGCTTTGCTAGTCCTCGAGCAAATAAAGAATGAATAAGTTAGATTAACCCCTGACTGTGGATGTGAATACAAGACTTGATCCGTTCAAGAACTCTCGATAGTAGAGATCCTAAAATTCTAAGCTGAACCAAGCTCTAGTCAAAAGGTATCCAATTTCCCTAATCATCAGACTCTCTTTGTATACATATATAGTAGGGATATGACTTTAAGTGTTGACCACAGTTACAAGAGTAGAGTCGCAACGTCACCCAAGGTTCCAGTCCAAGAGACTCTCCTAAGAACCCGATCCTCAACACTAGGAAATAAACCATTTCTTGCATCCAATCCACCGTCTCTTTAGTTGTCAGACTTGAAAGTGTAGATGGAAGGCCAATTGATGGAGGGCATAGGATTGTGTCGTTTCTTCTCTCCCTCTCATTGGAACAAGGATCCTTTCAAATGCCTTATTACGCAACACATATTTTTGGTGTTGATCAGTGCGTCCGTCAAGAGAAGTTGGAGTCGTATGCACTTGTTTTCTTGGGAGTACACCGGGGTGTGCCTTTTTTGAGTATCTATTATACCTTCTACACCCATACTTGTAGCATTTACGATGCAGAGCCCTTTTTTGATGCAAGCCCGACTCCTGATCCTAATAGCGGTGGTCCAAGTGGACACTTTGAAATGGTTTGGAGCGCTCACCTTTGGTGGAAGCTCTTTTGATAATTGACTTTGTGGAATGAAAGCTTTTCTTTTATCATTTCATTGCTTTGTAATATTTTTGGCTAGCTCCACTGCTTTTACCAAGAGTTGGCGCACACTGATCAACATTTTTCATTTTATCACACCCTGGCACATAGGTAAATGCCAAGAGATAGTACAAGAACCATGTTCTCCTACTGGCTAAAGATGCTGACACTCAGGTTTCATGAAGCCTTCACTGATTTTATCCCATCCCCGAGCATCATCAAATCAAGTCCAAACTCAAATCCCTCATCCCAGATCCTCAAGTGAGATTTCAACTCATCTCATCATAACAGCAGTCGTGTATGTGAGGTGCTGATCATATTCTTAAGGTAGAGACTAAGCATGCAATATAGCACACAAATCTTTCAAACTAGGGAAATGTGAATAATTAAGTCAAAGACCCTAATAACTAAGGCTGGTTAACTAAAAAACTCAAGACCTCATAAACCAAGTGTTCTTGAATATCACTAGTCTTGTGTGAAAGTGAATTGTGTCAGGATTAAACCAACTTATTAGTTAGTTTTTTTTAAAAACAAAAGAAAAGAAGAAAGTTTTTTTTGAAAAAGTTTTGCTTCTTTTTTTTTGTTCAAAAGTGTTGTTTTTTTAAAAAGATCTTTTGAAAAAGATAAGTAAATAAGAAAGGATTTTTTGAAAAGAATTTTTTAAAGAAAATAAGGGATTATTTTTTGAAATATATATTTTTTAAGAGATTTTGTTTGTTTTTTGAAAAAGTTTTTTACCCACCCTATAATTATTGTATAATATCTAAAAAATACGTAAAAGTACGAGCTATGGGTAAAGTATATATGTAATATATACACGCCCCCCTATACTTAGCATGTGCTATGTCCTCATGGCTCAAGAAGCGAGAAAAAGACATAGCTCGTGCTAAGCGTAGGATGGCTAAAAAATATAGAAGTCGATCCGCCCCCCTATACTTAGGCTCTAGTCACCCTAAGTGTAGAAGAAGAGCAAAAATGGGGCGGATGAGGTCAAGAGGAGAAATGGATGAGTATATACACATGAAGGGCATCGGTTCCCCCTATACTTAGGCTCTGGTCAGTCTAAGTATAGGACAAGAGTAAGTGTGAGAACCGATGTGATCTGGAGAATATACAAGGAAGGGAGAATGTACAAGAGTGATTTAATCTTCTAAGATGTTGAATATGTATGCCGCATCTTCATGAAGAGTAATATGATGTATCTGCTCTGTGCTTACTCTGCATGAAGTTGATGACCTCGACTTGAATTAACTGCTCTTTCGAATCAACAAAATGCTTCAACAGTTGTCCATTTACCACATGAGATTGTGCACCATCTGTGAGATCAGCTATCTCTACACTTCCATTCTCGTGCACTTTCTTAACCACAAAGGGACCCGTCCATTTAGATTTGAGCTTCCCATGGAACATCTTCAACCTGGTATTGAATAACCATACCTTTTGTCCAGGGACAAAGTCTTTGCACTTAATGTGCTGATCATGCCATCTCTTTACTTTGTCCTCATAAATCAAACTGTTGTCATATGCCCTGTTTCGGATTTCCACGAGCTCGTTCAAGTTCCAGTCTCGACAAAGCTTCCCTAGGTGACAACTCCAGTTAATTTTCTTAATTGCCCATTCGGATTTATGAATCAATTCTGCGGGCAAATGGCATGTCTTGCCATAGATCATTCTAAATGGTGAAGTTTGTAGGCTGTCCTATAGGCCCACAGAACTTGGTCCAAGAGTTGCGACCAGTTCTTCCTATCGGGACGAACCAATTTCTGCAAAATACTCTTCACCTCTCTGTTCGAAACCTCTGCCATGCCGTTGGACTGTGCGTGGTAAGGACTAGTAACTCTATGCTCAAATTCATAGTCCTTAGCTAAAGATCTCATATCCCAGTTCACAAAGTGGCTACCCCCATCAGATATCAAAACTTTTGGCACTCCGAACCTAGCAATACTCTCACAAACTTACAGACAGTATTGCTGTCTGCGGTTAGGTTTGGGATAGCCTCCACCCACCTGGATAATCAATCAACCGCCAACAATATGTACTCATGTCCTTGGCTGTTGGGAAAGGGACCCATAAAATCAATACCCCATGCATCAAAAACATCACAAATAATCATCGGTTGCATGGGCATCTCATCTCTCTGTCCAACTGTCCCTCCCATCCTTTGACAGATCGGGCACGACCGCACAAAATCAATAGCATCTCTAAACAAGGTCAGCCAATACAATCCACATTGAAGTACTTTGTGAGCGGTTCTCTTTCCCGAATGGTGTCCTCCAGCCTCAAGTGAATAACAATATGCGAGGAAACTTTGGTATTCCTCCTGAGGAATACACCTTCTCCAAACACAATCCGATCGTTCGAAGAAAAGGAAAGGATCGTCCCAGTGGTATCTCCTCGAATCCGACTTCAGTCGATCAATGCTACTCCTAGTCTAACCATGGGGAACCTGCTTGGAGACAAGATAGTTCACCATGTTGGCATACCACGGGAGTGAGTCAATAACACAAATTGACTCATATGGGAAGGTCTCTCTAATCCGCTCATAATCAGGAGAATCCTTAAGTTCAATTCAAGAAAGGTTATCAACCACAACTTTCTTCACTCCAGGTTTATCTTTAATCTCCAAATCAAATTCCTGAAGGAGTAAAATCCACATAAGAAGACGCGCCTTCGCATCCTTCTTTTCCATTAAATATCGAATGGCAGTGTGATCAGTATATATTGTCACCTTAGAGCTAAAAACATATGATCTGAACTTCTCGAGGTCCCATACTACTGCGAGCATTTCCTTTTCAGTCACTGTATAATTCTTCTATGTGGGATCTAATACTTTGCTCGCATAGTGAATCGCAAATGGGATCCCCTCTTGTCGTTGTCCTGACACAACTCCTATAGCGAAATCTAAAGCATCGGTCATGATCTCAAAGGGGAGAGATCAGTCAGGAGCTTGTAGGATAGGAGAGGTACAAATCTTCCTCTTGACCCCTGTAATCTACAACGAACTCTGTGTCTTTCCCTAAGAGCTCAGTCAGTGGGTGGGCGATCTTTTAAAAATCCTGAATGAATCTCCTATAGAATCCGACATGCCCTAAGAATGACTACATTGACTTCACGTTGGTAGGTGGATTGAGTTTCTTGATCACCTCCACCTTGCCAGGATCAACCTCCATTCCCCTTTTGGAGATGACATGCCCCAACACGATACCCTCCATCACCATAAAGTGACTCTTCTCCCAGGAGAGTACTAGATTCACCTCTCTACACCTCGTGAGGACCCAGTCTAAGTGCGCTAAACATGTATAAAAAGAATCACCATGGATCGAGAAGTCATCCATGAATACTTCTACGAAATCTCCCACCATCTCGGCAAATATGGCTATCATGCACCGCTGAAATGTGCCCGGGGCATTGCAGAGCCCGAATGGCTTGCGCCTGAAAGCATAAGTACCGAGTGGACATGTGAATGTGGTCTTTTCCTGGTCCTCAGGGGCTATGGCCACCTGGTTGTAGTCTGAGTACCCGTCAAGAAAACAGAAGAACTCTTTCCCTGCGAGTCTCTCCAAGATCTGATCAATAAATGCAAGGGAAAGTGGTCTTTCTTGGTTACAGCATTCAGGCATCTGTAATCAACACAGACACACCACGACGTAGGTACTCGTGTCGCGATCTCTACCCCCTCCTCGTTAGTGACCATCTGAATTCCCGACTTCTTCGGGACAACATGAAGTGGGGCCACCCACTTGGAATCAGAAATAGGGTATATAAACCCTGCTTTGCACCATTTCTCAATTTCTTTCTTCACTACTTCCCGTAGATCGGGTTAAGTCTCCTTTGGAACTCACGGGAAGGTCTCTCATTATCCTCAGTAAATGTGGTGTGAATAGAGAGCGGGGTTGATGCCCACGAGATCCGACACTGTCCAGCCTATTGCTTTGCAGTTCCTCTCTAAGACCTCTAACAACCTAGACTCCTGTTCTAAAGTCAAGTCTGAGCTAATGATGACAGGATATCTCTCTTTGGGTCCCGCAAGAAAGGTGTACTTGAGTGTAGGAGGTAGTGATTTCAGTTCTGGCAATGTGGTATCATCAAGCAGATCTGGCTGAACTGAATCTGGTTCCGTGCTGCATGAAGGCGGGCTAAGCTGAGTAGTACTCGCCACCAAATCAGAAGTATCGGGAGTCAGATCGTCAAAAATATCCAAACAATCGACAAAAGCCACATCTGACTCGTCATCTATGTCCCATAATTGTTCCGAAGAGGATGGAACTGAAAGATCCAGATGGATCTCTATGTCATCATGAGAATAGGTCGATGCATCTCTCACAAGATAAGACAACACCTGGCAAACTGCATCATCCAATATACCCTTTCCAGATGAAAGGGACTTGCTCTGTCTTGAAGGAATCTGTCCCCAAATTCCAACTGTGCTAATCAAACTGCAGTCTGCCTCTGAAGATGAGTACTCTGTGCTACTCTCTGAATGGGATCGCTGACACTTGGTTTGTTTCATCTCAAGGTTCAGTTCTCCGCCTGGAGAATGAAACTTCATCATTCCCATACCATAATCAAAAGCTGCGCCTGCGGTCCTATGGAAGGACCGCCCGAGAATGATCTGAGATTCTCTCCAATGATTGGGGGTCTCCATGTCCAAGACTGTGAAGTCAACCTGATAGTTCTGCCCTTCAATCGATATAACTATGTTCTTCACTTCTCCCTTAGGTCTCTTCACTGAACGATCTGCGAATTGGAGTAAAGCTCTAGATTTACGAAGTGGTCCCAACTCCAATTTCTGATATAATGCTAAGGGAAGCAAGTTGATTGAAGAACCGTTATCTAAGAGTGTGTGTGCAAACGCAATGTCGTCAATACGACTCTCCACATAGTGAGCACCCATGTCTCTATTTTTCTTTGGCAAAGTCTGATTCTTGAGACAATAGGTTGGGCTACTGATAAGACATGTGTCTTTATATTTCTATTATCTTTCTTCCAGCTAACCCTTGTAGGTGTGCATCTCACCTTAAGGTATTTTTGGAATGCATGATGGTTAGCCATATATTCATCTAATGGCACCTTTACAGTGATGTTATCTTTACAAAATCGTGCCATATCGGGGTCATCTTTCTGAATTTTTTTATGCACTTTCCTGCCGTAAGAGCACGGGGAAAAGGGATTGAAGCTAGGGAAATAGAGGATGAACAGTCTGAATCATGAATTGAAAGATCATTCTTTGCATTAACGGAAACAGAGTTCTTCATACATGAATCTTTTTGATGCAACATGGACTCAAAATCTAAACTATCTACTAAAGGTTGTGGAATAGAAGCTGGAGTGTTATCTGCCACAACCGGAGATGCAAGGTCCTCCGTAGAATCAGAAGTGTATCCATGCTGCCGATGCTGCATACATGCTCTCCTCCTCCTCTCGACTCCCTGAGTAGGTATCCTCGAATGATATTGATGGGGCTCCAAAATATGATGCCTCTCCTCCTCGTCCTCTGAAGACTCCTCAAGTAGAGCTCCAGAGATGCCCCTCCTCGTGTCCCTCGCCCGATCAGGTACGGTCATGGTCCTTCCGCTCCTGAGTGACATGTCGTTAGCCTCGTCACACGAATGAATCTCATGTTCAGATCTAGGAGATGCTGAATAATATACCTGACCAAAGTGCTGCTGAGAACTAGATCTGTTCAGGCTATTGGGGCCTGAACTTGGGCTGGGATAGAGGTAGAGGGTACAGTCTGCTCGTCTCGCCATCTGGACAGGCGGTTGACATCCACCCGTAAGTCATGAATCTCGTTCCTATAGGAACGTAGCTCATCGAGTATCTGCTGCTGAATATCCACGGGACTAGATGATGAAGAAAGTGGATAAGATTGGGAAGAAGAACGGGAAGAATGGCCATGGTACTGCCTCTGCTGCTACTGTTGGGGTTGCGGGCCCTCCTGGCCCGCCTGGTAATGGCCCTGTCGGCCATACTGCTGGTACTGCTGCTGCTGCTGGGGTGGTTGGACTCCAGGGCTTTGCTGTGAATGAGATGGTGCGGAGGTGAATGCGGTGTTATGAAAGGCCGGGGGATGCTGGTAGGTATGTAGGTCTCCCAATCTTCCCTGCCTGGCAGGGTCCTGAGTATACCATACCCCATTCACCTCCCAAACCGGTGGAGGCTCCTCCTGGACTGTCTCTGCTAATGGAGGTGGCTGCTGGAAAGAGTGGGTGTAGGATTGGTCCTGCTCCCACAGCTGGGGTTACCCTGACACTAACTGCTCCTAAACATGGTGAACTCGGTATATGGGAGCATAGGGTGCAGTCACGACAGATCTTTATCTTAGATACCTTATCAGTCAACTCCTCCATTTGTTTTGGAATCTTGGAGATGCTCCGGTCCAATTCATCAATTCTCCTGTCAATCCTCTCGACTACAGTAAGCTTGTCAGCAAGTAGTCCCATGCTAGGGATCACGTCCTGAGAGAGATCGACTATAGCTGATTTTCCCCTCCAACTGAGAGTGAATTGGGGGGATGGTGTATAGGCCCTGCTGGCCGTCTATGAGCGGCTAGTTTCAGCCATCTGCTCGAATACCCTCCAGACGGTATCCGCTCCGCGTGATGTATAGTTGCCTCCACATGCAACACTCACTAAACCCTGCATCTCAGGGTTGAGACCTGAAAAGAACGAATGGACCAAGATGTTATCATCTAGTCCATGATAGGAACACTTCTGCAGGATGTCCTTGAATCTTTCCCAAGCATCACCAAAGGCTTCAGGGGATAATTAGTAAAAACTTGTAATTCGCGTCCTCATCATGTTAGTTCTACTCAACGGGTAGAACTTCTTTAGGAATAGGTTCTTGAACTGGGCATAAGTGGTGACGATGATCCTGAGATTCTTCACCCAATAATTGTCTTTTCCACCCAAGGTAAATGGAAGGGCTTTGAGCCTAATATAATCCTGGCTAACATTATTATGTTTGAGGTTAGCACAGATGAGCTCAAAGTTCCTTAGGAACGCAAATGGCTCCTCGGAAGCATTCCCTTTAAAGTGTGGATGCAGGTTCAGAAAATGTGGCTTCAATTCAAAGTCAACAGTGGGTTCGACCAGACTCAAGTAGTTATGAATTTGATATTGTCCGGGGTTGTACGCCGCATCCATTGGTGGTTTGACCCCAACATTGAGCCGTCCTAACTGAGCTCTAAGAAGTGTGTGTTGCTGCTCAGATGCAGCTAATCTGGCAAGAATCATTCTCATTGGGTCTTCATGGTTCTCTTCTTTCTTCTTTGGAGGCATTTTAATTGTGTCTTCTTTATGGCCTGCATCAGCAAGGTGTTCTTGATTAGAAGAGGATTTACGAATCAAGATATTCTCACCGAGGTGATGGTCTTCCTCGGTGAGGTTGGAAGAGAGAAATGTAATGGTTTGAGAGTAACCATCCCGAGAGTGGGTGATCCTGGGCTCAAGAGGGTCATGAGTCTAGGTTGGTCCACATTGCGCATGGACCTGTGAAGACATACTTCTTGGAGGGTTCAATGAGAGATTCGTGAAATCCGAATAAATATCCCCCCAATCAGTCATCTTTGATGTCAAAAGAACCGATTAGATCACGATATTCAATGAGGCGCTATTTCTACGGTGCACGTAAATGTGCGGAGTAAACTCACACAATACAAACACAATCGAAACCCTCAGTTTCACCAACTCAACACAGGATGGCCGTAAGAGTTCGACCGAATTATCTTGTCAATTTTAGTTGGTGATAAATACAATCTTGAAAAGATTAACGAGCTGTTAGGTGCCCATATTTTCCTACAGACTGACCCGATTCTTACGACTAATTTGGCCTACTTTCAGCCAGTATAGGAGTAAGTACAGGCCGGAGCCCCTTCCTTGAGGACTAAATCGCCCTCTAAACCTCCCACTCTGCTAAGGAAGTCCGGATCATATAAATACGGCTACCAGTATTCCTCACTGAAAAGTAGCTAATGGCCTGAAAATAAAGAACCAGTAGTAAGTAAGAAATCCAGACTTGGCTCTATCCTAGGGTCGTATCTCTCTCGCTTGCAAGTAAAACAAACAATGAGGGCTTTATGCACCCAAGAACATGGGTTATTTTTTTCCAATTATTTAATCGACTGATGAATCTGTGATTCATCACTATAAAAGTTGAAAATAGAAGCTTGTTCCCAGGTAAATAGATGCATATTTCCCTTTATAATGCATAAATAACATTCATACATGCATACATAAAACATGCATTTTAACACTCAATTTGCATTAAATAAGAAGCCAACATCATTTGTAAAATGTCCACTCATAAAAACAAGCTCTCCCTTATACTATGTACACCTTAGTTAATAATATAGGGAAGAAAGCCAGGAATCCCCTTTGTAAAAGCACCAATAAGCCCTAAAGCCCTTGGACCATAAAATTCCCATAGATCCCTCATACCAACTCCAAAATAGGTCTACTCACTTTCATATTAATACATATTAAAAGACCTTTAAAATGAGACTAATTTCATCCAATTTGGAGCTCGTATGTATACTATGTATATGTATATTTGTATCCCTATATTTTTGTATCATATTTGACCTCATCTCCGTCTTTGGTCAACATAAAACTTGTAGATCTCATCAAGATCTACAACTTTCATGTTTTGAGTTTTTCCAAATTCGGCCTCCTCTCTCTACACTTATTTCTTCTCGCAGCCAATCACAGCAAGCCACGTGGCGTCCTCTGGTTGCGCCAAGCGGCCCGCTCCCCTTGCCCTAGCCGCCCCTGCTCTCAGCCATTGGATTTCTCTTTAAATCCAACGGTTGAGCCGCTTCCACGTGCGCCTTAATTCTACACCCTCAGATCATCTCCCCCTTCTCATCTGATCCGCCCGTTCGCGCCTCTCCCACAGCGCGCCACGTTGTGCATTATGCACCATCAGATCTCGCCTTCAGCCCTTCGATCTGCACCGTCCACTGACGCTCTAATTCTAACCGCCCGATCGAAGCTCTTCATCTCATCTCCACCGTTCGCTCGCGCTTCGCCTCCATCGCGTCACGTGGTCGCTCCATGGCCCTCAGATCGCTTCACCTTAGATCTAATCCTACTGCTCCATCCCACCTCGATCTCGGCCGTTGGATCAAGGGATCCAACGACTGGGACCTCAGCTTCCACCTCCGGCGCCCCCTCTCTCCCACGTTCTCGAGCTTGCGGGAGGGGTTGCCCCTTTCTATTTTCGGCTGCACGTCAGCCTCCCTCGCCGGCCTCCAACACTCCCACGACCTTTCCCACTCGTCCCTCATCCTCGCCAACTCCCTCACTCACCACCACTCCCACCATAGACGCTCCACGAACTCCACTAACCTCACCTTGTCACCAGCCCGACCGTCGACCTCCATCTTATAAATACTCGATCACCGGCCGACTTCAGCCCTATCCGCCACCCCCGAGAGGTACCTAGAGCTCGGAGCTTCCGTTTGGTGACAACAATCGATCGATTCCTTGAGCAACGACAACGTTCTTCTCCAGCGAGATCCATGATGCCACCGCCGTGTCGCAACCCTCCTCCGAGCAGCTGCTTGAGCTCGGGACCTTACCGATCCCTCGAGCGAAGACCTGGAGCTTCAATCAGAGAACCAAATCCCAGGTAACTCCCTCCATATCCCTTTGATCTTAGTTTTAATTTCCCCTTCGATTTCTCCTATTTTATTCGCCATCCACCGTCATCTTCTCTCTCCTCTTTCACATCGCCGAGCTCCGCGACGGAGCTCTGACCTTCGCGGTATATTTATCGCCCTCCGACGACTCATTCCACCTTCCATCAGCTACAGCTCCGCCACCAGGGCGGAGCACCATTGTCGGACCACCTACACTCCGCCTTAGGCCTCGCCACTCGCATCTCACTTCTCCACGCACCACCACGAGCTTCGGCTATACGTCTAACACCTGCAGGTACCCATCTCGATCATTGGATGGAAGCTCACCGGAGCTCCGGTCGAGCTTCATCGCCCGCGAGCTCAGACGCCCCTCTATCGCTCCTGAAGCCACCTGGACCAGCGCCGCACCGCTGCGCATCTACTGGGCTATCTCTGAGCCCCCGAAGAGCTTCACCAGCGCTAGGAGGACCGGGCGGAGCTAAGCCCCATCGCCGGAGCCCCGCCAACTCCTCCGCAGGTGGCGGAGGACCGTTAAGGGAGAAACTCCAGCCACCGTTCGATCATCTTGATCGAATGGTCCAGCGCCGTCCACGTCGCCAGTGAACCGGAGCTTCACCTAGCCGTTGGATCCTTCCAGATCCAATGGCGCTTAGCGCGCCACGTCATCGATATCTGGAGCATCACAGGAGCCGTAGGATCATCTGTGATCCCACGGACCGGAGCGAGCCACGTCGCCCATGACCGGAGTAGCACGCAACCGTTGGATCACTCTTGATCCAACAGTCTTCAGCACGCCACGTAGAGGAGTCCGAGCCTCTTCCCCGCCCCTAGGCTCGGACCACCTGAGGCTAGCTGAGCCTCCCTCCAGACCTCCAGGAGCCCCCGAGCCAAGACCCGAGCCTCCGACGCCGCCCGAGCCTAGGCCCCCACGTGAGGAGGACGTGCGGCCTGGGTAATTTGCACAGAGGCCGTGAGAACTTTTCAAAATTGCAAAAATGTCCCTGTGAAGCGCACCCACGTGAGGAACACGTGCCTAATGGAGAAATTGCATTCCACGCCCCAGTATTATAGGTAATTGCATTTGAGTCTCTGTCAGCATGTTTGATTTTATGTAATTTTTATTCCTGTATTGCAAATACATCCCTGTCTTTGCACACATCCCTAGGTGTCATTTTGCATCATTTTTGAATACTAAAAATTGCATGTTGTTGAGTAACTTGTCCTCTAGCTGTTGTGACACTTGTCATATTTTTGTGGTATCAGTAGATTTTTAAATTAATTAATTGGTTGATTTCTGTGTTATTTTGCCTAGTTGGACCTTTTAATTGATAATTGATTCTCTGTAGCTCCAAAAATTCTCAAAAAATCACAGTAGCTCTAGGATAGTTAACTTAACCTTTCAAAAAATTCATATCATTTGCACACATATCGAGGCCTAAATAAATTAATTGGTGATTTCCTTATTTTATTTTTAATAGGTTCATTTCACATTAAATTTAAGGTTTGTCAATTTTCCTAGATTCCTTATCATTAGATCTATCTAGGATAATTTTTATTCTTAAAAAAATGTGATTTGATATTTATTAAAATTAAATTAGTGAAAATCACCCTGTAGTATTGTTTAATTCACAGTAAATTCATTTAGTGTCGAAAAATTCCAAAAAAAATTAGAGTAGCTTAATTTCATCATAGTTCATCATCTGACCAATTTTTATAATTTTTGGACTTCATTTGAACATAAGTTTGATTTAAGTTCTAAATTGGCTTGATATTGCATGTGTCTTGCATAAGAAATTAAAAATAAAGGAAAAAATATTCCCCAAAAATCACACACTTGGACTTTGCTAGAAATTCACCTAAGGAGACAGATGCCTCCCTGAGTTCGACCTTGGACTTCACCAAGTAAAATATTGCCACTCGAAATGGACTTATTAAATGAAAAGTGGTTTTTGATTAGCCCTCTCATTATCCACTGCAACGAACATAATCAGTTAATTTGGACATTAATCTGACCGAATTAACTAAGGGTGCGGGAGCGTTTATCATTGACCTGCTCAATTCAGTCCCAATTTTAGAGTTCAGTTATCACTTGAAATTTATATGAACACATAAGCACGTCTACCGTTCAGTCCCTTTGACCTTAAGTTGTAAAACAAGAGGGGAATCGGAAATCAGAATGCAAACGAGAAACTATGATGCATGCTCAGAAGGAGGTATACTTACAGTGAATCCTAGCACTCTCCATGCATCATGCAAAACTGAATTTGTAAATATTACACTAAGGGCTCGTTTGGTTGCAGGGTTGGGCAGGGTTGGCTTGGCCCAACCCGGGTTAGCCTTGCAACCAAACAGGGTTCTCCTCTCACAGTTTACTATTCACAGGAGTACCCCTGTCCAACCCAACCCTATCCAAACCTGCAACCAAACGAACCCTAAATGCATGCAGATCGAGAAAACCACACCTAAACAATATACTATTAGCGGGGAAGAATTGATTTAATTTTGAGCTAAGTAGTACGTGTCTATGTGTATCTCATTATGAATCTTATAAGATGTGTGAATCTTCTAAGATATGTGTGACCTGAATTACGATGGGCACAAACAAATTTGAATCTAAACTACCATGTACCTAATCCTTAAACTCGCCACTCAAGTCGAGCCCCAACCTCACCGGAGAGTGAAACAAGTCTCGACACACCACAAATAATGTCCAAGTCTTTTTACACACGCGAGATCTCAAACAAGAGCCGCTATAAAGGATCAAGCTAAATAATTACAAGAATTTACAAATGCTCTCTTGAAATAAATAAATTCTCCTTGATCTTCAGCAGTGTGGGCACGTTACGTCCGTCGACCTCCGATGTACTCCAAGTTCACTGGGCCCTCGCCAGGAAAATGAGATTTATATTAGAGAGATAAACAACAAAATATATACAAAAAATATGTAGAGAAGAATAACAGAAAATGGATTGATTATAAAGTGGCTCGGAGGTCAGACTACCCAAGTAAATGAAAATCTAAATCAAAAATTTTAAACTAAACCCTAAGCCGTTTGTCGCCCCGACAACGACGCCATCTGACGAGTCGCTAAATACGATGATTAATTTGGTCACGTTATAGCATGCGTACTTATTGATTCAATCAAAACCGAGAAAAGGATCTCCGTGAAGAGTGTCTCGGCTTTAATTTATACCTCGAGCAAGTCTGGGGTCGAACATAGGGAGGCAAAGGAACAACTTTGGGGTCAATTCGAAAACTTAGGTCTAAATTTCCAAATGCGGTTTTTTTATATTTTTTAATGAAGAAACAACTACAAATGCAAATGTGACTGAATTAAAACACTAAGAAAGCATACAACTTAGCCAAATTAATTTGAATAGAAAATAAGTCCAATTTAGACAAGTTATATTTTTCCTAAAATCCTAATCCAGTGATGAATGCAACACATTTTTTGTATTTTTAGAAATTAAAATGCAACAATTAAAAATGCACACCTTTTATAGGTTTTTTCGTAATTTTTCACACAAACAGTAAGCAAAAATTATGAAAAATTTACTAGAATAAAAACATGATGCAAAGATACTACGTAATTTTTTTGGAATTTTTTGATAAAATATAAATTTTTTATGGTTTTTTAATGAAAACAGAGTGACAGTGAGTAATTAATTCCTAATAAATCCACAATATCAAATTAGTCAGAGTTCGAATTATTCCAAATAGGTATTTCCATATAGAATACAGGAGACTTGAAATTTTGCAAAAATGATGTAGGTGGATTTAATTAAAAATCAAATACTAAAATCACTTTACAATTTATTTCAGACAAGACATCTCCACTTTGGATGAAAGTTGGATAGTAAGTTAAGCACTTTTCAAGGCATCATTCTTAAATTTTGTGGAAATTTTAGAGCAACAATGAGCCCGATAGGAAATTAATAGCACAAAATGGGTAAAATATACAAAAATTCAGTTACACAATTTTAATTAAATACCCACAACTCACAAAAATATAAATAAATATTCAGAATATAGATAATTAGTTGCTCAGCATAATGGCATTTTTCATTAAATAAAATGATGCAAGATTGATGTCCAAATTTAAAGTCAAACACAGGGGTCTCTGTGCAAATTCCGTAAGCAATATAAACAAAACTATATACAGGGACATCTTTGTAATCACAAAAACTATAAATAAATAAAGTACAATTTTTACATGAAAAATAATAAAAAAATATGGACCTTTCTTCTTCATAGGTCATGATGGTGGAATGGAACCCAACAAGGGGCAAGATGGCGGCGGCGGGGTCGGCGGCGAAGAAAGCCCGCGGAGGCACGCGGTGGCCGGCGGTGACGACACGACCCATGAGGGAGGCGTAGCGCAGCGGCCCGAGCTGGAGAGGTTGGCCGCTGAATGCGGTTGACGAGGTGGAGGCTGTCGGCGGAGGCCGTTGGGGAGCACGGCGGAGTAGGCAGCGGCGCCGGCCGCTGGGCGGGCGATGTGGCCGCTGCGTTGGAGAGGGAGAGGTGGCGGGCAGCGCCGCCTACACGTGGAAGGAGGGGGGCGGCGCTGGCCTCCCTCGTTTGTTTTTAGTGTTATTTTTTAATTTAATTTCTACTGTTAAGAAAAAATTTTTTTGTTTTAAATTTTTTATTTTTTTAAATTTTCTTTAAACAGGGAGTAAAGGATGTGGGAAAAAAATGCTATGATGATGGCGGTGAAGATGGTGAAATGGAGCTAAGTATGTGGTAATGTAATGTGCTAAAAAAATTGCAAAGATACAAATCATGAGAAGATGAAAATAAAAATACCTACGATGGAGACGATCGCCTATGATGTGCTCACGAGAGCACGGTCTTCGCTCGAATCTCCGGCGAGCGATGAGCTCGAGCAGCGCGTGGTTGCGGCTGCGATGTTGGCCAAAAAACCAACGGATCTCACCGGAGAGAGGGTTGTCGTCGCTCGACTGCGGTTGCGTCGCTGTCACCGATTCAACTCTGGGAACTAGGCTCTCCTCGCATAAAGATGGATCAAGAGCAAAAATGAGGAGAATAAGATGTATATAAAGAGGAAAGAATGAGAAGTTATGAAGGTGGTGGAGTTGAATGAGAGGTTGTATTATTAATGGAGTTGAATGGGAAGTTGGAAAAAAATGGTGGAATAATGGAGTTGAATTGGTGGTTATTGTAGAGAATGGAAATTAAATAATAAATAAATAAATAAAGGAAATAAAGTAGGCTACTTTAAGTACAACAAAATAAATAAAGAAGGAAAAAATAATGGAGAATTTACTAGGGAATACATACAACATGTACATTTTTTGTTTACTTTTCTGTTATGTATTTTTTTATCTTTTTAATAAGAGATATCTACAACGGAAAAATACAGTAAAATAGTATAATCAAAATACAACACAACCATAAAAATTTTTGTATTTTTAATAATTAGGAAAGATAAAATAAAAAATGAAGAAAGAATGAATATATACATAATATACAATGTACATCTAGGTCCCAAAACACAACTTTTGCAAATGAGCTCCGATTTTAATGAAACCACTTCCGTTGGATAGATAGTTTTCTAACTTGAACTTTAAATGTAAGTTTGATGAATTTGGAGTTCATACGGAGCGGGAATTTGGCTTGGAAGTTGGACTTTACGGCTTTTCTCTTTGGGATCTAGGAGCATTTATTTGAGATAAAATTTTTTATATTTTTGTATTTTTATATACATTTTTATGAACAAGTAGAGAAAGAATTAGTCAAAAAGGAGTGGAAATGAAATTATTAAAAATACATGATGTTTTGCGCTATTTACATGTGAGAAACTCCTTTGATTTTGCGGTTTTTAATTGTTAATTTATTTTGTACAATCTAATATACAATAATTAGTGTGTTTTATTTATAAGAGTCATTTTGTTAATTTATTGATTTTATGGACATTTTTCTGGGATTTTACTCGGAGATTTTGCTAAGATCAAGATATTGAGATGATGAATCATGGATTCATCAGTGATATTTCTCCTTAACCGCGATCCAGAGCTCGTAAGCTGATTCACAGGTCTCAAAGACCCTAATCAGGTTCAAATCCATTTGGGTCAGCATAAAGCTCCTAGCCCTATTATCTGTTTTCTCCCACTGTTTGCGGGACCTAATTTCCTCCATAGTTGGATTCTCAGATAAGGTTGGGACAGGTTTATCTATGATGGAGTGTATGATATCATGCAATAGGCCATAGTAGATCTTTCTACTCCATAACTCATAATTAGTACCGTTAAGGTACTCTATTTTCCCCACCTCAGTGGCAATTGTCTTGCTTGTCATTTTTTATTGATCTAATGAAAAAGTAAATTTATATAAGATTGTATGAGATACTAGTGATGGGATTCCGATGAGGTATGTCTTTCCTTTGCTTGAGAGAGAATGAGAGAGAACGCGAGTATAAAGTAGAGAGGAATAGGGGCTCCTGATCGGGGGACTTCCGGTGATGCATTTCCCCTCCCTATGGGGAGGTTTATATAGGATGTATGCCCTCGCCACGTCCGCCCCCTTCAACCACGCCCATTGCGGTTACAGCCTTCGTGAGACCCGGTCATCGTAACCGCCGGCTCTGCAAGGCCAACGACGGTTCTTGACTTATTTGGCCAAAATCCATTCTATAGGAGTTGATGGAGGTCGACGACTAAGTTGAGTGGCGCGAGGTCACGTGTCTGTGCGTAAAGGTAGAGGCGATCGTGCGGATGGCGAGGGTGAAGAAGGGTCGCTTGGGAGTTGGATATGGAGGAGGCCGTCTTCCTAGTTCTCGCTCGAGCTCCTCGGCGAAGGAACGATCTTGGACGTTGGTGGAGCAGCACTGCAAGATCGGGGAAGCGGCCTTAGATCATGTCGAAGGCTCGAAGGTGACACGGAGGGCTGTCACCAGCCCTATTGCGGAGCTTTGATGATGGAGGATGATCAACGAAGGCTATTGAGGTGTGGCTAAATAGGAGGAGGTAGGGGGAGAGGTTATACGATCACTCCAATAACGATCGTCGAGAGCGACAACATTACATATAGGCAAAAGTGTTACGAGAAGGACGTGCGATGGTGAAATAATGAGGAAGCATATGGGGATAGGGACATGGCATTGGTCACATGCTGGGCACGTGACCTATGTAGAGAGGTGAAGTGAGAGAAAGGGGTGACATGTGGCATGCCTAAGGGCTACCACGTGTCATCCCAAAAAATTTTAAAATTAAAAGGGAAAGAAAATGGAAGAAGATCTCTGATGGAAAAATTTTCTTCTTGAAAGTTGTTCGTCTCGACGAGATTTACAACTTTCATCAGAAGCAAAAGAGGTAATCTGGGCGAAGTGGAATTTTTGGTAGTTCACCATGTGTATTGAAAAACGATTTTTTGGAGTTTTATAATTTTTTGGTGATTTTAAAAGAGTATAAAAATCTAGAAAAATATAAGATACTTAATTATATACTAATATATTTTTTTGGATTTTTAATAAATAAGAAAATAGGAAAATTAAATAAGAGTATGAAATACAAGACTTTTGTACAGACTCACAACGGATACTTGGACTCAGTCAGCTTCGTTGATTTCAGTCTTGAAATAGATTCGGATTTTTATGATGTTTGATAAAACTTTCGTCAAGGAAAATAAATGAAGAAGAAATAAAATTAAAGGTGTAATTATGCACATAAAACTCAAGTCAAAAATAGCAAAAAGTTAAAATGCATAAAAGAGTCCCAAAACTCAACTTCTACATATGAGCTCCAAATTTTATGAAATTAGTCTTGTTTTGAAGGTATTTGAAAATGGAGTACATTAAAAATGAGTATACAAAAATCGGATATTGTATGAGGAAGATATGCACGTTTTAATCCATCAGATGTGAAATTAGACTTTAGGATTATTTGACACTTATTTGAGTTAAAATTCATTTTTTATTTTTTTTATTTATTTTTGTTAGTAATATCTACACAATGGTTGGGGTCAATTGGAGTTAAGATGAATTAATTAAAAATACGGGAAGTTAACTGCTTTTAGGCTAATTTACACATTATGCAATTATGCATAATGAAATGCGAAGATTATTTACACATGTATGAATGCTAATGTTTTTGTTAATTATTAAATGCATATGAATTTTAGGGAACAAAGTTTAATTGACAAATTTTAGTATGATGAATACGAGATTCATCATACCCCTATACTTAAACCATGCTCATTCCCGAGCATCAATGACTGAATCATTTACTTGGATAAATCCCTAACTGTGCATTTGAATTTTCAAGTCTCAATTCATCGAAGACCCTTATATTGAGTGATCCTAAAATTCTGGGTTCAACCATTCTTTAATATAAAGGAATCCAACTTCTCTATTTATCAGACTCTCTGTTTGTACATATAATATAAGGTATGATTTTAGGGTACTGCATTCATGAGAGTCGAGTCGAGACATCACCCGAAGTTCCTATCCAAGAGACTCTCCTCTAGACCTAATCCTCAACAATAGGGAATAAGTCTATTCTTGCTTTAGTCAATCTCCTCTTTAGTTTGTCAGACTTGAAATGTAGATGAACAACCAGATGATGGCGGGCATAGGATTGTAACCATTTTTCTCTTCCTCACATTAGAATAAGGTGCCTCTCGAGTGCCTTATTACTCAACACATGTATATTTTTATTTTGTTGATCAATGTGTCCGTCAATGGAATTTGGAGTCATCTGCACTTGTTTTTGTGGGAGTACACCAGGCTGTGTTGTTTTCAAGTATCTAAGATACCTTCGACACCCAAACTTGTATCACTATACGTGCAGAGCCCTTTCATGGTGCTAGACCCTTGGCCTAGAATCGTTTGGTCTAAGTGGATACTTTGAAAATGTTTGGGAGCGCTCGCCATTGGTGGAAGCTCATTTGAAAATTGACTTGTAAGGATAAAGCTTTTTCTTGATATATTTCTTTCTTTTCTTTCCTTTTTTGGCTAGCTCCACTGCTTTTACCAAAAGTTGGTGCACACTGATCAAAAATTTAATTATGTTTCATCACACCCTGACACATAGGTCAATATCAAACAATAACATACGAACTTGTTCACATTCTGACTAGGGTTTTGCTGATACTTAGGTTTCTCGAAGCCTTTATTAACTTTATCCCATCCTCGAGCATCATTAGATCAGATCTAAACTCAAATCTCTAGTCCTAGTTTCTCAAGTGATAAATCTACTCATCTCATCATTCATGCAGTTGTGAAAGTGATGTGTTGATCATATTCTTTAGAGGGTAGAGATGAAGAGTGTAATATAGCGCTCAAATCTTTCAAATTAGGGAAGTGTGTATTATTAAGTTTCAAAAACCCTAATGGCTAAGGCTAGCTAACTCATACTCTCAAGATCACATAAATCAAGTGTCCTCAAAATACGCAAGCCTTAAGTGATAGCGAATATGTCAGGAATACACCAACCAAGGAAGGTATGGATGCATGAGATGCTTAATGAAATGCAAGACCATGAGTGATGATTTTTTTATGCAAAAGATTTTTATTTTGCTTTGTTTTTTTATTTTTTAAAAAATGGTATTATTTACAAAAAGAATTTAGAATAATATACAATACTTGTACCCATCGCTAATGTTAGATGAAAACAATTAAAGTACAAACTATGGATAAAGTACGTAAAATATATACAAACACCCCTGTACTTAGCTTGTGCTATGTCCTCATGGCACAAAGTGAAATGTAGACATAGCTCGTACTAAATATAGGTGAGTAAAAAGGAACAAAAGGCGACATGCTCCTCTATAATTAGACTTTTGAGGGACTAAGCATAGAAGAAAGGTACAAAATGAGGTGGTCGAGGTTAGGGGAAAAGAATAGAAGTGATGTATACACAGTGGTACCGATCCCCAATACTTAGGCTCAAGTCGGCCTAAGTATGATCAGATAATTATCTCATGACTACTAACTCGAAAATTGGACCACTTAAATAATTGTGACGTTCCTCAGAAATATGGTCCAACTCATCATAAGATCCAAAATCTTGATTCCCCCTAGGAGCAGTGTTAGGATTGAGAATCCAAATACAACTCAACAATCGATTTCTCAGTTGTTTCTCTTAGGATTTGTGTATGTTTTTCTAAAGAGAAGTTTGATTATGTGAAGTGTTTGTCTCATGATCACGTTTGTTAGTTTCAATTTGGGTTCCCTCAGAGCAGGTCGTGTCATTGAGGTTTTGTGCATTATGGTCAGAGTTCGGAAACTTGATTTCTTGAGTCTCACAATCGATAATTGCCTTAGCAGAGGATAAGAATGGCTTTCCTAAAATGATAGGAGACTCAGACAACTTCCTAGGGTGCTTAATATCAAGGACAATAAAGTCCACTTTGTTTTTGTCACCTCGAAAATTTGCGACAAGAGAAAAAATCCCTAGTGGCCTTTTGGTGGATCGATTAGGCAATCACCTAGTCTTTTTTAGTTGTCTAAATTTGAGTTTGTCAAAGACAGACTTGGGGAGGATGTTTAATGTGGAATCATTGTCTAACCGAACATGAGTGAATGTAGAATCCTCAATTTCACACATAATCCAAGTCAACCGCTTCACTTTGTGGCTTTTGATTTTATGATTCATCACCAAAGAGCTAGCCATAGATACATCATGATATTCAGTCCTTGATCTTTTGTTGCCCGTTAGATACGGCATGATATTCAGTACTTGATCTTTTCTTTCTCGTCTTTTTATGGCTTAGTCGACTCTTCATAAATTGCATAAGATCGGGCATACATTCTGTGGCCTTGATCAATGGAAGCTCTAAGATCAGACTCTTGTAAAATTCTTCCATTTCAGAATTGTTCAATAATTTTGAATTTTCTATTTTTTCAATTTATTTGGTATTTTATGTGATAGGCTCAATAGTGGGGGTCAAAGGTCAGTGGTGGTGGTGATTCCAGTTGTATAGGAGATATCAGTGCCTTGGTATCATTTTGTCCTCGAGATCATCTCCACTTGAATAAACCTCGATACCAAATTTAGCGCATTCTATTTTTCCGCTTCCAATGCTTTTATGAATTCATTCCTCAATTCTTCCACATTTATTTTTATTTACGAGTATTCATCCTGTAGTGATTGCTTGGGAAGATTAGTGCACTGGTTGGAATGATTCTATTAAGAGATAGAGGTTTCCAAACTCAACATGCCTAGACATAGGCACACATTTCTGAGTTGAGTATGTGCTTCTTGCTACGATAGTCTGAGCCTCAAAACTGGGTATCCAACGATAGTGGGAAGGTGGAGTTGGATCCCGAATCCCATTCTTTGTGTATGAGGGCTCATTGAGTGTAGAGCAAGAGTGCACATGAGATTCGATCTACTTAGGGTGAATGTAAGGTGTATGCCTCTCTATTTGATCGTCAACAGGAAGTCTCTGAGTCAATGGTGTATAGATGTAATCTTGACCCATGCAAGTCGATCGATCATCATTCTTAGTAGTAGTTTGCTTAAGGTATATGTCATATTGGTTAGCAAACTTTTGGGGTAGAGAGTGTGCTAGACTGGTATGGGAGGGTATTGGGTGGGTAAGAACGTGTAGGAGGTGAGAAGCATGAGGAATTAGCGAAGTCAGGAGAGGTCATGAAGTTGGTCAAAGTTCTGACTTCAGGATTCGTATACGAGGTGGATCTGAGTACATGGTCGAATGGAAGAAATGATGGTTCATAGGGTCATGGATGTAATTAATTTTATTTAAACGGCTGCAAAAATAATAAACAAACAAAATATAAGGATAAACCCTGCAATTTACCCAAATAAGACGTGTCAGTGCACATGAGATGCTTTGGCTTGGACCTTGAGGATATTATTAAAACTCTCATGGTTAAACAATAACATAGAATTTGTAGGAACTTTATTGCAAATTAACCACAAGACTACATGTTGCGCACATGAATTTATTCTAACAAGATTAAATGTAAACAATAGAAACAAAGAAGACGACAATGCAAATATTCAAATGACCAAAATCTGGAACTTATCAACTAGGGACTTATTTAAAAAAACTAAAATAAAGCATGGGCTTAGGTGTAAATGTACCCTAAATACACATGGCAGATCGAACGGTAGTAATGTGTCTAGAAATCTGATCTAACGTCTCAGAAGTAGGCATGCACGCACGGTCTGGATCTGATCTGACGGTTAAATTTTAGCGTTATCGGACGACATAGAGTAAATTTAGATCTAGTGTTCTTGATTCGACGGTGTTGAACATGTTTGGAAGAACTGATATGAAGGACGGGTGTAGTGATCTTTAATCAGCTAGATCTCGGTCGATCGTGACTTGATTCACCTCCTGATAGGTGTTACAATCTCTTGCTACCTCTCTCCGTCAATCAACTACCTCGATGAAGGTCGATGAAGTCTAATCGTGAATCTGGAGGTCTTGGTGTCTACGGCTCAGAGAACACCTCTAGATCCTACTCCTTGTACTTAGATCTGCATCTGGACCCTAGGAAGTGATAAGTGGTCGAAGATGATGCTCCAACCATGGTTATTTGGAATTGAAATGCAAAGAAGTGAGGCAGATGGACGTCTCAGGTGAAGACATTTGGAAGGGAGACTGATCTTCAGATCTGAGGTGATATGGAGTTGTGCAAATCAAGGGAGAGGATGAAGAATAGTGTAATGAACATATGGGTATGGTCAAAATGACATGAAGATAATCGTAGAAATCTGATCTTGTGGAACAGAGCTCCAGAGAGGTGATCTTATCTATACTACTCAATCGAAATAAATTACATAATTAAATGCAGAAATGAAAACAAAATACCTAAGTCTACGTACGGGTGAAAGGAAGGAAAGTTGTCGCCTCGATAAGTGATGGAAACAGAGAAGATTGCCTCATGGTGGAGCTCCAGCGAGTGATCTGGATCGTGCCTCCCAAGCACTTTTACGCACTTCCAGCTGTGGCGAGAATCAATATCGCCTCAACTCATTTCTAGAATCGACTTTGAGCGCAAAAGTAGGTAGAAAATGGATTATCATCGAAATTAGAGGAGAAGGGGTATATATAGCCCGCGAGCAGGGAGTGAAATTCGAATGGGATAGGTGTATGAACCAAGGCTGATCAAGACAAAAACTTATTCAGGCGAGCTTAATTGATAAACGTAAAATAAAATTTATTAAGGAATTGGGGGCAATTAGATGGATAGATCTAGAGGGGAAAAGGCAAAAAGGAGCTCCTACATGTGCATTTATTCGAGTAAGGCGGGTGGTAGAGGAGTTGATTGGGGTCAATGGACCCATGTCCTCCAATTAGTAAGCTCCGAGAATAAGACACAACACACTAAAGACAGAAGTTCAAAGAAATGTCAAATAAATTATATTAAATTTTTGAAATGAATTAAAATAAATAAATTATATATAGAAAATTATAATAAATAAATAATCTTATTATGTTGAATTTTAATAAATTAATATATTAATGTATAGGTCAAGATAAATATTAATTTTTATTCACAGGTATATATACCTATATATGGAACAACATGATTCTTAATTTATTATTGTTACAAATAAATATATAATTTATTATTATATTAGTTTACAACATTTTACAAGTATTTCAAATATATTTTACATTATTTTTACAAAATAATTTATTAAGTTTAATAAATAGGTGTATTTACAATATACATAGTGGTATGTATATATACATATGTGCAATGAATTTATTTTTATATTTTTTATTTTTAAATTTTTTATTTTTAATTTATTTTGACAAAATACAACATTTACATATATTTTAAAATACAATATTATCAAATGTGCATAAGAAATAAACAAAGTAAAATATTCACATGATATATAGTATACGCACACTATACAATACACTCCAAAAAGCCACATTTTACATCTTAACTCTAATTTTAATTAAACCACTGTCATTTTGAAGCTTATTTTATTTAGAGTACAATGAAAGTGAATTTTCTTATATTTTAGTTTTATGGGGCAGATATGAGTCTAAAAAGGTGGGCTTTGTTGTAGCCATGTAGTCGACCCTAATTAATTGTGGGAAAAGGCTTTGTTGTTGTTATTGTTGTATTTACAACTTATTCTTATATACAAGTTCTAAGAAGAAATTCTTTTATTTGAGATGAATAGAATATAAATAAAATAGTAGAAAGAATTTATATACAAGCAAGTGACATATGTGCAATTAATGAATGAAGAATGAATCGATTTTCTTTTTTTTCTACAGATGGCCTTATCTCTCCCTACTTTATTTTTTATCGATTAGGTCAAGTCTTGATCTTCTCTTAGGGTAAGAGTTAGCCTATATTTATCACATATATACATTCTTCATTTGTCTTCATTTCCCTTTATTTATTTGTTTATTTTAGGGTAAAAATAATGATTTTTATACAATATATATAAAAGATTATAAAATTCTAAAAACAAAATTTTTCAAAATTTACAGGTGCTTCAGAAGGGATTTTAAGCTAAAATAAATGAATAAAGATGTTGAAATGCATATTCATCAACCAAACAAATCCAACTCATAACCTGAGTTAAAGGATGATATAAATTCCAGCTTGATTTATAAATTTGTCTCATTAAATAAATGGATTGGTGGTCCGATCTCGATTCAATCCTGTAAACACCAATCCGTCCTAAATGATGCCCAATAAGATGACTCATGGCAACTCATAATCCCGTACAATTATTATTCATATTTATATCTTCGATTTTCTAACCAATCTCTACTTTGTATAGACACGTCATATCTAACTTTTTCTTTACAATGAACTCATGGTTAGCATCCCCCCAACTCTCAAATTTTTTTATCTTTTTTCTTAATATCTACCAATTATGATTCAAGTCAACAACAAATAGCAGTGAACCATACCATTTTTTGTAAAATATGATGTTAAAAAACAAGATTAACGTGAAATCATTGGACTTTTACAAGAAAAGGTAGGTGTTAGACAGTGTAGATCGAGCCTTCACCTCATTCATTCGAGTCAACAACAAATAGTAGTGAACCATATTTTTTTTATAAAATATGACGTTAAAAGTGATTAACATTAATTAGAAATCATTGGATTTTTAGAGGAAAAAAGGCGGGTGTTGATGAGGAAGCTGACTACCCGATATATTGGACATGAGAAGCATCGTCTCGTTATCCTTCCACCGTCAGGAGGGGGAAGTAGTCACTGCTCTGTAAAACCAGCCCGATGCATTGCCCTCATATCTATGGGGGTGCAACTCGAGCCTTTGCCTCATTCATTCGCGTCAACAATAAATAGTAGTGAACCATACCTTTTTTTGTAAAATATGATGTTAAAAAACACGATTAACATTAATTAGAAATCAATGGTCTTTTTTACAGGAAAAAGTGTGTGCTAATGGGGAAGTTGATCACCAGATATATTAGACCTAAGAAGCATTCTCTCGTTATCCTTCTACTACCGAGAGGGGGAAGTAGTCGCTGCTCTGTGAAACCAGCTTAACGCATTCCCTCCTGTCTACGGGCGGTGCAACTCCCAAGACTTCACCTTATTAATTCACATCAAAAGCAAATAGCAGTGAACCATACATTTTTTGTAAAAATATGTTGTTAAAAGGCACGATTAACATTAATTAGAAATCATTGGTCTTTTTTACAGGAAAAAGTGGGTATTAATGGGGAAGTTGACCACTCGATATATTGGGCCCGAGAAGCATTGTCTCTCTATCCTTCCACTGTTGGGAGGGGAAGTAGTCGTTGCTCTATGAAACCAGCTTCACGCATTGTCCTCCTATCTACGAGCGGTGCATCTCGAGCCTTCGCTTCATTCATTCGAGTCATCAACAAATAATAGTGAACCGTATATTTTTGTAAAATATGATATCAAAAAACAAGATTAATGTTATTAGAAATCATTGGACTTTTTTAAATGAAAAAAGTGGGTATTAATGGGGAAGTTAACTACCTGATATATTAGACCTCAGAAGCATTGTCTCGTTATCTTTCCACCATCAAGAGGGGGAAGTAATCCCTGCTTTGTGAAACCAACCTCACGTATTGGCCTTCTCTCTACGGGAATAACAACTCAAGCCTTCGCCCGAGCCACACAACCCAACTCTTGACTTGGATCGGACCAGATAGATAAATCCTCTGCAAGCCCACCGGAACGGATCGACACCCTAAATCCAAAGTCCACCATGATGAACCCACTTGGGTTACAAGCTTGTGTTGCCAAGCACTGTCTAGGAAGGTCTCTCTAATATTCTTAGGTGCACTATGTTGTTGCTCAATGCAGGGTAAATTGTTAGCAACCACATTCTTCACTCCAAGCTTATCCTTAATATATCCCTTTCTCCACTCTCACCACGTGGCTAGTCACTCCACCGCTCGATCACGCCACCCTAGATCAAATCTAAGCCACACCCTAGTGCCCATCTCTTGGTCGTTGAATAGCGAGATCCAACAACCAAGACCTCGTCTTCCTCCTCCGTTCGCCCATTCTATCCCACGATCTCCATCTTGCAGAACCACCGCACCGTTCCTATTTTTTCGATTGCATCATCCACCATCTGCACTCCCCAATACCTCCACGACGTAGCACGAACATCCACCATCCTCACGGGCAGCCACTCCCTCCATGAATCCCTCTCGCTTGCTCCCCACGTCCTTCGCAAAACTCACCATCAACTCACTAACAGTTTTCTATATCCTTCAAATACACCTCAACCACCACCGTTCGACCTTGTCCGCCTTTACGTGGGGCCTCGCCTAGCCCTCTCCTCTTCCCCATGACAGGGGGAGGATCCATTGAGGAGAAAATATGACGGTGGCTTTCGGTGAGACCCTAAGCCATGGTAGGTTTAGCCCTGCGGTGGCTCCACCCCACAAGGCTGCTCCCCGTAGCTGGCGGAGTCCAGTGATGACCAGAGGTTCACCTTGAACCTCAAGCCCAGGCCCCGCTCTGCCACTCTCTCAGGTAAGTCTTCGATGCCCTTTTGCATTTTTCTTTGATTCTCAAAATTAATTGGGTCAACCCGTCCATGTTCACTCGCCATTAAATATCCTCTTAGCTTCACGACTCCTCCCTCATTCACGTGCTCGATTTCGATCACTCCTCTCTTTCGCAACCTCTGGTCACACTACTCCCCTTCTCCGCCAATCTCGCTGGAGATGCCGACTGGCCGCCACATTCTTCACCCATTCACAGCCGACCACCTCACCCACATTCGCATGCACTTCTCAGCTGCACGCTTTGGCTATGTTGAACTAACCTGTGTAGGTGAATGCCTTGAATGGCCGGAGCTCCATTGGAGCCAACTTTACCACCCCTGTCTCCGGCTTCAGACCTCCAGTGACCCACTTCAGAAGCCCCAGTGTCTTCCCTACGCCTTAGCGATGATGAATACACCTTCAGATATCTCTACAGGGAAGCAGAACATGCAGAAAAAACGTCGGAGCAGATTTGACGTCATAGGAGCACAGGAAACTCCACTGCAGGAGGCAGCATAGAGGATGAGCTTGAAGCATAGTTATCGTCCGATCTCTGATATCGGATGACCATCAAAGAGCCACTTCTATTCCTCGACGTCATACAACCACCGTCAAATGCCAAAGATCGGGCGGTTAGAAGCCAGCCACGTTGCCTTTCTCCGCAAGCTGCATTTGCCGTTCGATCGCCGTGATCGGATGGACCTCAGGCATCCATGTGTCGCGGCTCGAGCCTCAGCACCATATCTACATGCTCGGGACCTCCGAGCCATCTCCGAACCTACAGCAGCCCGAGCCTCGCTCAGCACGTGCTTGTCACGTGATTATGGAGTATTTTGCGTGAAGGCCTCGCCAACGTCTCCATATTGCAACTAGGTCTAGAACCCACGTGCCATCCACCCATGCCTGGGGCATTTTGAACTCAGACCCTCGTAGATTTTAATAATCACAAATATACCCCAGCGTGTGTGGGTAATTTATAGGGAAGGCCTCACATAAATTCTTATTTACATTTTAGTCCCTCCAGGGACCTATTTGCTAGTTATCTTTGTATTTTTCTTGCATTTATGTCGCTGCTTTATTTCATGAATAACATCGTATCTCCGTTTGAGTTGATATTGGTCTCGTTTCAAAGTTTATTTCATTGTCTTCTTAATGGCATGCTTAGATCTTTGTTCTGACACTTTGAAGTATGATGTATTATTTTAATAGCAAAGTGTCTCTTATGATCAATTTTCATGCCTTGTCTAATTACATTAATGAACCTTGCTTAATGATTTGAATCTAATTCGACTATTGTCCAATTGCTCAAATATTTTACACAATTGAGGAAAATTCGCATTGAATTTCCTTGCATCTTGTTGCATGTATAATTAAATAACAAAAAAAGTTTTTTCCATGATTCTTTATGCATAGAGTCTTGTTTGTCTATTTGCATTGATTGTCCTATGAACATTTAACTCAACACTTAACCTAAATAATAAGAGTCTAGATAGATTGCTTAGGAGGCTTATCTCCCTAAGTTCGACCTTGGGCTTGCCGAAGCAAAATTATAAATTTGACCGTTAATTGTTACATTATTTCGAAAATGGTTTTTGACAGACCCGATTTTACCCAGATGCAATGAAGTGGTTAATTCCGCATAATTAAGAGGGTGAAATAACGAAATCGACAAATGGCACCGTTGCCGGGGATACGGCTCTTCTTTCGTATTTAGATTTTTTACTTAATTAAGTGTTCATTTTTTTACTCATAGGTCAAGTTGTTGTCATGCATCATTAAAATTTCTTTGATGGTTATCTAACGCTTGCTTTTGTGGTAGGGCCCTTGGTGTTCAAGGAGGCGAGGAGTAGGAGCTCCCCGCTGTGTGGAGCCATAGAAACATCCTTGGAGAAATATCGAAGAAGAAAAAAATGTGTTGTATTGCATTTTTATTCCTACTATAATAATCGTCTTGACAACGATCTTCATTCGAAGACTCACGCTTGTAAAAGAACAAGATATATGTGATTATGTGGGGATCACCCCACTTAAGTGTCGACCTAGGATTAGGCATGTGGCTCTTGGAGCTATTTTTCACATTTTATATCTATGTGTTTGATTGTAGGTAGGACACACATATTTCAAGATGCACGTAGACATCTCTTCATTTAGGCAAAATTAAAAGATATTCTTCCCTGCTAATAAAAGCATGTTAGGTGCAGTCTTTCATGGACTTGCATACATTTGATTTTGGTTCTAATTCAGTCTGAATTTTCACAAATTTTGCTAAGGCACTGCATGTTTTCTCGCTTAACCTAGATCATGATTTTTATCGACTGCATGGCTTTTTCACGACCTCCCTTCCTGGCTTTATCACTTAGGTTAATGAAAAATGGGAATAAGCGGTAGATGATGATTGCTTTATTTATGTTCACCTTTAATTAGTGATAACCTTAAGCAAATAAATTGGGACTGATAATTGAAAGTCAACCTAAAATGGAGTAAAATCTTGTTTTGGGAGAGCACTAACCTTGTTTACGTAGGATGATTTTATTCGATATTTTCTTGATTCCTAACGTAAACTAGAATGCTTTTTTAATCACCAATAAAAATGACAAGATAATTAATCAACATTTGTTGATTTCACGTATGAGTTGGTGAAATCAATGGGTATTGCATGCTTGTTTGAGCCTTGAGTGCTCCGACACCCTTCCGTAGACCTTAGATACTCCATTCATCTTTGAAGATTCATCCGCTCATTTGTACATCCATCCTACTTCTTTGTTCACCTCAGGTCTCCCCCAACATCAATTATCAATCTTTATGCTTAGGATACTCCCAGCCTAAGTATAGGGGGGACCTGAATCCCCGTGATTTTCTTACTCATCTTTCCTTGCCTTAATACTTATGTTATTTCTAACCTGAGTATAGGGGGGAGTCCTCCTCAGTTCCCGACCTTTGTCTTTATATCATCTAGTGCTATGAGGACATAACAAAGTTTAAGTATAAGGGGGTATATTGTATATACAATATTTATACTTTAGCTATATTTTGAAAATTTTAAAAAATTTAAAACTTTTAGGCTAACATATATTCTTTTGAACTAAGTGGACAAATATTTTCAAAACTTTTCTATGCTATGTTACACTATTTTTAAGAAAAATATTTCTGAAAATGATTTGAAAAATAAGTTTTTCTCTTATTTTGAAAGATCTTTTGGAAAATGTTTGGAAAATCTTTATTTGTATGACATGGTGTCGAAAATATTTTCTTAATTTCAAGGAATGTGAGTCTAACTTGTGTTTCGACTTTATTAAAAAATCCATAAAATGAGAAAAATAAAAAATCCTTTAGGAGTCAAAATTGACTACTAAACCCAAATAAGTGGCTGCGTTCAGTGAGGGGTTTTCCTTAGCAGTGGTTTAGAGGACATCGCGTAAGGCTCCGTCCTCATGAAACGGGCTTCCGCCTATACTTACACCTATACTGGCTAAATACAGATGCATCTATTCATTTGAGTTTAGACAGTTATCGTGTCTTTTAAAGTCATCAAAAAAACTTTTTTGATGAAGGAGTTGGATTAAATCCCCTACATTTTTCACTTCCACACAGGATTGGTGATGTTCAAGAACACTTGGTTTATGAGGTCTTGAGATTTTAGGCTAACCAGCCTTAGCCATCAGGGTCTTAGAATTAATCATCCATATTTACCTAGGTTTCTAGATTTACGTGCTTTATTACATGCTTAGTCTCCTACCTTACGAATATGATCAGCACATCAAATGTACGACTGCGGTCTCGATGAGATGAGTTGAAATTTCACTTGAGGGACTGGGATGAGGAATTTAAGTATGGATTTGATTTAAGGATGCTCGAGGATGGGATAAGATCATTAAAGGCTTCATGAAACCTGAGTGTCAGCATTTTTAGCCAGTATGAGAACTTGGCTCTTATGATAATCTTTTGATATTTACCTAAGTGCTAGGTTGTGAAATAAATAAAAAAATATTGATCAGTGTGTGCCAACTCTTGGTAAAAGCAGTGGAGCTAGCCAAAAATAATACAAATCAAAGAAATATCAATTTTGATGAAAAGCTCTTATTCCACAAAGTCAATTATCAAAAAGAGCTTCCACCAAAGGTGAGCTCTCCCAACCATTTCAAAGTATCTACTTGGACCACCGCTATTAGGACCAGGAGTCGGGCTTGCACCAAAAAAGGGCTCTGCATCGTAAGTACTACAAGTCTGGGTGTAGAAGGTACGATATGTACTCAAAAAAGACACACCATGATGTATTCCTAGGAAAACAATTGCAAACGACTCCAACTTCTCTTGATGGATGCACTGATCAACATCAAAAAAATGCATTGAGTAATAAGGCACTAGAGAGAATCCTTGTTCCAATGAGAGGGAGAGAAGAAATGACACAATCCAAAACCCTCCACCAACTGGCCTGCCATCAAACACTTCTAAGTCTGACAACTAAAGAGACGGTTGATTGGATGCATGATTTGATTTATTCCCTAGTGTTGAGGATTGAGTCCTTAGGAGAATTTCTTGGATCGAGATCTTGGGTGACGTTTTGACTCTACTCTCATGATTGCGGTCAACACATAAGTTCATATCCTTAGTTTATATGTATAAAAGAGAGAGTCTGGAAAACTAGAGGACTGAATGCCTCTTGATTAAGGCTAGGTTGAACTTTGAAATTTTGGATCTCTAAAATTGAGACCTCTTAAACGGATCAGTACCTATACGCACATGCACAAGGGGGTTAATCCAGCTCATTCATTTTTTTGATACTCGGGGACGAGTCTAAGTATAGGGGGTTGATGAAACCCAGTTTCATGCTATTAATTTGCATATATTAACCCCCTATCTTAGACTAAGAGTCAATAAAAACCAGATAAATCCTTGTTTATATCGAAGTCTGGGAATATATTGAATATACAAAAAATAGAAATCATAGATGCTCACAAAAAATTTATACCTTTGTTTGATCTCTTTTCCAATTTTGATTAACATGTAACTTGTAGATCTCATCGAGGTCTACAACTTTCATGTTTTGAGTTTTTCCAAATCCAGTCATTTTCGCCCTCTTTTTTGATATTTTTCATCTAAATAATCTGATTGGGCCACATGGCGCTTTCTGGTTGTGCCATGTGACCCGCTTCTCTATTTGCCACACACCTTCACTTCTGATCGCTTGATCCCCTGGCAGCTTGATCATAGTCGTTCATTTCTGCTTCAAATCTCATCCCTTTGATCATGTACATATCATATCTGGTCCGTCCGTGAGCGCTTTCTTCTCCTTGAGCCAAGTGTCGCCCCGTCTGCCGACTGATCGATCTCTTGGTGCCTTTATCACAAATGTTCCTTCGCGTACCATTTGCCAACCCTTCGATCAAATCTTCCTTGTCATCTCTCCATTTGCTACCGCCTATCTCCACTCTCGCCACATGGCTAGCTGCTCCACCGCTCAATCGCGCTATCCTAGATCAAATCTAAGCCGCACCCTAGCACCCATCTCTTGGTCGTTGGATTGCAAGATCCAACGACCAAGACCTCGTCTTCCTCCTCTGATCTCCCATTCGATCCCACGATCTCCATCTTGAAAAACCACCGCACCCTTCCTATTTTCTGATCGCATCTTCCACGATTTCCACTCCCCAACACCTCCACGACGTAGCACGAACATCCACCATCCTTGTGAGCAACCACTCCCTCCATGAATCCCTCTCGTCTGCTCCCACATCCTTCGCAAAACTCACCGTAAACTCACTAGTTGCTTCCTACATCCTTCAAATATGCCTCCACCACCACCGTTCAACCTTATATGCCTTTACGTCGGTCCTCGCCCTGCCCTCTCCTCCTCCCCGTGATAGGGGAGGACCCATCAAGGAGCGAAGATGATATTGGCTTCCGGTGAGACCCTAAGCCATGGTAGGCTTAGCCCTGCGGTGGCTCTGCCCCGCCAAGCTGCTCCCCATAGCCGGGGGAGTCTAGCGATGACCAGAGGTTCACCTTGAACCTCAAGCCCCGGCCCTGCTCTGCCATTCTCTCAGGTAAGTATCTTCGATGCCCTTTTGCATTTTTCTTTGATTTCTCAGACTTAATTAGGTCATTCCGTCCATGTTCACCCACCATTAAACATCCTCTTAGCTTCACCACTCCTCCCTCATTCACGTGCTCGATTCCAATCACTCCTTCTCTATTTTGCAACCTCCGGTCACTCCACTCCCCTTCTTCGTCAATCTCGTCACAGTTGCCGACTGGCTGCTGCATTCTTCACCCATTCACGGGCGACCACCTCACCTACACTCACATACACTTCTCAGTTGCATGCTTCGGCTATGTTGAACTGAACTAACCCGTGCAGGTGAATGCCTTGAATGGCAAGAGCTCCATCGTACCAACTTTTCTAGCCCTGTCTCCGGCTTCAATCCTCCCATGACCCTCTTCAGAAGCCTAGTGTCTTCCCTATGCCTCAGTGATGACGACTGCACCTTCAGATATCTCCATAGGGCAGCAGAACAAGCAGAAGATAGCGACGGAGCTGATTCGACTTCACCGGAGCACATGCAACTCTACCAAAGGAGGCAGCGGAGAAGATGAGCTTGAAGCACAGTTACCATCCGATCTCTGAGATCAGACAACCATCAAAGAGCCACGTCTATTTCCTGGCATCATACATCCGCCATCAGATGTCGAAGATCGGGTGGTCAGAAGCCAGCCACGTCGCCTTCTCCACAAGTTGCAGTTGTTGTTCGATCATCGTGATCAGATGGACCTCAGGCGTCAATGTGTCATGGCTCGAGCCTCAACACCAGATCTACAGGCTCGGGACCTCCGAGCCAACTCCGAGCCATATCTGAGCCTACAGCAGCTCGAGCCTCGCTCAACACATGCTTGTCACGTGATTATGAGGTATTTTGCGTGAAGGCCCGGCCGACTTCTCCATATTGCAACCAAGTCTAGAACCCACGTGCCATCATGCGTGCCTGGGGTATTTTGCACTCAAACCTTCATGGGTTTTCATAATTGCAAATATACCCCCGCCTGTGTGGGTTATTTATAGCGAAGGTCTCGCACAAATTCTTATTTACATTTTAGTCCCTTCCAGGGACCTGTTTGCTAGTTATCTTTATATTTTTCTTGCATTTATGTCCCTGCTTTATTTCATGAATATCTTGAGCATCGTATCTCCGTTTGAGTTGATATTGGTCTCGTTTCAAAGCTTGTTACGTTTCCTTCTTAATGGCATGCTTAGATCTTTGCTTTGACACTTTGAAATGTGATGTATTATTTTAATAGAAAAGTGTCTCTTGTGATCAACTTTTCATGCCTTGTTTAATTACATTATTGAAGCTTGCTTAATGATTTAAATCTGATTTGACTATCCAATTGCTCAAATATTTTACACAATTAGGGCATATTCGCATTGCATTTCCTTGCATCTTGTTGCATGTATAATTAAATAACAAAAAACGTCTTTTCCATGATTCTTTATACATAGAGTTTTGTTTGTCTATTTGCATTGATTGACCTGTGAACAATTAATTCAATACTTAATCCAATTAAAAAGAGTCTAGATAAATTGCTTAAGAGGTTCGTGTCCCTAAGTTCGACCTTGGGCTTGCTCAAGCAAAATTATAAATTCGACTGCTTTTACCTTTAATTGTTACATTATTTCAAAAGTGGTTTTTGACTGACCCGATTTTACCCAGCTACAATGAAGTGGCTAATTCTCATAACTAAGAGGGTGAAATAAAAGAATCAGTAGTCCTCATGGCACTAGGTAACAAAAAGACAGTTTGTTCTAAGCATAAGTGAGTGAAAAGGATAAAAGTCAATCCTCCCCTCTATGCTTAGGGCTTTGAAGGCATGCGTATAGAATAAGAACAAAGATGAGACTATTGATGTCAAGAGTAGAAGAAACAAAGGAAGCTGAGATATACACAACGGGTATCAGACCCCTATACTTAGGCTTTGGTCAGCCCAAGTAGGGCATAGTGGTCAAGACAGGGGGACTGAAGGAGTGGAGGGATATACAAAAGTGAAATAATGGGTGAATCTTCTTTGATGCTAAATATGTTGCATGTTGCAGATGACCATGAAGCGCAAGGTATCACAAGGGGTTGCTAAGGATAGAATCTGAATCTGTACCCTGTGTGAAGACTATCTCCTCAATATGGGCTAATTTCTCCTTTGATTTCACATAATGTGTAAGTAATTATCCATTCACCAAGAAAGATCATGCACCATCTATCACATCAGAGATCTTTATGCTATCATTGTTGTGCACTTCACGGACTATGAAAGGACATGTCCACCTTGATTGCAACTTGCCTTGAAAGACCATCAACATGGTGTTGAATAACCATACCTTATGTGCAGGGACAAAATTATTGGTTCGGATGTGCTGACCATGTCATCTCGTAACCTTGTCCTTACAGTTCATGTTTTTCTCATACGCTTCATTTCGGATCTCAATCAGTTCATTCATGTCCATCTCTTTCTACTTCTATCCTTAGTCATCGCTCCAACTTACCTTTCTAATTGTCCATTCAAATTTGAGAACTAATTCAATGGACAAATGGCATGGCTTCCCCAATACCATTCAAAATGAGGAGGTTCCAAGAGGGGTCTTGTATGTAGTCTCATAGGCCCATAGAACTTGGTCCAAGAGCTGAGACCAGTTCTTATAGGAAAGGAAGACTAGCTACTGCAAAATTCCCTTCACCTCCTTTTTTCAGAGCTTCTACCATGCCATTGGACTATGAGTAGTAGGGACTGATGACTCGATGGTTGATTCCATATTCCTTGATTAGATTCATCATTTTCCCATTCACAGAATGGCTACCTTTATCATGATTACTTTGGGATCAATGTACCTGAAAATTATGTGATCCTTCACAAATTTATAGACAATCCTTCTATATGTGTCTCGGATGGTGATAGATTGCCCCCGCCTAGAAAGATAATCTACCACCAAGGGAATGTTCTCATGGCCATGGTTGTTAAGGAATGAGCATGTGATATCTATTCCTCATGCGCCAAATACTTCCCATATGATAACAAAAGATGAACGAGTGTTTTTCCTGTCTTCAAAAATACACAATTATTTCGTAGTATAGGAGATGAAATGATTCGATAAAACCACAAATTTGAATATGTGGATAGTTTAAACTTGGTAAATATACTAAGGTTGAAATGAGGACACATATGAACAAATTAGCTAATTAATATTTAAATCATGTGATTAAGTTACTCTGAGAATCTACTTAAATCAAGAATAAAAAATGCAAATGGAATGATGCACAATATTTAGGTTGATTTTCTATGCATATATTATGATGCAAGATAAATATAAGATGAATGCAAGTGGACCTAAAGATCAATCAATTAATTAAACACTACAAATGAACCCCTGCACTCAATGATTATTTTGATACAATAATAAGCTCACAGTGGTCTAAATAAAACGTAGACGAATTTTTAATTAATTTTCTCAAGTCTAAAGGAAACATTAATCCTCTAAAATTTTAAATCAATTTCAGTAACTCGAATTAAGAAATTAAGCATACAGAACTAAAGACCATGAAGTAAGCTTTCATACAAGATCAATTTCAATTAATTTGGAGCAATGGTTCAGAAGATATTAAACATCAAATTTAAAGACGGAATCGCAATTAAAATACATGAAAACATATCCAATAGGTCTAAGAAAGGGCATAAATCAAATAAATTAAACCCGAAAGGGGTATAATGCAATTCAACTACACGTATGGCGTATTTGAGAATAAAGAAACTAGTGGGGCTTATCTACAAAAGACTCTTCGCACATGAGGCATATGCTTGAGGTGAGGGTTAGGTGGCATGGAGGCTCGGGACGACGTGGCACACTCTAGTGGTTCGGCGCTTAGGCTCGAACGCTCGAGGCTGAGGGTTGAATGATCAGTTCAGTGCGGACGTTGGGATCTATTATGCTCCGTTAGATCAGATCAATGAGATCTGATCCGACGACCACTGCTATAGATTCCTCCTCCGTACTTGCAAAGTATGGGGGCTCTCTAGAAGAGCTCCGTAGAGGGTGGTGGAGCTCCTTACTCCTCAGGGTTGGCTAAGGGTCCAGGCACCTCAGCAAAGAGCTCACAAAAGTCCCGGAGGTGTGTGGAAGCTCCACCATGGGCTGAATGATCTTGCCAACGAAACTATGTAAGAGGCAAAGGTAGAGATCGGGGCAAGCCACATATTCTAGCCAATCAATTGGCTTTGGGTGCATGCAAGTTGTAGCGAATAACCAAAACAATGTAGGTTTGATTCAGGTGGAAATTGGGTGGAATGGAAGTTAGCTGGAGGCGGAGGATCGGAGCCCTGATGGGATCACACCTCTGTGCGAGAGGTGTGAAAACTTGAGGGGAAGGGAAGCTATGGAGAAGTAAAGTAGGGAAGGGAAATAATGCATGAAGACAACAATGTGAAGGCGAACCTGAGTATGTAGTTTTACACAATTTATTCTTTCATCTGAAAATGAAGGAAAAGTTGACATCAATATTTTCCAACAATAAAACTTTGATGAATGCTCCATATACTCTTCATGACTATACTCCACGCTATAGCATATGCTTAGCTTTCTCTTTACAATAATATAATTAGTTGAATCTTTGAGTAAACGGAAAATGTCGTAAAATTTTCCTCGATATTTTATTTCCACTATTACTAATTCCTGAAATCATGGTTCATAATATTTATGACAACATATCAAATGTTCATGTTCATCGTAATATAAAATATGTTGACTTACATAAGAATCTATTTTAACTTCCACTAAACCCATCTCCAGCATCATTTTCTCGATTTATAATAAATAATTTTCAGGTAATTCGACGTCTTCTGTTATATTTTCTTGAGAACTATCAACATAATATCAAAATTTTGATCAATTATATTATACTCCATCTTCATAGATAGAAGCTCTAAAACTGTTAAGAGTTTTGAAAATTCCTTACAACCAGACCATATTTGCTCTTCTGCCTCTTTCAATAGCTCGTAGTAGTCTTTTGACTCACCATGCGGTTCATCTTCACCAGGATAATCGGTGTTAAACTTTGGACCCATTACGCTCATAATTATTTCTACAAATGAAATAATATTGTCCGCATCATTTCACTCATTGGGCATGTAACCAAATGACCTCTCAGTGAATTATGGACCCATAGTATTATTTATTTTAACCATATTAGAGATTTCCTACAAGCAAAGGTCGTAATAACTAAGATCAGATATCCCGTGAAGTAGAGGTATCGACCATCTCTTATGAATTTAAGCTAATGAATAATTAATGCAACTAGTCTTAGATTGTAAGACAATGGGGGACCGAATCACCAATGAGCTGAAACCATACTGAAAATATTAAAGATGGATTGAAGAATGTCAGAAAATATTACAAGATCACATACATTCATATTTTCTTCAAGTAAGTAGCACACTGATGTAAGCTATGCTCATCAACTAGTAGTTTTTTTAAAGTATATCATTGAGAGAAAAATGTATAGCTCATGAATTTCTTACATGTTGACTTTTATTTAAAAGAACAAGTTATAAATAATTTTAGTTACAACTTATAGCATAGTGAAATGTGAAATCCATGCGGTTAGATGCCATCTAATGGTCACATCCGTTCCAGACCATCAGATCTTAGTACTATGGCATGTGTCGTGTCACATATCGAATGTGAATGTACGATACCCTTCATCCAAATAGTCAAGAGGGTCTATCCTTATCTAAGATGAGTTGAAAGTGAATTGATAGATTAGTGATCATTTTTCTTTACTTGTTCGACAACCAATAGGTTGGGATGAGCATTGGGTTTGGGCCAACCCAACCCAACTCATAACATGACCTAAAGAATGATTTAAATCCAACCTTGATTAATAACTTTGTCTCATTAAATAAATAGATCGAGCCCGGTTCGATCTCGATCCAACCTCATGAACACCAATCCGACCTAAATGATGCCCAATAAAATGTCTCTTGACAACTCATTCCCATACAATATTCAAATCTTTAGTTTTCTAACCAATCTCTACTTCGTATGGACATGTCATGTCTAACTCTTCCTTTACAATGAAGTTGTGGTTAGTATTCCCCCTACTCTCAAATTGTTTGATCACTTTTCTTACTATCTAACCAGTATTATTCGAGTCGGCAACGAATCACAATGAGTTGTACCTTTTTTGTAAAATAAGATGTTAAGAAACATAATTAACATTAGTTATAAACATTGATCTTTTTATAGGAAAAAGTGGGTGCTAATGGGGACGTTGACCACCCGATATATTGGACCGGAGAAGCACTATCTCGTTATCCTTCTCCCATCAAGAGGTCATTGGACATTTTTAAAGGAAGAAGTGGGTGTTAATGGGGAAGTTGTCTAGACGATATATTGAACCTACGAAGCAACGTCTTGTTATCCATCCAACATCAGGAGGGGGAAGTAGTCGCTGCTACGTGAAACCAACCTCACACATTGCCCTCCTCTCTACGGGTGGTGCAGCTCGAGCCTTCGCTTGAACCACGGAACCCTACTCCTGACTTGGATAGGGTGAGACCTAGTAGGTGTGCATCCCACCTTAAGGTACTTATGAAGAGCATGTGCAATGACCACATATCTATCAAAGGGTATAATCACCTTGATATTCTCTCTCCAAAGTTTGGCCATCTCTTTATCTATTTTTTGGTATTTCGGGTTTCTCTTTCCCGCTTTGAGTGCTTTGGGAGAAGGTATTATTTTCTCTAACTCATTTTTACACAAAATAATATGATCGTCGACATTCAACTGAAAGTCTGAGTTCTCTACATGACCCAGATTATGACTATGTACACTCGAATGAAAAGTTCTAAAAGAGAAAAGTAGGGAATCTATTGGTGTGACCTCTGAAGGTGTGTGCTCCTCCTTCTCTCTCATGTCATCCTCGTTGATGTTTCTCTCCATCATTCGTGTCATTCATTTCGTCCTCAGCCTGATGCAATGTCCCCCTATCTACGGGTGGTGCAGCTCAAGCCTTCACCTCAACAAGTAGCAGTGAACCATACCTTTTTTGTAAAATATGATGTTAAAAAACATGATTAACAATAATTGGAAATCATTGGTCATTTTTACAGGGAAAAGTGGGTGTTTATGGGGAACTTGACCACCCGATATATTAGACCTGAGAAGCACCGTCTCGTTATCCTTCCAGCGTCGGGAGGGGAAAGTAGTCGCTGCTCTGTGAAACCAGCCTCGGAAAAAGTGGGTGTGACCCAGATTATGACTTTGTACACTCGAACGAAAAGTTCTAAAAGAGAAAAGTAGGGAATCTATTGGTGTGACCTCTGAAGGTGTGTGCTCCTCCTTCTCGTTCATGTCATCCTCGTTGATGCTTCTCTCCATCATTCGTGTCATTCATGTCGTCCTCAGCCTGATGCATTGTCCTCCTATCTACGGGTGGTGCAGCTCGAGCCTTCACCTCAACAACAAGTAGCAGTGAACCGTACTTTTTTTTGTAAAATATGATGTTAAAAAACATGATTAACAATAATTGGAAATCATTGGTCATTTTTACAGGGAAAAAGTGGGTGTTTATGGGGAACTTGACCACCCGATATATTAGACCTGAGAAGCACCGTCTCGTTATCCTTCCACCGTCAGGAGGGGGAAGTAGTCGCTGCTCTGTGAAACCAGCATTGCCCTCCTCTCTATGGGTGGTGCAGCTCGAGCCTTCAACCGAACCACAGAACCCAACTCCTGACTTGGATCGGGCAAGACAGATAAAGCCTCTACAAGCCCACCGGAAGGGATCAACATCCCTTATATCCTAAGCCCACCTTGATGCCCCCACTTGGGTTACAAGCTTGAGTTGCCAAGCTCGGCGATTGGGACTTCCAACGCAGACCTCTTAAAGCAAGTTGCTAATTTGAAATCTAGGCGGGGTGGGACTATGGTTCGCTGTACCTTCTTTGGCCTCCCATTTAGGAAAAAAGTCTCTGCAATCCAAAGCTGAGTTGTTACTCACTCAGAAATTGACCAATCTCGTTTGATATGCGTCGACTTAGGATACGTTATGCCGATGTTCGATTCCTTATGCCGAGATAAGATAATCCATCTCCATGTTTTCTATCATTTGAATGTCCAAATGGATGTCAATGATTCCCAATCCCGATGTCCAATTCCATCGGATTACTAAGCTATGTCAACGTTTCTTTATTTAGCATCATGATATAGCTCCCAAATCTTATGGGGTCAATTAATCTCGTTTAGGTATATGACTCCCTCTCTCTTTCCCTCCTTACACTAATTGGGCCAACAATACTTTTATTAAACGCCATCTAAAGCAGTTTCGAGTTTAACGTAGTTGTGTCGGGATCGAACGCCATCTAAAGCAGTTTCGAGTTTAACGTAGTTGTGTCGGGATCGATCATTCCAACTGCATCGACGAATTCGTAAGAATCCGAAGGTACTAAAACAAACGTGAGAAATGTGTTGTAATTGTTTCAAAAAGCTCGAACCACCTGAATTATAAGCCGGGAATTAATCTCTTAATTACAAGTCGGGAGGTAATCTAATCCGGATCTATATTTAAAAACGGGTTATTTCGTTGATCAGTAATTCTAAGTTCAAATTAAAGAATAAGATTTTTTATTCGCATTGCCAATTTTATTCTTGCACCTCCACCGTCTCATTGCCAATTATAGTTAACGGGGAGGCCACCAGTTTATTCGCATTTGTCTTTGCCACTTAATTCCTCTGAAGACCGCGAGTCGTTTCTCTGCACACTAACAATTTTCAGGTAATAGAATGGTCATCTAAATGAATCTAATTACACATCTCATGTTTGCATGGGAAACCGCCATCTTCGCGCAAGTTATCACTGCAAAGGCCAGAGAAACTGTCAGCATTCTAAGGTCCCACCGCCTCGCGTGCATGAGTATGTGAGATGATGTCGTGAGGGACCAATGTGCAAATTAAATAAAATCTAGGATTCAAAGTATAAATTATACAGAAGTTTTATAACTATAGAGGAATGCTTCTAGAGTGAAAAGAAAATACAAAAGGGTAGGGATATGTTGCAAAATTACCCTCGTTGAGCGACTAGACAACATACGGATCTTTACTTAGACATGTGGCATCGTCTGGTCACTTGATACTGCTTCGCGGATAAGCGGTTGGATTAGATCCCCGCTGGAGATCTGACAATCATGGCTAGGTTCGATCCAAATGGTTGGCTTTCAAACTGGAGCCCCCCCCCCCCCAATCTGCTATCGTCCAATCCTCGTAGCTCCGGCATCTTAAGTGTCGCAAAAGGGAGTTGGAGCCTTCCTGAAGCTGTTGGTGCCCTCAAATGGGTCCGGGTCCCATCAATGAGGGCTTTCGAGCTCAATGAAGCCGGAGGGGTATTTCCTGATGTAGACACCCCTCAAATGGGGTCTTCAACACCTGCAGGTGAATTGGAAAGATAGGCGGAACAAGGGTGAAGCTGTTGGCCTTTATTGGTGGCTAATCGGGGTAAGAGGTCCGGTGAGCGAAGGAGGAGGGACCTCAAATCTTCGTTTTAGGAGGATTTGAAATGGGCTAGATGATCAGACGGGTGGAGAAAGTGACAGCAAAGATAACAAAGGTGAAACGGTGGTCAGAACATGGCTAAGGCACGATGGAACGAAGGCCGGATCTAAAGGTCCAGCAAACTACAATCATGCTATTTCACGAAATAAATTAAAAGAAGAACGCAAACTAAATTCTAATCTACTTAAGAATTAATGCTAAAGATGAAAATGAACAAAAACCTGGGTCTCTACCTGTAGAAAAGGGCTCCAAGGAGGAGCTCCGATGAAGAAGGCTGGTGAGCGCGGATCACTAGGTTTGGGGCCTCTTCCTCCACACCAAAAGGACTGGTGAGATCGTTGTTGTCACCAGAAACCTAGAGCATGAGAAACTTGGGGATTTCGATGATGAAATAGGATCAACGTCAAAATGAAGGACGAATTAGAGTTTTATACGTGGGCTGGTTTGATTAGGGCCATGACTCGATACATCGATCGAGGAAGCATGCTGTTGCGAAAGACCAGAGATCGAGGTGCAAAATCGAAGAAGGAGCTATGCCCAAAAATGCAAGGAGTGATGGGAAAAACTCCATGAAGAAGAGGGGTCAGCGGGTTATGAGAACCCTAGAGTCATGGGGGGCTAGTAGATCGACGGGTCATCCAAGGTCGGCCCCCTATTGGGCCCTGTCATCTGCTAAATGCCAAAACAGAAATTAAATGTAATAATAAATCAAAAAGATATAGAAGATTATTCTAATTTATTTCTAAAAAGTAAAAATTATTTACTATTTTATGTAGTATTTTATGGTGATTTTTATTTTTTTGAATCAATTAATTATGTGTTACTTTTTGTATGCACAATATAGGTATATTTCTCTCTCTCTATATATAGTGTATTTTATTTTTATTTTATAGTTTATACATGTGTTATATATATTTACAACTTACTTAAATGCTTATATATATAAATATATTTATTACATTTTGATGAACTTATTTTTTACTTTAAATATATATATGTATATTTATTATATATGAGTATATAAGTGTAATTCATCTACGTATTTTAGTAGGCTTATTTATTTTTAATTGTTTTATTTTATTATACTTATGTATATGTATTTAAAATAATATTTACAAACTAATAAAAAAATAAAAAGAGTGAAAAAAAATAAATTGATTATTTTATTTAGGTATATTGCACAATGAAGGCTCCAAGCCTAACTTTTGCTCTGTAACTCCAAATTGAATGAAACAACTTTCATTTAATATATAATTTAATTTTATGAACAATGAAAATGAGTTTGATGAATTTTAATATTGTATGGAGAAGGTATAAGTTTGGGAAGTTTTTGTTGCGGTTTTTATTATGAGTGTCTAGGGTATACTGTATTATTTTTAAATGAAATAAAATTTATATTTTTATTTGTATTTTTATTTTAAGTTTCATGTTCAATGTTTATTAATTTGAGGTATGAAAATAGGAAAATAAAAAGGGTCCCAAAACCTATTTATTGAGGAATTGGAAATTAGGGTTTTTAGTGGTTGTTGGTCATTATCTCCCCCTACTTTATTCTTGTCTACCCAATCATCATGATATCTAGGTCTTGGGGCTTTGAGTCATTCACTACTAATGGTATCTCATTTCTTTTTTCTTTTCTTTTCTTTCCTCTTTTTGTTGTCCTTAAATACAATAATTTAATCAATATTTATTGTATAAATAATAAATGTTATTTTGTACTACTTAATGCTATTTATATGCATTTAGGTAGGGTTTAAAGGTCAAAATGAAAGAATAAAAGTGATGAAATGGAGATTCATCACCCCTCCTATACTAGTCTTTGCTAGTTCCTAGAAAACACTTATGTGTATAAGTGTAGAAAAAGAAAATAAAGAAAAGAAAATGAAATAACTTGGAACACTCTTAAACTTATCTTATTAAAATTAAAGTTTGGAGCTCAATGAAGATATTTGGATTCTTGATTTGTGCGGAAGCACATCAAGTTAGGAAGTGTGACACAACAACCCTTTGGTTCCATAATCCTATCATCTAGTTCTCTTCACAGTCTGGTCAGAGCCATCCTCTCATTCGCATGAACTTGCTACATTGAAATGACAAATCCATGTATGTGAATTTTTCAGCTCTTTCCAAACAAACTGATGAACTATAAAAGAGTCCGCTCTCCTGATAACTCATCCTCGTGGAGATAGATATTTCCTTCTAAGGTCACGTAATGTCAGTATTTGCAATCAAAATGGTGGAAAAACTAGAAGAATGGGAAAAATTAGGAATGGACCACTGTAGTCTTCATTTCCTTATGAAACAGGATCGTTGTAATTGATTCTTTACCAAGAAGCATGCTTTTTCTTGAAGCTCATATTTTTGTGAATTTTCTGGTGTATGCTTCTTCTTTGGATTTTCTTTGACTTTGCATTTCTCTGCATTCTTTCTTATGCCCTAATGTATATAGAGTCTTTTCGTCCACCCATATTTTGGCGTATTGAAAAAAATTACATTAGCAGACCATTCCTCATCCGAATTATTGTCTCAATCCCATCTACAATCTTTAGATATCATGGCTACCTGAAGAAGTTGGTTAGAGTACCAGTTTCAAAAATCCCCAAGAATGGTTCCTAAGCCACCCTTGACAAAGTGGTCTAGTATCTTCCCAACTTAGACTCCAAGATCTTTCAACAATCCATCTAGATTGAGCTAATTGTTAAGTGCAGGGTTTCTAATCAAGCCACTGTCTCAAGAGTCTTACAAATGATATGAATGGTTCTAGTTGGACACAATGAATTGACTCATGTTATAGTCTTACAAAAACTAAAGAATTAAGTCAAGGTAACCTAGAGCATCCTAATTCATGTTCTCAATGGGTTCCTCTAAAAGTAAATGTATTAAGGTTTATACCAAGCTCCAATCATCATACTTTAATTCAGAAATGTTCAGTTGTATTAACCATTTTAAAAAATGCAAATGCTATGTACAATGTAGAATAAAATCTTTTTATGAAACCATTTTCTATTTTGAACTTTTATGGAGTTTGAAATAATTTTTGCAATTTTTTTTGCAGATTTTTGAAATGATTTTGCAAAATTTTATGGGTTTTGGATTCTGTATTTTTTTAGGGATTTTGGATAAAGGTCAATGAAAGAAATATGTACATCTATTTATACGGGAGTGTATCTATATTTACAAGAGTTGGGGTTTACTTTACAAAGGGAATCTACAAGTTGAATGTTAGTGATTATTTACAAGATTTATATACAAGTTTTATAAGGATTTTTATTTGAGTTGTTATTCACACAAGGATCTCAAACACTTGAAATCATTTCCCAAATATTTTGAAAACTTATTTTTTCAAATAATTTGATAAACAGTTTTACAAATATCTATAAACTTTAAAATTTACATTTTTAAAGATTTTTCAAATAGTTTGTATAGATTTTTGAAAGATTTTTGCCACCATTTTTCAAACCATTTGCAAATAGAGTTTCAAATTTTTTTAATTACACAAATAAAGAACATTTGGCAAGTGAAATATTTTTACGTAGATTTGAAACACTTTGAAAAAGTTTCCCAAACAGTTTTCAAAAGATTTTTCAAGATATTTTTCAACCATTTTTCAAATCATTTTGTAAAATATTTTATACCCAATTTATTATTTATATTTACAAAGAATTATATCTCCCATTAAGTATCCATATTATTGACAATGCATAAGCATGAGTTATGGCTAAAGTATATACAACATATATACAACTCCCTATACATTGCGTGAGCTATGTCCTTATAATCAAAGAAAAAGAAAGACATAAATCATACTAAATATAGAAAAGCCTATAACTAAAGAATCAAAGAACGAGAAGTTGACCATTCCTCTATAATTAAGATGAAATAATCCTAAGTATAACGTATTGTATACAAGGCAGGGAGGATCAAGGGTGGGAATGAACGAAATCATCGGCTCGACCTATCTCACCTTATACTTAGTATAAAATATCCCTAAGTATATACAAAATATCAAGAGTTGAGGAGACAAGTGAGGGATCGAATAATGAACAACTCTGGATACTCATCCCCCTATACTTAGGATAAAGTACGTCCTAAGTATAACAATGATGAAAGGGATGCACACCTTTTGGTAGATTCAAAAAAGAGAAAAGGAAAATAAGAAAAGAGGAAAATAGGAAAAGAAAATCAATTTTCATGATATTTTTAGCTCAATTATCTGATCCATCTGCATTTGAGAGCTCATCTTGGAAAATCACTTGAATTGAATCGACAACGGACATGAATGTATCGTGATATAGGTACAGCTTCAATAGTTACCGCTGATTGCAAAAGGTTGCACGTCAGATGACCATTTGGATATTGAGAGGCTTCCGTTGTCACACTCAATTTTTACTATGAAAGGCCTGATCCATTTGCTCTTCAGTTTGCTTGGAAAGATTTTCAACTTTGCGTCGAACAGCCACGCCTTCTGTCCAAGCTCGAAAGTCTTTCTTCGGATAGGTTTACCATGTCATTTCTTTACTTTCTCCTTATACATAAGACTGTTGCCATACGCATTGTCTTAAAATTCTAGAAGGCGGTTCAGATCAATTTTGTGATTTTTTCTAACTTTATCGGAATCAAGTTGCACATATTCTATGCTCATAGTGATTTATGAATTAGCTCTACGGGTAGATGACATGTGTGATGCAAGAATCTGTAAACATTTTTTTGTATTTTAATGTTCTTGTACCTACAATTTCAGATTTTAGGGCATTGAGTTTTTAACATGACAAGTTCGTTTAATGTTGCGACTCATGATTCAAGAAAAATATTAGAGTTGTGGAAACTAATAAAAAATATACATCATAAAAATAAAAATACCCAATAAAAGTTTTATTTGAATGTTTTTGTTTGGTGTATGTCGATTGGTTAAAGATTGTCCCAAACTACAAAAAAATTCTTGCTTTTCCCCTGCATGCCTTCGGGTTTGGATCCTCTGGGTAAATTTACTTTTACATATAGTTGGTAAAGTGTTCTAGATGGAATCCAGGTCATCTCCATTCCGCATGGCTAAAATCTAACTATACATCAAGGATAATAAATGCCAACTAATATTGTAGCATTAATTCTCATCAACTAATTCCATGCAAAACAAGCCTAGAGCATTAATCCTTAGAAATTATTTCTTTGCAATACAAAATTATGTGAATGTCATGTAAAATTAGTTCTAAGCAAAATATAATAACTAATTACTATATGCACATATATGACATCCTCCACATAAAATATTTTATTTTTGAATAAGGCAGGTTAATAAAATCAAACATACAACATCGCTATAAGAATTTAAAATAAAATATCAATATATGTACGAATTGAGTCTCACTTAAACAGAAAAAAATGCCTAAATGAATCCAAGATTGATGATGGATATCCCCCAAAAATATTCCCGTACAAATATATGCCATCCTTCCCAATCCACTAAGCTGCTTTCATCAGATTTAAGTTTACATGTACCACCTATAATAATAAATTTATTAACATATAACCACAATATATAAACTAATATAAGGTTGGAGGTAATCATATAAAACTCACCATAAAAATGATAACATCTCCGCCACGTACATGTTTCTGCAAGTGACTTTAAAGTTGAAATATTTTGTTGACATTACCAGGTTGTACATTATCTCCATAAACCTATTGACAAATGTTTAAAAATGAAGGGCTTCAAAAATGGTAAGTATATCATTTATCATTTAATACCTCAAGATTTGAAGAGCATCGATGTGCATACTTTTCAGGGATTGTCTAATTGTTATGTACTTCTTCTGCGACAGTATGATAACGTTCTAAATATTTGACGCAGTTTTTTTAATAGTAGGCCCGATAATTTCTGAGGTCCATAGCATCCCACAGGGATTCGAACCCGGGTCCTTTAAAGTGGAGGCACACTGCTCCAACATTGTAGTGGGGTAAAAATTTTACACCTATGTGTTCTAATATTTTGATAGTATGGTAACACAAGATACCAACTATTTCAAACAATTTGCAGTTGGAATTTATAATGGAGGATATGGCTTCACAAATACTTCATATGCTTTTTCCGACCCATACGTAGTGACTTTCCATTGAATAAAATCTTCTGACTATGAGAATCCATCTATCAATATCGTTAAATGCAAGTCATATTCTTTTTGAAAGGCGGCAAATATTGTTGGTGTATATACTTAACTCATTTACATGATCATTGAGGCAGACATCTTAATATTAGATAATTTTTGGCATGCTTCATATTCAACGAGTAATTCATTATGCCTCTTATCCACAATAACACTTTTAAAATGTCGAAGAAACTGTAATAAATTATAATCCACATGTAGATAATCCTTGAGATCTGAATTAAGACTTTCTGAAAGTTGTGTACTCTGGATATTAAGTGTGAATGCATTTTTAATAAAAGCCTTTGCCCACTTATACTTCAAATCATACATTGATTGTAACCATGTGTTGTCCATCAAAGAATATTGTATGAACATATCTTGCCATTTGTTGTAGAACCCATCCTCCCATTCTACTCATGTATAAATTATTCAAAAAGCTTTAATATTTCATACCATTCACAGCTAATCCTGCTAAATGTTTTGTTGCATTAATCATTATATGCCAAGTGTACATTTTGCATTGGATTAGACATTGCAGCATCTTGATCCGTGAAAATTTGTCTTAGGATGCTTATTATGATGAGACTCAAAAATCTCTCGAACAACCATTTAAAGTATTCTATAGTTTCATCATATAATAAAGCAGCTTGGATTTCGAAAAATTACCGGATTCAGATATCCATATCTGAATATTAATCGAATACGAGTTGAATATGGATATGGCTTGTAAAAATTTTTCGGATACGAATACGAATATGGTAATGACTTGAATATTCGGATCCTGAAACGAATATATGAACATGATATTTAATATTATTTTATATATTAGTTAATATAATATAGGCCACAACACTGTGTTATTATACTAATATTATATATTATTTAATACAATATATTAATGATATTAATAAATTCTATCTATTTGGGGATGGGAACAGACAAAATTTATGAAATCATATCCATCTTTTTGCTTCTGGTCAAGAATGCAAGTCACATCGACACTCCCTTTTGTCATGACACAACTTATTTATATTCCATTACCATTTTTAAAATAATTATTAACTTCGATAAAAATTCAATTTTTATTCGTATATGGTCTTTATTTGATTCTTATTCGGAATCCATGTTTTTGGATCAATATTTGGATTTCACTCTTTATTTGATTCACGTTTGGATAATCTTTTTATTCAATCTTTATTCAAGTTTGATCTTTATTCGATCTGTATTCAGATGCGAAAATATCCGATTTAGATTCCTATCCGTATTTTTAGGGATATGGTTTCTGTAATGCATATCCAAATCATATATGTATCCATATTTGTATTCGAAGAGATGAAATGAATATGATATGGAAATAGGCATATTCGATCCGTGTCCGATCTATTTTCATCCCTACCAAATGATCTATTTTCATTGTTTGTTTCAAATGTCGTATCAAAGCTTAATACATCACCAAAGTGTTCATAATCTAGAAGCAATTGAGAATCTGCCCAAAAATATTTTTAATTTTCTCTTTACAATCAACTTGTATTGCATAACAAAAGGATGAATTATCTGAACATTATTTTTGAAAATATCTCGACATACTCGCAACTGCTTCATACTCCATATCTCTTTAACATCTGGTGCGAAGTAAATTTTTTTGATCTATTTTTGTATAACCAAGATTTTGTTTACCATCAATCATTCTTGCAACAAGATCATATGGCCCATTTAGACTAACATTAGCATCATCAACTAAGTCGGTCTGAATAATCTATGCTTTTGACATTTTTCTTAATGAAGGCAACAAATGAGTGCATTGGGAAATATGCAAAGGAGGATTATGTTCTTCCAGAAAAACATAGACAACAAATTTCTCATTTCCTTTCTTCTTTGATATAAACACATGAGCAAGATAACCCATTCTTGTTTTAGATTGTGGATTACTAATTATCTCATCCCTCTGATATGACCTCCTATAACCTTTCTTTGAGCAAAAAAAATCATCTAACAATAAAATAAATAAACTTTTTGGATTGTAAAATGAAGCAAAAATGTACAGAAAATTCTAATAAAATTTTTTTGGATTTTTGATAATTTTTATTTTTATTATTTTTGAAGGGTTTTTATTTATTTTTTTATATTTTTATAACATAGTGAAAACAACAAATAGAAAACGAAACAAATGTTAAAATATAAAATGAAATAATGAATTTGTAAAATATATACTGAAATAGAGACAATTTTTTAGGAGACAATTTTTTAGGTTTGCACGAGGTGTTTTATAGATGGTGAAAACAACAAATAGAAAATGAAACAAATGTTTTTATGATTTTAAAATATAAAATGAAATAATGAATTTGTAAAATATATACTGAAATAGAGACAATTTTTTAGGTTTTCACGAGGTGTTTTATAGATAGTGAAAACAACAAATAGAAAATGAAACAATTGTTTTCATGATTTTAAAATATAAAATGAAATAATGAAGTTGTAAAATATATACAGAAATAGAGATAATTTTTTAGGTTTTCATGAGGTGTTTTATAGACTTTTTAGTTTTTCTTAATTGTTTTATAAAATAGTAGTCTAAATGAAAATTTTTGATTTTTAGCTCTACCCTCAGTGTACGATCTTGTCCTTATAAATAATGAGTGTGTTTCTCTCCATCAGATACAAGAGTAAATTTTATGTCAGTTTTATTTACAGTCACCTTTATTAGTAGTCCCGCTTTTAAATTAAGGTCATCACTGAGTTTTTAGGTGAGCTCAAAAATTCACGCTTAATGTACAGTCCCAATTCCTTTAATTCCTAAGTTGTAAAAGTGATGAGGGGGGATCGAAAAATCTAATGCAAGCGTAAATCAATGATGCATGCTTAAGAAGAATACTTACAATGATTCCTCACGTTCTTCATGTGCGATGCAATACAAGGAATTGAAATTACACTAAATGATATGCACAAATGAAATTGTTCTAAGTTGATAGTTCTATTAATGGGAAAGAATATATTAAAATTTTTGACTAAGTCAAACAATCTATAGTGCGTCTTGTTAGTGAAGAAGTATGGCCTAATAATTATGAGCACGATCAAGGATAAATAAGAAAGCGTATATATGCCTAATTCCTATGCCACTAAAGTTGGATCCCAACCACACAGAAAGGGTTGAAACAGACCCGACACACCACAGAGAATTTCAATCTAAATTATTACAATGATTCAGTGAGAGGGACCCTGCGAATGATGTGGAAAATTAAATCTAGACTAAACTCTCTCTCAAAACACTCTAAAATTCAGTCTTCTTTCCCAATCCTTTATTTATATCCCAAAAATTCACTACGAGTAGTCTGAAGAGAAAAATTACGATTAGTATCAGAAGTGAGAGAGAAATGCAAAATGAAATGGAGAAAAGAAAAATACAAATAAAGCGAAAATGACAAAAAATTTAATTTCACAAAAATTAATTATAGAAATTAATTCAAAACCCTAAAAATATTCCATTATATGACAACATCGTCATTTGATGAACGAGAAACCTGCCTCTTTAATAATTGGCAATTGTCGAAGTATAGGTGGCAAATTTGATTCAACAAAAACCACAATTTGTGAATGTTGTAGAAAATTTATACTTGACAAGTCTACCAACGTTGAACACAAGGAATGATGATTTTTATTTGTGTAGTTTTAAATTAATTCAAAATAATTAAATAAATGTTTGATTAATTACTGTGTCCAGAATGAAAATGCAATACAATGATGAAGATCTAAAGAAATAAAAATAGAGAATAAAGCATTGGATCTGTGAATTATTAGATTCAATCTTCAATTAAATTTATCAATTAATCTTCAAAAGATAATGACAGATCGAGAGAGATCATTTCGAGTGAGATATTTTCAATTAATCCCAAAATGCAAGATAGAAGATTATTAGATCAATTCATATTCCTAAACAAAATAACTCCTAAAAAATATGACTAATAATTCTCTTTCCTAGGATGAGCCCCCTACATCGATTAAATTCTTCAAATAATATAATCAATAATCCCGAGAGAATTATTCAATTTAAAATCCTCAGTAGAATCCTCGCAAAAGAGATAATTTCCCGAAGAAAATATAGCGCAAAATGTCAACAATTAGCCTACATTTGTCAACATAGATCCTCAATTCATAAATCTCAATAGGTAGCCCTAGTTCTGTCTCTACTATGCCAAACGATATAACATGAAAATAGCTTCAAAATAACATATTATGCGCTAAAATCAGATTTCATAAGCAAAATATATGATAAAATGAATTAGCAGGGACTATGTAAATAAAATAAATCTGGAGGAACTTATCTATAAAATTGAGAATTTAGAGGGGCCTTTCTAGAAAATACCCACGGGTGGGGGGTATACATGCAATTATCTGAAGCAAGGAGAGCCTATATGCAATTTATTCACAATATCAAGTGCATAGCATGTGTCTCTTGAAACGGGGGTGTCAAATGCAAATTTTGGAACCCACAGGGATCTGTGCAGTTTACCCTGCATGCACATGTAAAACACGTACACACGAGGTTCGATAGGCAGACCGCGGGCTTGGGTAGGATGGCAAGCTCGGGCAGCTTCAGAGGGCCTAGGTTGGAGGTTCAGGCTGTGAAGCAGAGGTTCAGAGGTCAAGGCTACACGTGGCACATGCAGGTGGTGAAGGTGCTCCAAGCCTCGAGGTCTGGATCTGAGGCTAGGAAGGGAGGATGTGGTTGCATTGTGGCCATTGAATCCCCTGATCCAACGACGGGGAGTGAGCGACGGTGAGTTTTGAAGATGGCAACGTAGTAGTAGGAGAGCCATTGGATCAAGGGCTATTGCCCAATCTGACGACGGCTCGACGAGACAGAGAGGAGTGGTGATGCGATGGGAAGGAAGCCCTCGCAAGTGGGTGTGGGGAGTCACAGTCCGGCTGGGCTCAGCCATAGGGGACACATGCTTGAGGCGGAGCTACGCGTGTGCGGATGACGAGGGCAGAGGATGGTGCACGTGGAGCGAGGGCCAATAGTAGTTGCAGACCGTTGCACAGTGGCAGGTGTGGCAACATGCTGTTGCACTGGCGAGGCGGACGTCGACGAAGGTGCTCAGCACTGGTTGGGTGACCGATCGCGGAGCAGCGGAGTCACAAAGGTGGAGGGAGACAGAGTTGATGGAGGTCGACAGCTAAGGCGAGTGGCGTGAGGTGGCATGTCCGTGCGCGGAGGTAGAGGCAATCGTGTAGATGGCGAGGGCAGAGGAGGGTCATTATGGAGTTGGAGATGTCGGAGGTCATCTTTCTAGTTGTCGCTCGAGCTCCTCCATGCCCCTATGAATCAGCCTTTCTTCCATTCCACCATGTACTCCAGATCCACCTCGTATACGAATCCTGAAGCCGAAACTTTGACCGACTTCATGACCTCTCCTGACTTCGCTAATTCTTCATACTTCTCACCTCCTACATGTTCTTACCCACCCAATACCCTCCCATACCAGTCTAGCACACCCTCTACCCAAATGTTTGCTAACCAATATGACATATACCTTAAGCAACCTACTATTGAGAATGATGATCGATCGACCTGCATGGGTCAAGATTACACCTATACACCATTGATTCGGAGACTTCCTACTGATGACCAAATAGATAGGCCTACACCTTACATTCACCCTAACTGGATCGAATCTCATAGGCCCTCTTGCTCTACATTCAATGGTCCCTCATACACAAAGAATGGGATTCAGGATCCAGCTCTACCTTCCCACTATCAGTGGATACCTGGTTTTGAGGCTCAGACTATCATAGCAAGGAACACATACTCAACTCAGATATATATATATGTCTATGTCTAGGCATGTTGAGTATGGAACCTCTATCTCTCAATAAAATAATTCCAACCAGTACACTGATCTTCCAAAGCAATCACTGGAGGATGAATATTTGCAAATCAAAAGAAATGCAGAAGAATTGAGGAATGAATTCATAAAAGCGTCAGAGGCGGAAAATATAGAATGCGCTAAATTTGGTATCGAGGTTTATTCAAGTGGAGATGATCTCGAGGACAAAAATGATACCAAGACACTAACATCTCCTATATAGCTGGAGTCACCACTACCACTAATCTCTGACCCCCCTACTGACCCTATCAAAAAATACCAAAAAATTGAAAAAATAGAAAATTTAAAAAAAGTGGACAATTTTGAAATGGAAGCATTTTACAAGAGTCTGGTCTTAGAGCTTTCATTAATCAAGGCCATAGAATATGTGCCCGATCTTAAGCGATTTGTGAAGAGTCGACTAAACCATAAAAAGACGGCAAGAAAAGATCAAGGACTGAATATCATGTCGCATATATGTCCAGATCTTTGGTGATGAATCATAAAATCAAAAGCAGCAAAGTGAAGCAGTTGACTCGGATTATATGTGAAATTGAGGATTCTACATTCACTCATGTTCGGTTAGACGATGACTCCACATTAAACATCCTCCCCAAGTCTACCTTTGACAAACTCAAACTCAGACAACTAAAAAAGAGTAGGGTGATCGTTCAATTGCCTAATCGATCCACCAAAAGGCCACTAGGGATTGTTTCGCTTGTCGTAAATTTCCGAGGTGACAAACACAAAGTGGACTTTATTGTCCTTGATATTGAGCAGCCCAGGAAGTTTTCTGAGTCACCTATCATTTTAGGAGAGCCATTCTTAGCCTATGCTAAGGCAATTATCGATTGTGAAGCTCAAGAAATCTAGTTTCCAAACTCTGACCATAATGCACAAAACCCCAATGACACGACATGCCCTGAGGGAACCCGACTTGAAACTAACACTCATGATCATGAGACAAACACTTCACATAATCAAACTTCTCCTTTTGAAACACATACACAAATCCTAGGAGAAACACTTGAGAAATCGATTGTTGAGTTGTATTTGGATTCTCACCACCCAACACTGCTCCTAGGAGGGATCAAGATTTTGGAGCTTATGATGAGTTGGACCAAATTTTTGTAGAATGTCATGATTATTTAAGTTGTCCAATTTTCGAGTCGGTGGTAATTCATGGATACTTGAACCATACAAGGAACCGAATAAGAAAACATCTGCTGTCACCAAAATTCACGATCATCAGGAATTGACATAAACATCCCCTGCCATAATTCACAAAACCACTAAGAACAATCGCTGTCGCCCAAAACAGTGTATGACCCTACAAGAATTGGTCAATTTTTATGGAGGATTCAACCAATGAGGAACTCATAAAACGCCACACCGGGTACTCAAGAAAGGGAGATGAAGACTGTCCAACTTCCTCTCAATACTTCTCAAGGAAACAAACTAACCAAGAAAGTAACCTTTAACTTTAGATAGAAAGTGATTTCTGAAGAGTCCTTATCCGGTCCTAAAGTGGTTCATCAAGTAAGTGCAATAAGTACAGCTATAATCAAAGAGTACTTACCTCTAGTTGACAATAGTTGGAGGTCCTCTACTTATGACGACTATTCTTCTGACGATGACTCTGATGATGGTTGGTCAACTTCATCTGCCCCCCCTTCACCTCCCTCCACATCTCCATACTATATCCCGCCACACTCCTGCAAGAAAGTCCATCGCAAACCTCTTTGACCTTGTAAATATGCAATCTACCTGGTTCCCCACTTGTAATTATCTGATCATACTTAGGCTGCCCTGAGACTAAGTAATGGGAACTGGTACCATTGTGTATACATCACTTCTATTATTTGCCCTTCACCCTCGACTGCCTCATTTTATATTTTTCTGCTATGCTTAGTCCCTCAAGAGTCGAAGTATAGGGGCATGTCAACTTTTGTTCCTTTTTACTCACATATATAGTACGAGCTATGTTTGCATTTCACTTTGTGCCATAGCACAAGCTAAGTATAGGGGTTTTATTTTATATATTCTACTTACTTTATCCATATCTCATACTTTAATTATTTTTATCTGACATCAGCGATGGATACAAGTAGTGTATATTATACTAAATACATTTTTCAAATAATATCTATTTTCTAAAAAATCAACACAAACAAAACAAAAATCTTTTTACATAAAAAATCATCACTCATGGTATTGCATTTCATTAAGCATCTCATGCATCCATACATTCCTTGGTTGGTGCATTCCTGACACATTCACTATCACTCAAGGCTTGAGGATTTTGAGGACACTTGATTTCTGAGATCTTGAGAGTCTGAGTTAGCCAACCTTAGCCATTAGGGTTTTTGAAACTTAATAATACACAACTCCCTAATTTCAAATATTTGAGCGTTATATTGCACTCTTCATCTTTACCCTCTGAAGAATATGATCAGTACATCACTTTCACAACTGCATGATAGATGAGATGAGTTGTGTTATCACTTGAGTAACTAGGACTGGAGATTTGAGTTTAGATCTGATTTAATGATGCTCGAGGATGGGATAAAGTTAATGAAGGCTTCAAGAAACCTGAGTGTCGGCAAAATCCTAGTCAATATGTGAACAAGTTTGCATGCTATCGTTTGATACTGACTTATGTGCTAGGGTGTAATGAAACATAATTAAATTGTTGATCAGTGTGTGCCAACTATTGGTAAAAGCAGTGGAGCTAGACAAAAAAAAGGAAAGAAAAGAAAGAAATATATTAAGTAAAATCTTTATCCTTACAAGTCAATTTTCAAATGAGCTTCCACTAGTGGCGAGCGCTCCCAAACATTTTGAAAGAGACCAATTGGACCAAACACTTCTAGGACCAGGGAGTCGAGCTAGCACCATAAAAGGGCTCTGCATCGTATAGGGATACACGTCTGGGTGTTGAAGGTAACTCATATACTCAAAAAAGACATAACCTGGTGTACTCCCAGAAAAACAAGTGCAGACGACTCCAAATTCCCTTAACGGACACATTGATCAATAAAATAAAAGTACACTAGTGTTAAGTAATAAGACACTCGAAAAGCACCTTATTACAATGTGAGAAAGAGAAAAATAGACACAATCCTATGCCCTCCATCATCTAGTCGTCCATCTACTTTTTAAGCCTAACAAACTAAAGAGACGGTTGACTGAAGCAAGAATAGACTTATTCCCTAGTGTTGAGGATTAGGTCTGGAGGAGAGTCTCTTGGACATGAACTTCGGGTGATGTCTCGACTCGACTTTCATGAATGCAGTACACTAAAAGTCATATCCTTATATTATATATACAAAAAGAGAGTCGGATAAACAGAGAAGTTGGATTCCATTTCGTTAAAGCATGGTTGAGCCCAGAATTTTAGGAACACTCAAATTAAGGGTCTTCAATGAATTGAGCCTTGAATTTCACATGCACAGTCGGGGATGTATCCAACTAAATCATTCAGTCATTGATGCTCAGGGACGAGCATGGTTTAAGTATAGGGGTATGATGAATCTCGTATTCATCGTGCTAAAATTGGTCAATTAGGCTTTGTTCTCCAAAATTCATATGAATTTAATAATTAATGGAACATCATTAGCATTCATACATGTGTAAATAATCTTCACATTTCATCATGCACAATTGCATAATGTGTAAATTGGCCTAAAATGTAATTAACTCCCCATATTTTTAATTAATTCATCGTAAATACGATTGATCGCAAACCACCTCCATTGTGTAGACATTACTATCAAGAATAAATAAAAATACAAAATTAATATTAACTCAAATAAGTGTCAAATAATCCCAAAGTCAAATTTCACATTAGAAGGAATACAATATGCATATCTTCCTCATATAGTGTCCATTCTGATCTACTCATTTTTTAAATATTCCATTTTCAAATACCTTCCAAATAAGACAAATTTCATAAAATTCGTAGCTCATATGTAAAAGTTGGGTTTTGAGCCTCTTTTGCGCATTTTAATTTTTTGTTATTTTGACCTGAGTTTTTATGTATATAATTATACCTTTAATTGTATTTCTTCTTTGTTTATTTTCTTTGATGGAAGTTTTATCAAATGGCATAAAAATCCAAATCTAGATCAAGACTATAATCAAAGAAACTGACTTAGTCTGAGTGTCCGTTGTGAGTCTGCACGAAAGAGTCGTATTTCACACTCTTATTTTATTTTCCTATTTTCTTAATTATTAAAAATCTAAAACTAGATAAGTGTGTAATTAAGTATCTTGTATTTTATTACATTTTTTCTAGATTCTTTATCGTCTTTTAAAATCACCAAAACTCCAAAAAATCGATCTTTAATACACATGGAGAACCACCAAAATTTCCACTTCGCACAGATGACCTCTTTTGCTTTTGGGTCCTTCATGAAAGTTGTAGATCTATCGAGACGAACAATTTTCATGAAGTAAAATTTTCAATCCGAGGTCGTTCTCGATTTCTTTTATATTTTTCTTTCCTTTTAATATTAATTTTTTTTGGGATGACACATGGCAGCCCTTGGGTGTGCCACGTGTCACCCCTTTCTCTCACTTCATCTCTCTACATAGGTCACGTGCCCAACATGTGACCCAGGCCTTCTCCCCAGACACTTCCTCGCCGTTACGCCTCCACCCATCGTCCTCATAACAGTTGTCCCTTGTATGTAATGTCGCCGCTCTCGACAGCTGTTACAGGAGCGACCGCGTAACCTCTCCCCCTACCTCCTCCTATTTAGCCGCACCTCCAATGCTCCGTGATAGGGCTGGTGACTACATCCCTTCATGTCACCTTTGAGCCTTCAGCGTGATCCAAGGTCGCTTCCCTGACCTTGCAGTACTGCTCCACCAGTGTCCAAGCTCGTTCCTTATCCGAGGAGCTCGAGCGACAACTAGGAAGACGACCTCCGTTATCTCCAACTCCCAGGCGACCCTCCTCCGCCCTCGCCATTCGCACGATCGCGTCTACCTTCGCGTACAGACACACCACCTCGCGCCACTCACCTTAGTCATCGACTTCCATCAACTCTGTCGCCCGCTACCTTTGCAACTCTGACCCTCCGTGCTCGGTCTCCCCTACCACCCCCGAGCACTTCGTCGACGGCCGCCTTTCCATTACAACATCAAGCTGCCACACCTGCCATCGCGCGACGGTCTGCGGCTGCTACTGGCCCTCGCTCCATGCGTACACTCCTCCTCCCTCGCCATTCGCACGTGCATAGCTCCTCCTCAGGCGTGTGTCGCCTGAGGCTAGGCCCAGCTAGACTGTGACTCCCCACCATCACTCGCGAGGGCTAACTGCCCATCGCACCACCATTAATCTATGCCTTGTCTAGCCATCTTCGAATCAGGCAATAGCCCTTGATCCAACTGCTCTCCTGCTGCTACGTCGCAATTTTCAAAACCAGCCTTCGGCCACTATCTGTCGTTGGATCAGGGACTCCAACGGCAGCAACACAGACACGTCCCCCCTTCCAAGCCTCAGCTCTAGACCTAGAGGCTTGGTGCACCTTCATCGCCTACATGCGCCACATGTAGCCTCGGCCTCTAGACCTCAGCTACACCGCCCGAACCTCCCCTAGGCCCTCCGAAGCTTCCCGAGCCTGTGGTCTACCACCCGAACCTCGGACGCACGTGTTTTGCATGTACGTGTAGGTAAACTGCACAGATGCCCCCGCAGGTTCCAGAATTTGCATAAGAAACCCCCGATTCAAGAGATACGTGCCATACACGTGATACTGTGAACAAATTACATACTGGCCCTCGCTCTTTAGATAATTGCATATATACCCCCATACGTGGGTGTTTTCCAAAAGGCCCACCGACTTCTTGATTTTATAGATAAGTCCCTTTAGGGACCTCTTTGAAAAAAAATCTTTATTTTATTTACATTTAGTCCCTTGCAAATTCATTTTATCATATATTTTGCATACGGACTCTAATTTTAGCGCGCAATATGTCGTTTTGAAGCTATTTTCATGCTCTACCATTTGGCATAGTTTGCAGATAGATCTGAGTCTACTTATTGATATTTATTAATTGAGGATCTATGTTGACAAATGCAGGCTAATTGTTGACATTTTGCGATATATTTTCTTTGAGAAATTATCTCTTTTGCAGGAATTCGATTGAGGATTTTTAATTGAATAATTCTTTCGGGATTATTTATTATATAATTTGAAGAATTTAATCGATGTAGGGAGCTCATTCAAGGAAAGCAAATTGTTAGTCATATTTTTAAAGGAATATGAATTGATCTAATAATCTTCTTGCTTGCATTTTGGGATTGATTGAAAATATCTCACTTGAAATGATCTCTTTCGATTTGTGATTATCTTTCGAAGATTAATTGATAAATTGACTGAGGATTAAATCTTATAATTCGCAGATCTAGTGTTTTATTCTCTCTTTTTATTTCTTTGCATCTTCATCATAGTATTGCATTCTAATTCCAGACACAGTAATTAATCAAACATTTAATTAATTATTTTGAATTAATTTAAGACTACACAACAAAAAATCATTATTCCCTATGTTCGACCTTGATAGACTTGCCAAGTTAAATTTTCTATAATATTTGAATATTGTGATTTTTTCTGAACCAAATTTGCCTCCTATACTACAACAATTATCGATTATTAAAGAGGCAGATTTCTCGTTCATCAATATTCAACATGCCTTGGTATTCATGGGAGGACTAACATCATACTAAAGGTATATATGCGGTGAGTAAAGAGCAAGATTTATCCCACTAAGATCTGACGTGCTCCAGCCTATTGCTCTGCAGTTGTATTTAAGAATCTATAGCAAGAGAGGCTCTTGTTCTTCGATTATGCTTGAATTAAATATGATCGAGACTTCCTGGGTTGGCTCGCAAGAAACACATGTATGAGTGTAGGAGGTAATGGCTTGAGCTTAGGATTATCTCTGTCATCAAGTAGGCCAGGATAAACCATTGTCAAATTTATAATCGTGTTGCATGTGGCCAGATCTATCACTGCACAAGCTTCTACCAAATAATCTATCTCTGGAGTCAAATCACTAAATATATCCAAATAATCAGTAAAAGCTACATCTGACTCATCATCCTCTCCCTCAGATTGTCTTGAGAGAAAGGGGACCGATTGCTCTGGATGGGCCTCTATGTCATCAAGGGTGTAGGGGGATGCATTTCTCATTTATTCTATGCTTAAGTGTTGGCTCTATACGATCTCATAAATTACGTCTCATAAATTACGTCACTTACGCTGGACTCTCTGGGTGAGACAGACTCATCTGCATATGTGGGGTTCTGTAACCAAGACCCTACTATATCTACATGGCCTCATTCTGCATATGAATAAGACTAAGGCACTTTACTGGATTCGAGTATGGTCGCTGCCATATGGTCTAATTCCTCTCGAGTTCCACACCTCTACCTGTGGTTTGGAACTTGAATCTCCCTAGATTGTAATCAAACTTGGCATAAATTGTTCTCAAGAAACGATGACCTTGTATAATCTGAGAATCTCTCCAATTCTTAAGAGTCTCCATGTCTAGGACTGTGAAGTCCACAAGATAGTCCTTCCCCTCTAAAGAAATGGCAATGTTCTTAATTTACCTTCTTTTTGTGGACTTACCTGTGAATAACAAAAGAGCTTGAGATTCTCTTAGGGACCGAGGTTAAACCTCTCAATATGGAAGAGGGTAATACGTTGATTGAAGAACCTTTATCAAGAAGAGTATAAGAAAAAGATATGTTGTCCACATGGCTCACGATTTAGTGAGCATCCATATATCCATTCTTCATTGGCATAGTATTTTGGATAGCACATATTGTGGGCACTAACACTACGGATTTCTCGACATGGATTCGGCTTCCTGCTTGACATAGTAGGTGTGCATCCCACCTTAAGGTACTTATGAAAAGATGTGACATGACCACATATCTATCAAAGAGTATAATCACCTTGATATTCTCTCTGCAAATTTTGGCCATCTCTTTATCAATTTTTTGGTAGTTCGAGTTTCTCTTTCCCACTTTGAGTGCTTTGGGAGAAGGTATTATTTTCTCTGACTCATTTTTAGACAAAATAATATGATCATCGACATTCAACTGAAAATCTGAGTTCTCTACATGACCCAGATTATGACTTTATACACTTGAATGAAAAGTTCTAAAAGAGAAAAGTAGGGAATCTATTGGTGTGACCTCTGAAGGTGTGTGATCCTCCTTCTCGCTCATGTCATCCTCGTTGATGCTTCTCTCCATCATTCGTGTCATTCATGTCGTCCTCATCCTGATGCATTGTCCTCCTATCTACGGGTGGTGCAGCTCGAGCCTTCACCTGAAAACAAGTAGCAGTGAATCGTACCTTTTTTTGTAAAATATGATGATGTTAAAAAAACATGATTAACAATAATTGGAAATCATTGGTTATTTTTACAGGGAAAAAGTGGGTGTTTATGGGGAACTTGACCACCCGATATATTAGACCTGAGAAGCACCGTCTCGTTATCCTTCCACCGTCAGGAGGGGGAAGTAGTCGCTGCTCTGTGAAACCAGCCTCACGCATTGCCCTCCTCTCTATGGGTGGTGCAGCTCGAGCCTTCACCCGAACCACAGAACCCAACTCCTGACTTGGATCGGGCAAGACAGATAAAGCCTCTCCAAGCCCAGCGGAAGGGATCAACACCCCATATCCTAAGCCCACCTTGATGCCCCCACTTGGGTTACAAGCTTGAGTTGCCAAGCTCGGCGATTGGAGCTTCCAACGCAGACCACTTAAAGCAAGTTGCTAATTTGAAATCTAGGCGGGGTGGGACTATGGTTCGCTGTACCTTCTTTGGCCTCCCATTTAGGAAAAAAGTCTCTGCAATCCAAAGCTGAGTCGTTACTCACTCAGAAATTGACCAATCTCGTTTCATGTGCGTCGACTTAGGATACGTTATGCCGATGTTCGATTCCTTATGCCGAGATAAGATAATCCATCTCCATGTTTTCTATCATTTGAATGTCCAAATGGATGTCAATGATTCCCAATCCCGATGTCCAATTCCATCGGATTACTAAGCTATGTCAACGTTTCTTTATTTAGCATCATGATATAGCTCCCAAATCTTATGGGGTCAATTAATCTCGTTTAGGTATATGACTCCCTCTCTCTTTCCCTCCTTACACTAATTGGGCCAACAATACTTTTATTAAACGCCATCTAAAGCAGTTTCGAGTTTAACGTAGTTGTGTCGGGATCGAACGCCATCTAAAGCAGTTTCGAGTTTAACGTAGTTGTGTCGGGATCGATCATTCCAACTGCATCGACGAATTCGTAAGAATCCGAAGGTACTAAAACAAACGCGAGAAATGTGTTGTAATTGTTTCAAAAAGCTCGAACCACCTGAATTATAAGCCGGGAATTAATCTCTTAATTACAAGTCGGGAGGTAATCTAATCCGGATCTATATTTAAAAACGGGTTATTTCGTTGATCAGTAATTCTAAGTTCAAATTAAAGAATAAGATTTTTTATTCGCATTGCCAATTTTATTCTTGCACCTCCACCGTCTCATTGCCAATTATAGTTAACGGGGAGGCCACCAGTTTATTCGCATTTGTCTTTGCCACATAATTCCTCTGAAGACCGCGAGTCGTTTCTCTGCACACTAACAATTTTCAGGTAATAGAGTGGTCATCTAAATGAATCTAATTACACATCTCATGTTTGCATGGGAAACCGCCATCTTCGCGCAAGTTATCACTGCAGAGGCCAGAGAAACTGTCAGCATTCTAAGGTCCCACCGCCTCGCGTGCATGAGTATGTGAGATGATGTCGTGAGGGACCAATGTGCAAATTAAATAAAATCTAGGATTCAAAGTATAAATTATACAGAAGTTTTATAACTATAGAGGAATGCTTCTAGAGTGAAAAGAAGATACAAAAGGGTAGGGATATGTTGCAAAATTACCCTCGTTGAGCGACTAGACAACATATGGATCTTTACTTAGACATGTGGCATCGTCTGGTCACTTGATACTGCTTCGCGGATAAGCGGTTGGATTAGATCCCCGCTGGAGATCTGACAATCATGGCTAGGTTCGATCCAAATGGTTGGCTTTCAAACTGGAGCCCCCCCCCCAATCTGCTATCGTCCAATCCTCGTAGCTCCGGCATCTTAAGTGTCGCAAAAGGGAGTTGGAGCCTTCCTGAAGCTGTTGGTGCCCTCAAATGGGTCCGGGTCCCATCAATGAGGGCTTTGGAGCTCAATGAAGCCGGAGGGGTATTTCCTGATGTAGACACCCCTCAGATGGGGTCTTCAACACCTGCAGGTGAATTGGAAAGATAGGCGGAACAAGGGTGAAGTTGTTGGCCTTTATTGGTGGCTAATCGGGGTAAGAGGTCCGGTGAGCGAAGGAGGAGGGACCTCAAGTCTTCGTTTTAGGAGGATTTGAAATGGGCTAGATGATCAGACGGGTGGAGAAAGTGACAGGGAAGATAACAAAGGTGAAATGGTGGTCAGAACATGGCTAAGGCACGATGGAACGAAGGCCGGATCTAAAGGTCCAGCAAACTACAATCATGCTATTTCACGAAATAAATTAAAAGAAGAACGCAAACTAAATTCTAATCTACTTAAGAATTAATGCTAAAGATGAAAATGAACAAAAACCTGGGTCTCTACCTGCAGGAAAGGGCTCCAAGGAGGAGCTCCGATGAAGAAGGCTGGTGAGCGCGGATCACTAGGTTTAGGGCCTCTTCCTCCACACCAAAAGGACTGGTGAGATCGTTGTTGTCACCAGAAACCTAGAGCATGAGAAACTTGGGGATTTCGATGATGAAATAGGATCAACGTCAAAATGAAGGACGAATTAGAGTTTTATACGTGGGCTGGTTTGATTAGGGCCATGACTCGATACATCGATCGAGGAAGCATGCTGTTGCGAAAGACCAGAGATCGAGGTGCAAAATCGAAGAAGGAGCTATGCCCAAAAATGCAAGGAGTGATGGGAAAAACTCAATGAAGAAGAGGGGTCAGCGGGTTATGAGAACCCTAGAGTCATGGGGGGCTAGTAGATCGACGGGTCATCCAAGGTCGGCCCCCTATTGGGCCCTGTCATCCGCTAAATGCCAAAACAGAAATTAAATGTAATAATAAATCAAAAAGATATAGAAGATTATTCTAATTTATTTCTAAAAAGTAAAATTTATTTACTATTTTATGTAGTATTTTATGGTGATTTTTATTTTTTTGAATCAATTTATTATGTGTTACTTTTTGTATGCACAATATAGGTATATTTCTCTCTATATATAGTGTATTTTATTTTTATTTTATAGTTTATACATGTGTTATATATATTTACAACTTACTTAAATGCCTATATATATATATAAATATATTTATTACATTTTGATGAACTTATTTTTTACTTTAAGTATATATATGTATATTTATTATATAGGAGTATATAAGTGTAATTCATCTACGTATTTTAGTAGACTTATTTATTTTTAATTGTTTTATTTTATTATACTATGTTAGGTATATTGCACAATGAAGGCTCCAAGCCTAACTTTTGCTCTGTAACTCCAAATTGAATGAAACAACTTTCATTTAATATATAATTTAATTTTATGAACAATGAAAATGAGTTTGATGAATTTTGATATTGTATGGAGAAGGTACAAGTTTGGGAAGTTTTTGTTGCGGTTTTTATTATGAGTGTCTAGGGTATACTGTATTATTTTTAAATGAAATAAAATTTATATTTTTCTTTGTATTTTTATTTTAAGTTTCATGTTCAATGTTTATTAATTTGAGGTATGAAAATAGGAAAATAAAAAGGGTCCCAAAACCTATTTATTGAGGAATTGGAAATTAGGGTTTTTAGTGGTTGTTGGTCATTATCTCCCCCAACTTTATTCTTGTCTACCCAATCATCATGATATCTAGGTCTTGGGGTTTTGAGTCATTGACTACTAATGGTATCTCATTTCTTTTTTCTTTTCTTTTCTTTCCTCTTTTTGTTGTCTTTAAATACAATAATTTAATCAATATTTATTGATAAATAATAAATGTTATTTTGTACTACTTAATGCTATTTATATGCATTTAGATAGGGTTTAAAGGTCAAAATGAAAGAATAAAAGTGATGAAATGGAGATTCATCACCCCTCCTATACTAGTCTTTGCTAGTTCCTAGAAAACACTTATGTGTATAAGTGTAGAAAAAGAAAATAAAGAAAAGAAAAAGAAATAACTTGGAACACTCTTAAACTTATCTTATTAAAATTAAAGTTTGGAGCTCAATGAGGATATTTGGATTCTTGATTTGTGCGGAAGCACATCAAGTTAGGAAGTGTGACACAACAACCCTTTGGTTCCATAATCCTATCATCTAGTTCTCTTCACAGTCTGGTCAGAGCCATCCTCTCATTCGCACGAACTTGCTACATTGAAATGACAAATCCATGTATGTGAATTTTTCAGCTCTTTCCAGACAAACTGATGAACTATAAAAGAGTCCGCTCTCCTGATAACTCATCCTCGTGGAGATAGATATTTCCTTCTAAGGTCACGTAATGTCAGTATTTGCAATCAAAATGGTGGAAAAACTAGAAGAATGGGAAAAAAATTAGGAATGGACCACCGTAGTCTTCATTTCCTTATGAAACAGGATCGTTGTAATTGATTCTTTACCAAGAAGCATGCTTTTTCTTGAAGCTCATATTTTTGTGAATTTTCTGGTGTATGCTTCTTCTTTGGATTTTCTTTGACTTTGCATTTCTCAGCATTCTTTCTTATTCCCTAATGTATATAGAGTCTTTTAGTCCACCCATATTTTGGCGTATTGAAAAAAATTACATTAGCAGACCATTCCTCATCCGAATTATTGTCTCAATCCCATCTACAATCTTTAGATATCATGGCTACCTGAAGAAGTTGGTTAGAGTACCAGTTTCAAAAATCCCCAAGAATGATTCCTTAGCCACCCTTGACAAAGTGGTCTAGTATCTTCCCAACTTAGACTCCAAGATCTTTCAACAATCCATCTAGATTGAGCTAATTGTTAAGTGCAGGGTTTGTAATCAAGCCACTGTCTCAAGAGTCTTACAAATGATATGAATGGTTCTAGTTGGACACAATGAATTGACTCATGTTATAGTCTTACAAAAACTAAAGAATTAAGTCAAGGTAACCTAGAGCATCCTAATTCATGTTCTCAATGGGTTCCTCTAAAAGTAAATGTATTAAGGTTTATACCAAGCTCCAATCATCATACTTTAATTCAGAAATGTTCAGTTGTATTAACCATTTTAAAAAATGCAAATGCTATGTACAATGTAGAATAAAATCTTTTTATGAAACCATTTTCTATTTTGAACTTTTATGGAGTTTGAAATAATTTTTGTAATTTTTTTTGCAGATTTTTGAAAAGATTTTGCAAAATTTTATGGGTTTTGGATTCTGTAATTTTTCAGGGATTTTGGATAAAGGTCAATGAAAGAAATATGTACATCTATTTATACGGGAGTGTATCTATATTTACAAGAGTTGGGGTTTACTTTACAAAGGGAATGTACAAGTTGAATGTTAGTGATTATTTACAAGATTTATATACAAGTTTTATAAGGATTTTTATTTGAGTTGTTATTCACACAAGGATCTCAAACACTTGAAATCATTTCCTAAATATTTTGAAAACTTATTTTTTCAAATAATTTGATAAACAGTTTTACAAATATCTATAAACTTTAAAATTTACATTTTTAAAGATTTTTCAAATAGTTTGTATAGATTTTTGAAAGATTTTTGCCACCATTTTTCAAACCATTTGCAAATAGAGTTTCAAGTTTTTTAATTGCACAAATAAAGAACATTTGGCAAGTGAAATATTTTTACGTAGATTTGAAACACTTTGAAAAAGTTTCCCAAACAGTTTTGAAAAGATTTTTCAAGATATTTTTCAACCATTTTTCAAATCATTTTGTAAAATATTTTATACCCAATTTATTATTTATATTTACAAAGAATTATATCTCCCATTAAGTATCCATATTATTGACAATGCATAAGCATGAGTTATGGCTAAAGTATATACAACGTATATACAACTCCCAATACATTGCGTGAGCTATGTCCTTATAATCAGAGAAAAAGAAAGACATAAATCATACTAAATATAGAAAAGCCTATAACTAAAGAATCAAAGAATGAGAAGTTGACCATTTCTCTATAATTAAGATGAAATAATCTTAAATATAACGTATTGTGTACAAGGCAGGGAGGATCAAGGGTGGGAATGAACGAAATCATCGGCTCGACCTATCTCACCTTATACTTAGTATAAAATATCCCTAAGTATATACAAAATATCAAGAGTTGAGGAGACAAGTGAGGGATCGAATAATGAACAACTCTGGATACTCATCCCCCTATACTTAGGATAAAGTACGTCCTAAGTATAACAATGATGAAAGGGATGCACACCTTTTGGTAGATTCAAAAAAGAGAAAAGGAAAATAAGAAAAGAGGAAAATAGGAAAATAAGAAAAGAAAATCAATTTTCATGTATTTTTAGCTCAATTATCTGATCCATCTGCATTTGAGAGCTCATCTTGTAAAATCACATGAATTGAATCGACAACGGACATGGATGTATCGTGATATAGGTACAGCTTCAATAGTTACCGCTGACTGCAAAAGGTTGCACGCCAGATGACCATTTGGATATTGAGAGGCTTCCGTTGTCACACTCAATTTTTACTATGAAAGGCCTGATCCATTTGCTCTTCAGTTTGCTTGGAAAGATTTTCAACTTTGCGTCGAACAGCCACGCCTTCTGTCCAGGCTCGAAAGTCTTTCTTCGGATAGCTTTACCATGTCATTTCTTTACTTTCTCCTTATACATAAGACTGTTGCCATACGCATTGTCTTAAAATTCTAGAAGGCGATTCAGATCAATTTTGTGATTTTTTCTAACTTTATCGGAATCAAGTTGCACATATTCTATGCTCATAGTGATTTATGAATTAGCTCCACGGGTAGATGACATGTGTGATGCAAGAATCTGTAAACATTTTTTTGTATTTTAATGTTCTTGTACCTACAATTTCAGATTTTAGGGCATTGAGTTTTTAACATGACAAGTTCGTTTAATGTTGCGACTCATGATTCAAGAAAAAATATTAGAGTTGTGGAAACTAATAAAAAATATACATCATAAAAATAAAAATACCCAATAAAAGTTTTATTTGAATGTTTTTGTTTGGTGTATGTCGATTGGTTAAAGATTGTCCCAAACTACAAAAAAATTCTTGCTTTTCCCCTGCATGCCTTCGGGTTTGGATCCTCTGGGTAAATTTACTTTTACATATAGTTGGTAAAGTGTTCTAGATGGAATCCAGGTCATCTCCATTCCGCATGGCTAAAATCTAACTATACATCAAGGATAATAAATGCCAACTAATATTGTAGCATTAATTCTCATCAACTAATTCCATGCAAAACAAGCCTAGAGCATTAATCCTTAGAAATTATTTCTTTGCAATACAAAATTATGTGAATGTCATGTAAAATTAGTTCTAAGCAAAATATAATAACTAATTACTATATGCACATATATGACATCCTCCACATAAAATATTTTATTTTTGAATAAGGCAGGTTAATAAAATCAAACATACAACATCACTATAAGAATTTAAAATAAAATATCAATATATGTACGAATTGAGTCTCACTTAAACAGAAAAAAAATGCCTAAATGAATCCAGATTGATGATGGATATCCCCTAAAAATATTCCCGTACAAATATATGCCATCCTTCCCAATCCACTAAGCCGCTTTCATCAGATCTAAGTTTACATGTACCACCTATAATAATAAATTTATTAACATATAACCACAATATATAAACTAATATAAGGTTGGAGGTAATCATATAAAACTCACCATAAAAATGATAACATCTCCACCACATACATGTTTCTGCAAGTGACTTTAAAGTTGAAATATTTTGTTGACATTACCAGGTTGTACATTATCTCCATAAACCTATTGACAAATGTTTAAAAATGAAGGGCTTCAAAAATGGTAAGTATATCATTTATAATTTAATACCTCAAGATTTGAAGAGCATCGATGTGCATACTTTTCAGGGATTGTCTAATTGTTATGTACTTCTTCTGCGACAGTATGATAACGTCCTAATATTTGACGCAGTTTTATTTAATAGTAGGCCCGATAATTTCTGAGGTCCATAGCATCCCACAGGGATTCGAACCCGGGTCCTTTAAAGTGGAGGCACACTGCTCCAACATTGTAGTGGGGTAAAAATTTTACACCTATGTGTTCTAATATTTTGATAGTATGGTAACACAAGATACCAACTATTTCAAACAATTTGCAGTTGGAATTTCTAATGGAGGATATGGCTTCACAAATACTTCATATGCTTTTTCTGACCGATACGTAGTGACTTTCCATTGAATAAAATCTTCTGACTATGAGAATCCATCTATCAATATCGTTAAATGCAAGTCATATTCTTTTTGAAGGGCGACAAATATTGTTGGTGTATATACTTAACTCATTTACATGATCATTGAGGCAGACATCTTAATATTAGATAATTTTTGGCATGCTTCATATTCAACGAGTAATTCATTATGCCTCTTATCCACAATAACACTTTTAAAATGTCGAAGAAATTGTAATAAATTATAATCCACATGTAGATAATCCTTGAGATCTGAAATAAGACTTTTTGAAAGTTGTGTACTCTGGATATTAAGTGTGAATGCATTTTTAATAAAAGCCTTTGCCCACTTATACTTCAAATCATACATTGATTGTAACCATGTGTTGTCCATCAAAGAATATTGTATGAACATATCTTGCCATTTGTTATAGAACCCATCCTCCCATTCTATCTCATGTATAAATTATTCAAAAAGCTTTAATATTTCATACCATTCACAGCTAATCCTGCTAAATGTTTTGTTGCATTAATCATTATATGCCAAGTGTACATTTTGCATTGGATTAGACATTGCAGCATCTTGATCCGTGAAAATTTGTCTTAGGATGCTTATTATGATGAGACTCAAAAATCTCTCGAACAACCATTTAAAGGATTCTATAGTTTCATCCTATAATAAAGCAGCTTGGATTTCGAAAAATTACCGGATTCAGATATCCATATCTGAATATTAATCGAATACGAGTTGAATATGGATATGGCTTGTAAAAATTTTTCGGATACGAACGAATATGGTAATGACTTGAATATTCGGATCCTGAAACGAATATATGAACATGATATTTAATATTATTTTATATATTAGTTAATATAATATAGGCCACAACACTGTGTTATTATATTAATATTATATATTATTTAATACAATATATTAATGATATTAATAAATTCTATCTGTTTGGGGATGGGAACAGACAAAATTTATGAAATCATATCCATCTTTTTGCTTCTGGTCAAGAATGCAAGTCACATCGACACTTCCTTTTGTCATGACACAACTTATTTATATTCCATTACCATTTTTAAAATAATTATTAACTTCGGTAAAAATTCAATTTTTATTCGTATATGGTCTTTATTTGATTCGTATTCGGAATCCATGTTTTTGGATCAATATTTGGATTTCACTCTTTATTTGATTCACGTTTGGATAATCTTTTTATTCAATCTTTATTCAAGTTTGATCTTTATTCGATCTGTATTCAGATGCGATAAATATCCGATTTAGATTCCTATCCGTATTTTTAGGGATATGGTTTCTGTAATGCATATCCAAATCATATATGTATCCATATTTGTATTCGATAGAGATGAAATGAATATGATATGAAAATAGGCATATTCGATCCGTGTCCGATCTATTTTCATCCCTACCAAATGATCTATTTTCATTGTTTGTTTCAGATGTCGTATCAAAGCTTAATACATCACCAAAGTGTTCATAATCTAGAAGCAATTGAGAATCTGCCCAAAAATATTTTTAATTTTCTCTTTACAATCAACTTGTATTGCATAAGAAAAGGATGAATTATCTGAACATTATTTTTGAAAATATCTCAACATACTCGCAACTGCTTCATACTCCATATCTCTCTAACATCTGGTGCGAAGTAAATTTTTTTGATCTATTTTTGTATAACCAAGATTTTGTTTACCATCAATCATTCTTGCAACAAGATCATATGGCCCATTTAGACTAACATTAGCATCATCAACTAAGTCGGTGTGAATAATCTATGCTTTTGACATTTTTCTTAATGAATGCAACAAATGAGTGCATTGGGAAATATGCAAAGGAGGATTATGTTCTTCCAGACAACATAGACAACAAATTTCTCATTTCCTTTCTTCTTTGATATAAACACATGAGCAAGATAACCCATTCTTGTTTTAGATTGTGGATTACCAATTATCTCATCCCCCTGATATGACCTCCAATAACTTTTCTTTGAGCAAAAAAATCATCTAACAATAAAATAAATAAACTTTTTGGATTGTAAAATGAAGCAAAAATGTACAGAAAATTCTAATAATTTTTTTTGGATTTTTGATAATTTTTATTTTTATTATTTTTGAAGGATTTTTATTTATTTTTTTATATTTTTAAATAAACTAAACATAGTGAAAACAACAAATAGAAAACGAAACAAATGTTAAAATATAAAATGAAATAATGAATTTGTAAAATATATACTGAAATAGAGACAATTTTTTAGGTTTGCACGAGGTGTTTTATAGATGGTGAAAACAACAAATAGAAAATGAAACAAATGTTTTTATGATTTTAAAATATAAAATGAAATAATGAATTTGTAAAATATATACTGAAATAGAGACAATTTTTTAGGTTTTCACGAGGTGTTTTATAGATAGTGAAAACAACAAATAGAAAATGAAACAATTGTTTTCATGATTTTAAAATATAAAATGAAATAATGAAGTTGTAAAATATATACAGAAATAGAGATAATTTTTTAGGTTTTCATGAGGTGTTTTATAGACTTTTTAGTTTTTCTTAATTGTTTTATAAAATAGTAGTCTAAATGAAAATTTTTGATTTTTAGTTCTACCCTAAGTGTACGATCTTGTCCTTATAAATAATGAGTGTGTTTCTCTCCATCAGATACAAGAGTAAATTTTATGTCAGTTTTATTTACAGTCACCTTTATCAGTAGTCCCACTTTTAAATTAAGGTCATCACTGAGTTTTTAGGTGAGCACAAAAATTCACGCTTAATGTACAGTCCCATTTCCTTTAATTCCTAAGTTGTAAAAGTGATGAGGGGGAATCGAAAAATCTAATGCAAGCGTAAATAAATGATGCATGCTTAAGAAGAATACTTACAATGATTCCTCACGTTCTTCATGTGCGATGCAATACAAGGAATTGAAATTACACTAAATGATATGCACAAATGAAATTGTCCTAAGTTGATAGTTCTATTAATGGGAAAGAATTGACTAAAATTTTTGACTAAGTCAAACAATCTATAGTGCGTCTAGTTAGTGAAGAAGTATGGCCTAATAATTATGAGCACGATCAAGGATAAATAAGAAAGCGTATATATGCCTAATTCCTATGCCACTAAAGTTGGATCCCAACCACACAGAAAGGGTTGAAACAGACCCGACACACCACAGAGAATTTCAATCTAAATTATTACAACGCTTCAGTGAGAGGGACCCTGTGAATGATGTGGAAAATTAAATCTAGACTAAACTCTCTCTAAACACTCTAAAATTCAGTCTTCTTTCCCAATCCTTTATTTATATCCCAAAAATTCACTACGAGTAGTCTGAAGAGAAAAATTACGATTAGTATCAGAAGTGAGAGAGAAATGCAAAATGAAATGGAGAAAAGAAAAATACAAATAAAGTGAAAATGACATAAAATTTAATTTCACAAAAATTAATTGTAGAAATCAATTCAAAACCCTAAAAATAGTCCATTATACGACAACACCGTCATTTGATGAACGAGAAACCTGCCTCTTTAATAATTGGCAATTGTCGAAGTATAGGTGGCGAATTTGATTCAACAAAAACCACAATTTGTGAATGTTGTAGAAAATTTATACTTGACAAGTCTACCAAGGTTGAACACAAGGAATGATGATTTTTATTTGTGTAGTTTTAAATTAATTCAAAATAATTAAATAAATGTTTGATTAATTACTGTGTCCAGAATTAAAATGCAATACAATGATGAAGATCTAAAGAAATAAAAATAGAGAATAAAGCATTGGATCTGTGAATTATTAGATTCAATCTTCAATTAAATTTATCAATTAATCTTCAAACGATAATGACAGATCGAAAGAGATCATTTCGAGTGAGATATTTTCAATTAATCCCAAAATGCAAGATAGAAGATTATTAGATCAATTCATATTCCTAAAAAAAATAACTCCTAAAAAATATGACTAATAATTCTCTTTCCTTGGATGAGCCCCCTACATCGATTAAATTCTTCAAATAATATAATCAATAATCCCGAGAGAATTATTCAATTTAAAATCCTCAGTAGAATCCTCGCAAAAGAGATAATTTCCCGAAGAAAATATAGCGCAAAATGTCAACAATTAGCCTACATTTGTCAACATAGATCCTCAATTCATAAATCTCAATAGGTAGCCCTAGTTCTGTCTGCTATTATGCCAAACGATATAACATGAAAATAGCTTCAAAATAACATATTATGCGCTAAAATCAGATTTCATAAGCAAAATATATGATAAAATGATTTAGCAGGGACTATGTAAATAAAATAAATCTGGAGGAACTTATCTATAAAATCGAGAATTTAGAGGGGCCTTTCTAGAAAATACCCACGGGTGGGGGTATACATGCAATTATCTGAAGCAAGGAGAGCCTATATGCAATTTATTCACAATATCAAGTGCATAGCATGTGTCTCTTGAAACGGGGGTGTCAAATGCAAATTTTGGAACCCACAGGGATCTGTGCAGTTTACCCTGCATGCACATGTAAAACACGTACACACGAGGTTCGATAGGCAGACCGCGGGCTTGGGTAGGATGGCAAGCTCGGGAAGCTTCAGAGGGCCTAGGTTGGAGGTTCATGCTGTGAAGCAGAGGTTCAGAGGTCAAGGCTACACGTGGCACATGCAGGTGGGGAAGGTGCTCCAAGCCTCGAGGTCTAGATCTGAGGCTAGGAAGGGAGGATGTGGTTGCGTTGTGGCCATTGAATCCCCTGATCCAACGACGGGGAGTGATCGACGGTGAGTTTTGAAGATGGCAACGTAGTAGTAGGAGAGCCATTGGATCAAGGGCTATTGCCCAATCTGACGACGACTCGACGAGACAGAGAGGAGTGGTGATGCGATGGGAAGGAAGCCCTCGCAAGTGGGTGTGGGGAGTCACAGTCCGGCTGGGCTCAGCCATAGGGGACACATGCCTGAGGCGGAGCTACGCGTGTGCGGATGACGAGGGCAGAGGATGGTGCACGTGGAGCGAGGGCCAATAGTAGTTGCAGACCGTTGCACAGTGGCAGGTATGGCAACATGCTGTTGCACTGGCGAGGCGGACGTCGACGAAGGTGCTCAGCAGTGGTTGGGTGACTGATCGCGGAGCAGCGGAGTCACAAAGGTGGAGGGAGACAGAGTTGATGGAGGTCGACAGCTAAGGTGAGTGGCGTGAGGTGGCATGTCCGTGCGCGGAGGTAGAGGCAATCGTGTAGATGGCGAGGGCAGAGGAGGGTCATTATGGAGTTGGAGATGTCGGAGGTCATCTTTCTAGTTGTCGCTCGAGCTCCTCGGTGAAGAAACGAGCTTGGACGCTGGTTGAGCAGCACTGCATGGTCGGGGGAGCGGTCTTGGATCATGCCGAAGGCTTGAAGCTGACACAGAGGATTGATGTCACCAGCCCTATCGCGGAGCTTTTACGATGGTAGATGCTTAGCGAAGGCTATGGAAGTGCAGCTAAATAGGAGGAGGTAGGGGGAGAGGTTATGCGATCGTGCCAGTAACGATTGTCGAGAGCGGCAACGTTACACGCAGGCGACGACGGTTATAAGGAGGAAGGGCGGAGACGTAACGACGAGGAAGCGTATGGAGTAAGGTAGATGGCACGAGTCATGTGCTAGGCACGTAACATGTGCAGAGAGGTGAGTGAAAGGGGTGACATGTGGCATGCCCAAGGGCTGCCACGTGTCATCCAAAAAAACAAAATTAAAAGGAAAGAAAAATAGAAAATAAATATAATAAGACCTCGGATTGAAAATTTTCCTTCACAAAAGTTGTTCGTCTCGATGAGATCTACAACTTTCATAAAGGATCTAGGAGCGAAAGAGGGGATCTCTGCGAAGTGGAATTTTTGGTAGTTCTCCAAGTGCATAGAAAACTGATTTTTTGGAGTTTTGTAATTTTTGATAATTTTAAAAGAGAATAAAAAATCTAGAAAAATATGATAACATACAAGACACTTAATTACACACTAATCTATTTTTTTGGATTTTTAATAAATAAGAAAATAGGAAAATAAAATGAGAGTATGAAATACGAGACTTTTGTACAGACTCACAATGGACACTCGGACTCATTCAGTTTCTCTGATCTCAGTCTTGATCTAGATTTGGATTATTATATGGTTTGATAAAACTTTCGTTAAATAAAATAAATGAAGAAGAAACAAAATTAAAAGGAGTAATTATATACATAAAAACTCAGGTCAAAAATAGCAAAAAAGTTAGAATACGCAAAAGGCCCAAAACTCAACTTTCACATATGAGCTTTGAATTTTATAAAATTGGTTTTATTTTGAAGGTATTTGAAATTGAAGTACTTTAAAAGTGAGTAGACCAAAACTAAATATTTTATGAGGAAGATATGCACATTTTAGTCCGTCAAATGTGAAATTAGACTTTGAGATTATTTAGCACTTATTTGATTAGTATCCTTTTTGTATTTTTATTTATTCTTGTTTGTAATATCTAGAGATTGGAGGTGGTTTGGGATCAATCGGAGTTAGGATAAATTAATTAAAAATATGGGAAGTAACTAGTTTTTAGGCTAATTTACACATTATGCAATTATGCATGATGAAATGCGAAGATTATTTACACATGTATAAATGCTAATGATGCTTTATTATATTAAATACATATGAATTTTGGGGAACAAAGCCTAATTGACCAATTTTAGCATGATGAATATGAGAATCATCAAATATGAACTTGTGGGAAGTGGCTACAAAGAGATTGAGAAATAGTATGGAGTGGGATTCATTTACCCCATCTCTGATTCCAAATGGGCGATACCCTTTCACGCTGTCCCAAAGAAGTCGAGTATACAAATTGTCACCAAGGAGGGGGGAGAGGAGACCACAACTAGAGTACCCACGAAGATGTGCAACTGTGTGGATTACATAGGTCTGAATACCACGACGAAGAAGGATCACTTTGCTTCGCCATTCATTGATCAAATTTCGTAGAGGTTTGCAGGGAAGGAGTACTTTTGCATCTTGGATGGATACTTAGGATATAATCAAGTAGTCATCGCTCCGGATGACCAGGAAAAAACCATATTTACATGTCCCCTCAGAACTTACGCTTTCATGCTCATGCCTTTTAGACTATGCAATGCACTTGGGACTTTCCAGAGGTGCATGATAGCAGTATTTTCCAAGATGGTTGATGATTTCCTGAAAGTTTTCATGGATGACTTCTTGTTTCATGGTGATTCTTTTGATGATTATTTTTCTCACCTAGATCGAGTCCTCACTAAGTGTAGATTATTTTTCTCACCTAGATCGAGTCCTCACTAAGTGTAGAGAGGTTGATCTGGCGCTCTCTTGAGAAGGGAGTAACTTCATGATATCGGAGAGCATCGTGTTGGGGCATGTCATATCCAAAAGGGGGATTAAGGTTGATCGTGCCAAGGTGGATGTGATCAAGAAACTTGAGCTACCAACCAACATCAAACAACTACGATCATTATTGGGACATGTTGGATTTTATCGTAGATTTATTGAGGATTTCTCGAAGATTTCCCAACCGATAAATAAGCTACTAATTAAAGACAGAATTTTCATTGTGGATCACATATCTTTTAAGGATTTCAGGCTATTAAAAAGAACGACAATGAATGCTCCCATCCTACATGCTCCAGGCTCGTCTCTCTATTTTGAGATCATGATTGATGCTTCTAACTTTACAGTTGGGGTCATGCTAGGATAGAGGAGAGAAGGGAAAACATATGTCGTGCACTACATAAGCAAAATAATCTATACACACACAAAATAATTACACAATCACTGAGAAGGAAATTCTTGTTGTATTGTTTTCCTTGGATAAGTTCAGGTCACATCTATTTAGAACCAAGGTAATTATATTCACAGGACATTTAACCATCAAGTATTTAATGGAAAAAAGTATGCGAAGACACATCTTCTTAGGTGGATCCTACTCTTCCAAGAGTTCAACTTGCATATTAAGGATAAGCATGGAGTGAAGAATGAGGCTGCTGATAATTTACTCTGCATTGAGCAACAACAGAGTACCCCTAAGAATATTAAAGAGACCTTTCCAGACAATGCTTGGCACCACAAGCTTGTAACCCAAGTGGGTTCATCATGGGGGCTTTGGATTTAGGGTGTTGATTCATTCCAGTGGGCTTGTAGAGGCTTTATCTATCTCGTTCGATCCAAGTCAGGAGTTGGGTTGTGTGGCTCAGACGAAGGCTTGAGTTGTTGTGCCCATAGAGAGGAGGGCGATGCGTGAGGCTCGTTTCATAAAACAAGGATTACTTCCCCCTCTTGATGGTGGAAAGATGACGAGACAATGCTTCTCACGTCTAATGTATCGTATGGTCAACTTCCCCATTAATACTCAATTTTTTCCTTTAAAAATGACCAATGATTTCTAATAACATTAATCTTGTTTTTTGATATCATATTTTACAGAAAAGATACTGCTATTTGTTGTTGACTCGAATGAATGAAGCGAAGGCTCAAGCTGCACCGCTCGTAGATAGGAGGGCAATGTGTGAAGCTGGTTTCATAGAGCAGTGACTACTTTCTCCTCCCGATGGTGGAAGGATAGCGAGACAATGCTTCTCAGGCCCAATATATTAGGTGGTCAACTTCCCCAGTAACACCCACTTTTTCCTGTAAAAAAAGACCAATGATTTCCAATAAATGTTAATTGTTCCCTTTAACATCATAATTTTTACAAAAAAATTTATGGTTCATTGCTATTTGTTTTGGACGTGAATGAATGAGGTGAAGGCTTGAGCTGCGTAGCCCGAAGACAGGAGGGTAATACATTAGGCTAGTTTCACAGAGAAGCGACCACTTCCCCCTCCCTGTAGTAGAAGGATAATGAGAGAATGCTTCTCATGTCTAATATATCGGATGGTCAACTTCCCCATTAGCATCCATTTTTTCATACATAAAAGACCAATGGTTTCTAATTAATGTTAATCGTGTTTTTAAACATCATATTTTACAAAAAAGGTACGGTTCACTACTATTTGTTGTTGACGTGAATGAATGAGGCAAAGGCTCGAGCTGTACCCCCCCCCCATAGATAGGAGGGCAATGTGTCAGGCTGGTTTTACAGAACAGTGACAACTTCCCCTCCTGGCAGTGGAAGGATAACGAGACGGTGCTTCTCATGTCTAATATACTGGGTTTTCAGCTTCCGCATCAACACCCACTTTTTTCCTTTAAAAATTCAATAATTTCTAATTAATGTTAATCATTTTAGCATCATATTTTACAAAAAGTATGATTCACTACTAGTTGTTGTTGCCTTGAATGAATGAGGCGAAGGCTCGAGCTGCACTGCCATTAACACATACTTTTTTCTTGTAAAAGAGTCCAATGATTTCATGTTAATCTTGTTTTTTAACATCATATTTTACAAAAATTGTATGGTTCACTGCCATTTGTTGTTGACTCGAATAATAATTGTTATATAGTAAGAAAAAAGATAAAACAATTTGAGAGTTGGGGGAAAGCTAACCATGAGTTCATTGTAAAGAAAAAGTTGGACATGATGTGTCTATATGAAGTAGAGACTGGTTAGAATATTAAAGATAGAAATATATATATATAATAATTGCATGGGATTATGACTTGTCATGAGTCATCTTATTGGGCACCATTTACGTCGGATTGGGGTTCATGGGATTGGATCGAGATCGGACCACCAATCCATTTACTTAACGAAACAAATTTACAAATCAAGCTCGAATTTATATCATTCTTTAAATCAGGTTATGAGTTGGGTTTGGTTGGCTGATGAATATGCATTTCATCATCTTTATTCATTTATTTTAGCTTAAAATCCCATCTTAAGCACCTGTAAATTTTAACAAGTAATTGTTTTTTATAATTTATAATCTTTTGTATATATTGTATAAAAATCATTGTTTTTATCCTAAAAAAAATAAAGAAATAAAGGGAAAATGAAGATAATTGAAGACTATATATATGTTATATATATAGGCCAACTCTTATCCTAAGAGAAGATCAAGACTTGACCTGATCGATAAGGAATAAAGTAGGGGGAGATAAGTACATTTGTAGAAAAAAAGAAAATCAATTCATTCTTCATTCATTAATTGCATATATGTCACTTGCTTGTATATAAATTCTATCTGCTATTTTATTTAGTATTCTATTCATCTCAAATAAAATGGCTTCCATGGAAAATTCGGACTTTCTTTTTGATGTTGCGATCACATAAAAACATAAACTTTGAAGCTCTTCCTAGAACCTTTATATAAAAATAAGTTCTAAAATTAAAAATATTTCCAAGAAGATTCATTATTCATTTTGTAAATAATGACACCTTGAAAAAGATGCAAAGCCAAACTTTCCAGACTCATATCTATCCCATAAAACTAAAATATAAGCAATCTTACTTTCATTGTACTCTAAATAAAATAAACTTCAAAATTACAATGGTTTATTTAAAATCAGAGTTAAGATGTAAAATATGGCTTTTTGGAGTGTATTGTATAGTGTCCTATACAATATATCGTGTCGATATTTTACTTTGTTAATTTCTTGTATATATTTTTTAATATTTTATTTTCTCTAAATAAAATAAAAATTAAAATTAAAAAAATCAAAAGATATAAAAATAAATCCAGTGTACATATACCTCTATGTATATTGTAAATACACCTATTTATTTACAACAACAAAGCCTTTTCCCACAATTAAGTAGGGTCGGCTACATGGATTCTTCGTCTCCATTCAGATCTATCTTGGGCCAATCCCGGTCTTATATCCACAAAACTAAGATCCCTTCGTATGGTCTTTTTCCAACACTTCTTGGGTCGTTCTCACCCTCTCTTAGCCGGCTCAACATCCCAACACTCGCATCTCCTAACTGGTGCATCAGCTGATCTTCTTTGCAAATGTTCAAACCATCTTAAGCGGGTTTCTCGCATCTTATCCTCGATCGAAGCAACGCCAACTTTCTTTCTGATTGCATCATTCCGAATCTGATCTTTACGTGTGTGTCCACACATCCACCTTAGCATTTTCATCTCTGCTACATTCATTCTCTGCACATGTCTATGGTTCACAGGCCAACATTCAGATCCATAAAGCATAGCAGGTCTCACGACTGCTTCGTAGAACGTTCCTTTAATCTTTAAAGGAATTTTCTTATCACAGAGAACAACAAAGACTCCTCTCCACTTTAGCCAGCCTGCATTTATTCTATTAGTAACATCTCCATCAATTTCCCCATCATGTTGCAGAATAGATCCCAGATATCTAAAGGAATCTCTCTTCTGAATGTTATCATCACCATTCTTCACCTCGATTCCTTCACCATTGCTTCCATCAAAGGTGCACTCCATATATTCCGTCTTAGCCCTACTTATACGAAATTCTTTAGTCTCCAACTCATGTCTTTAGACCTAAAGCTTCTCATTTACTCCATCTCTAGTCTTGTCAATTAACAAAATATCATCAGGAAATAATGTACACCAAGAGAACTCATCCTGAATGTGACTGGTCAATTCGTCCATAATTAAAGTAAAAAGAAATGAACTCAAAGCAGAACCTTGATGTAAACCAATGTTGATGTCAAAATGTCCAGTCTTCCCAGACGGGGTCCTTACACAAGATAAAGCCCTATCATACATGTCCTTTATGAGGTTAATGTAGGACATGTATTTGTCTCTTCTCCAACACTCTCCACACTATCTCTCATGGGACAGAATCATAAGCCTTCTCCAAATCCATAAAGATCGTGTGGAGGTTCATCCTTTTAGCTCTATAAATCTCCATTGTTCTCTTCAGCAAATGGATGGCTTCAGTTGTTGAGCGACCTGGCATGAATCCGAATTGGTTTTCTTTTACATTGGAAATTTGCCTCAACCTTCTTTCGATCACACGTTCCAAAATTTTCATAGTGTGACACATCAGCTTGATACCTCTATAATTTGAACAATTTTGAATGTCTCCTTTATTCTTATAAAGAGGCACCACGATACTCCTCCTCCAGTCTTCAGGCATTTTCTTGCCTCGCCAAATAACATTGAATATATTCGTAAGCCACGTCAAACCACGCTCACCTAAAACTCTCCACACTTCTACAGGGATGTCATCCGGTCCTACACCTTTTCCATGTCTCATAACCTTCAAAGCCTCCTCTACTTCCTTTCTTTGTATCCGTCTATAGCATGCATGATTCAAGTAACTTTCACTACAAGCTAGATCAGCCAAAGTGATATCTCTATTTCCTTCTCCAATGAAAAGTTTATGGAAGTACTGCTCCCATCTAGTCTTTATATCCTTCTGAGTAACAATAAATTATTTTGTAAACTAACTTAAATTATGGAAGTACTGCTCCCATCTAGTTTATGGAAATACACCTATTTATTTAACTTAATAAATTATTTTGTAAACTAACTTAAATTATGGAAGTACTGCTCCCATCTAGTTTATGGAAATACACCTATTTATTTAACTTAATAAATTATTTTGTAAAAATAAAATAATGTTGTAAATTAATAAAATAATAATAAATATAATTATTTGTAACAATAATAAATTAAGAATCATGTTGTTATATATATTGGTATATATACCTATGAATAAAAATTAATATTTATTTTGAACCATTAAATTAATTTATTAATTTATTAATTTATTAAAATTCAACATTATAAGATTGTTTATTTACTATCATTTTCTATTTATATAATTTATTTATTTTAATTCATTTGCAAATTTTAATTTAATTTATTTAATGTTTCTTTGAAATTTTGTCTTCAGCGTGTGATGAATACCCATTCATCACTCTTTATTTTTATATTTTAGCTACAAAAACCTTTGCAAATGCATATAGATATATGTAAATATAAATAATTACCAAAAGCATGCATTGTGTAAAAACCTATAATTAGCATGTTTTTGTGCAAAAATAAAAGAATAAAGATCAAAAAGAAAAAGAGGGAAATATTTAGAATAAATATTGAGCAACTTAACCCAAGGGAGGGCTCAGCATGGGCCTGACCGCATAAAAGCCAAAGTAGAGGGAGATAGGAGCTCATGTGTAAATATTTGTGTAAATACATAAAACTATATTTTCCTCACCCAAAAATATGCTTGTAAATATTTTTACATATTTATAAAAGATAAAAACAAAATAAAAAGTTAAAAATCAAAACAAAACAAAAATAGAAAAATTAAAAATACAAAAATACCTTGTACATATGCCATGTATATAGATGTACATATCTATTTATTTTACCAATGTATATAAATAATAAAAATAAAATAAAAACACTCTTTTATTCCTTATTTTATAATGTAAATAAATAAAATATAAAATAAGGATAAAATTGTATAAAAATAATAATTAAAAATAAAAAAAAAACAAAAGCCTACATATTGTACATATACCTATATATAGCTAGATAGTGTAAATACCTTATTTTTATTTCCAAAAATTAATTAAAAATCACCAAAAAATAGAAAAAAATAAAATAAAAATATTTCATGTTTTGGGTTTTTGCTGATTCGGCCCCTAGCTATGTGTATTTGTCACTTCTTGATTCAGTCACGTGGCCTTCAGCCATTGGCCCTGGGGGATGTGGACCGCCCGGTCAACTGACCCCCCCCCCCCAGGACCACTCTTCACGGATTCGAGCACCGGACCCTTTTCTCGGATTTATACCCGCTCGACCCGATTCCCAATCACCCAAACCCCGGCTCCGTTTGATACCTCCCACATCCGACACCCTCGCCGGGCATCAATCTCGGGATCCGCGCGCCTCCACGCCCTACCCGCGCTTGTCGTTCTCGGACTCTCCAGCATATAAAGCTTCGGCTCCGCCCCCTCATTTCTTATCTTTGGCTAATCCGCTCCACCCCCAGTGACCTCCAGTGCTCGAGCGTGAGTGACAGCTCGCTCCAGGTGCTGTCGCAGCGAGGAGAGGGGCCGGATACCACTGATCCGGCGAGTCAGCACCGCCGTGCTCCGCCCAGAGCAGGAGCTCGAGCCTCGGGCCGAGACGACCCTTGAGGCCACGACCGGGAGCTTCACCAGCTCTAGCACAGTATATTCACCCACTCAGGTAATCTTTTAGCTTAGCCATTTAGCCTAAATTCCATTTTGCCCCAATTCGCGCCGCCGTCTATTTTCGCTGATTCCGACCACCTCACACCTCCATTCGATCATCGGAATCCATCGTCACCTCCGCCTTCCTCCCGCGTACGTTCTCCGCACCTCCGTTCAACCCAGCTCGCACAGGAGCTGGGGATTCGAGCTCCTCCGTCCATCGCATCGCCGGAGCTCGACCACTTCGCCTCCCCGATCACCTCCACGACGCCTAACGGGGTCGAGGCACTTTGCCCTCGACCCGCGAGTCTCCTGGTCTCCTTTGCAGGTCATTGCGAGCCCATCTGAGGGCCTGAGTCATCCGGGCCAGGAGCTTCTCCTCCGCCGATCTCGCCGGACCTCTCCAAGGCTCGGCTGGGTCATCGGAGCCTACCATCAGCCGCGGACCGTCAGCGCGGAGCTTCTCCGATCTCCAGGAGCGGCAGACGAGGACCACCGCGTGCACGGAGGGCCGGCGAAAGTCGCCGGCGACTAGTTCTTCCAGGATCCTCGCCGACCGTCAGATTAACCTCGGCGCTCCAGATTACATCGTGTCCGTCCATCCACGGAGCTGCACCAACCGCCAGATCTCCCGAGGATCGATCTCAGCCGTTAGCTACTCGAGGGTTTCGTCCACCAGCGCACCACAGCCGTCCGATAGCCACGTGGAGAGCCCTCAGCCGTTCGATTAGGCCCACGTTTTCGAAGACAAAGGCGCCGTCGTCCAGAGCCGTCAGATCAGCCACGCGTCACTCATCCGGCCTCCGATATTTAATAAGGGGTAAATTGTCTTAGGCCCCCTTTTCTTTTATGCATTTAGTGTTAGTACTGTAAATATTTTTCGTATTTTATTTATGTTGGAAAAATTGCACAATGGACCCTGAGCTTTAGTTTATTTGCATTTATACCCCTGTATGTGTGAGCCACGTGCTTCGTCACGTGTATTTTTGGGTTATTTGCATCTTATCCCTCGTAGTTCTGGATGGTTCTGAAATGAATGAAATCTTTTTGGTATTTGCATTTATGCCCCTGTGAATGATTTAATTTCGCATGTGCGTTTATTTGTGGGTAATTTGCGACACAGCCCCCTGGACTTTTGGTACGAGTTACCAATAGGTCCTTGGGACTTGTTTTCTTTACATATAGGTCCCTGAGTGCCCCAGGCACGCGCTTGGCGCGTGACTTCTTGGGTTAATTGCACCAGGACCTCCAGAACTTTGGGTATTTGCACTTTAGTCCCTGTGCACAGTGCCCTCTTGTCATTTTTGAATAAAATATCAAATCACCTCCAAATCCAACGAAAATTTGACACATGGCTCCTGCCATGGTGTAGGATTTTTGTAGATTTTTGAGGACATTTCTGATCTTGTTTGCTATTTTTAAAAATTCAAAAACCTCTATTTTTTGCACTGTTTAACTTGAAAAATCACAAAAAAAATATAAAAACCCCCCTAAAAATTCTATAAAAATTAGGTACTGTTTATTTTGTGTTCCTTGATTTTCTAGCCAATTGTGGCTATTTTTCATCACTGAAAACCCATAAAAACTTAAAAACCCTCAAAAATCCATAAAAATTCTAATAAATACATTAAAAAACCAAAAACAATAATTTTGGTACTTAAATTTTCCTTGTTTTACGTAGTCTACAGGAAAAATACCTCCAGGTCCTTTCAAGGTCCTTAGATATTTTATATAGGGATTTTGGTCCTGGCTGGACAGTACCTTGCATTTTTGCCACTGTTTGATTTTTAGAAATTAAAATAAATATCAGAAAAATCTCAAAAATTCACCAAAAACATAAAAAAACATAAAAAACATAAAAATATTTTTGTCTGAATTTTTGCTTGATTTTTGATGCATTAAATAAATGGTCAAAGTTCGCTTGTGTTTGCTTTCCTTATTTTCTTCACATATTAAAAATCCAAAAAAATTTAAAAACAATTAAAAACCACTAAAAATGTTTTCCCTTTTTCTCTGATTATTTTTGACTACTTCGTAGGCCTCGCGGCCAATCCGTGCTCCTTGAGTTCGACCCTGGGTGCTATACCAGGTTAATCTCATAGCAGGACCGCTTGCTTTGCTTTGGTTGATTTGACTTGTTTCGAGTGGTTCATTTTTCTTGATTGACTTAGTCGAGTGATAGAGGTCGCAATGACCTATTTTCTGTACCTTTACCTCTGTCGCTTGGCGCGTCATCAGAATGGCGCCGTTGCCGGGGAGCACGGCTTAGTAGTCATTTTTAGCTTTTCCGCGGCTTTTTGACTTTCGCGGCTTTTGTATAGATTTTTGTAGATATTTTACTGATATTTTTTGATAATAATCTGGACTGACCACTTCTCTCTGTTTCTTGCGAGGGCCCGAGGATCGAGGCGGCCGATTTCGAGAAGCCGACGCAACTGCGAGACTCGGAGGCGGCTCCCTTCTGCACGGAGCCACAGGAGAGAGCGAGAGAGAGAGTTGAGTGGGTGAGGTTAGATTAGGATATTTGATCATTATTGTTGTAATAATATAGGGACTCAGAGACTTGAACTTGGTTGACTTAGCGGGTCTGTTTCGCCGAGCACCGGTGTGCTCGGGGGACCCTTAGGAGTTTTTCGCGGTTTTTCGCGGTTTTCTTCTACCTTTTTCTGCCTTTTCCGGTATTTACGCGGTTTTTGCTCGAGCCCCTAGACTTAGGAATTTCTGGTGCTTGTGACGTAATTAGTAGGATCCACACACCTAATTGATTATCTGTTCCCATAGAACGTTAATTGGACCTACTAATAAATAAATAATAAAAATAACTTAGTCACTTTCCTGAGAGCCTACGCGCCGCGAGCCTGCCCCGTCAAGCGCTACTCCTGAACTCGACCTGTCGAGAAGAGGAGGGGTGGGTCTAGACCGGACTCTTTGGATCGAGGGCGAGTGACTGAGTTAGACGGTTCTTTGCTAGAAATTGCTCGTCTAGGACTCGGTTTTTCCCGTTGCATCATATAGCTAGTTTTCTTTCTGCCTTTCAATTCTGCGAGGATCACTTGCATGTAGAGTGCTGGAGACAAGGTACGCATTTCTATCTCAGCATGCATCATTGATTTCTCGCGCATCGGCTTTTTCGATTTCTCCCCCCTGTTTTTGATTAAATAATCAGGAGAACCGAAAAATTCGTTAGGCCGCTTGTTTCTTTTTGAAAAATATTAAAAAGAAAAACCATAAAATTGGGACTGGCTAAGACTATTGATCTTAAAAACCGCTCACCCTAAAAAATTTTGTCTTGGGGAGAGCAACCCCCACATTGCATGGTTTGGATGCGCGAGAGAGTGACCCGCACCCTAGGTAGAGCCTCCCGGTGCTAGTCCCGACTGATTACCGACTCTTCCGTGCGGGCCAGTCGGTTGGGTTAGCATCGGATATCCTAACAGGTCACGTAAGCGCTCTGATATTTTGTGTGTTCACCAAAATAAAAAATAGACAAGATAATTTGACCGAACTTTCACGGTCTTCAGCTCGCGTTGCGTTGGTGAACCGGGGGTTTGTTTGTGATCATAGTTGACTCCAGATCTCATCCGCCTTACTCGCCAGATCAAGATGATGGGTAGACGGTCTCTTAGGCAGCCTTTGGCTGCACCGCTTTCGGGCACGTCTACCCGATCATCTAGGTTGGCCCGTGAGAGTCGAGACCAGCTCTCCGAGCCCGAGTACGACTCCGCCCTGTTCCCCCTCGACCCCCTTTCTTCTGGTATTGAGAGACATGAGCCCGAGGAGAGATTAGCAGATTTGACAGCACCTGAGTTGGGCTCATTTGATTTTGCAGACGTCGCCATGGCCGCCAGTTCAGGCGATCACCCCGGAGGTTCACGAGGAGACCAGCATTTTGTACTGGACCAGGGGGCGATCAACTCCACCCTGATCGCATCACTCGAGACAGTTCAGCAGCAGTTACGTGATCAGGGGGCATTCATGATAGAGATGAGGCGAGAGTTGGAGAGGCTCAGAGCAGAGCGAGGTTCAGATCAGAGCGAGCCTGAGGAGATACCCGATGCAGAGGCTGTAGCCGCAGCAGCAGCAGCAGCAGCCGCAGCCGCCGCCGCGGCAGCCGCCGCGGCAGGAGGACCACCACGACCGATGCGGGAGTTGCACAACCCCGGATCGACTCTGATGCATCACTGGGTAGTAGTGCCAGCGATCGTGGGGGACTTCAAGTTCCCCCCGAACACCTTGCAGTTGCTGCCCCGATTCCACGGACTTGCCACTGAGGAGCCCCACCTCCACCTCCAGGAGTTCCTGATGATTTGCAGCACTGTCCATGATCGCCACGTGGATCAGGACACGATTCGGATGATAGCCTTCCCTTTTTCACTGGCAGATAGAGCAGCCACCTGGCTGAAACATCTAGGGAAGTTTGTCTACACCTGGGAGCAGCTCCGCACCGAGTACTTGAACAAGTACTATCCACTCGGGCGGACGAATGCAGCGAGGGCCCTGATCAGCAACTTCTCCATGTTCCCCAATGAGCAGTTTCACGAGGCATGGGAGAGGTTTCGAGAGCTCTTAGACAGATGCCCGCACCACGACATCTCCAAGCCGAACTTGGTTCAGAGCTTTTTCAGCGGGATGACGCCAGAGCTTCAAGGTCTGGTGAACGCTTCTTGCGGCGGGTCCTACTTTGCCAAGGACCACGACCAGGTTTGGGCCATCTACGAGGAGATGGCCGAAAACTACATGGTGATGTCCCAGACCAGGTTGTATACTCAGAGACCCCAGCCACAGCAGCCAGGACCCGTGCAGTACCAGCGGATAGCACGGGTAGATGCAGGTCCATCCAGTTCGTCCGCAGTCGCAGCAGCACAGGCAGAGTCATCCGCTGCGGACATGGGCATTATCAGCGAGAAGTTGGACCGCATGGAGCTGATTGAGAAGAAGCAGTGCCAGAGCATCACTCAGATGGAACAGATGGCACAGGTTCTGAGCGACGTGAAGACCCAGCTCATGTGTCTCCAGGAGGCACAGACGGCTTCACAGCCCCGTCTTCTGTCGCGAGGCGATACCGGCGGCAGCAGCAGCTCGTCCCAGCGCTCCAGCTCCTCACAGCAGCCTAGACAGGTTCACCTTGTACAGGCGGAGCCGTACCAGCAGCCGCAGCCTACCTACCAGTCCCCACCATCTCCAGACATGCAGATGGTGGTCTACCAGCCGGATCAGCCCCTGGTCGTACTGCCGCCAGATCCCTTCGATGTAGAGCCGTTGATGGATGTCAACGGGATTTGGTATGACTGCCCTCAGCCTGGGATCCGACGAGACCATCCCGGATTCAGGTGGGGGAATGGTGGTGCCCAGCCCCAGCAGCAGCCGTCAGGTCAGGGAGGGCAGTACTCCCAGCAGAGAGATCACCAGCAGCCGCAGCAGCAGCACCCAGCACACCAGCAGCACCAGCCATCATCCTTCGGTCCTCGTCCCTATCAGCAGCAGGGACAGTCGTGGAGGCGTGAGCAGCAGGCTCACCCAGTTCAGCAGCAGCACCCTTCCTCATACCCCTCTTACCACCAGCAGCAGTTCCAGCAGCCTCACCCCCAGAGAGGCTACCCGTCGAGCTCCCATGAGAGCCCCGCTTTGGATGACATCGCCCACCTCCTCACGGACCAGCAGGCCACATTCAGACGGGAGATGGACGAGTTCCTCCAGGAGATGCGGGACTTGGTGAGAGGGAAGGCCGCCATTCCTGCCCAGATCGAGCCGAACCCGAACAACCTCAAGAGGAAATCTGAGCAGGTAGTACACACTGAGTCTGCCACTCCTAGTGATCCATTTGTTGATACATCTTCGGATCTATTTGATGATGATTTTGTCACACTTAGGAGCGGTAGGACCCCAGCAGGCGGCGGCGCCTCATCTGAGCTTCACCACGAGGATACATCAGAGGCGCCACATGAGGAGGAGGGGAGCGGTACTGAGGCCGCTCCAGATGATGATGGTGGCACGGATGCCACCAAGGATGCTGATCCCACCGGCGGTACTGAGGCTGCCGCTTCACCAGTTCGAGGAGGTGGTACTGACGCCACCAGTTTAGCCGAGCCAGCACGCGGTACTGATGCCGCGAGACGTCTACCAGCAGCAGCAGCAGAGCCAGCCCGTGGTGGTACTGAGGCCACCGGTGTTTGTATTGAGAGAGATGTTGTCTTTCCTCGCCTTGATGTATCTCAGAACTTTGGTTTGAATAAAGGAAAAGGTTTAGTTTCTTTTGGTCCCACTGTGGTGCATGATGTATGTGTGGATCCGGTCATCGAACCGTCTAGCCCTTTTCCTAGTCCTTCATCTGAGAAGGACCCTGTGATCCCCTTCCCTAGAGCCCTTCAGATGGGGAAGGGGAAGAAAAAAGAAAATCCGAAAAAAAGAGAGCTTGAGGAGTTCAGCCAGAGCATGATCGATCGATTCCACATCCAGCTGACCCTCCAGGAGGCTTTGCAGCACATCCCACTTCTCCAGCGTTCTTTGAGAGACAGGACTACAGTCAGGAGGAGGAGGAGGAACCACACTTCCGAGATTCACGTGCTGACCAAAGCCACGTGTTTTGCGATCCAGAACCGACTGCCGGCCAAGAGGCCAGATTCAGGGGCCCCGTATGTCAGATGCCAGATCAGTGAGCAGAGGTTCGACCGTACTCTTCTAGATAGCGGATCGTCGATTAACCTTCTTCCGGCAGCCCTTCTCGACCGCTTCGAGTTGGGCACTCTTCGACAGAGCAGGACAGTCCTTCAGTTCGCTGATCGATCTGTCAAGAGGCCTAAGGGGTTATTACGAGATGTTATCGTCACGATTCAGGGCCTGAAATTCCCCGTGGACTTCGTAGTGTTGGACATGGAGATCCCTGAGTCAGTGGCCGATACCCCCATCATCCTTGGTCGTCCGTTTTTGGCCACAGCCAAGGCGGTGACTGATCATGATAGCGGGAAGGTGTACTTTCGCGTCGAGGGCGAGAGTATACAAATAGAGACGGTCGAGGACTACAGAGCTAGAGAGAGAACCCGCTCAGATGCGAGTACAGATTCAGAGCAGCTGACAGACACAGAGCCAGACATCCACCAGGACTGTGATTTTGTGATCACAGACGATGAGGCAGCTTGGGCAGATCCTGCAGCACAGACCATCCTCTCATATTCAGATACAGTTGATGCCGAGATGATAGCAGAGGAGAGTCTGGAGAGCACAGCCCTGGTTCAGGATACCATAGAGGCAGCAGAGCCGGTCCTTGATCGCGACACGATGTTCAGTGATGGTGGTGCTGAGGCCACCTTGTTTTCCGGTGGTACTGATGCCACCGCGATTGATGCAGATCCCTCGGACTCAGAGTCTGATTGGGCCGATTGCTATGATCAAATACCAGACCTGAGTTCACCTGAGCCTAGAGATGAGGAGGAGGTAGATGCAGAGCCGAGCAGAGACAGTGCAGTTGAGCAGCCTTCTCCCGATCCAGTTTGCGAGAGTACGCTTTCACTTTCCCAGGCAGATTTGGCAGACTTAGCAGCTTTCACTCAGTTTCTTCCGCAGCCAGATTTGCCAGCACCCAGCGTTCCAGAACGGAAGCCGCTCCCTACTTTGCTGAAGTATCGATTCCTTGCGGGTGATCCAGAGATGTACCCAGTCATCATCTCCGCCGAGTTGACTGGAGAGCAAGAATCCCGTTTGATGGGGGTTCTTGAAAAGAACCGCAAGGCGATCGGATGGAGCGTAGCGGATCTCCATGGGATTAGTCCAGCAGTGTGCTCCCACCATATCTATCTTGAGGAGGGGGCGAAGCCGTCGCGTGAGTTCCAGCGGCGGTTGAACCCCAACCTGAGAGAGGTCGTGATGAAAGAAATATCAAAATGGTGGAGCGCAGATTTTATTTATCCCATTTCCGACTCCAAGTGGGTCAGCCCCTTGCATGTGGTGCCCAAGAAGACGGGCATCACGACTGTGATCAGTGAGTCAGGAGACGAGATCGCTACACGAGTACCCACCTCTTGGAGGGTTTGTGTTGACTACAGGAGACTCAACCAAGCCACCAAGAAGGACCATTTCCCCCTGCCTTTTATTGACCAGATCATTGAGAGACTGGCAGGGAAGAGCCATTATTGCTTCCTGGATGGGTACTCGGGCTACAACCAAGTGGCCATCGCTCCTGAGGATCAGGAGAAGACCACCTTTACCTGTCCCTTCGGCACATATGCTTTTCGACGCATGCCATTTGGGCTATGCAATGCCCCTGCGACTTTTCAGAGGTGCATGCTGTCGATCTTTTCGGACATGGTAGGGGAGTGTTTGGAGGTCTTCATGGACGATTTCTCGGTCTACGGCGACGGATTTGATTCTTGTCTTGACTGCCTAGACCGGGTACTCCAGCGATGTATTGAGTTTCATTTGGTTCTATCTTGGGAGAAGAGTCACTTCATGGTGACTCAAGGGATGGTGCTTGGCCACATCATCTCCAACAGGGGCATGGAGGTTGATCCGGCCAAGGTTGATGTCATTAGGAAACTCACACCGCCGTTCAATTTGAGGCAGCTACGGTCATTCCTGGGGCACGTTGGATTTTATAGGAGATTTATTCAGGATTTCAGCAAGATTGCCCGACCGTTGACTGACCCTTTTGACGAAAGACACCGAGTTCCTTGTCGATGACAAGTGTCTCTCGTCCTTTGCGACTCTCCAGCATCATGTTATTGAGGCTCCTGTTCTCCAGCCGCCTGATTGGTCTCTCCCATTCGAGATCATGACGGATGCCTCCGATTTTGCCGTGGGGGCAGTGCTGGGACAGAGGAGGGATGGAGTTCCGTTTGCCATACACTACGCTAGCCGCACATTGGATTCCGCTCAGCGGAATTATACGGTCACAGAGAAGGAGATGCTAGCCGTAGTGTTTGCCCTAGATAAGTTCAGATCGTATATCATTGGATCTAGAGTGACTTTGTTTACAGATCACACCGCCATCAGGTACCTCATGGAAAAGAAGGATGCCAAGGCCAGACTGACTAGATGGATCCTTCTACTCCAGGAGTTCGATATTGAGATCAAGGATAAGCCTAGAGTCAAGAATGTGGTGGCGGATCATCTCTCCCGATTAGAGCAGCCTGAGGATTCTGAGCAGATTGATCCCATTCGAGATACCTTCCCAGATGAGGCGATCCTTGCTATCGCCTCACTCCCGTGGTATGCCGATATTGTGAACTTTCTCGTTGCAGGGAAAGTCCCACAAGATTGGCCCAGGCAGAGGCTTGAGACCTTCCATGCGAGGGCCAAGTCCTACCACTGGGAGGATCCCATCCTTTACCACGAAGGAGGGGATAGCGTCTGGCGTCGGTGTATTCCTCAGGAGGAACACCATAGCGTCCTCACTTACTGCCACAAGCTTGAGGCAGGAGGACATCATTCTGGGAGGAGAACGGCACAGAAAGTGCTCCAATCCGGCTTGTGGTGGCCTACCCTCTTCAAGGACTCTGATGAGTTCGTGAAGAGGTGTACTGACTGTTAGAGGATGGGCACTTGTGGACAGCGTGATATGATGCCGATGCAGCCCATTCACTTCTGTGAGGTTTTTGACGCATGGGGCATCGATTTCATGAGTCCATTCCCTAAGAGTCAGGGATTTGAGTACATTCTGTTGGTCGTTGATTATGTTAGTCGTTGGGTTGAGGCTATCCCCGCCCGAGCCGCTGATGCGAGGACTGTTTGCAGATTTTTGAGGAAGCACATCATCACGCGGTTCGGGGTTCCACGAGTTCTGATTTCTAATGGGGGGTCTCATTTCATCAACGACCAGGTAAAGGCCCTTGCTAGCGAGTTCGGCATAGATCATCGTGTTGCCACACCTTACCATCCACAGACGAATGGTCTAGCTGAGGTGTCGAATAGGGAGATCAAGAATATTTTGCAAAAAGTCGTCCGCCCTGACCGAAAGAATTGGTCACAGCTTTTGGACTCGGTCTTGTGGGCATATAGGACGTCTTTCAAGACTCCATTGGGCACATCTCCCTTTCGCCTCGTATATGGCAAGCCGTGCCATTTACCTGTTGAGTTGAGGCACAAGTCACTTTGGGCAGTCACAGACATTTTGATGGATCCAGATGGTATGGGAGACCAGAGGAGGGCAGAGTTAGCTGCCCTGGAGGAGCTTAGAGATGCAGCTTTCTCAAGCAGCCTACATTATAAGGAGAAAGTCAAGGAGTGGCATGATTCTCATATCAGCCACAAACATTTTGAGATTGGATAGAAAGTATGGCTGTTTGATGCGAGGCTACGATTATTTCCAGGGAAGCTACAGAGCAAATGGAAGGGACCTTATCTCGTCAGAAAGGTACACGACAATGGCAGCATTGATATATCCGAGTTGTCTTCTGAGAGTACCTTTCGAGTGAACGGCCAGCGGCTCAAGCCATTTCTAGATCATGAGCCGCGGGACGTTATTGTTGCCCCTATTCATTTTGCGTGAGATGTGGTCTCTTGACTCACATCTTTTGCATCTCACGCCTGATTTTCACTGCTCCTCCGCTTGTATAGATCCAGTTGTCCATATCATTCTATTCTTTAGTCTCACATCCCTTTTCTCATCTTATGATTATGATATACTTAGGGTGTACTTTACCCTAAGTATAGGGGGGATGTAGGACCTTCGGGTATTCTTTTCATTCTTTCGGCTCCTGTTTTGCTGCCTATACTTAGGGATATTTTACCCTAAGTATAGGGGGGGGCAGATTCTGTATCTTCTTCACTCGGATTTCCCTTCATGTACAGCTTGCTATACTTAGGATTAGTTAATCCTAAGTATAGGGGGAAACCACCGAGTCCCTCTCATTCTATTCATTTATTCGTTCCTGTACCTACCCATTCCTTTTCACTCCCTTTTTACTAAGCACGAGTTATGTCTTCTTCATCGCTCTTGATCACTCTGAGGACATCGTTCGAGCTAAGTATAGGGGGGGTGTATATATTTCATATATACTTTAGCCATAACTCGTACTTTGTGTGAGTGTGTTAATAAATAAAATGGCTAAAAATCACAAAAATTAAAAATTTTTCATGTACATAAACTTCTTTTATCTTGCACATACATAGCTAGTGTACAAAGTATTTTTGTAAAAATGATTTCAAAAATCTTTTGTGTAAAGTTTGTACGTATTTTTGTATCAAAATTATGTATATAGTACAAAATTTTTCCAAAATGTTTTGAAAAATCAAAAGTTTGCAAAAATCTTTTGTAAATGTTTGTAAATATCTTTTTGCAAAACTTGCACCTCATGCATCATTCATCCATGATTTCAAAACATTTTTCAAAAATTTTGCATGATTGTAAAATATTTGTAAATAGCATCTTGTGTACATATATGTATATAGTTTTCCTTGATGAGAGTTGACATTTAAACCAAGCCTGGAATTAAATTGAGAAATGGAGGTTGAAAAAGATCTTAATCCACTTAACTTCAAGAGGAACCTTATAGGATTTAGGGTTAAGGCTTTTCAGGTCCATAAGGACTTAATTCTTTGAGTCCACTAGGCTATGAGCATATGTCATCTTGATGAGCCTAAGTAGAGCACTTAACAACACACGCATGACTCTTAGAGACAATGGCTTGACTTGCACCTGCACTTTACACATGGCTCTCCACGGATGAGGTGGTGAGGAGGCAGTTTCCTTTGGCTTGGGGTAGCATATGAGGGTAGTACTTCTAGGCGGAACGTCTCTTCTTCTTCTAGTGAAGGAAGTGCGTCCCAACTTGGTCTAGTGGTGATGAAGGCTAAAGACAGAAGCTGTGGGTTGCAATAAAGCTTCAAAAGAGGGATAGTCTACTGGCTCAAGAGGAAAATTTCTTGTATATATGCTGCACCATGTAGATATGCTGTATAGAAGTCCTTGAAAAAAAATGCAAAAATGCAAAAAGAACTCCAAAAAAGTGGTGGGTCGGATTGAAAATTTAATAACCCCACCGGAGTGTACTTAGTCAAATAAAGCAACGCTTATGGTATCCATGTTACATCTCATGAAGCTTGCAGCGGGAGACTTAGCTACACTGGCTAACCTTCCAAAAGTCTATACTTCTTCCCCCTCTTCTTGAGCCGGTTGCACTTGAACTTAGAAGAGAATACCCCGCTTCTCGAGGAAAGAGTTGCTAGACCGAGGCATTAGAGTTACCAGGTTGAGGGAGGTTGTTTCTTTGTTACTTCTGAGGTGGGGAGCCACATATCACTTACACCGCATGGAAAGATTCATGGTCATTAGAGTTTGTGTATGTAGACTTGTTCTGATCTGGTTTATTGAGGAGTCTTGCCCATAGATTTATGGAACTTAAAGGCTGTTGAGTTTTAAGCTTAGGTCCAAATAAGGTTCCGACACATTAATAATCCAAAGATCTGATCGAGCTCCATATCCCAATTTAATGAAGGCAAGTTTAATAATCAACCTTGATCCATGTACATCCTCTTTTTCTTTTTCTTTTTCTTTCTTTTTCACTTCTTTTTCAAATAAGTGTTTGCTAAGGGACTAGCAAAGGTAAGTATAGGGGGGTGATGAATACCCATTCATCACTCTTTATTCTTACTCGGAGCTTACTAATTGGAGCACCTGGGTCCATTGACCCCGATCAACTCCTCTATGCCTTACTCGAATAAATGCACTTGTAGGATCTCATTTTTGCCTTTTCCCCTCAGGATCTATCCATCTAATCGCCTTGATTCTTTGATAAATTTTATTGCCCATTTATCAATTAAGCTCGCCCGAATAAGTTTTTGCCTTGATCAGTCTCGGTTCATACGCCTATCCCATTTGAATTTCACTCCCAGCTTGTTGGCTATATATACCCCTCATCCAATTTCGACGATGATAAATTTTCCACCCACTTTTGCGCTCAAAGTCGATTCTGGAGACGAGTTGATGTGACAATGATTCTCGCCCACAACTGGAAGTGCGTGAAAGTTCTTGGGAGGCACGATCCAGATCACTCACTGGAGCTTAATCATAAGTCAATCATCTCTGTTTTCCATCACTTATTGAGGCGACAACCTTCCTTCCTTTCATCCGTAGTTAGACTTAGATATTTTGTTTTCGTTTCTCCATTTAATTCCATAATATATTTCTGTTTAGTAGCATAGATAAGATCACCTCCCTGGAGCTCTGTTCCACACGATCAGAGCTCTATGGTCATCTTTACGCCATTCCGACCAAACCCACATGTTTACTACATTATTCTTCATCTTCAACCTTGGTCTGCACAACTCCAATCACCTCAGATATGAAGATCGGTCTCCCTTCTGATTTCCTTCATCTGAGATGTCCATCTGTCTCACTTCTTTGCGTTCTGATTCCAAATAACCATGGCTAGAGCGTCATCTTCAATCACATATCACTTCGCAGGGTCCAAGTGTAGGTCTGAGTACAAGGACTAGGATCTCGAGGTGTTCTCTGAGCCGTAGACCCCAAGACCTCCATATTCAGGATTAGACTTCATCGACCTTCATCAAGGTAGCTGATCGACGTAGAGAGGTAGCAAGAGATTGTAACACTTATCGGGAGGTGAATCGAGTCACGATCGATCGAGATCCGGTCGATCAAAGAACACAACACCCATCCTTCATATCAGTTCTTCCAAACGTGTTCAACATCGCCGAATTAATAACACCAGATCTAGATTTAATCTATTTCGTCCAATAACGCTAAAATTTAACCGTCAGATCATATCCAGACCATGCGTGCATGCCAACTTCTGAGACGTCAGATCAGAATTCCCGACACATTACTACCATCCGATCTACCACGTGTATTTAGGGTACATTTACACTAAGTCCATTCTTTATTTTAGTTTTTGAAATAAGTCCCTAGTTGACAAGTTCCATATTTTGGTCTTTTGAATATATTGCATTGTTGCCTTCTTTGTTTCTGTTGTTTACGTGGTCTTGTGGTTAATTTGCAATAAAGTTCCTACAAATTTTATGTTATTGTTTAACCATTAGAGTTTTAATAATATCCTCAAGGTCCGTGCCAATGCATCTCATGTGACGCCCTATTCGGGTAAATTGCAGGGTTTATCCTTATATTTCTTTGTTTATTATTTTTCAACCGTTTAAATAAAATTAATTACATCCATGCCCCTATGAATCAGCTTTTCTTCCATTCCACCATGTACTCCAGATCCACCTCGTATACGAATCCTGAAGTCGAAACTTTGACCGACTTCATGACCTCTCCTGACTTCGCTAATTCTTCATACTTCTCACCTCCTACATGTTCTTACCCACCCAATACCCTCCCATACCAGTCTAGCACACCCTCTACCCAAATGTTTGCTAACCAATATGGCATATACCTTAAGCAACCTACTATTGAGAATGATGATCGATCGACCTGCATGGGTCAAGATTACACCTATACACCATTGATTCGGAGACTTCCTACTGATGACCAAATAGATAGGCCTGCACCTTACATTCACCCTAACTGGATCGAATCTCATAGGCCCTCTTGCTCTACATTCAATGGTCCCTCATACACAAAGAATGGGATTCAGGATCCAGCTCTACCTTCCCACTATCAGTGGATACCTGGTTTTGAGGCTCAGACTATCATAGCAAGGAACACATACTCAACTCAGATATATATGTCTATGTCTAGGCATGTTGAGTATGGAACCTCTATCTCTCAATAAAATAATTCCAACCAGTACACTGATCTTCCAAAGCAATCACTGGAGGATGAATATTCGCAAATCAAAAGAAATGCGGAAGAATTGAGGAATGAATTCATAAAAGCATCAGAGGCGGAAAATATAGAATGCGCTAAATTTGGTATCGAGGATTATTCAAGTGGAGATGATCTCGAGGACAAAAATGATACCAAGACACTAACATCTCCTATATAGCTGGAGTCACCACCACCACTAATCTCTGACCCCCCTACTGACCCTATCAAAGGAAATACCAAAAAATTGAAAAAATAGAAAATTTAAAAAAAGTGGACAATTTTGAAATGGAAGCATTTTACAAGAGTCTGGTCTTAGAGCTTTCATTAATCAAGGCCATAGAATATGTGCCCGATCTTAAGCGATTTGTGAAGAGTCGACTAAACCATAAAAAGACGGCAAGAAAAGATCAAGGACTGAATATCATGTCGCATATATGGCCAGATCTTTGGTGATGAATCATAAAATCAAAAGCAGCAAAGTGAAGCAGTTGACTCGGATTATATGTAAAATTGAGGATTCTACATTCACTCATGTTCGGTTAGACGATGACTCCACATTAAACATCCTCCCCAAGTCTACCTTTGACAAACTCAAACTCAAACAACTAAAAAAGAGTAGGGTGATCGTTCAATTGCCTAATCGATCCACCAAAAGGCCACTAGGGATTGTTTGGCTTGTCGTAAATTTCCGAGGTGACAAACACAAAGTGGACTTTATTGTCCTTGATATTGAGCAGCCCAGGAAGTTTTCTGAGTCACCTATCATTTTAGGAGAGCCATTCTTAGCCTATGCTAAGGCAATTATCGATTGTGAAGCTCAAGAAATCTAGTTTCCAAACTCTGACCATAATGCACAAAACCCCAATGACACGACATGCCCTGAGGGAACCCGACTTGAAACTAACACTCATGATCATGAGACAAACACTTCACATAATCAAACTTCTCCTTTTGAAACACACACAAATCCTAGGAGAAACACTTGAGAAATCGATTGTTGAGTTGTATTTGGATTCTCACCACCCAACACTGCTCCTAGGAGGAATCAAGATTTTGGAGCTTATGATGAGTTGGACCAAATTTTTGTAGAATGTCACGATTATTTAAGTTGTCCAACTTCCGAGTCGGTGGTAATTCATGGATACTCGAACCATACAAGGAACCGACTAAGAAAACATCCGATGTCACCAAAATTCACGATCATCAGGAATTGACATCAACATCCCCTGCCATAATTCACAAAACTACTAAGAACAATCTTCGTCGCCCAAAACAGTGTATGACCCTACATGAATTGGTCAATTTTTATGGAGGATTCAACCAATGAGGAACTCATAAACGCCACACCGGGTACTCAAGAAAGGGAGATGAAGACTGTCCAACTTCCTCCCAATACTTCTCAAGGAAACAAACTAACCAAGAAAGTAACCTTTAACTTTAGATGGAAAGTGATTTCTGAATAGTCCTTATCCGATCCTAAAGTGGTTCATCAAGTAAGTGCAATAAGTACAGCTATAATCAAAGAGCACTTACCTCTAGTTGACAATAGTTGGAGATCCTCTACTTATGACGACTATTCTTCTGACGATGACTCTGATGATGGCTGGTCAACTTCATCTGCCCCCCCCCCCCTTCACCTCCCTCCACATCTCCATACTATATCCCGCCACACTCCTGCAAGAAAGTCCGTCGCAAACCTCCTTGACCTTGTAAATATGCAATCTACCTGGTTCCCCACTTGTAATTATCTGATCATACTTAGGCTGACCTGAGACTAAGTAATGGGAACTGGTACCATTGTGTATACATCACTTCTATTCTTTGCCCTTTACCCTCGACTGCCTCATTTTATATTTTTCTGCTATGCTTAGTCCCTCAAGAGTCGAAGTATAGGGGCATGTCAACTTTTGTTCCTTTTTACTCACATATATAGTACGAGCTATGTTTGCATTTCACTTTGTGCCATAGCACAAGCTAAGTATAGGGGTTTTATTTTATATATTCTACTTATTTTATCCATAGCTCGTACTTTAATTATTTTTATCTGACATCAGCGATGGATACAAGTAGTGTATATTATACTAAATACTTTTTTCAAATAATATCTATTTTCTAAAAAAATCAAAACAAAACAAAACAAAAATCTTTTTGCATAAAAAATCATCACTCATGGTATTGCATTTCATTAAGCATCTCATGCATCCATACATTCCTTGGTTGGTGCATTCCTGACACATTCACTATCACTCAAGGCTTGAGGATTTTGAGGACACTTGATTTCTGAGATCTTGAGAGTCTGAGTTAGCCAACCTTAGCCATTAGGGTTTTTGAAACTTGATAATACACAGCTCCCTAATTTCAAATATTTGAGCGTTATATTGCACTCTTCATCTTTACCCTCTAAAGAATATGATCAGTACATCACTTTCACAACTGCATGATAGATGAGATGAGTTGAGTTATCACTTGAGTAACTAGGACTGGAGATTTGAGTTTAGATCCGATTTAATGATGCTCGAGGATGGGATAAAGTTAATGAAGGCTTCAAGAAACCTGAGTGTCGGCAAAATCCTAGTCAATATGTGAACAAGTTTGCATGCTATCGTTTGATACTGACTTATGTGCTAGGGTGTAATGAAACATAATTAAATTTTTGATCAGTGTGTGCCAACTATTGGTAAAAGCAGTGGAGCTAGACAAAAAAGGAAAGAAAAGAAAGAAATATATTAAGTAAAATCTTTATCCTTACAAGTCAATTTTCAAATGAGCTTCCACTAGTGGCGAGCGCTCCCAAACATTTTGAAAGCGACCAATTGGACCAAACACTTCTAGGACCAGGGAGTCGAGCTAGCACCATAAAAGAGCTCTGCATCGTATAGGGATACAAGTCTGGGTGTTGAAGGTAACTCATATACTCAAAATAGACACAGCCTGGTGTACTCCCAGAAAAAACAAGTGCAGACGACTCCAAATTCCCTTAACGGACACATTGATCAATAAAATAAAAGTACACTAGTGTTAAGTAATAAGACACTCGAAAAGCACCTTATTACAATGTGAGAAAGAGAAAAATAGACACAATCCTATGCCCTCCATCATCTAGTCGTCCATCTACTTTTTAAGCCTAACAAACTAAAGAGACGGTTGACTGAAGCAAGAATAGACTTATTCCCTAGTGTTGAGGATTAGGTCTGGAGGAGAGTCTCTTGGACATGAACTTCGGGTGATGTCTCGACTCGACTTTCATGAATGCAGTACACTAAAAGTCATATCCTTATATTATATATACAAAAAGAGAGTCGGATAAACAGAGAAGTTGGATTCCATTTCGTTAAAGCATGGTTGAGCCAAGAATTTTAGGATAACTCAAATTAAGGGTCTTCAATGAATTGAGCCTTGAATTTCACATGCACAGTCGGGGATGTATCCAACTAAATCATTCAATCATTGATGCTCAGGGACGAGCAAGGTTTAAGTATAGGGGTATGATGAATCTCGTATTCATCGTGCTAAAATTGGTCAATTAGGCTTTGTTCTCCAAAATTCATATGAATTTAATAATTAATGGAACATCATTAGCATTCATACATGTGTAAATAATCTTCACATTTCATCATGCACAATTGCATAATGTGTAAATTGGCCTAAAATGTAATTAACTCCTCATATTTTTAATTAATTCATCGTAAATAAGATTGACCGCAAACCACTCCATTGTGTAGACATTACTATCAAGAATAAATAAAAAATACAAAAATAATATTAACTCAAATAAGTGTCAAATAATCCCAAAGTCAAATTTCACATTAGAAGAAATAAAATATGCATATCTTCCTCATATAGTGTCCATTCTGATCTACTCATTTTTAAAATACTCCATTTTCAAATACCTTCCTAATAAGACAAATTTCATAAAATTCGTAGCTCATATGTAAAAGTTGGGTTTTGAGCCTCTTTTGCGCATTTTAATTTTTTGTTATTTTTGACCTGAGTTTTTATGTATATAATTATACCTTTAATTGTATTTCTTCTTTGTTTATTTTCTTTGATGAAAGTTTTATCAAATGGCATAAAAATCCAAATCTAGATCAAGACTATAATCAAAGAAACTGACTGAGTCCGAGTGTCCGTTGTGAGTCAGTACGAAAGAGTCGTATTTCACACTCTTATTTTATTTTCCTATTTTCTTAATTATTAAAAATCTAAAAACTAGATAAGTGTGTAATTAAGTGTCTTGTATTTTATCACATTTTTTTTAGATTCTTTATCGTCTTTTAAAATCACCAAAACTCCAAAAAATCGATCTTCAATACACATGGAGAACCACCAAAATTTTCACTTCGCACAGATGACCTCTTTTGCTTTTGGGTCCTTCATGACAGTTGTATATCTATCGAGACGAACAATTTTCATGAAGTAAAATTTTCAATCCGAGGTCTTTCTCGATTTCTTTTATATTTTTCTTTCCTTTTAATTTTGAATTTTTTTTGGGATGACACATGGCAGCCCTTGGGCGTGCCACGTGTCACCCCTTTCTCTCACTTCATCTCTCTACATAGGTCACGTGCCCAACATGTGACCCATGCCTTCTCCCCAGACACTTCCTCGCCGTTACGCCTCCACCCATCCTCCTCGTAACAGTTGTCCCTTGTATGTAATGCCGCCGCTCTCGACAGCCATTACAGGAGCGACCGCGTAACCTCTCCCCCTACCTCCTCCTATTTAGACGCACCTCCAATGCTCCGTGATAGGGCTGGTGACTACATCCCTTCATGTCACCTCTGAGCCTTCTGCGTGATCCAAGGTCGCTTCCCTGACCTTGCAGTACTGCTCCACCAGTGTCCAAGCTCGTTCCTTATCCGAGGAGCTCGAGCGACAACTAGGAAGACGACCTCCGTTATCTCCAACTCCCAGGCGACCCTCCTCCGCCCTCACCATTCGCACGATCACGTCTACCTTCGCGTACAGACACACCACCTCGCGCCACTCACCTTAGTCATTGACTTCCATCAACTCTGTCGCCCGCTACATTTGCAACTCTGACCCTCCGTGCTCGGTCTCCCCTACCACCCCCGAGCACTTCGTCGACGGCCGCCTTTCCATTACAACATCAAGCTGCAACACCTACCATCGCGCGACGGTCTGCGGCTGCTACTGGCCCTCGCTCCATGCGTACACTCCTCCTCCCTCGCCATTCGCACGGGCATAGCTCCTCCTCAGGCGTGTGTCGCCTGAGGCTAGGCCCAGCTAGACTGACTCCCCACCATCACTCGCGAGGGCTAACATCCCATCGCACCACCATTCCTCTATGCCTTGTCTAGCCATCTTTGAATCAGGCAATAGCCCTTGATCCAACTGCTCTCCTGCTGCTACGTTGCAATTTTCAAAACCAGCCTTCGGCCACTATCTGTCGTTGGATCAGGGACTCCAACGGCAGCAACACAGACACGTCCCCCCTTCCAAGCCTCAGCTCTAGACCTAGAGGCTTGGTGCACCTTCATCGCCTACATGCGCCACATGTAGCCTCAGCCTCTAGACCTCAGCTACACCGCCCGAATCTCCCCTAGGCCCTCCGAAGCTTCCCGAGCCTGTGGTCTACCACCCGAACCTCGGACGCACGTGTTTTGCATGTACGTGTAGGTAAACTGCACAGATGCCCCCGCAGGTTCCAGAATTTGCATAAGAAACCCCCGATTCAAGAGACACGTGCCATACACGTGATACTGTGAACAAATTACATACTGGCCCTCGCTCTTTAGATAATTGCATATATACCCCCATACGTGGGTGTTTTCCAAAAGGCCCCACCGACTTCTTGATTTATAGATAAGTCCCTTTAGGGACCTCTTTGAAAAAAAATCTTTATTTTATTTACATTTAGTCCCTTGCAAATTCATTTTATCATATATTTTGCATACAGACTCTAATTTTAGCACGCAATATGTCGTTTTGAAGCTATTTTCATGCTCTACCATTTGGCATAGTTTGCAGATAGATCTGAGTCTACTTATTGATATTTATTAATTGAGGATCTATGTTGACAAATGCAGGCTAATTGTTGACATTTTGCGATATATTTTCTTTAAGAAATTATCTCTTTTGCAGGAATTCGATTGAGGATTTTGAATTGAATAATTCTCTCGGGATTATTTATTATATTATTTGAAGAATTTAATCGATGTAGGGGGCTCATTCAAGGAAAGCAAATTGTTAGTCATATTTTTAAAGGAATATGAATTGATCTAATAATCTTCTTGCTTGCATTTTGTGATTGATTGAAAATATCTCACTTGAAATGATCTCTTTCGATTTGTGATTATCTTTCGAAGATTAATTGATAAATTGACTGAGGATTGAATCTTATAATTCACAGATCCAGTGCTTTATTCTCTCTTTTTATTTCTTTGCATCTTCATCATAGTATTGCATTTTAATTCCAGACACAGTGATTAATCAAACATTTAATTAATTATTTTGAATTAATTGAAGACTACACAACTAAAAATCATTATTCCCTATGTTCGACCTTGGTAGACTTGCCAAGTTAAATTTTCTACAATATTTGAATATTGTGATTTTTTCTGAACCAAATTTGCCTCCTATACTACAACAATTATCGATTATTAAAGAGGCAGATTTCTCGTTCATCAATATTCAACATGCCTTGGTATTCATGGGAGGACTAGCATCATACTAAAGGTATATATGTGGTGAGTAAAGAGCAAGATTTATACCACTAAGATCTGACGTGCTCCAGCCTATTGCTCTGCAGTTGTATTTAAGAATCTATAGCAAGAGAGGCTCTTGTTCTTCGATTAGGCTTGAATTAAATATGATCGAGACTTCGTGGGTTGGCTCGCATGAAACACATGTATGAGTGTAGGAGGTAATGGCTTGAGCTTAGGATTATCTCTGTCATCAAGTAGGCCAGGATAAACCATTGTCAAATTTATAATCGTGCTGCATGTGGCCAGATCTATCACTACACAAGCTTCTACCAAATAATCTATCTCTGGAGTCAAATCACTAAATATATCCAAATAATCAGTAAAAGCTACATCTGACTCATCATCCTCTCCCTCAGATTGTCTTGAGAGAAAGGGGACCGATTGCTCTGGATGGGCCTCTATGTCGTCAAGGGTGTAGGGGGATGCATTTCTCATTTATTCTATGCTTAAGTGGATGCTCTATACGATCTCATAAAATACGTATCATAAATTACGTCACTTACGCTGGACTCTCTGGGTGAGACAGACTCATCTGCATATGGGGGGTTCTGTAACCAAGACCCTACTATATCTACATGGCCTCATTCTGCATATGAATAAGACTAAGGCACTTTACTGGATTCGAGTATGGTCACTGCCATATGGTCTAATTCCTCTCGAGTTCCACACCTCCACCTGTGGTTTGGAACTTGAATCTCCCTAGATTGTAATCAAACTTGGCATAAATTGTTCTCAAGAAACGATGACATTGTATAATCTGAGAATCTCTCCAATTCTTAAGAGTCTCCATGTCTAGGACTGTGAAGTCCACAAGATAGTCCTTCCCCTCTAAAGAAATGGCAATGTTCTTAATTTACCTTCTTTTTGTGGACTTATCTGTGAATAACAAAAGAGCCTGATATTCTATTAGGGATCGAGGTTAAACCTCTCAATATGGAAGAGGGTAATAGGTTGATTGAAGAACCTTTATCAAGAAGAGTATAAGAAAAAGATATGTTGTCCACATGGCTCACGATATAGTGAGCATCCATATATCCATTCTTCATTGGCATAGTATTTTGGATAGCACATATTGTGGGCACTAACAATACGGATTTCTCGACATGGGTTCGGCTTCCTGCTTGACATAGTAGGTGTGCATCCCACCTTAAGGTACTTATGAAAAGATGTGACATGACCACATATCTATCAAAGAGTATAATCACCTTGATATTCTCTCTGCAAATTTTGGCCATCTCTTTATCAATTTTTTGGTAGTTCGAGTTTCTCTTTCCCACTTTGAGTGCTTTGGGAGAAGGTATTATTTTCTCTAACTCATTTTTAGACAAAATAATATGATCATCGACATTCAACTGAAAATCTGAGTTCTCTACATGACCCAGATTATGACTTTATACACTTGAATGAAAAGTTCTAAAAGAGAAAAGTAGGGAATCTATTGGTGTGACCTCTGAAGGTGTGTGCTCCTCCTTCTCGTTCATGTCATCCTCGTTGATGCTTCTCTCCATCATTCGTGTCATTCATGTCGTCCTCAACCTGATGCATTGTCCTCCTATCTACGGGTGGTGCAGCTCGAGCCTTCACCTCATTCATTCGCATCAACAATAAGTAGCAATGAATCGTACCTTTTTTATAAAATATGATGTTAAAAAACACAATTAACATAAAATCATTGGACTTTTTTAGAGGTAAAAAGTGGGTGTTAATGGGGAAGTTGACCACCCGATATATTGGACCTGAGAAGCACCGTCTTGTCATCCTTCCACCGTCAGGAGGGAATAGTAGTCACTTATCTGTGAAACCAGCCTCACGCATTGCCCTCCTCTCTACGTTCTCGACATCGGTTCGGCTTCCTGCTAGACCTAGTAGGTGTGCATCTCACCTTAAGGTACTTATGAAAAGCATGTACCATGACCACATATCTATCAAAGGGTATAATCACCTTGATATTCTCTCTGCAAATTTTGGCAATCTCTTTATCAATTTTTTGGTATTTCGAGTTTCTCTTTCCCACTTTGAGTGTTTTGGGAGAAGGTATTATTTTCTCTGACTCATTTTTAGACAAAATAATATGATCATCGACAGTCAACTGAAAATCTGAGTTCTCTACATGACCCAGATTATGACTTTGTACACTTGAATGAAAAGTTCTAAAAGAGAAGAGTAGGGAATCTATTGGTGTGACCTCTGAAGGTGTGTGATCCTCCTTCTCGCTCATGTCATCCTCGTTGATGCTTCTCTCCATCATTCGTGTCATTCATGTCGTCCTCATCCTGATGCATTGTCCTCCTATCTACGGGTGGTGCAGCTCGAGCCTTCACCTGAAAACAAGTAGCAGTGAATCGTACCTTTTTTTGTAAAATATGATGATGTTAAAAAAACATGATTAACAATAATTGGAAATCATTGGTTATTTTTACAGGGAAAAAGTGGGTGTTTATGGGGAACTTGACCACCCGATATATGACCTGAGAAGCACCGTCTCGTTATCCTTCCACCGTCAGGAGGGGGAAGTAGTCGCTGCTCTGTGAAACCAGCCTCACGCATTGCCCTCCTCTCTATGGGTGGTGCAGCTCGAGCCTTCACCTGAAAACAAGTAGCAGTGAATCGTACCTTTTTTTGTAAAATATGATGATGTTAAAAAAACATGATTAACAATAATTGGAAATCATTGGTTATTTTTACAGGGAAAAAGTGGGTGTTTATGGGGAACTTGACCACCCGATATATGACCTGAGAAGCACCGTCTCGTTATCCTTCCACCGTCAGGAGGGGGAAGTAGTCGCTGCTCTGTGAAACCAGCCTCACGCATTGCCCTCCTCTCTATGGGTGGTGCAGCTCGAGCCTTCACCTGAAAACAAGTAGCAGTGAATCGTACCTTTTTTTGTAAAATATGATGATGTTAAAAAAACATGATTAACAATAATTGGAAATCATTGGTTATTTTTACAGGGAAAAAGTGGGTGTTTATGGGGAACTTGACCACCCGATATATGACCTGAGAAGCACCGTCTCGTTATCCTTCCACCGTCAGGAGGGGGAAGTAGTCGCTGCTCTGTGAAACCAGCCTCACGCATTGCCCTCCTCTCTATGGGTGGTGCAGCTCGAGCCTTCACCTGAAAACAAGTAGCAGTGAATCGTACCTTTTTTTGTAAAATATGATGATGTTAAAAAAACATGATTAACAATAATTGGAAATCATTGGTTATTTTTACAGGGAAAAAGTGGGTGTTTATGGGGAACTTGACCACCCGATATATGACCTGAGAAGCACCGTCTCGTTATCCTTCCACCGTCAGGAGGGGGAAGTAGTCGCTGCTCTGTGAAACCAGCCTCACGCATTGCCCTCCTCTCTATGGGTGGTGCAGCTCGAGCCTTCACCTGAAAACAAGTAGCAGTGAATCGTACCTTTTTTTGTAAAATATGATGAGGTTAAAAAAACATGATTAACAATAATTGGAAATCATTGGTTATTTTTACAGGGAAAAAGTGGGTGTTTATGGGGAACTTGACCACCCGATATATGACCTGAGAAGCACCGTCTCGTTATCCTTCCACCGTCAGGAGGGGGAAGTAGTCGCTGCTCTGTGAAACCAGCCTCACGCATTGCCCTCCTCTCTATGGGTGGTGCAGCTCGAGCCTTCACCCGAACCACAGAACCCAACTCCTGACTTGGATCGGGCAAGACAGATAAAGCCTCTCCAAGCCCACCGGAAGGGATCAACACCCCATATCCTAAGCCCACCTTGATGCCCCCACTTGGGTTACAAGCTTGAGTTGCCAAGCTCGGCGATTGGAACTTCCAACGCAGACCTCTTAAAGCAAGTTGCTAATTTGAAATCTAGGCGGGGTGGGACTATGGTTCGCTGTACCTTCTTTGGCCTCCCATTTAGGAAAAAAGTCTCTGCAATCCAAAGCTGAGTTGTTACTCACTCAGAAATTGACCAATCTCGTTTGATATGCGTCGACTTAGGATACGTTATGCCGATGTTCGATTCCTTATGCCGAGATAAGATAATCCATCTCCATGTTTTCTATCATTTGAATGTCCAAATGGATGTCAATGATTCCCAATCCCGATGTCCAATTCCATCGGATTACTAAGCTATGTCAACGTTTCTTTATTTAGCATCATGATATAGCTCCCAAATCTTATGGGGTCAATTAATCTCGTTTAGGTATATGACTCCCTCTCTCTTTCCCTCCTTACACTAATTGGGCCAACAATACTTTTATTGAACGCCATCTAAAGCAGTTTCGAGTTTAACGTAGTTGTGTCGGGATCGAACGCCATCTAAAGCAGTTTCGAGTTTAACGTAGTTGTGTCGGGATCGATCATTCCAACTGCATCGACGAATTCATAAGAATCCGAAGGTACTAAAACAAACGCGAGAAATGTGTTGTAATTGTTTCAAAAAGCTCGAACCACCTGAATTATAAGTCGGGAATTAATCTTTTAATTACAAGTCGGGAGGTAATCTAATCCGGATCTATATTTAAAAACGGGTTATTTCGTTGATCAGTAATTCTAAGTTCAAATTAAAGAATAAGATTTTTTATTCGCATTGCCAATTTTATTCTTGCACCTCCACCGTCTCATTGCCAATTATAGTTAACGGGGAGGCCACCAGTTTATTCGCATTTGTCTTTGCCACTTAATTCCTCTGAAGACCGCGAGTCGTTTCTATGCACACTAACAATTTTCAGGTAATAGAGTGGTCATCTAAATGAATCTAATTACACATCTCATGTTTGCATGGGAAACCGCCATCTTCGCGCAAGTTATCACTGCAGAGGCCAGAGAAACTGTCAGCATTCTAAGGTCCCACCGCCTCGCGTGCATGAGTATGTGAGATGATGTCGTGAGGGACCAATGTGCAAATTAAATAAAATCTAGGATTCAAAGTATAAATTATACAGAAGTTTTATAACTATAGAGGAATGCTTCTAGAGTGAAAAGAAAATACAAAAGGGTAGGGATATGTTGCAAAATTACCCTCGTTGAGCGACTAGACAACATATGGATCTTTACTTAGACATGTGGCATCGTCTGGTCACTTGATACTGCTTCGCGGATAAGCGGTTGGATTAGATCCCCGCTGGAGATCTGACAATCATGGCTAGGTTCGATCCAAATGGTTGGCTTTCAAACTGGAGCCCCCCCCCCCCCCCCCCCAATCTGCTATCGTCCAATCCTCGTAGCTCCGGCATCTTAAGTGTCGCAAAAGGGAGTTGGAGCCTTCCTGATGCTGTTGGTGCCCTCAAATGGGTCCGGGTCCCATCAATGAGGGCTTTGGAGCTCAATGAAGCGGGAGGGGTATTTCCTGATGTAGACACCCCTCAGATGGGGTCTTCAACACCTGCAGGTGAATTGGAAAGATAGGCGGAACAAGGGTGAAGCTGTTGGCCTTTATTGGTGGCTAATCGGGGTAAGAGGTCCGGTGAGCGAAGGAGGAGGGACCTCAAGTCTTCGTTTTAGGAGGATTTGAAATGGGCTAGATGATCAGACGGGTGGAGAAAGTGACAGGGAAGATAACAAAGGTGAAACGGTGGTCAGAACATGGCTAAGGCACGATGGAACGAAGGCCGGATCTAAAGGTCCAGCAAACTACAATCATGCTATTTCACGAAATAAATTAAAAGATGAACGCAAACTAAATTCTAATCTACTTAAGAATTAATGCTAAAGATGAAAATAAACAAAAACCTGGGTCTCTACCTGCAGGAAAGGGCTCCAAGGAGGAGCTCCGATGAAGAAGGCTGGTGAGCGCGGATCACTAGGTTTAGGGCCTCTTCCTCCACACCAAAAGGACTGGTGAGATCGTTGTTGTCACCAGAAATCTAGAGCATGAGAAACTTGGGGATTTCGATGATGAAATAGGATCAACGTCAAAATGAAGGACGAATTAGAGTTTTATACGTGGGCTGGTTTGATTAGGGCCATGACTCGATACATCGATCGAGGAAGCATGCTGTTGCGAAAGACCAGAGATCGAGGTGCAAAATCGAAGAAGGAGCTATGCCCAAAAATGCAAGGAGTGATGGGAAAAACTCAATGAAGAAGAGGAGTCAACGGGTTATGAGAACCCTAGAGTCATTGGGGGCTAGTAGATCGACGGGTCATCCAAGGTCGGCACCCTATTGGGCCCTGTCATCCGCTAAATGCCAAAACAGAAATTAAATGTAATAATAAATCAAAAAGATATAAAAGATTATTCTAATTTATTTCTAAAAAGTAAAATTTATTTACTATTTTATGTAGTATTTTATGGTGATTTTTATTTATTTTTTGAATTAATTTATTATGTGTTACTTTTTGTATGCACAATATAGGTATATTTCTCTCTATATATAGTGTATTTTATTTTTGTTTTATAGTTTATACATGTGTTATATATATTTACAACTTACTTAAATGCTTATATATATAAAAATACTTATTACACTTTGATGAAGTCATTTTTTACTTTAAATATATATATATATGTATATTTATTATATAGGTGTATATAAGTGTAATTCATCTATGTATTTTACTATACTTATTTATTTTTAGTTATTTTATTTTATTATACTTATGTATATGTATTTAAAATAATATTTACAAACAATAAAAAATAAAAAAGTGAAAAAATAAATTGATTATTTTATTTTGGTATATTGCACAATGAAGGCTCCAAGCCTAACTTTCGCTCTGTAACTCCAAATTGAATGAAATAACTTTTATTATATATATAATTTAATTTTATGAACAATGAAAATGAGTTTGATGAATTTTGATATTGTAGGAGAAGGTACGTGTTTGGGATGTTTTTGTTGCGGTTTTTATTATGAGTGTATAGGGTATACTGTATTATTTAAATGAAATAAAATTTATATTTTTCTTTGTATTTTTATTTTAAGTTTCATGTTCAATGTTTATTAATTTGAGGTATGAAAAAAGGAAAATAAAAAGGGCCCCAAAACCTATTTATTGAGGAATTGGAAATTAGGGTTTTGAGTGGTTGTTGGCAATTGTCTCCCCCTACTTTATTCCTTGTCGACCCAATCATCATGATATCTAGGTCTTGGGGCTTTGAATCATTCACTATCTGTGGTATCTCCTTTCTTTTTTCTTTTCTTTTCTTTCTTCTTTTTGTTGTCTTTAAATACAATATATTATACAATATTTATAGTATAAATAATAAATGTTATTTTGTACTACTTTATGCTATTTATATGCATTTAGCTAAGGTTTAAAGATCAAAATGAAAAAATAAAAGTGATGAAATGGAGATTCATCACCTCTCCTTTACTAGTCTTTGCTAGTTCCTAGAAAACACTTCTGTGTATAAGTGTAGAAAAAGTAAATAAAGAAAATAAAAAGAAATAACTTGGAACACTCTTAAACTTATCTTATTAAAATTAAAGGTTGAAGCTCAATTAAGATATTTGAATTCTTGATTTGTGGGGAAGCACATCAAGTTAGGAAGTGTGACACCAACCCTTTGGTTCCATAATCCTATCATCTAGTTCTCTTCACAGTCTGGTCAGAGCCATCCTCTCATTCGCATGAACTTGCTCCATTGAAATGACTTATCCATGTATGTGAATTTTTCAGCTCTTTCCAGGCAAATTGATGAGCTATAAAAGAGTCCGCTCTCCTGATAACTCATCCTCGTGGAGATAGATATTTCCTTCTAAGGTCACGTAATGTCAGTATTTGCAATCAAAATGGTGGAAAAAGGGAAAAAAATGGGAATGGACCACTGTAGTCTTCAGTTCCTTGTGAAACAGGATCGTTGTAATCAATTCTTTACTAAGAATCATGCTTTTTCTAGAAGCTCATATTTTTGTAATTTTTTGAAGATTTTTCAAATAGTTTGTATAGATTTTTTGAAAGATTTTTGCCACCATTTTTCAAACCATTTGCAAATAGAGTTTCAAAATTTTTATTTACACAAATAAAGAAAATTTGGCAAGTAAAATATTTTTTCGTAGATTTGAAACACTTTGCAAAAGTTTCCCAAACAGTTTTCAAAAGATTTTTCAAGATATTTTTCAACCATTTTTCAAATCATTTTGCAAAATATTTTATACCCAATTTATTATTTATATTTATAAAAATTATATCTCCCATTAAGTATCCATATTATTGACAATGCATAAGCATGAGTTATGGCTAAAGTATATACAACGTATATACAACTCCCTATACATAGCTTGAGTTATGTCCTCATAAATCAGAGAAAAAGAAAGACATAAATCGTACTAAATATAGAAAAGCCTATACTAGCACGACTAAAGAATCAAAGAACGAGAAGTTGACCATTCCTCTATACTTAGGATGAAATATTCCTAAGTATAACATATTGTACACAAGGCAGGGAGGATCAAGGGTGGGAATGAACGAAATCATCGGCTCGACCTATCTCACCTTATACTTAGTATAAAATATCCCTAAGTATATACAAAATATCAAGAGTTGATGAGACAAGTGAGGGATCGAAGAATGAACAACTCTAGATACTCATCCCCCGTATACTTGGGATAAAGTACGTCCTAAGTATAACAATGATGATAGGGATGCACACCTTTTGGTAGATTCAAAAAAGAGAGAAGGAAAAGAAGAAAAGAGGAAAATAGGAAAATAAGAAAAGAAAATCAATTTTCATGATATTTTTAGCTCAATTATCTGATCAATCTGCATTTGAGAGCTCATCTTGAAAAATCACTTGAATTGAATCGACAACGAACATGAATGTATCGTGATATAGGTACAACTTCAACAGTTACCGTTGACTGCAAAAGGTTGCACATCAGATGACCATTTGGATATTAAGAGGCTTCCGTTGTCACACTCAATTTTTACTATGAAAGGCCTGATCCATTTGCTCTTCAGTTTGCTTGGAAAGATTTTCAACTTTGCGTCGAACAGTCTCGCCTTCTGTCCATGCTCGAAAGTCTTTTTTCGGATAGGTTTATCATGTCATTTCTTTACTTTCTCCTTATACAAACACGGATATATGGAAAAAGAACTTTTTAGTGGCATCTAAAGGGGGAGAAACCTACCTTTAATTATGGTATATAGATATAGATATTTATGGATAGTAAAAAAACACACCCAGCAATTAATGGTCCAAAAATTGTATGAAGCGGGGATTGAACACACGCCCTAATTATAGATTGTAATGTGATTATGAACCACTCGGCCATCCTTACCCTGTCTCAATGCCTCATCTCAGGTATTTAAAAAATGAAACTGGGAAGTTCCACGAGAAAGAACACAACCGGCAAATAATGGCTATAAAAGTCAAAAGTGGGGTTTAAACCGACGCCCTCTACATGGATTCGTAACAGAAGTCTACCGCCTCAGACCATTTGGCCATCATGGCCTGCTACGTTGCCATGTGTCACGTATTGGTTAAAAAAACCGAGCTTTAAAGAAGGTATATAGATAACTCACCAGCATAAGCATCACCTACCAAGCTCCGATGGACTAACTTTAAAGACTTCCATCCTACACAATCCATGCATTTTCAAAAGATAGCATATAAAGAAAGCTAAGCATTGGCTACGAGAAATGGAGATGACTTTTGAAGTCATTATTTAAACTGTCATCAGGAGAAGAAAGCAATCACTAGGGGAGAAAGCATCGGAAGGGACGGTCAATCATCGTCCCTTATAGTTGAACAACCGTACAGTCACGGGACTGTCTTCGATAATCATGTCTCATCTGATAACACACGACGCAAAAAATGAATATCTCCCATCATTAGATATTGGAGATGGTGACAATCATCCCTTTTGGTGTAACAATATGAGACAATCAAGACCGTCCCCATGATAATAAAAAGGTGACAGTCACAACCATCTTCTCCAGTTCAAAAAGTACAGTAGGGACATTCGAAACCATTGCTTCGCATTCACGGTGGGGATGGTTATGGTCATCCCCTTCGAGATTTGAATGACCTTGTCCCCAATAGGACATGCAAAGAAGGCTTTAGGGGGCAGACAAGAATGTCCCCTCCAAATCCACCTTAGCCTAACCCCTCCTCCACATGTCATTTTTTCTTTTTACCTTCATGCCTTCATTGCTTTACCATGTCTTCCTTGTTCCATACTGTAACGTCCCGAGCTTAGATCTCAGGTCCGTTCACACCCCATTTGCTATGGCTCAGTGGCCTGCCTACCTCCACATGCATGTGTACCACGTCCCTTTTCCTAGACATGTTCGACTTCGATGTGCCTTCCATTCCAATGATAATATCGTGGCATCTTCTCCTTCTACTTGACTAAGGATTTGGGTGGTCTCCTCCATCTCCTTCTGCATAGCAATATCTCCTCTCCCTTTTCCTTGCAATATCGGCTGCACGACATGCTTCCTTTATGCAACTGGCACTTTAGCGATTTGCCTTCTTAAGGATCAGGATTCCTTTATGCTTCCTTTATGCACGACATGCTTCCTAGCAATATCATCTCCATTCCACATGGCTAAAATCTAACTATACATCAAGGATAATAAATGCCAACTAATATTGTAGCATTAATTCTCATCAACTAATTCCATGCCAAACAAGCCTAGAGCATTAATCCTTAGAAATTATTTCTTTGCAATACAAAATTATGTGAATGTCATGTAAAGTTAGTTTTAAGCAAAATATAACAACTAATTACTATATGCACATATATAACATCCTCCACATAAAATATTTTATTTTTGAATAAGGCAGGTTAATAAAATCAAACATACAACATCACTATAAGAATTTAAAATAAAATATCATTATATGTACGAATTAAGTCTCACTTAAACAGAAAAAAAATCCCTAAATGAATCCAAGATTGATAATGGATATCCCCCAAAAATTATTTCCGTACAAATATATACCCTCCTTCCCGATCCACCAATCCACTAAGTCGCTTTCATCAGATCTAAGTTTACATGTACCACCTCTAATAATAAATTTATTAACATATAACCACAATATATAAACGAATATAAGGTTGGAGGTAATCATATAAAACTCATCATAAAAATGATAACATCTCCACCACGTACAAGTTTCTGCAAGTGACTTTAAAGTTGAAATATTTTGTTGACATTACTAGTTTGTACTTTATCTCCATAAACCTATTGACAAATGTTTAAAAATGAAGGGCTTCAAAAAAGGTAAGTATATCATTTATAACTTAATACCTCAAGATTTGAAGAGCATCGATGTTTCCTCCGTTTCTCTATGAAACTTTTCTTCCACTTTCATTATTTTCTCCATAGGGTCTTTCTAGTTTTGACTCATACATTTGCATACTTTTCAGGGATTGTCTAATTGTTATGTACTTCTTGTGCGACAGTATGATAACATTCTAAATATTTGATGCAGTTTTTTTAATAGTAGGCCCGATAATTTCAGGGGCCCATAGCGTCCCACAGGGATTCGAACCTGGGTCCTTTAAACTGGAGGCACACTACTCTACCACCATACCACTCCTTGGGTTCTAAATATTTGATGCAATTTTATTGCATTTATAGCATATTTGGTTGCTTTCACTAATAAAGATGTTAAAACTCTATGATGATAATAAGTATTTAAGTAAGGATCATTGAGATTGGTAATCATGTTTTTGCTATGCAAAATTGTATCCCAGAAACCTTTTCTCCAACATTGTAGTGGGGTAAAAATTTTACACCTATGTGTTCTAATATTTTGATACCATGGTAACACAAGATATCAACTAATTCAAACAATTTGCAGATGGAATTTATAATGGAGGATATGGCTTCACAAATACTTCATATGCTTTTTCTAACCCATACGTAGTGACTTTCCATTGAATAAAATCATTTGACTATGAGCATCCATTTATCAGTACCGCTAAATGCAAGTCATATTCTTTTTGAAAGGCGACAAATATTGTTGGTGTATATACTTAACTCATTTGCATAACCATTGAAGCAAACATCTTAATATTAGATAATTTTTGGCATGCTTCATATTCAATGAGTAATTCATTATGCCTCTTATCCACAACAACACTTTCAAAATGTCGAAGAAATTGTAATAAATTATAATCCACATTTAGATAATCCTTGAGATCTGAATTAAGACTTTCTGAAAGTTGTGTACTCTGGATGTTAAGCGTGAATGCATTTTTAATAAAAGCCTTAGCCAACATATACTTCAAAGCATACATTGACGATAACCATGTGTTATCCATCAAAGAATATTGTATGAGCATATCTTGCCATTTGTTGTAGAACCCATGCTCCCATTCTATCTCATGTGAAAATTCTTCAAAAAGTTTCAATATTTCTTACCATTCATAGATAATCCTGCTAAATGATTTGTTGCATTAATCATTATATGCCAAGTGCACATTTTGCATTGCATTAGACATTGCATCATCTTGATCCGTGAAAATTTGTCTTCGGATGCTTATTATGATGAGACTCAAAAAATCTCTCGTACAACCATTTAAAGGATTCTATAGTTTCATCATATAATAAAGCAGCTTGGATTTCAAAAAATTACTGGATACAGATATCCGTATCTGAATATTAATCGAATACGAGTTGAATATGGATATGGCTTGTAAAAATATTTCGGATACGAATACAAACACTACAGGAAGTTCCAGCTTTGGAGAAGACAACTAGCGACGGTCATAGCATGACCGTCCCTAATGAAAGCCTTTAGGGACGGTCATGACAAAACCGTCCCCAATAGTTAATTTCAGGAGACGCTATGCTAGCTGGCGTCCCCTTTTGTAATAGCTTAATAGGGACGGTCAAATCGACCGTCCCCTCTGCGTAGACGACCCATTGGGGACGGTCGTGGCCGTCCCCTATACGCTTCTGTTGGCGTCGCCTCCGGTCTTCTATTTTTTTGGCGACCAGAGGGGACGGTCCATGGTGACCGTCCCCTTTGCCCTGGCAGGTCTTTTGGGGACGGTTCTGACCGTCCCCTATACGCTTCTGTTGGCGTCGCCTCCGGTCTTCTATTTTTTCTGGCGACCAGAGGGGACGGTCCATGGTGACCGTCCCCTTTTCCCTGGCAGGACTTTTGGGGACGGTTATGACCGTCCCCTATACGCTTCTGTTGGCGTCGCCTCCGGGTTTTTTTTCAAAGGGAGAGCAGAGGGGACGGTTAATATGGACCGTCCCCTCTGCTCTAGCAGGTCCTTTGGGGACGGTTTTGACCGTCCCCAATATGCCTCTATTGGCATCGCCTTTGGCCTGGTCATACTTAAGTGGCAGACCAGAGGGGACGGTCGCACAAGACCGTCCCCTTTGCCAACCAAAGGGGACGGTCTTAAGTGAACCGTCGCCGATCGTCACCAATGGGGACGATTGTTACGACCGTCCCCATTGGTTAGATCGAAAAAAACCCCTTCGACCTTCGTTCTTCCTCACTTTGCCTTCTCCCCAAACCGCCGCCCAAAATCGCCTCTCCCGGCCTACGTCGCCCCTCCGCCCTCTTCGTGGTTCCGGTCGTCCTCAATCTTATTTTCTGGTATATAGTAACACTCCTTTGTGTTTATTCTTAGTTATTTTGCTTGATATTCATGTTTTGGATGTTAATCCCCATGTAATTGGATTTTTTTGTTGTTAGGTTAGGGTTGCTAGATTTGGGTAATGTAATATGTTTTTCCTCATGTTATGATGAATTAATATCTTGTTGTTTATGATAGAATATAGAGATTAAGGGATACATGTTGTTTAATGTAATATGTTGTTGTTTAATGTAATAGCTTGTTTTACAATAATAGGATGAAATGTCTAATAATAGGAATACATTGTATAGAGAAACATGTTATAGGATGAAACTTGATTTAGATTAAACAACATGTTATAGGAGGGAACTTGATTTAGATTAAACAACATGTTATAGGATAGATGATAACATGTTATTGGATGGAACATGTTAAACAATATATTGTAGGATAGAGGATAACATGTTATAGGATGAAACATGATATAGGATTAACATGTTATAGGATGAAAAATGTTATAATGTGCTTGTGTATATTAGATCTAGAAATTCTTATTATGTATAAGAGAAACACTTGATTAGGATTTAGGGTGGAAAAACTTGTTATCTATAATAACACAATGGTGGTGGATTTTATTCTGATTGTGCAGTAAAATGGATAAGTCATGGGTGGATAAGAGATACGATGATTTTCAACAATATAAGAGAGGAGTGATCGGGTTCTTGGATTGGGCATTTGAAATAGAAAGAGTTAATAAGAAATCTGGTGGTCTTAAGATTTATTGTTCATGTGTGAGATGTAAGAATATTAAATGGGATGTTAGAGAGACAGTGTATAACCATCTTATACACTTTCTCTCTTTTGGGACGGTCATGACCGTCCCCCCTGACTGACTTTAAGAGACGGTCATGACCGTCCCCAATAATATACTTCAAGGGACGGTCACGACCGTCCCCTATGCCAGACTTTTAGGGACGGTCTTGACCGTCCCATATGTGTGGGTATTGGGGACGGTTGGTAATACCGTCGCGTATACCAAATGCGACGCGACCTTTGGAGACGGTCTTATGACCGTCCCCATTTATCAGAGGGGACGGTCAAGTTATCTTTAGCGACGGATGTTGACCGTCGCCTGTTCTAATCTTTCTTGTAGTGAAATATGGTAATGACTTGAATATTCGGATCCTGATACGAATATCTGAACATAATATTTAATAATATATTATATATTAGTTCATATAATATAAGACACAACACTCTTTTATTATATTAATATTATATATTATTTAATACAATATATTAATGATATTAATAAATTCTATCTGTTTGGGGATGGGAACAGACAAAATTTACGAAATCATATCCATCTTTTTGCTTCTGGTCAAGAATGCAAGTCACATCGACATTCCCTTTTGTCACGACACAACATATTTATATTCCATTGCCATTTTAAAATAATTATTAACTTTGGTAAAAATTCAATTTGTATTCGTATATGGTCTTTATTTGATTCGTATTCGGAATCCATGTTTATGGATCAATATTTGGATTTCACTCTTTATTTGATTCACGTTTGGATAATTTTTTTATTCAATCTTTATTCAAGTTTGATCTTTATTCGATCTGTATTCAGATGTGATAAATATACGATTCGGATTCCTATCCGTATTTTTAAGGATATGGTTTCTGTAAGGCATATCCAAATCATATATATATATATATATCCATATTTGTATTCGATAGAGATGAAATGAATATGGATATGGAAATAGGCATATTCGATCCGTATCTGATCTATTTTCATCCCTAAAAATGATCTATTTTCATTATTTGTTTCAAATGTTGTATCAAAGCTTAATACATCACCAAAGTGTTCATAATCTAGAACCAATTGAGAATCTGCCCAAAAATATTGTTAATTTGCTCTTTACAATCAACTTGTATTGCATAACAAAAAGATGAATTATCTGAACATTATTTTTGAAAATATCTCAACATATTCGCAACTGCTTCATACTCCATATCTCTTTGACATCTGGTGCGAAGTAAATATTTTTGATCTATTTTTGTATAACCAAGATTTTGTTTACCATCAATCATTCTCGCAACAAGATCATATGCCCCATTTAGACTAACATTAGCATCATCAACTAAATCGGTATGAATAATCTATGCTTTTGACATTTTCCTCTATAAAGGCAACAAATGAGTGCATTGGGAAATATGCAAAGGAGGATTATGTTCTTCCAGAAAAACATAGACAACAAATTTCTCATTTCCTTTCTTCTTTGATATAAACACATGAGCAAGATAACCCATTCTTGTTTTAGATTGTGGATTATTATATATATCACCCCTCTGTTATGACCTCCGATAACCTTTCTTTGAGCAAAAAAATCATCTAACAATAAAATAAATAAATTTTTTGGATTTTAAAATGAAGCAAAAATGTACAGAAAATTCTAATAAAAAATTGGGATTTTTGATATTTTTTATTATTTTTGGAGGGTTTTTATTATTTTTTTAATATTTTAAATCAATTTAACATAATGAAAACAACAAATACAAATGAAACAAATGTTTTTATGATTTTAAAATATAAAATGAAATAATGAATTTGTGAAATATATACTGAAATAGAGACAATTTTTAGGTTTTCATGAGGTGTTTTATAGATAGTGAAAACAACAAAGATAAAATGAAACAAATGTTTACATGATTTTGAAATATAAAATGAAATAATGAATTTGTAAAATATATACAGAAATAGAGACAATTTTTTAGGTTTTCATGAGGTGTTTTATAGATTTTTTAGTTTTCTTAATTGTTTTATAAAATAGTAGTGTAAATGAAATTTTTTGATTTTTAGCTCTACCCTAAGTGTATGATCTTGTCCTTACAAAGAATGAGTGTGTTTCTCTCCATCTGACACAAGAGTAAATTTTATGTCAGTTTTATTTACAGTCACCTTGATTAGCAGTCTCGCTTTTAAATTAAGGTCATCACTGATGTTTTAGGTGAGCATAAAATTTCACGCTTAATGAACAGTCCCAATTCCTTTGATTCCTAAGTTGTAAAAGTGATGAGGGGGAATCGAAAAATCCAATGCAAGCGTAAATCAATGATGCATGCTTAAGAAGAATACTTACAATGATTCCTCACGTTCTTCGTGCGGGATGCAATATAAGGAATTAAAATTACACTAAATGATATGCACAAATGAAATTGTCCTAAGTTGATAGTTCTATTAACGGGAAAGAATTGATTAAAATTTTTGACTAAGTCGAATAATCTATAGTACGTCTAGTTAGTGAAGAGGTATGGCCTAATAATTATGAGCACGATCAAGGATAAATAAGAAAGCGTATATGTGCCTAATTCGTACGCCACTAAAGTTGGGTCCCAACCACACAGAAAGGGTTGAAACAAACCCGACACACCACATAGAATTTCAATCTAAATTATTACAAGGCTTCAGTGAGAGGGACCATGTGAATGATGTGGAAAATTAAATCTATACTAAGCTCTCTCTAAAAAACTCTAAAATTCAGTCTTCTTTACCAATATTTTATTTATATCCAAAAAATTCACTACGAGTAGTCTGAAGAGAAAAATTACGATTAGTATCAGAAGTGAGAGTGAAATGCAAAATGAAATGGAGAAAAGGAAAATACAAATAAAGTAAAAATGATATAAAATTTAATTTCACAAAAATTACTTATAGAAATCAATTCAACACCCTAAAAATATGTCGTTATCCGACAACAACGTCATTTGATGAACGAGAAACCTACCTCTTTAATAATTGGCAATTGTCGTAGTATAGGTGGCAAATTTGATTCAGAGAAAACCACAATTTGAGAATGTTATAGAAAATTTATACTTGACAAGTCTACCAAGGTTGAATAAAAGGAATGACGATTTTTATTTGTGTAGTCTTAAATTAATTAAAAATAATTAAATAAATGTTTGATTAATTACTGTGCCCAGAATTAAAATGCAATACAATGATGAAGATCCAAAGAAATAAAAAGAGAGAATAAAGCATTGGATATGTGAATTATTAGATTCAATCTTCAATTAAATTTATCAATTAATCCTCAAAATATAATGACAGATCGAAAGAGATCATTTCGAGTGAGATATTTTCAATTAATCCCAAAATTCAAGCTAGAAGATTATTAGATCAATTCATATTCCTAAACAAATTAACTCCTAAAAAATATGACTAATAATTCTCTTCCTTTGATGAGCCCCCTACATCGATTAAATTCTTCAAATAATATAATCAATAATCCCGAGAGAATTATTCAATTTAAAATCCTCAGTAGAATCCTTGCAAAAGAGATAATTTCCCAAAGAAAATATAGCGCAAAATGTCAACAATTAGCCTACATTTGTCAACATAGATCCTCAATTAATAAATCTTAATAGGTAGCCCTAGTTCTGTCTACTACTATGCCAAACGATATAACATGAAAATAGCTTCAAAACGACATATTATGTGCTAAAACCAGAGTTCATAAGCAAAATATATGATAAAATGAATTAGCAGGGACTATGTAAATAAAATTTATCTTTAAACGAGTTCTCTGGAGGAATTTATCTATAAAATCAAGAATTTAGAGGGGCCTTTCTAGAAAATTCCCACGGGTGGGGGTATATATGAAATTATCTAAAGCAATGAGAGCCCATATGCAATTTATTCACAGTATCATGTGCATGGCATGTGTCTCTTGAAACAGGGGTGTCTTATGTAAATTTTGGAACCCACAGGGCATCTGTGCAGTTTACCATGCATGCACATGTAAAACACGTATACACGAGTTTCGAGAGGCAGACCGCGGGCTTGGGTAGGGTGGCAAGCTCGGGCTGCTTCAGAGGGCCTAGGTTGGAGGTTCGGGCGGTGAAGCTGAGGCCCAGAGGTCAAGGCTACACGTGGCGCATGCAGGTGGTGAAGGTGCTCCAAGCCTCGAGGTCTGGAACTGAGGCTAGGAAGGGGGGACGTGGTTGCGTTGTGGCCGTTGAATCCTCTGATCCAACGATGGGGAGTGACCGACGGTGAGTTTTGAAGATGGCGACGTAGTAGCAGGAGAGCCATTGGATCAAAGGCTATTGCCCAATCTGACGATGGCTCGACGAGGCAGAGAGGAGTGGTGATGCGATGGGAAGGAATCCCTCACGAGTGGGTGTGGGGAGTCACAGTCCGACTGGGCTTAGCCTCAGGGGACACATGCCTGAGATGGAGCTACGCGTGTACGGATGACGAGGGCAGAGGATGGTGCGCATGGAGCGAGGGCCAGCAGCAGTTGCGGACCGTCGCACGGTGGCAGGTGTGGCGACATGCCGTTGCACTGGCGAGGCGGATGTCGACGAAGGTGCTAGGTTGTGGTTGGGGCGACCGATCGCGGAGGGACATAGTCACAAAGGTGGAGGGAGACAGAGTTGATGGAGGTCGACAGCTAAGGCGAGTGGCATGAGGTGGCATGTCTGTGCGCGGAGGTAGAGGCAATCATGTGGCTGGCGAGGGCAGAGGAGGGTCATTTAGGAGTTGGAGATGGCGGAGGTCATCTTTCTAGTTGTCGCTCGAGCTCCTCGGTGAAGAAACGAGCTTGGATGCTGGTTGAGCAGCACTGCATGGTCGGGGGAGCGGTCTTGGAACATGCCGAAGGCTTGAAGCTGACACAGAGGGTTGATATCACCAGCCCTATCGCGGAGCTTTTACGATGGTAGATGCTTAGCGAAGGCTATGGAAGTGCAGCTAAATAGGAGTAGGTAGGGGGAGAGGTTATGCGGTCGTGCCAGTAACGACTGTCGAGAGCGACGACGTTACATGCAGGCGACGACTGTTATAAGGAGAAAGGGCGGAGACATAACGACGAGGAAGCGTATGGGGTAAGGTAGAGGGCACGAGTCACGTGCTAGGCACGTGACATGTGCAGGGAGGTGAGGTGAGTGAAAGGGGTGACATGTGGCATGCCCAAGAGCTGCCACGTGTCATCCTAAAAAAAGCAAAATTAAAAGGAAAGAACAATCAAAAATAAATATAATAAGACCTCGGATTGAAAATTTTCCTTCACAAAAGTTGTTCGTCTCGATGAGATCTACAACTTTCATGAAGGATCTAGGAGCAAAAGAGAGCATCTCTGCGAAGTAGAATTTTTGGTGATTCTCCAAGTGCATAGAAAACTGATTTTTTGGAGTTTTGTAATTTTTGGTAATTTTAAAAGAGGATAAAAAATCTTGAAAAATATGAGAACATACAAGACACTTAATTACACACTAATATAATTTTTTGGATTTTTAATAGATAAGAAAATAGGAAAATAAAACGAGAGTATGAAATACGAGACTTTTGTACAGACTCGCAATGGAAACTCGGACTCATTCAATTTCTCTGATCTCAGTATTGATCTAGATTTGGATTATTATATCGTTTGATAAAACTTTCATCAAATAAAATAAATGAAGAAGAAATAAAATTAAAAGGAGTAATTATATACATAAAAACTCTGGTCAAAAATAGCAAAAAAGTTAAAATACGCAAAAGACCTAAAACTCAACTTTCACATATGAGCTTTGAATTTTATAAAATTGGTTTTATTTTGAAGGTATTTGAAACAGGAGTACTTTAAAAGTGAGCAGACCAAAACTAATTATTTTATGAGGAAGATATGCACATTTTAGTCCATCAAATGTGAAATTAGACTTTGAGATTATTTGACACTTATTTGATTAGTATCCTTTTTGTATTTTTATTTATTATTGTTTGTAATATCTAGAGATTGGAGGTGGTTTGGGATCAATCGAAGTTAAGATAAATTAATTAAAAATATGGGAAGTAACTACTTTTTAGGCTAATTTACACATTATGCAATTATGCATGATGAAATGCGAAGATTATTTACACGTGTATTAAGGCTAATGATGCTTTATTAATTATTAAATACATACGAATTTTGGGGAACAAAGCCTAATTGACCAATTTTAGCATGATGAATACGAGAATCATCAAATATGAACTTGTGGGAAGTGGCTACAAAGAGATTGTGAAATAGTATGGAGTGGGATTCATTTACCCCATCTCTGATTCCAAATGGGTGGTACCCTTTCACGTTGTCCCCAAGAAGTCGAGTATACAAATTGTCACCAAGGTGGGGGCAGAGGAGACCACAACTAGAGTACCCACGTCGATGTGCAACTGTGTGGATTACATAGGTCTGAATACCATGACGAAGAAGGATCACTTTGCTTCGCCATTCATTGATCAAATTTCGGAGAGGGTTGCAGGGAAGGAGTACTTTTGCATCTTGGATGGGTAGTTAGGATACAATCAAGTAGTCATCGCTCCAGATGACCACGAAAAAAACCATATTTACATGTCCCCTCAGAACTTACGCTTTCATGCTCATGCCTTTTAGACTATGCAATGCACTTGGGACTTTCCAGAGGTGCATGATAGCAGTATTTTCCAAGATGGTTGATGATTTCCTGAAAGTTTTCATGGATGACTTCTTGTTTCATGGTGATTCTTTTGATGATTATTTTTCTCACCTAGATCGAGTCCTCACTAAGTGTAGAGAGGTTGATCTGGCGCTCTCCTGAGAAGGGAGACACTTCATGATATCAGAGAGCATCGTGTTGGGGCGTGTCATATCCAAAAGGGGGATTAAGGTTGATTGTGCCAAGGTGGATGTGATCAAGAAACTTGAGCTACCAACCAACATCAAACAACTACGGTCATTATTAAGACATGTTGCATTTTATCGTAGATTTACTGAGGATTTCTCGAAGATTGCCCGACCAATAAATAAGCTCCTAAGTAAAGACAGAATTTTCATTGTGGATCACAAATTAAGGCTTTGAGGCTATTAAAAAGAAAGACAATGGATGCTCCCATCCTACATGCTCCATGCTCGTATCTCTACTTTGAGATCATGATTGATGCTTCTAACTTTACAGTTGGGGTCATGCTAGGATAGAGGAGAGAAGGGAAAACATATGTCGTGCACTACATAAGCAAAGTAATGTATACACACACAAAATAATTACACAATCACTGAGAAGGAAATTCTTGTTGTATTGTTTTCCTTGGATAAGTTCAGGTCACATCTATTTAGATCCAAGGTGATTATATTCATAGGACATTCAACCATCAAGTATTTAATGGAAAAAAAAGTATGCGAAGACACATCTTATTAGGTGGATCCTACTCTTCCAAGAGTTCAACTTGCATATTAAGGATAAGCTTGGAGTGAAGAATGTGGCTGCTGATAATTTACCCTGCATTGAGCAACAACAGAGTACCCCAAAGAATGTTAGAGAGACCTTTCCAGACAATGCTTGGTGAAGGCTTGAGTTGTTGTGCCCATAGAGAGGAGGGCAATGCATGAGGCTCGTTTCACAAAACAAGGATTACTTCCCCCTCTTGATGGTGGAAAGATGACGAGACAATGCTTCTCATGTCTAATATATCGTATGGTCAACTTCCCCATTAATACTCAATTTTCTCCTTTAAAAATATCCAATGATTTCTAATAACTCTAATCTTGTTTTTTGATATCATATTTTACAGAAAAGATACTGCTATTTGTTGTTGACTCGAATTAATGAAGCCAAGGCTCAAGCTGCACCTCTCGTAGATAGGAGGGCAATGTGTGAAGCTGGTTTCATAGAGCAGTGACTACTTTCTCCTCCCGATGGTGGAAGGATAGCGAGACAATGCTTCTCAGGCCCAATATATTAGGTGGTCATCTTCCCCAGTAACACCCACTTTTTCCTGGAAAAAAAGACCAATGATTTCCAATAAATGTTAATTGTTTCTTTTAACATCATAATTTTTACAAAAAATGTATGGTTCATTGCTATTTGTTTTGGACGCGAATGAATGAGGTGAAGGCTTGAGTTGCGCAGCCCGAAGACAGGAGGGTAATACATTAGGCTAGTTTCACAGAGCAGCGACTACTTCCCCCTCCCGGTAATAGAAGGATAACGAGAGAATGCTTCTCATGTCTAATATATCGGGTGGTCAACTTCACCATTAGCATCCATTTTTTCATACATAAAAGACCAATGGTTTCTAATTAATGTTAATCGTGTCTTTAAACATCATATTTTACAAAAAAAGGTACGGTTCACTACTATTTGTTGTTGACGTGAATGAATGAGGCGAAGGCTTGAGTTGTACCCCCCGTAGATAGGAGGGAAATGTGTCAGGCTGGTTTTACAGAGCAGTGACAACTTCCCCTCCTGACGGTGGAAGGATAACGAGACGGTGCTTCTCATGTCCAATATATTGGGTAGTCAGCTTCCGCATCAACACCCACTTTTTTCCTTTAAAAATTCAATGATTTCTAATTAATGTTAATCATTTTAGCATCATATTTTACAAAAAATATGATTCACTACTATTTGTTGTTGCCTCGAATGAATGAGGCGAAGGCTCGAGCTGCACTACCATTAACACCTACTTTTTTCTTGTAAAAGAGTCCAATGATTTCATGTTAATCTTGTTTTTTAACATCATATTTTACAAAAAATGATATGTTTCACTACTATTTGTTGTTGACTCAAATAATAATTGTTATATAGTAAGAAAAAAGATAAAACAATTTGAGAGTTGGGGGAAAGCTAACCATGAGTTCATTGTGAAGAAAAAGTTGGACATGACCTGTCTATACGAAGTAGAGATTGGTTAGAATATTGAAGATATAAATATATATATATATAATAATTGTATGGGATTATGAGTTGTCATGAGTCATCTTATTGGGCATCATTTAGGTCGGATTGGTGTTCATGGGATTGGATCGAGATCGGACCACCAATCCATTTACTTAATGAAACAAATTTATAAATCAAGCTCCAATTTATATCATTCTTTTAACTCAGGTTATGAGTTGGATTTGGTTGGCTGATGAATATGCATTTCATCATCTTTCTTCATTTATTTTAGCTTAAAATCCCATCTTAAGTACCTGTAATTTTAACAAGTAATTGTTTTTTTTATAATTTATAATCTTTTGTATATATTATATAAAAATCATTGTTTTTATCCTAAAATAAATATAGAAATAAAGGGAAAATGAAGATAAATGAAGACTATATATTTGTGATATATATAGGCCAACTCTTATCCTATGAGAAGATCAAGACTTTACCTGATCGATAAGGAATAAAGTAGGGGGAGATAAGGCCATTTGTGGGAAAAAAAAAGAAATCAATTCATTCTTCATTCATTAATTGCATATATGTCACTTGCTTGTATATAAATTCTTTCTGTTATTTTATGTAGTATTCTATTCATCTCAAATAAAATGGCTTCCGTGGAAAATTCTGACTTTCTTTTTGATGCAGCGATCACATAAAAACATAAACTTTGAAGCTCTTCCTAGAACCTTTATATAAAAATAAGTTGTAAAAATTAAAAATAATTCCAAGAAGATTCATTATTCATTTTGTAAATAATGACACCTTGAAAAAGCTGCAAAGCCAAACTTTCCATACTCATATCTATCCCATAAAACTAAAATATAAGAAAACTTACTTACATTGTACTCTAAATAAAATAAACTTCAAAATGACAGTGGTTTATTTAAAATCAGAGTTAAGATGTAAAATATGGCTTTTTGGAGTGTATTGTATAGCGTGCCTATACAATATATCATGTGAATATTATACTTTGTTTATTTCTTGTATATACTTTTTAATATTTTATTTTCTCTAAATAAAATAAAAATTAAAATTAAAAAATCAAAGATATAAAAATAAATTCAGTGTACATATACCTCTATGTATATTGTAAATACACCTATTTATTTACAACAACAAAGCATTTTCCCACAATTAAGTAGGGTCGGCTACATGGATTCTCCGCCTCCATTCAGATCTATCTTGGGCCAATCCCGGTCTTATATCCACAAAACTAAGATCCCTTTGTATGGTCTCTTTCCAACACTCCTTGGGTCGTTCTCGCCCTCTCTTAGCCGACTCAACATCCCAACACTCGCATCTCCTAACTGGTGCATTAGCTGATCTTCTTTGCAAATGTCCAAACCATCTTAAGCGGTTTTCTCGCATATCATCCTCGATCGAAGCTACGCCAACTTTCTTTCTGATTGCATCATTCCAAATCTGATCTTTACGTGTGTGTGTGTGTGTGTCCACATATCCACCTTAACATTTTCATCTCTGCTACATTCATTCTCTGCACATGTCTATGGTTCACAGGCCAACATTCAGATCCATAAAGCATAGCAGGTCTCACGGCTGCTTTGTAAAACTATCCTTTAATCTTTAAAGGAATTTTCTTATCATAGAGAACAACAGAGGCTCCTCTCCACTTTAGCCAGCATGCATTTATTTTATTAGTAACATCTCCATTAATTTCCCCATCATGTTGCAGAATAGATCCCAGATATCTAAAGGAATCTCTCTTCTGAATGTTATCATCACCAATCTTCACCTCGATTCCTTTACCATTGCTTCCATCAAAGGTGCACTCCATATATTCCGTCTTAGCCCTACTTATACGAAATCCTTTAGTCTCCAAGTCATGTCTCCAGACCTCAAGCTTCTCATTTACTCCATCTCTAGTCTCGTCAATTAACACAATATCATCAGGAAATAACGTACACCAAGGTAACTCATCCTGAATGTGACTGGTCAACTCGTCCATAATCAAAGTAAAAAGAAATGAACTCGAAGAAGAACCTTGATGTAAACCAATGTTGATGTCAAAATATGCAGTCTTCCCAGAAAGGGTCCTTACACAAGATAAAGTCCTATCATACATGTCCTTTATGAGGTTAATGTAGGACATGTATTAGTGTGGGACAGAATCATAAGCCTTCTCCAAATCAATAAAGATCGTGTGGAGGTTCTTCCTTTTAGCTCTATAAATCTCCATTGTTCTCCTCAGAAAATGGATGGCTTCAGTCGTTGAGCGACCTGGCATGAATCCGAATTGGTTTTCTTTTACATTGGAAATTTGCCTCAACCTTCTTTCGATCACACGTTCCCAAATTTTCATAGTGTGACACATCAGCTTGATACCTCTATAATTTGAACAATTTTGAATGTCTCCTTTATTCTTATAAAGAGGCACGATGATACTCCTCCTCCAGTCTTCAGGAATTTTCTTGCTTCGCCAAATAACATTGAATAGATTCGTAAGCCAAGTCAAACCACACTCACCTAAAACTCTCCACACTTCTACAGGGACGTCATCCGGTCCTACACCTTTTCCATGTCTCATATCCTTCAAAGCCTCCTGTACTTCCTTTCTTCGTATCCGTCTATAGCATGCATGATTCAAGTAACTTTCACTACAAGCTAGATCATCCAAAGTGATATCTCTATTTCCTTCCCCAATGAAAAGTTTATGGAAGTACTGCTCCCATCTAGTCTTTATATCCTTCTAAGTAACAATAAATTATTTTGTAAATTAACTTAAATTATGGAAGTACTGCTCCCATCTAGTTTATGGAAATACACCTATTTATTTAACTTAATAAATTATTTTGTAAAAATAAAATAATGTTGTAAATTAATAAAATAATAATAAATATAATTATTTGTAACAATAATAAATTAAGAATCATGTTGTTATATATATTGGTATATATACCTATGAATAAAAATTAATATTTATTTTGAACCATTAAATTAATTTATTAATTTATTCATTTATTAAAATTCAACATAATAAGATTGTTTATTTACTATCATTTTCTATTTATATAATTTATTTATTTTAATTCATTTACAAATTTTAATTTAATTTATTTAATGTTTCTTTGAAATTTTGTCTTCAGCGTGTTTTGTCTTATTCTCGGAGCTTACTAATTGGAGCACCTGGGTCCATTGACCCCAATCAACTCCTCTATGCCTTACTCGAATAAATGCACTTGTAGGATCTCATTTTTGCCTTTTCCCCTCAGGATCTATCCATCTAATCGCCCTGATTCTTTGATAAATTTTATTGCCCATTTATCAATTAAGCTCGCCCGAATAAGTTTTTGCCTTGATCAGTCTCGGTTCATACGCCTATCCCATTTGAATTTCACTCCCAGCTTGTTGGCTATATATACCCCTCATCCAATTTCGACGATGATCAATTTTCCACCCACTTTTGCACTCAAAGTCGATTCTGGAGACGAGTTGATGTGACAATGATTCTCGCCCACAACTGGAAGTGCGTGAAAGTTCTTGGGAGGCACGATCCAGATCACTCACTGGAGCTTAATCATAAGTCAATCGTCTCTGTTTTCCATCACTTATTGAGGCGACAACCTTCCTTCCTTTCATCCGTAGTTAGACTTAGATATTTTGTTTTCATTTCTCCATTTAATTCCATAATATATTTCTGTTTAGTAGCATAGATAAGATCACCTCCCTGGAGCTCTGTTCCACACGATCAGAGCTCTATGGTCATCTTTACGCCATTCCGACCAAACCCACACGTTTACTACATTATTCTTCATCTTCAACCTTGGTCTGCACAACTCCAATCACCTCAGATATGAAGATCGGTCTCCCTTCTGATTTCCTTCATCTGAGATGTCCATCTGCCTCACTTCTTTGCGTTCTGATTCCAAATAACCATGGCTAGAGCGTCATCTTCAATCACATATCACTTCGCAGGGTCCAAGTGTAGGTCTGAGTACAAGGACTAGGATCTCGAGGTGTTCTCTGAGCCGTAGACCCCAAGACCTCCATATTCAGGATTAGACTTCATCGACCTTCATCAAGGTAGTTGATCGACGTAGAGAGGTAGCAAGAGATTGTAACACTTATCGGGAGGTGAATCGAGTCACGATCGATCGAGATCCGGTCGATCAAAGAACACAACACCCATCCTTCATATCAGTTCTTCCAAACGTGTTCAACATCGCCGAATTAATAACACCAGATCTAGATTTAATCTATTTCGTCCAATAACGCTAAAATTTAACCGTCAGATCATATCCAGACCATGCGTGCATGCCAACTTCTGAGACGTCAGATCAGAATTCCCGACACATTACTACCATCCGATCTACCACGTGTATTTAGGGTACATTTACACTAAGTCCATGCTTTATTTTAGTTTTTGAAATAAGTCCCTAGTTGACAAGTTCCATATTTTGGTCTTTTGAATATATTGCATTGTTGCCTTCTTTGTTTCTGTTGTTTACGTGCTCTTGTGGTTAATTTGCAATAAAGTTCCTACAAATTTTATGTTATTGTTTAACCATTAGAGTTTTAATAATATCCTCAAGGTCCGTGCCAATGCATCTCATGTGACGCCCTATTTGGGTATTGCAGGGTTTATCCTTATATTTCTTTGTTTATTATTTTTCAACCGTTTAAATAAAATTAATTACATCCATGCCCCTATGAATCAGCTTTTCTTCCATTCCACCATGTACTCCAGATCCACCTCGTATACGAATCCTGAAGTCGAAACTTTGACCGACTTCATGACCTCTCCTGACTTCGCTAATTCTTCATACTTCTCACCTCCTACATGTTCTTACCCACCCAATACCCTCCCATACCAGTCTAGCACACCCTCTACCCAAATGTTTGCTAACCAATATGGCATATACCTTAAGCAACCTACTATTGAGAATGATGATCGATCGACCTGCATGGGTCAAGATTACACCTATACACCATTGATTCGGAGACTTCCTACTGATGACCAAATAGATACGCCTGCACCTTACATTCACCCTAACTGGATCGAATCTCATAGGCCCTCTTGCTCTACATTCAATGGTCCCTCATACACAAAGAATGGGATTCAGGATCCAGCTCTACCTTCCCACTATCAGTGGATACCTGGTTTTGAGGCTCAGACTATCATAGCAAGGAACACATACTCAACTCAGATATATATGTCTATGTCTAGGCATGTTGAGTATGGAACCTCTATTTCTCAATAAAATAATTCCAACCAGTACACTGATCTTCCAAAGCAATCACTGGAGGATGAATATTCGCAAATCAAAAGAAATGCGGAAGAATTGAGGAATGAATTCATAAAAGCGTCGGAGGTGGAAAATATAGAATGCGCTAAATTTGGTTTCGAGGATTATTCAAGTGGAGATGGTCTCGAGGACAAAAATGATACCAAGACACTAACATCTCCTATATAGCTGGAGTCACCACCACCACCAATCTCTGACCCCCCTACTGACCCTATCAAAGGAAATACCAAAAAATTGAAAAAATAGAAAATTTAAAAAAAGTGGACAATTTTGAAATGGAAGCATTTTACAAGAGTCTGGTCTTAGAGCTTTCATTAATCAAGGCCATAGAATATGTGCCCGATCTTAAGCGATTTGTGAAGAGTCGACTAAACCATAAAAAGACGGCAAGAAAAGATCAAGGACTGAATATCATGTCGCATATATGGCCAGATCTTTGGTGATGAATCATAAAATCAAAAGCAGCAAAGTGAAGCAGTTGACTCGGATTATATGTAAAATTGAGGATTCTACATTCACTCATGTTCGGTTAGACGATGACTCCACATTAAACATCCTCCCCAAGTCTACCTTTGACAAACTCAAACTCAGACAACTAAAAAAGAGTAGGGTGATCGTTCAATTGCCTAATCGATCCACCAAAAGGCCACTAGGGATTGTTTCGCTTGTCGTAAATTTCCGAGGTGACAAACACAAAGTGGACTTTATTGTCCTTGATATTGAGCAGCCCAGGAAGTTTTCTGAGTCACCTATCATTTTAGGAGAGCCATTCTTAGCCTATGCTAAGGCAATTATCGATTGTGAAGCTCAAGAAATCTAGTTTCCAAACTCTGACCATAATGCACAAAACCCCAATGACACGACATGCCCTGAGGGAACCCGACTTGAAACTAGCACTCATGATCATGAGACAAACACTTCACATAATCAAACTTCTCCTTTTGAAACACATACACAAATCCTAGGAGAAACACTTGAGAAATCGATTGTTGAGTTGTATTTGGATTCTCACCACCCAACACTGCTCCTAGGAGGAATCAAGATTTTGGAGCTTATGATGAGTTGGACCAAATTTTTGTAGAATGTCACGATTATTTAAGTTGTCCAGTTTCTGAGTCGGTGGTAATTCATGGATACTTGAACCATACAAGGAACCGACTAAGAAAACATCCGATGTCACCAAAATTCATGATCATCAGGAATTGACATCAACATCCCCTGCCATAATTCACAAAACCACTAAGAACAATCTCCGTCGCCCAAAACAGTGTATGACCCTACAAGAATTGGTCAATTTTTATGGAGGATTCAACCAATGAGGAACTCATAAACGCCACACCGGGTACTCAAGAAAGGGAGATGAAGACTGTCTAACTTCCTCCCAATACTTCTCAAGGAAACAAACAAACCAAGAAAGTAACCTTTAACTTTAGATAGAAAGTGATTTCTGAAGAGTCCTTATCCGGTCCTAAAGTGGTTCATCAAGTAAGTGCAATAAGTATAGCTATAATCAAAGAGCACTTACCTCTAGTTGACAATAGTTGGAGATCCTCTACTTATGACGACTATTCTTCTGACGATGACTCTGATGATGGCTGGTCAACTTCATCTGCCCCCCCCTTCACCTCTCTCCACATCTCCATACTATATCCCGCCACACTCCTGCAAGAATGTCCGTCGCAAACCTCCTTGACCTTGTAAATATGCAATCTACCTGGTTCCCCACTTGTAATTATCTGATCATACTTAGGTTGACCTGAGACTAAGTAATGGGAACTGGTACCATTGTGTATACATCACTTCTATTCTTTGCCCTTCACCCTCGACTGCCTCATTTTATATTTTTCTGCTATGCTTAGTCCCTCAAGAGTCAAAGTATAGGGGCATGTCAACTTTTGTTCCTTTTTACTCACATATATAGTACGAGCTATGTTTGCATTTCACTTTGTGCCATAGCACAAGCAAAGTATAGGGGTTTTATTTTATATATTCTACTTACTTTATCCATAGCTCGTACTTTAATTATTTTTATCTGACATCAGCGATGGATACAAGTAGTGTATATTATACTAAATACTTTTTTCAAATAATATCTATTTTCTAAAAAAATCAAAACAAAACAAAACAAAAATCTTTTTGCATAAAAAATCATCACTCATGGTATTGCATTTCATTAAGCATCTCATGCATCCATACATTCCTTGGTTGGTGCATTCCTGACACATTCACTATCACTCAAGGCTTGAGGATTTTGAGGACACTTGATTTCTGAGATCTTAAGAGTCTGAGTTAGCCAACCTTAGCCATTAGGGTTTTTGAAACTTGATAATACACAGCTCCCTAATTTCAAATATTTGAGCGTTATATTGCACTCTTCATCTTTACCCTCTAAAGAATATGATCAGTACATCACTTTCACAACTGCATGATAGATGAGATGAGTTGAGTTATCACTTGAGTAACTAGGAATGGAGATTTGAGTTTAGATCCGATTTAATGATGCTCGAGGATGGGATAAAGTTAATGAAGGCTTCAATAAACCTGAGTGTCGGCAAAATCCTAGTCAATATGTGAACAAGTTTGCATGCTATCGTTTGATACTGACTTATGTGCTAGGGTGTAATGAAACATAATTAAATTGTTGATCAGTGTGTGCCAACTATTGGTAAAAGCAGTGGAGCTAGACAAAAAAGGAAAGAAAAGAAAGAAATATATTAAGTAAAATCTTTATCCTTACAAGTCAATTTTCAAATGAGCTTCCACTAGTGGCGAGCGCTCCCAAACATTTTGAAAGCGACCAATTGGACCAAACACTTCTAGGACCAGGGAGTCGAGCTAGCACCATAAAAGAGCTCTGCATCGTATAGGGATGCAAGTCTGGGTGTTGAAGGTAACTCATATACTCAAAATAGACACAGCCTGGTGTACTCCCAGAAAAAACAAGTGCATACGACTCCAAATTCCCTTAACGGACACATTGATCAATAAAATAAAAGTACACTAGTGTTAAGTAATAAGACACTCGAAAAGCACCTTATTACAATGTGAGAAAGAGAAAAATAGACACAATCTTGTGCCCTCCATCATCTACTCGTCCATCTACTTTTTAAGCCTAACAAACTGAAGAGACGGTTGACTGACGCAAGAATAGACTTATTCCCTAGTGTTGAGGATTAGGTCTGGAGGAGAGTCTCTTGGACATGAACTTCGGGTGATGTCTCGACTCGACTTTCATGAATGCAGTACACTAAAAGTCATATCCTTATATTATATATACAAAAAGAGAGTCGGATAAACAGAGAAGTTGGATTCCATTTCGTTAAAGCATGGTTGAGCCCAGAATTTTAGGATAACTCAAATTAAGGGTCTTCAATGAATTGAGCCTTGAATTTCACATGCACAGTCGGGGATGTATCCAACTAAATCATTCAATCATTGATGCTCAGGGACGAGCATGGTTTAAGTATAGGGGTATGATGAATCTCGTATTCATCGTGCTAAAATTGGTCAATTAGGCTTTGTTCTCCAAAATTCATATGAATTTAATAATTAATGGAACATCATTAGCATTCATACATGTGTAAATAATCTTCACATTTCATCATGCACAATTGCATAATGTGTAAATTGGCCTAAAATGTAATTAACTCCCCATATTTTTAATTAATTCATCGTAAATACGATTGACCGCAAACCACCTCCATTGTGTAGACATTACTATCAAGAATAAATAAAAAATACAAAAATAATATTAACTCAAATAAGTGTCAAATAATCCCAAAGTCAAATTTCACATTAGAAGGAATAAAATATGCATATCTTCCTCATATAGTGTCCATTCTGATCTACTCATTTTTAAAATACTCCTTTTTCAAATACCTTCCAAATAAGACAAATTTCATAAAATTCGTAGCTCATATGTAAAAGTTGGGTTTTGAGCCTCTTTTGCGCATTTTAATTTTTTGTTATTTTTGACCTGAGTTTTTATGTATATAATTATACCTTTAATTGTATTTCTTCTTTGTTTATTTTCTTTGATGAAAGTTTTATCAAATGGCATAAAAATCCAAATCTAGATCAAGCCTATAATCAAAGAAACTGACTGAGTCCGAGTGTCCGTTGTGAGTCAGTACGAAAGAGTCGTATTTCACACTCTTATTTTATTTTCCTATTTTCTTTATTATTAAAAATCTAAAAACTAGATAAGTGTTTAATTAAGTGTCTTGTATTTTATCACATTTTTTTTAGATTCTTTATCGTCTTTTCAAATCACCAAAACTCCAAAAAATCGATCTTCAATACACATGGAGAACCACCAAAATTTCCACTTCGCACAGATGACCTCTTTTCCTTTTGGGTCCTTCATGACAGTTGTAGATCTATCGAGACGAACAATTTTCATGAAGTAAAATTTTCAATCCGAGGTCTTTCTCGATTTCTTTTATATTTTCTTTCCTTTTAATTTTGAAATTTTTTTGGGATGACACATGGCAGCCCTTGGGTGTGCCACGTGTCACCCCTTTCTCTCACTTCATCTCTCTACATAGGTCACGTGCCCAACATGTGACCCATGCCTTCTCCCCAGACACTTCCTCGCCGTTACGCCTCCACCCATCCTCCTCGTAACAGTTGTCCCTTGTATGTAATGCCGCCGCTCTCGACAGCCATTACAGGAGCGACCGCGTAACCTCTCCCCCTACCTCCTCCTATTTAGCCGCACCTCCAATGCTCCGTGATAGGGCTGGTGACTACATCCCTTCATGTCACCTCTGAGCCTTCTGCGTGATCCAAGGTCGCTTCCCTGACCTTGCAGTACTGCTCCACCAGTGTCCAAGCTCGTTCCTTGTCCGAGGAGCTCGAGCGACAACTAGGAAGACGACCTCCGTTATCTCCAACTCCCAGGCGACCTTCCTCCGCCCTCGCCATTCGCACGATCACGTCTACCTTCGCGTACAGACACACCACCTCGCGCCACTCACCTTAGTCATTGACTATGGTTCGCTGTACCTTCTTTGGCCTCCCATTTAGGAAAAAAGTCTCTGCAATCCAAAGCTGAGTTGTTACTCACTCAGAAATTAACCAATCTCGTTTCATATGCGTCGACTTAGGATACGTTATGCCGATGTTCGATTCCTTATGCCGAGATAAGATAATCCATCTCCATGTTTTCTATCATTTGAATGTCCAAATGGATGTCAATGATTCCCAATCCCGATGTCCAATTCCATCGGATTACTAAGCTATGTCAACGTTTCTTTATTTAGCATCATGATATAGCTCCCAAATCTTATGGGGTCAATTAATCTCGTTTAGGTATATGACTCCCTCTCTCTTTCCCTCCTTACACTAATTGGGCCAACAATACTTTTATTAAACGCCATCTAAAGCAGTTTCGAGTTTAACGTAGTTGTGTCGGGATCGAACGCCATCTAAAGCAGTTTCGAGTTTAACGTAGTTGTGTCGGGATCGATCATTCCAACTGCATCGACGAATTCGTAAGAATCCGAAGGTACTAAAACAAACGCGAGAAATGTGTTGTAATTGTTTCAAAAAGCTCGAACCACCTGAATTATAAGCCGGGAATTAATCTCTTAATTACAAGTCGGGAGGTAATCTAATCCGGATCTATATTTAAAAACGGGTTATTTCGTTGATCAGTAATTCTAAGTTCAAATTAAAGAATAAGATTTTTTATTCGCATTGCCAATTTTATTCTTGCACCTCCACCGTCTCATTGCCAATTATAGTTAACGGGGAGGCCACCAGTTTATTCGCATTTGTCTTTGCCACTTAATTCCTCTGAAGACCGCGAGTCGTTTCTCTGCACACTAACAATTTTCAGGTAATAGAGTGGTCATCTAAATGAATCTAATTACACATCTCATGTTTGCATGGGAAACCGCCATCTTCGCGCAAGTTATCACTGCAGAGGCCAGAGAAACTGTCAGCATTCTAAGGTCCCACCGCCTCGCGTGCATGAGTATGTGAGATGATGTCGTGAGGGACAATGTGCAAATTAAATAAAATCTAGGATTCAAAGTATAAATTATACAGAAGTTTTATAACTATAGAGGAATGCTTCTAGAGTGAAAAGAAAATACAAAAGGGTAGGGATATGTTGCAAAATTACCCTCGTTGAGCGACTAGACAACATATGGATCTTTACTTAGACATGTGGCATCGTCTGGTCACTTGATACTGCTTCGCGGATAAGCGGTTGGATTAGATCCCCGCTGGAGATCTGACAATCATGGCTAGGTTCGATCCAAATGGTTGGCTTTCAAACTGGAGCCCCCCCCAATCTGCTATCGTCCAATCCTCGTAGCTCCGGCATCTTAAGTGTCGCAAAAGGGAGTTGGAGCCTTCCTGAAGCTGTTGGTGCCCTCAAATGGGTCCGGGTCCCATCAATGAGGGCTTTCGAGCTCAATGAAGCCGGAGGGGTATTTCCTGATGTAGACACCCCTCAGATGGGGTCTTCAACACCTGCAGGTGAATTGGAAAGATAGGCGGAACAAGGGTGAAGCTGTTGGCCTTTATTGGTGGCTAATCGGGGTAAGAGGTCCGGTGAGCGAAGGAGGAGGGACCTCAAGTCTTCGTTTTAGGAGGATTTGAAATGGGCTAGATGATCAGACGGGTGGAGAAAGTGATAGGGAAGATAACAAAGGTGAAACGGTGGTCAGAACATGGCTAAGGCACGATGGAACGAAGGCCGGATCTAAAGGTACAACAAACTACAATCATGCTATTTCACGAAATAAATTAAAAGAAGAACGCAAACTAAATTCTAATCTACTTAAGAATTAATGCTAAAGATGAAAATGAAAAAAAACCTGGGTCTCTACCTGCAGGAAAGGGCTCCAAGAAGGAGCTCCGATGAAGAAGGCTGGTGAGCACGGATCACTAGGTTTAGGGCCTCTTCCTCCACACCAAAAGGACTGGTGAGATCGTTGTTGTCACCAGAAACCTAGAGCATGAGAAATTTGGGGATTTCGAGGATGAAATAGGATCAACGTCAAAATGAAGGACGAATTAGAGTTTTATACGTGGGCTGGATTGATTAGGGCCATGACTCGATACATCGATCGAGGAAGCATGCTGTTGCGAAAGACCAGAGATCGAGGTGCAAAATCGAAGAAGGAGCTATGCCCAGAAATGCAAGGAGTGATGGGAAAAACTCAATGGAGAAGAGGTGTCAACGGGTTCTGAGAACCCTAGAGTCATGGGGGGCTAGTAGATCGACGGGTCAACCGAGGTCGCCCTCCTATTGGGCCCTGTCATCCGCTAAATGCCAAAACAGAAATTAAATGTAATAATAAATCAAAAAGATATAGAAGATTATTCCAATTTATTTCTAAAAAGTAAAATTATTTATTATTTTATGTAGTATTTTATGGTGATTTTTATTTATTTTTTGAATTAATTTATTATGTGTTACTTTTTGTATGCACAATATAGGTATATTTCTCTCTATATATAGTGTATTTTATTTTTGTTTTATAGTTTATACATGTGTTATATATATTTACAACTTACTTAAATGCTTATATATAAATATACTTATTACACTTTGATGAAGTCATTTTTTACTTTAAATATATATATATATGTATATTTATTATATAGGTGTATATAAGTGTAATTCATCTATGTATTTTACTATACTTATTTATTTTTAGTTATTTTATTTTATTATACTTATGTATATGTATTTAAAATAATATTTACAAACAATAAAAAATAAAAAGAGTGAAAAAATAAATTGATTATTTTATTTTTGGTATATTGCACAATGAAGGCTCCAAGCCTAACTTTCGCTCTGTAACTCCAAATTGAATGAAATAACTTTTATTATATATATAATTTAATTTTATGAACAATGAAAATGAGTTTGATGAATTTTGATATTGTAGGAGAAGGTACATGTTTGGGAAGTTTTTGTTGCGGTTTTTATTATGAGTGTATAGGGTATACTGTATTATTTTTAAATGAAATAAAATTTATATTTTTCTTTGTATTTTTATTTTAAGTTTCATGTTCAATGTTTATTAATTTGAGGTATGAAAAAAGGAAAATAAAAAGGGTCCCAAAACCTATTTATTGAGGAATTGGAAATTAGGGTTTTGAGTGGTTGTTGGCAATTGTCTCCCCCTACTTTATTCCTTGTCGACCCAATCATCATGATATCTAGGTCTTGGGGCTTTGAATCATTCACTATCTGTGGTATCTCCTTTCTTTTTTCTTTTCTTTTCTTTCTTTTTTTTGTTGTCTTTAAATACAATATATTATACAATATTTATAGTATAAATAATAAATGTTATTCTGTACTACTTTATGCTATTTATATGCATTTAGCTAAGGTTTAAAGATCAAAATGAAAAAATAAAAATGATGAAATGGAGATTCATCACCTCTCCTTTACTAGTCTTTGCTAGTTCCTAGAAAACACTTCTATGTATAAGTGTAGAAAAAGAAAATAAAGAAAATAAAAAGAAATAACTTGGAACACTCTTAAACTTATTTTATTAAAATTAAAGGTTGAAGCTCAATTAAGATATTTGGATTCTTGATTTGTGGGGAAGCACATCAAGTTAGGAAGTGTGACACCAACCCTTTGGTTCCATAATCCTATCATATAGTTCTCTTCACAGTCTGGTCAGAGCCATCCTCTCATTCGCATGAACTTGCTCCATTGAAATGACTTATCCATGTATGTGAATTTTTCAGCTCTTTCCAGGCAAATTGATGAACTATAAAAGAGTCCGCTCTCCTGATAACTCATCCTCGTGGAGATAGATATTTCCTTCTAAGGTCACGTAATGTCAGTATTTGCAATCAAAATGGTGGAAAAACTAGAAGAATGGGAAAAAATTGGGAATGGACCACTGTAGTCTTCAGTTCCTTGTGAAACAGGATCGTTGTAATCAATTCTTTACCAAGAATCATGCTTTTTCTAGAAGCTCATATTTTTGTAATTTTTTAAAGATTTTTCAAATAGTTTGTATAGATTTTTTGAAAGATTTTTTCCACCATTTTTCAAACCATTTGCAAATAGAGTTTCAAAATTTTTATTTACACAAATAAAGAAAATTTGGCAAGTAAAATATTTTTTCGTAGATTTGAAACACTTTGCAAAAGTTTCCCAAACAGTTTTCAAAAGATTTTTCAAGATATTTTTCAACCATTTTTCAAATCATTTTGCAAAATATTTTATACCCAATTTATTATTTATATTTATAAAGAATTATATCTCCCATTAAGTATCCATATTATTGACAATGCATAAGCATGAGTTATGGCTAAAGTATATACAACGTATATACAACTCCCTATACATAGCTTGAGTTATGTCCTCATAATCAGAGAAAAAGAAGGACATAAATCGTACTAAATATAGAAAAGCCTATACTAGCACGACTAAAGAATCAAAGAACGAGAAGTTGACCATTCCTCTATACTTAGGATGAAATATTCCTAAGTATAACATATTGTACACAAGGCAGGGAGGATCAAGGGTGGGAATGAACGAAATCATCGGCTCGACCTATCTCACCTTATACTTAGTATAAAATATCCCTAAGTATATACAAAATATCAAGAGTTGATGAGACAAGTGAGGGATCGAAGAATGAACAACTCTAGATACTCATCCCCCGTATACTTGGGATAAAGTACGTCCTAAGTATAACAATGATGATAGGGATGCACACCTTTTGGTAGATTCAAAAAAGAGAGAAGGAAAAGAAGAAAAGAGGAAAATAGGAAAATAAGAAAAGAAAATCAATTTTCATGATATTTTTAGCTCAATTATCTGATCAATCTGCATTTGAGAGCTCATCTTGAAAAATCACTTGAATTGAATCGACAACGAACATGAATGTATCGTGATATAGGTACAACTTCAACAGTTACCGTTGACTGCAAAAGGTTGCACATCAGATGACCATTTGGATATTAAGAGGCTTCCGTTGTCACACTCAATTTTTACTATGAAAGGCATGATCCATTTGCTCTTCAGTTTGCTTAGAAAGATTTTCAACTTTGCGTCGAACAGTCTCGCCTTCTGTCCATGCTCGAAAGTCTTTTTTCGGATAGGTTTATCATGTCATTTCTTTACTTTCTCCTTATACATAAGATTGTTGCCGTACGCATTGTCTTAATTCTAGAAGGCGGTTCAGATCAATTTTGTGATTTTTTCTAACTTTATCGGAATCAAGTTGCACATATTCAATGCTCATAGTGATTTATGAATTAGCACCATGGGTAGATGACATGTGTGATGCAAGAATCTGTAAACATTTTTTCTGTATTTTAATGTTCTTGTACCTACAATTTCAGATTTTAAGGCATTGAGTTTTTAACATGACAAGTTTGTTTAATGTTGCGACTCATGATTCAAGAAAAAATCTTAGAGTTGTGGAAAACAAATAAAAAATTATACATCGTAAAACTAAAAATACCCAATAAAAGTCTTATTTGAATGCTTTTGTTTGGTGTATGTTGATTGGTTAAAGATTGGCCCAAACTACAAAAAATTTCTTGCTTTGCCCCTGCATGCCTTCGAGTTTGGATCCTTTGGGTAAATTTACTTTTACATATAGTGGGTAAAGTGTTCTAGATGGAATCCAGATCATCTCCATTCCACATGGCTAAAATCTAACTATACATCAAGGATAATAAATGCCAACTAATATTGTAGCATTAATTCTCATCAACTAATTCCATGCCAAACAAGCCTAGAGCATTAATCCTTAGAAATTATTTCTTTGCAATACAAAATTATGTGAATGTCATGTAAAGTTAGTTTTAAGCAAAATATAGCAACTAATTACTATATGCACATATATAACATCCTCCACATAAAATATTTTATTTTTGAATAAGGCAGGTTAATAAAATCAAACATACAACATCACTATAAGAATTTAAAATAAAATATCATTATATGTACGAATTAAGTCTCACTTAAACAGAAAAAAATCCCTAAATGAATCCAAGATTGATGATGGATATCCCCCAAAAATTATTTCCATACAAATATATACCCTCCTTCCCAATCCACCAATCCACTAAGTCGCTTTCATCAGATATAAGTTTACATGTACCACCTATAATAATAAATTTATTAACATATAACCACAATATATAAACTAATATAAGGTTGGAGGTAATCATATAAAACTCATCATAAAAATGATAACATCTCTACCACGTACAAGTTTCTGCAAGTGACTTTAAAGTTGAAATATTTTGTTGACATTACTAGGTTGTACTTTATCTCCATAAACCTATTGACAAATGTTTAAAAATGAAGGGCTTCAAAAAAGGTAAGTATATCATTTATAACTTAATACCTCAAGATTTGAAGAGCATCGATGTTTCCTCCGTTTCTCTATGAAACTTTTCTTCCACTTTCATTATTTTCTCCATAGGGTCTTTCTAGTTTTGACTCATACATTTGCATACTTTTCAGGGATTGTTTAATTGTTATGTACTTCTTGTGCGACAGTATGATAACATTCTAAATATTTGATGCAGTTTTTTTAATAGTAGGCCCGATAATTTCAGGGGCCCATAGCGTCCCACAGGGATTCGAACCTGGGTCCTTTAAACTGGAGGCACACTACTCTACCACCATACCACTCCTTGGGTTCTAAATATTTGATGCAATTTTATTGCATTTATAGCATATTTGGTTGCTTTCACTAATAAAGATGTTAAAACTCTATGATGATAATAAGTATTTAAGTAAGGATCATTGAGATTGGTAATCATGTTTTTGCTATGCAAAATTGTATCCCGGAAACCTTTTCTCCAACATTGTAGTGGGGTAAAAATTTTACACCTATGTGTTCTAATATTTTGATACCATGGTAACACAAGATATCAACTAATTCAAACAATTTGCAGATGGAATTTATAATGGAGGATATGGCTTCACAAATACTTCATATGCTTTTTCTAACCCATACGTAGTGACTTTCCATTGAATAAAATCATTTGACTATGAGCATCCATTTATCAGTACCGCTAAATGCAAGTCATATTCTTTTTGAAAGGCGACAAATATTGTTGGTGTATATACTTAACTCATTTGCATAACCATTGAAGCAAACATCTTAATATTAGATAATTTTTGGCATGCTTCATATTCAATGAGTAATTCATTATGCCTCTTATCCACAACAACACTTTCAAAATGTCGAAGAAATTGTAATAAATTATAATCCACATTTAGATAATCCTTGAGATCTGAATTAAGACTTTCTGAAAGTTGTGTACTCTGGATGTTAAGCGTGAATGCATTTTTAATAAAAGCCTTAGCCAACATATACTTCAAAGCATACATTGACGATAACCATGTGTTATCCATCAAAGAATATTGTATGAGCATATCTTGCCATTTGTTGTAGAACCCATGCTCCCATTCTATCTCATGTATAAATTCTTCAAAAAGTTTCAATATTTCTTACCATTCATAGATAATCCTGCTAAATGATTTGTTGCATTAATCATTATATGCCAAGTGCACATTTTGCATTGCATTAGACATTGCAGCATCTTGATCCGTGAAAATTTGTCTTCGGATGCTTATTATGATGAGACTCAAAAAATCTCTCGTACAACCATTTAAAGGATTCTATAGTTTCATCATATAATAAAGCAGCTTGGATTTCAAAAAATTACTGGATACAGATATCCGTATCTGAATATTAATCGAATACGAGTTGAATATGGATATGGCTTGTAAAAATATTTCGGATACGAATACAAACACTACAGGAAGTTCCAGCTTTGGAGAAGACAACTGGCGACGGTCATAGCTTGACCGTCCCTAATGAAAGCCTTTAGGGACGGTCATGACAAAACCGTCCCCAATAGTTAATTTCAGGAGACGCTATGCGAGCTGGCGTCCCCTTTTGTAATAGCTTAATAGGGACGGTCAAATCGACCGTCCCCTCTGCGTAGACGACCCATTGGGGACGGTCGTGGCCGTCCCCTATACGCTTCTGTTGGCGTCGCCTCCGGTCTTCTATTTTTTTGGCGACCAGAGGGGACGGTCCATGGTGACCGTCCCCTTTGCCCTGGCAGGTCTTTTGGGGACGGTTCTGACCGTCCCCTATACGCTTCTGTTGGCGTCGCCTCCGGTCTTCTATTTTTTCTGGCGACCAGAGGGGACGGTCCATGGTGACCGTCCCCTTTTCCCTGGCAGGACTTTTGGGGACGGTTATGACCGTCCCCTATACCCTTCTGTTGGCGTCGCCTCCGGGTTTTTTCTTCAAAGGGAGAGCAGAGGGGACGGTTAATATGAACCGTCCCCTCTGCTCTAGCAGGTCCTTTGGGGACGGTTTTGACCGTCCCCAATACGCCTCTATTGGCGTCGCCTTTGGCCTGGTCATACTTAAGTGACTGACCAGAGGGGACGGTCGCACAAGACCGTCCCCTTTGCCAACCAAAGGGGACGGTCTTAAGTGAACCGTCGCCGATCGTCACCAATGGGGACGGTTGTTACGACCGTCCCCATTGGTTAGATCGAAAAAAACCCCTTCGACCTTCGTTCTTCCTCACTTTGCCTTCTCCCCAAACCGCCGCCCAAAATCGCCTCTCCCGGCCTACGTCGCCCCTCCGCCCTCTTCGTGGTTCCGGTCGTCCTCAATCTTATTTTCGGGTATATAGTAACACTCCTTTGTGTTTATTCTTAGTTATTTTGCTTGATATTCATGTTTTGGATGTTATTCCCCATGTAATTGGATTTTTTTGTTGTTAGGTTAGGGTTGCTAGATTTGGGTAATGTAATATGTTTTTCCTCATGTTATGATGAATTAATATCTTGTTGTTTATGATAGAATATAGAGATTAAGGGATACATGTTGTTTAATGTAATATGTTGTTGTTTAATGTAATATGTTGTTGTTTAATGTAATAGCTTGTTTTACAATAATAGGATGAAATGTCTAATAATAGGAATACATTGTATAGAGAAACATGTTATAGGATGAAACTTGATTTAGATTAAACAACATGTTATAGGAGGGAACTTGATTTAGATTAAACAACATGTTATAGGATAGATGATAACATGTTATTGGATGGAACATGTTAAACAACATATTGTAGGATAGAGGATAACATGTTATAGGATGAAACATGATATAGGATTAACATGTTACAGGATGAAAAATGTTATAATGTGCTTGTGTATATTAGATCTAGAAATTCTTATTATGTATAAGAGAAACACTTGATTAGGGTTTAGGGTGGAAAAACTTGTTATCTATAATAACATAATGGTGGTGGATTTATTCTGATTGTGCAGTAAAATGGATAAGTCATGGGTGGATAAGAGATACGATGATTTTCAACAATATAAGAGAGGAGTGATCGGGTTCTTGGATTGGGCATTTGAAATAGAAAGAGTTAATAAGAAATTTGGTGGTCTTAAGATTTATTGTTCATGTGTGAGATGTAAGAATATTAAATGGGATGTTAGAGAGACAGTGTATAACCATCTTATACACTTTCTCTCTTTTGGGACGGTCATGACCGTCCCCCCTGACTGACTTTAAGAGACGGTCATGACCGTCCCCAATAATATACTTCAAGGGACGGTCACGACCGTCCCCTATGCCAGACTTTTAGGGACGGTCTTGACCGTCCCCTATGTGTGGGTATTGGGGACGGTTGGTAATACCGTCGCGTATACCAAATGCGACGCGACCTTTGGAGACGGTCTTATGACCGTCCCCATTGATCAGAGGGGACGGTCAAGTTATCTTTAGCGACGGATGTTGACCGTCGCCTGTTCTAATCTTTCTTGTAGTGAAATATGGTAATGACTTGAATATTCGGATCCTGATACGAATATCTGAACATAATATTTAATAATATTTTATATATTAGTTCATATAATATAAGACACAACACTCTTTTATTATATTAATATTATATATTATTTAATACAATATATTAATAATATTAATAAATTCTATCTGTTTGGGGATGGGAACAGACAAAATTTACGAAATCATATCCATCTTTTTGCTTCTGGTCAAGAATGCAAGTCACATCGACATTCCCTTTTGTCATGACACAACATATTTATATTCCATTGCCATTTTTAAAATAATTATTAACTTTGGTAAAAATTCAATTTGTATTCGTATATGGTCTTTATTTGATTCGTATTCGGAATCCATGTTTATGGATCAATATTTGGATTTCACTCTTTATTTGATTCACGTTTGGATAATTTTTTTATTCAATCTTTATTCAAGTTTGATCTTTATTCGATCTGTATTCAGGTGTGATAAATATACGATTCGGATTCCTATCCGTATTTTTAAGGATATGGTTTCTATAAGGCATATCCAAATCATATATATATATATATATATATCCATATTTGTATTCGATAGAGATGAAATGAATATGGATATGGAAATAGGCATATTCGATCCGTATCTGATCTATTTTCATCCCTAAAAATGATCTATTTTCATTATTTGTTTCAAATGTTGTATCAAAGCTTAATACATCACCAAAGTGTTCATAATCTAGAACCAATTGAGAATCTGCCCAAAAATATTGTTAATTTGCTCTTTACAATCAACTTGTATTGCATAACAAAAGGATGAATTATCTGAACATTATTTTTGAAAATATCTCAACATACTCGCAACTGCTTCATACTCCATATCTCTTTGACATCTGGTGCGAAGTAAATATTTTTGATCTATTTTTGTATAACCAAGATTTTGTTTACCATCAATCATTCTCGCAACAAGATCATTTGCCCCATTTAGACTAACATTAGCATCATCAACTAAATCGGTATGAATAATCTATGCTTTTGACATTTTCCTCTATAAAGGCAACAAATGAGTGCATTGGGAAATATGCAAAGGAGGATTATGTTCTTCCAGAAAAACATAGACAACAAATTTCTCATTTCCTTTCTTCTTTGATATAAACACATGAGCAAGATAACCCATTCTTGTTTTAGATTGTGGATTATTATATATATCACCCCTCTGTTATGACCTCCGATAACCTTTCTTTGAGCAAAAAAATCATCTAACAATAAAATAAATAAACTTTTTGGATTTTAAAATGAAGCAAAAATGTACAGAAAATTCTAATAAAAAAATTTGGATTTTTGATATTTTTTTATTATTTTTGGAGGGTTTTTATTATTTTTTTAATATTTTAAATCAACTTAACATAATGAAAACAACAAATACAAATGAAACAAATGTTTTTATGATTTTAAAATATAAAATGAAATAATGAATTTGTGAAATATATACTGAAATAGAGACAATTTTTAGGTTTTCATGAGGTGTTTTATAGATAGTGAAAACAACAAAGAGAAAATGAAACAAATGTTTTCATGATTTTGAAATATAAAATGAAATAATGATTTTGTAAAATATATACAGAAATAGAGACAATTTTTTAGGTTTTCATGAGGTGTTTTATAGATTTTTTAGTTTTCTTAATTGTTTTATAAAATAGTAGTGTAAATGAAATTTTTTTATTTTTAGCTCTATCCTAAGTGTACGATCTTGTCCTTACAAAGAATGAGTGTGTTTCTCTCCATCTGACACAAGAGTAAATTTTATGTCAGTTTTATTTACAGTCACCTTGATTAGCAGTCTCGCTTTTAAATTAAGGTCATCACTGATGTTTTAGGTGAGCATAAAATTTCACGCTTAATGAACAGTCCCAATTCCTTTGATTCCTAAGTTGTAAAAGTGATGAGGGGGAATCGAAAAATCAATGCAAGCGTAAATCAATGATGCATGCTTAAGAAGAATACTTACAATGATTCCTCACGTTCTTCGTGCGGGATGCAATACAAGGAATTAAAATTACACTAAATGATATGCACAAATGAAATTGTCCTAAGTTGATAGTTCTATTAACGGGAAAGAATTGATTAAAATTTTTGACTAAGTCGAATAATCTATAGTGCGTCTAGTTAGTGAAGAAGTATGGCCTAATAATTATGAGCACGATCAAGGATAAATAAGAAAGCGTATATGTGCCTAATTCCTACGCCACTAAAGTTGGGTCCCAACCACATAGAAAGGGTTGAAACAAACCCGACACACCACATAGAATTTCAATCTAAATTATTACAAGGCTTCAGTGAGAGGGACCATGTGAATGATGTGGAAAATTAAATCTATACTAAGCTCTCTCTAAAAAAACTCTAAAATTCAGTCTTCTTTACCAATATTTTATTTATATCCAAAAAATTCACTACGAGTAGTCTAAAGAGAAAAATTACGATTAGTATCAGAAGTGAGAGTGAAATGCAAAATGAAATGGAGAGAAGGAAAATACAAATAAAGTAAAAATGATATAAAATATAATTTCACAAAAATTACTTATAGAAATCAATTCAACACCCTAAAAAAATGTCGTTATCCGACAACAACGTCATTTGATGAACGAGAAACCTGTCTCTTTAATAATTGGCAATTGTCGTAGTATAGGTGGCAAATTTGATTCAGAGAAAACCACAATTTGTGAATGTTATAGAAAATTTATATTTGACAAGTCTACCAAGGTTGAACAAAAGGAATGATAATTTTTATTTGTGTAGTCTTAAATTAATTAAAAATAATTAAATAAATGTTTGATTAATTACTGTGCCCAGAATTAAAATGCAATACAATGATGAAGATCCAAAGAAATAAAAAGAGAGAATAAAGCACTGGATATGTGAATTATTAGATTCAATCTTCAATTAAATTTATCAATTAATCCTCAAAATATAATGACAGATCGAAAGAGATCATTTCGAGTGAGATATTTTCAATTAATCCCAAAATTCAAGCTAGAAGATTATTAGATCAATTCATATTCCTAAACAAATTAACTCCTAAAAAATATGACTAATAATTCTCTTCCTTTGATGAGCCCCCTACATCGATTAAATTCTTCAAATAATATAATCAATAATCCCGAGAGAATTATTCAATTTAAAATCCTCAGTAGAATCCTTGCAAAAGAGATAATTTCCCAAAGAAAATGTAGCGCAAAATGTCAACAATTAGCCTACATTTGTCAACATAGATCCTCAATTAATAAATCTCAATAGGTAGCCCTAGTTCTGTCTGCAACTATGCCAAACGATATAACATGAAAATAGCTTCAAAACGACATATTATGTGCTAAAATCAGAGTTCATAAGCAAAATATATGATAAAATGAATTAGCAGGGACTATGTAAATAAAATTTATCTTTAAACGAGTTCTCTGGAGGAACTTATCTATAAAATCAAGAATTTAGAGGGGCCTTTCTAGAAAATTCCCACGGGTGGGGGTATATATGAAACTATCTGAAGCAATGAGAGCCTATATGCAATTTATTCACAGTATCATGTGCATGGCATGTGTCTCTTGAAACAGGGGTGTCTTATGTAAATTTTGGAACCCACAGGGCATCTGTGCAGTTTACCATGCATGCACATGTAAAACACGTATACACGAGTTTCGAGAGGAAGACCGCGGGCTTGGGTAGGGTGGCAAGCTCGGGCTGCTTCAGAGGGCCTAGGTTGGAGGTTCGGGTGGTGAAGCTGAGGCCCAGAGGTCAAGGCTACACGTGGCGCATGCAGGTGGTGAAGGTGCTCCAAGCCTCGAGGTCTGGAACTGAGGCTAGGAAGGGGGGACGTGGTTGCGTTGTGGCCGTTGAATCCTCTGATCCAATGATGGGGAGTGACCGACGGTGAGTTTTGAAGATGGCGACGTAGTAGCAGGAGAGCCATTGGATCAAGGGCTATTGCCCAATCTGACGATGGCTCGACGAGGCAGAGAGGAGTGGTGATGCGATGGGAAGGAATCCCTCGCGAGTGGGTGTGGGGAGTCACAGTCCGACTGGGCTTAGCCTCAGGGGACACATGCCTGAGATGGAGCTACGCGTGTGCAGATGACGAGGGCAGAGGATGGTGCGCATGAAGTGAGGGCCAGCAACAGTGCGGACCATCGCACGGTGGCAGGTGTGGCGACATGCCGTTGCACTGGCAAGGCGGATGTCGACGAAGGTGCTAGGCTGTGGTTGGGGCGACCGATCGCGGAGGGACATAGTCACAAAGGTGGAGGGAGACAGAGTTGATGGAGGTCGACAGCTAAGGCGAGTGACATGAGGTGGCATGTCTGTGCGCGGAGGTAGAGGCAATCGTGTGGCTGGCGAGGGCAGAGGAGGGTCATTTAGGAGTTGGAGATGGCGGAGGTCATCTTTCTAGTTGTCGCTCGAGCTCCTCGGTGAAGAAACGAGCTTGGATGCTGGTTGAGCAGCACTGCATGGTCGAGGGAGCGGTCTTGGAACATGCCGAAGGCTTGAAGCTAACACAGAGGGTTGATATCACCAGCCCTATCGCGGAGCTTTTACGATGGTAGATGCTTAGCGAAGGCTATGGAAGTGCAGCTAAATAGGAGGAGGTAGGGGGAGAGGTTATGCGGTCGTGCCAGTAACGACTGTCGAGAGCGACGACGTTACATGCAGGCGACGACTGTTATAAGGAGAAAGGGCGGAGACGTAACGATGAGGAAGCTTATGGGGTAAGGTAGAGGGCACGAGTCACGTGCTAGGCACGTGACATGTGCAGGGAGGTGAGGTGAGTGAAAGGGGTGACATGTGGCATGCCCAAGAGCTGCCACGTGTGATCCTAAAAAAAGCAAAATTAAAAGGAAAGAACAATAGAAAATAAATATAATAAGACCTCGGATTGAAAATTTTCCTTCACAAAAGTTGTTCGTCTCGATGAGATCTACAACTTTCATGAAGGATCTAGGAGCAAAAGAGGGCATCTCTGCGAAGTAGAATTTTTGGTGATTCTCCAAGTGCATAGAAAACTGATTTTTTGGAGTTTTGTAATTTTTGGTAATTTTAAAAGAGGATAAAAAATCTTGAAAAATATGAGAACATACAAGACACTTAATTACACACTAATATAATTTTTTGGATTTTTAATAGATAAGAAAATAGGAAAATAAAATGAGAGTATGAAATACGAGACTTTTGTACAGACTCGCAATGGAAACTCGGACTCATTCAATTTCTCTGATCTCAGTATTGATCTAGATTTGGATTATTATATCGTTTGATAAAACTTTCATCAAATAAAATAAATGAAGAAGAAATAAAATTAAAAGAAGTAATTATATACATAAAAACTCTGGTCAAAAATAGCAAAAAAGTTAAAATACGCAAAAGGCCTAAAACTCAACTTTCACATATGAGCTTTGAATTTTATAAAATTGGTTTTATTTTGAAGGTATTTGAAACAGGAGTACTTTAAAAGTGAGCAGACCAAAACTAATTATTTTATGAGGAAGATATGCACATTTTAGTCCATCAAATGTGAAATTAGACTTTGAGATTATTTGACACTTATTTGATTAGTATCCTTTTTGTATTTTTATTTATTATTGTTTGTAATATCTAGAGATTGGAGGTGGTTTGGGATCAATCGATGTTAAGATAAATTAATTAAAAATATGGGAAGTAACTACTTTTTAGGCTAATTTACACATTATGCAATTATGCATGATGAAATGCGAAGATTATTTACACATGTATGAAGGCTAATGATGCTTTATTAATTATTAAATACATACGAATTTTGGGGAACAAAGCCTAATTGACCAATTTTAGCATGATGAATACGAGAATCATCAAAATGAACTTGTGGGAAGCGGCTACAAAGAGATTGTGAAATAGTATGGAGTGGGATTCATTTACCCCATCTCTGATTCCAAATGGGTGGTACCCTTTCACGTTGTCCCCAAGAAGTCGAGTATACAAATTGTCACCAAGGTGGGGGCAGAGGAGACCACAACTAGAGTACCCACGTCGATGTGCAACTGTGTGGATTACATAGGTCTGAATACCACGACGAAGAAGGATCACTTTGCTTCGCCATTCATTGATCAAATTTCGAAGAGGGTTGCAGGGAAGTACTTTTGCATCTTGGATGGGTAGTTAGGATACAATCAAGTAGTCATCGCTCCAGATGACCACGAAAAAACCATATTTACATGTCCCCTCAGAACTTACGCTTTCATGCTCATGCCTTTTAGACTATGCAATGCACTTGGGACTTTCCAGAGGTGCATGATAGAAGTATTTTCCAAGATGGTTGATGATTTACTGAAAGTTTTCATGGATGACTTCTTGTTTCATGGTGATTCTTTTGATGATTATTTTTCTCACCTAGATCGAGTCCTCACTAGGTGTAGAGAGGTTGATCTGGCGCTCTCCTGAGAAGGGAGTCACTTCATGATATCGGAGAGCATCGTGTTGGGGCGTGTCATATCCAAAAGGGGGATTAAGGTTGATTGTGCCAAGGTGGATGTGATCAAGAAACTTGAACTACCAACCAACATCAAACAACTACGGTCATTATTAAGACATGTTGCATTTTATCGTAGATTTACTGAGGATTTCTCGAAGATTGCCCGACCAATAAATAAGCTCCTAAGTAAAGACAGAATTTTCATTGTGGATCACATATCTCTTTAGGCTTTCAGGCTATTAAAAAGAAAGACAATGGATGCTCCCATCCTACATGCTCCAGGCTCGTATCTCTACTTTGAGATCATGATTGATGCTTCTAACTTTACAGTTGGGGTCATGCTAGGATAGAGGAGAGAAGGGAAAACATATGTCGTGCACTACATAAGCAAAGTAATGTATACACACACAAAATAATTACACAAACACTGAGAAGGAAATTCTTGTTGTATTGTTTTCCTTGGATAAGTTCAGGTCACAACTATTTAGATCCAAGGTGATTATATTCACAGGACATTCAACCATCAAGTATTTAATGGAAAAAAAAGTATGCGAAGACACATCTTATTAGGTGGATCCTACTCTTCCAAGAGTTCAACTTGCATATTAAGGATAAGCTTGGAGTGAAGAATGTGGCTGCTGATAATTTACCCTGCATTGAGCAACAACAGAGTACCCCTAAGAATGTTAGAGAGACCTTTCCAGACAATGCTTGGCGAAGGCTTGAGTTGTTGTGCCCATAGAGAGGAGGGCAATGCATGAGGCTCGTTTCACAAAGGAGGGATTACTTCCCCCTCTTGATGGTGGAAAGATGATGAGACAATGCTTCTCATGTCTAATATATCGTATGGTCAACTTCCCCATTAATACTCAATTTTCTCCTTTAAAAATATCCAATGATTTCTAATAACTCTAATCTTGTTTTTTGATATCATATTTTACAGAAAAGATGCTGCTATTTGTTGTTGACTCGAATGAATGAAGCGAAGGCTCAAGCTGCACCTCTCGTAGATAGGAGGGCAATGTGTGAAGCTGGTTTCATAGAGCAGTGACTACTTTCTCCTCCCGATGGTGGAAGGATAGCGAGACAATGCTTCTCAGGCCCAATATATTAGGTGGTCATCTTCCCCAGTAACACCCACTTTTTCCTGGAAAAAAAGACCAATGATTTCCAATAAATGTTAATTGTTTCTTTTAACATCATAATTTTTACAAAAAATGTATAGTTCATTGCTATTTGTTTTGGACGCGAATGAATGAGGTGAAGGCTTGAGCTGCGCAGCCCGAAGACAGGAGGGTAATACATTAGGCTAGTTTCACAGAGCAGCGACTACTTCCCCCTCCCGGTAATAGAAGGATAACGAGAGAATGCTTCTCATGTCTAATATATCGGGTGGTCAACTTCACCATTAGCATCCATTTTTTCATACATAAAAGGCCAATGGTTTCTAATTAATGTTAATCGTGTTTTTAAACATCATATTTTACAAAAAAAGGTACGGTTCACTACTATTTGTTGTTGACGTGAATGAATGAGGCGAAGGCTTGAGTTGTACCTCCCGTAGATAAAAGGGAAATGTGTCAGGCTGGTTTTACAGAGCAGTGACAACTTCCCCTCCTGACGGTGGAAGGATAACGAGACGGTGCTTCTCATGTCCAATATATTGGGTAGTCAGCTTCCGCATCAACACCCACTTTTTTCCTTTAAAAATTCAATGATTTCTAATTAATGTTAATCATTTTAGCATCATATTTTACAAAAAATATGATTCACTACTATTTGTTGTTGCCTCGAATGAATGAGGCGAAGGCTCGAGCTGCACTACCATTAACACCTACTTTTTTCTTGTAAAAGAGTCCAATGATTTCATGTTAATCTTGTTTTTTAACATCATATTTTACAAAAAATGATATGTTTCACTACTATTTGTTGTTGACTCAAATAATAATTGTTATATAGCAAGAAAAAAGATAAAACAATTTGAGAGTTGGGGGAAAGCTAACCATGAGTTCATTGTAAAGAAAAAGTTGGACATGACCTGTCTATACGAAGTAGAGATTGGTTAGAGTATTGAAGATATAAATATATATATATATATATATAATAATAATAATTGTATGGGATTATGAGTTGTCATGAGTCATCTTATTGGGCATCATTTAGGTCGGATTGGTGTTCATGGGATTGGATCGAGATCGGACCACCAATCCATTTACTTAATGAAACAAATTTATAAATCAAGCTCCAATTTATATCATTCTTTTAACTCAGGTTATGAGTTGGATTTGGTTGGCTGATGAATATGCATTTCATCATCTTTATTCATTTATTTTAGCTTAAAATCCCATCTTAAGTACCTGTAATTTTAACAAGTAATTGTTTTTTTTATAATTTATAATCTTTTGTATATATTATATAAAAATCATTGTTTTTATCCTAAAATAAATATAGAAATAAAGGGAAAATGAAGATAAATGAAGACTATATATTTGTGATATATATAGCCCAACTCTTATCCTATGAGAAGATCAAGACTTGACCTGATCGATAAGGAATAAAGTAGGGGGAGATAAGGCCATTTGTGGGAAAAAAAAGAAATCAATTCATTCTTCATTCATTAATTGCATATATGTCACTTGCTTGTATATAAATTCTTTCTGTTATTTTATGTAGTATTCTATTCATCTCAAATAAAATGGCTTCCGTGGAAAATTCTGACTTTATTTTTGATGCAGCGATCACATAAAAACATAAACTTTGAAGCTCTTCCTAGAACCTTTATATAAAAATAAGTTGTAAAAATTAAAAATAATTCCAAGAAGATTCATTATTCATTTTGTAAATAATGACACCTTGAAAAAGCTGCAAAGCCAAACTTTCCATACTCATATCTATCCCATAAAACTAAAATATAAGAAAACTTACTTACATTGTACTCTAAATAAAATAAACTTCAAAATGACAGTGATTTATTTAAAATCAGAGTTAAGATGTAAAATATGGCTTTTTGGAGTGTATTGTATGGCGTGCCTATACAATATATCATGTGAATATTTTACTTTGTTTATTTCTTGTATATACTTTTTAATATTTTATTTTCTCTAAATAAAATAAAAATTAAAATTAAAAAAATCAAAAGATATAAAAATAAATTCAGTATACATATACCTCTATGTATATTGTAAATACACCTATTTATTTACAACAACAAAGCATTTTCCCACAATTAAGTAGGGTCGGCTACATGGATTCTCCGCCTCCATTCAGATCTATCTTGGGCCAATCCCGGTCTTATATCCACAAAACTAAGATCCCTTTGTATGGTCTCTTTCCAACACTCCTTGGGTCGTTCTCGCCCTCTCTTAGCCGACTCAACATCCCAACACTCGCATCTCCTAACTGGTGCATTAGCTGATCTTCTTTGCAAATGTCCAAACCATCTTAAGCGGTTTTCTCGCATATTATCCTCGATCGAAGCTACGCCAACTTTCTTTCTGATTGCATCATTCCAAATCTGATCTTTACGTGTGTGTGTGTGTGTGTGTGTGTGTGTGTGTGTGTCCACATATCCACCTTAACATTTTCATCTCTGCTACATTCATTCTCTGCACATGTCTATGGTTCACAGGCCAACATTCAGATCCATAAAGCATAGCAGGTCTCACGGCTGCTTTGTAAAACTATCCTTTAATCTTTAAAGGAATTTTCTTATCATAGAGAACAACAGAGGCTCTTCTCCACTTTAGCCAGCATGCATTTATTTTATTAGTAACATCTCCATCAATTTCCTCATCATGTTGCAGAATAGATCCCAGATATCTAAAGGAATCTCTCTTCTGAATGTTGTCATCACCAATCTTCACCTCGATTCCTTTACCATTGCTTCCATCAAAGGTGCACTCCATATATTCCGTCTTAGCCCTACTTATACGAAATCCTTTAGTCTCCAAGTCATGTCTCCAGACCTCAAGCTTCTCATTTACTCCATCTCTAGTCTCGTCAATTAACACAATATCATCAGGAAATAACGTACACCAAGGTAACTCATCCTGAATGTGACTGGTCAACTCGTCCATAATCAAAGTAAAAAGAAATGAACTCGAAGAAGAACCTTGATGTAAACCAATGTTGATGTCAAAATATACAGTCTTCCCAGAAAGGGTCCTTACACAAGATAAAGTCCTATCATACATGTCCTTTATGAGGTTAATGTAGGACATATATTAGTGTGGGACAGAATCATAAGCCTTCTCCAAATCAATAAAGATCATGTGGAGGTTCTTCCTTTTAGCTCTATAAATCTCCATTGTTCTCCTCAGAAAATGGATGGCTTCAGTCATTGAGCGACCTGGCATGAATCCGAATTGGTTTTCTTTTACATTGGAAATTTGCCTCAACCTTCTTTCGATCACACGTTCCCAAATTTTCATAGTGTGGCACATCAGCTTGATACCTCTATAATTTGAACAATTTTGAATGTCTCCTTTATTCTTATAAAGAGGCACCATGATACTCCTCCTCCAGTCTTCAGGAATTTTCTTGCTTCGCCAAATAACATTGAATAGATTCGTAAGCCAAGTCAAACCACGCTCACCTAAAACTCTCCACACTTCTACAGGGACGTCATCCGGTCCTACACCTTTTCCATGTCTCATATCCTTCAAAGCCTCCTGTACTTCCTTTCTTCGTATCCGTCTATAGCATGCATGATTCAAGTAACTTTCACTACAAGCTAGATCATCCAAAGTGATATCTCTATTTCCTTCCCCAATGAAAAGTTTATGGAAGTACTGCTCCCATCTAGTCTTTATATCCTTTTGAGTAACAATAAATTATTTTGTAAATTAACTTAAATTATGGAAGTACTGCTCCCATCTAGTTTATGGAAATACACCTATTTATTTAACTTAATAAATTATTTTGTAAAAATAAAATAATGTTGTAAATTATTAAAATAATAATAAATATAATTATTTGTAACAATAATAAATTAAGAATCATGTTGTTATATATATAGGTATATATACCTATGAATAAAAATTAATATTTATTTTGACCCATTAAATTAATTTATTAATTTATTAAAATTCAACATAATACGATTATTTGTTTACTATCATTTTCTATTTATATAATTTATTTTTTTAATTCATTTACAAATTTTAATTTAATTTAATTAATGTTTCTTTGAAATTTTGTCTTCAGCGTGTTCTATCTTATTCTTGGAGCTTACTAATTGGAGGACCTGGGTCCATTGACCCCGATCAACTCCTCTATGCCTTACTCGAATAAATGCACTTGTAGGATCTCCTTTTTGCCTTTTCCCCTCAGGATCTATCCATCTAATCGCCCTGATTCCTTGATAAATTGTATTGCCCATTTATCAATTAAGCTCGCCCGAATAAGTTTTTGCCTTGATCAGTCTCGATTCATACGCCTATCCCATTTGAATTTCACTCCCAGCTTGTTGGCTATATATACCCCTCATCCAATTTCGACGATGATCAATTTTCCACCCACTTTTGCGCTCAAAGTCGATTCTGGAGACGAGTTGATGTGACAATGATTCTCGCCACAACTGAAAGTGCGTGAAAGTTCTTGGGAGGCACGATCCGGATCACTCACCGGAGCTTAATCATAAGTCAATCGTCTCTGTTTTCCATCACTTATTGAGGGACAACCTTCCTTCCTTTCATCCGTAGTTAGACTTAGGTATTTTGTTTTCATTACTGCATTTAATTCCATAATATATTTCCGTTTAGTAGCATAGATAAGATCACCTCCCTGGAGCTCTGTTCCACACGATCAGAGCTCTATGGTCATCTTTACGCCATTCCGACCAAACCCACACGTTTACTACATTATTCTCCATTTTCTCCCTTGGTCTGCACAACTCCAATCACCTCAGATCTGAAGATCGGTCTCCCTTCTGATTTCCTTCACCTGAGATGTCCATCTGCCTCACTTCTTTGCGTTACGATTCCAAATAACCATGGCAAGAGCGTCATCTTCAACCACATATCACTTCGCAGGGTCCACGTGTAGATCTGAGTACAAGGACTAGGATCTCGAGGTGTTCTCTGAGCCGTAGACCCCAAGACCTCCATATTCAGGATTAGACTTCATCACCCTTCATCAAGGTAGTTGATTGACGTAGAGAGGTAGCAGGAGATTGTAACACCTATCGGGAGGTGAATCGAGTCACGATCGATCGAGATCCGGTCGATCAAAGATCACAACACCCATCCTTCATATCAGTTCTTCCAAACGTGTTCAACATCGCCGAATTAAGAACAACAGATCTAGATTTAATCTAAATTTTGTCCAATAACGCTAAAATTTAACCGTCGGATCATATCCAGACCGTGCGTGCATGCCAACTTCTGAGACGTCAGATCAGAATTCCAGACACATTATCTACCACGTGTATTTAGGGTACGTTTACACTAAGCCCATGCTTTATTTTAGTTTTTGAAATAAGTCCCTAGTTGACAAGTTCCATATTTTGGTCATTTGAATATATTGCATTGTTGCCTTCTTTGTTTTTGTTATTTACGTGGTCTTGTTAATTTGCAATAAAGTTCCTACAAATTTTGTTATTGTTTAACCATTAGAGTTTTAATAATATCCTCAAGGTCCGTGCCAATGCATCTCATGTGCACTGACACGCCCTATTTGGGTAAATTGCAGGGTTTATCCTTATATTTCTTTGTTTATTATTTTTCAACCGTTTAAATAAAATTAATTACATCCATGCCCCTATGAATCAACATTTCTTCCATTCCACCATGTACTCTAGATCCACCTCATATACGAATCCCGAAGTCGAAACTTTGACCGACTTCATGACCTCTCCTGACTTCGCCAATTCTTCATACTTCTCACCTCCTACATGTTCTTACCCACCCAATACCCTCCCATACCAGTCTAGCACACCCTATACCCAAATGTTTGATAACCAATATGGCATATACCTTAAGCAACCTACTATTGAGAATGATGATCGATCGACCTGCATGGGTCAAGATTACACCTATACACCATTGATTCGGAGACTTCCTGTTGATGACCAAATAGAGAGGCCTACACCTTACATTCACCATAACTGGATCGAATCTCATAGGCCCTCTTGCTCTACACTCAATGATCCCTCATACACAAAGAATGGGATTCAGGATCCAACTCTACCTTCCTACTATCGGTGAATACCCGGTTTTGAGGCTCAGACTAACATAGCAAGAAACACATACTCAACTCAGAAATATATGTCTATGTCTAGGCATGTTGAGTATGGAACCTCTATCTCTCAATAAAATAATTCCAACCATTACACTAATTTTCCGAAGCAATCACTGGAGGATGAATACTCGCAAATCAAAAGAAATACGGAAGAATTGAGGAATGAATTCATAAAAGCGTCAGAGGCGAAAAATATATAATGCGCTAAATTTGGTATCGAGGTTTATTCAAGTGGAAATGATCTCGAGGACAAAAATGATACCAAGGCACTAAAATCTCCTATATAGCTGGAGTCACCATCACCACTGATCTCTGACCCCCTATTGAACCTATCAAAGAAAATACCAAAAAATTGAAAAAACAGAAAATTTAAAAAAAGTGGACAATTTTGAAATGGAAGCATTTTACAAGAGTCTACTCTTAGAGCTTTCATTGATCAAGGCCATAGAATATGTGCACGATCTTAAGCGATTTGTGAAGAGTCGACTAAACCATAAAAATACGGCAAGAAAAGATCACGGACTGAATATCATGTCGTATATATGGCCAGATCTTTGGTGATGAATCATAAAATCAAAAGCAACAAAGTGAAGCAGTTGACTCCGATTATGTGTGAAATTGAGGATTCTACATTCACTCATGTTCGGTTAGACGATGACTCCACATTAAACATCCTCCCCAAGTCTACCTTCGACAAACTCAAACTCAGACAACAAAAAAGAGTAGGGTGATCGTTCAATTGCCTAATCGATCCACCAAAACGCCACTAGGGATTGTTTCTCTTGTCGTAAATTTCCGAGGTGACAAACACAAAGTAGACTTTATTGTCCTTGATATTGAGCTGCCCAGGAAGTTTTCTGAGTCACCTATCATTTTAGGAGAGCCATTCTTAGCCTATGCTAAGGCAATTGTCGATTGTGAGGCTCAAGAAATCTAGTTTCCAAACTCTGACCATAATGCACAAAACCCCAATGGCATGGCATGCCCTGAGGGAACCCGACTTGAAACTAACACTCATGATCATGAGACAAACACTTCACATAATCAAACTTCTCCTTTCGAAACACAGACACAAATCCTAGGAGAAAACTTGAGAAATCAACTGTTGAGTTGTATTAGGATTCTCACCACCCAACACTGCTCCTAGGAGGAATCAAGATTTTGGAGATGATGATGAGTTAGACCATATTTTTGCAGAATGTCACGATTATTTAAGTGGTTCAATTTTTGAGTCGGTGGTAATTCATGAGATACTTGAACCATACAAGGAACCGACTATGAAAACATCCGATGTCACCAAAATTCACGAACATCAAGAATTGACATCAACGTCCCCTGTCATAATTCACAAAACCGCTAAGAACAATCTCCATCGCCCAAAACAGTGTATGACCCTACAAGAATTGGTCGATTTTTATTGGGGATTCAACCAACGAGGAACTCATAAATGCCACACCGGGTACTCAAGAAAGGGAGATGAAGACTGTCCAACTTCTTCCCAATACTTCTCAAGGAAACAAACTAACCAAGAAAGAAACCTTTGACCTTAGATAGCAGGTGATTTCTGAAGAGTCCTTATCCGGTCCTAAAGTTGTTCATCAAGTAAGTGCAATAAGTACAGCTATGATCAAAGAGCACTTACCTCTAGTTGACAATAGTTGGAGATCCTCTACTTATGACGACTATTCTTCTGACGATGACTCTGATGATGGCTGGTCAACTTCATCTCCCCCCTCTTCACCTCCCTCCACATCTCCATACTATATCCCGCCACACTCCCGCAAGAAAGTCCGTCGCTAACCTCCTTGACCTTGTAAATCCGTAATCTACATGGTTCCCCAATAGTAATTATCTTATCATACTTAGGCTGACCTGAGACTAAGTAATGGGAACTGGTACCATTGTGCATACATCACTTCTATTCTTTGCCCCTCACCCTCGACTGTCTCATTTTATATTTTTCAGCTATGCTTAGTCCCTCAAAAGTTGAAGTATAGGGGCATGTCAACTTTTGTTCTTTTTTACTCATATATATTTAGTACGAGCTATGTTTGCATTTCACTTTGTGCCATAGCACAAGCTAAGTATAGGGGTTTTATTTTATATATTTTACTTACTTTATACATAGCTCGTACTTTAATTATTTTCATTTGACATCAAGGATGGATACAAGTAGTGTATATTATACTAAATATTTTTTGAAAATAATACCTATTTTCTGAAAAAAACAAAACAAAAGTCTTTTTGCATAAAAAATCATCACTCATGGTATTGCATTTCATTAAGCATCTCATGCATCCATACATTCCTTGGTTGGTGCATTCCTGACACATTCACTATCACTCAAGGCTTGAGGATTTTGAGGACACTTGATTTCTAAGATCTTGAAAGTCTGAGTTAGCCAGCCTTAGCGATTAGGGTTTTTGAAACTTAATAATACACAGTTCCCTAATTTTATAGATTTGAGTGTTATATTGCACTCTTCATCTCTACCCTCTAAAGAATATGATCAGTACATCACTTTCACAACTGCATGATAGATGAGATGAGTTGAGTTATCACTTGAGAAACTAGGACTGTAGATTTGAGTTTAGATCCAATTTAATGATGCTCGAGGATGGGATAAAGTTAATGAAGACCTCAAGAAACCTGAATGTCGGTAAAATCCTAGTCAATATGTGAACAAGTTCGCATGCTATCGTTTGATACTGACTTATGTGCCAGGGTGTAATGAAACATAATTAAATTGTTGATCAGTGTGCGTCAACTTTTGGTAAAAGCAGTTGAGCTGGCCAAAAAAGGAAAGAAAAGAAAGAAATATATTAAGGAAAATCTTTATCCTTACAAGTCAATTTTCAAATGAGCTTCCACTAATGGCGTGCGCTCCCAAACATTTTGAAAGCAACCAATTGGACCAAACACTTCTAGGACCAAGGAGTCGAGCTAGCACCATAAAAGGGCTCTGCATCGTATAGTGATACAAGTCTGGGTGTTGAAGGTAACTCATATACTGAAAAAAGACACAGCCTGGTGTACTCCCAGAAAAATAAGTGCAGACAACTCCAAATTCCCTTGACGAACACATTGATCAATAAAATAAAAATACACAAGTGTTAAGTAATAATGCACTCGAAAAACACCTTGTTCCAATGTGAGGGAGAGAAAAATAGACACAATCCTATGCCCTCCATCATCTAGTCGTCCATCTACATTTTAAGCCTAACAAACTAAAGAGACGGTTGACTAAAGCAAGAATAGACTTATTCCCTAGTGTTGAGGATTATGTCTAGAGGAGAGTCTCTTGGACATGAACTTCATGTGATGTCTCGACTCGACTTTCATGAATGCAATCCACTAAAAGTCATATCCTTATATTATATATACAAAAAGAGAGTCTGATAAACAGAGAAGTTGGATTCCTTTTCGTGAAAGCATGGTTGAGCCCAGAATTTTAGGATCACTCAAATTAAGGGTCTTCAATGAATTGAGCCTTGAATTTCACATGCACCGTCAGGGATGTATCCAACTAAATAATTCAGTCATTGATGCTCAGGGATGAGCACGGTTTAAGTATAGGGGTATGATGAATCTCGTATTCATTATGCTAAAATTGGTCAATTAGGCGTTGTTCCCCAGAATTCATATGAATTTAATAATTAATAGAACATCATTAGCATTCATACATGTGTAAATAATCTTCACATTTCATCATGCACAATTGCATAATGTGTAAATTGGCCTAAAATGTAATTAACTCCCCATATTTTTAATTAATTCATCCTAACTAAGATTGACCCCAAACCACCTCCATTGTGCAGACATTACTATCAAGAATAAAACAAAAATACAAAAATAATATTAACTCAAATAAGTGTCAAATAATCCCAAAGTCGAGTTTCACATTAGAAGGAATAAAATGTGCATATCTTCCTCATACAGTGTCCATTCTGGTCTACTCATTTTTAAAGTACTCCATTTTCAAATACCTTCCAAATAAGACAAATTTCATAAAATTCGTAGCTCATATGTGAAAGTTCGGTTTTGAGCCTCTTTTGCGCATTTTAATTTTTTGTTATTTTTGACCTGAGTTTTTATGTACATAATTATACCTTTAATTGTATTTCTTATTTGTTTATTTTCTTTGATGAAAGTTTTATCAAATGGCATAAAAATCTAAATCTAGATCAAGACTATAATCAAAGAAACTGACTGAGTCCAAGTGTCCATCGTGAGTTTGTACAAAAAAGTCATGTTTCACACTCTTATTTTATTTTCCTATTTTCTTAATTATTAAAAATCTAAAACTAGATAAGTGTGTAATTAAGTGTTGTATTTTATCATATTTTCTCTAGATTCTTTATCTTCTTTTAAAATCGCCAAAACTCCAAAAAATCGATCTTCAATACACATGGAGAACCACCAAAATTTCCACTTCGCACAGATGACCTCTTTTGCTTTTGGGCCCTTCATGAAGGTTGTAGATCTTATCGAGACGAAAAACTTTCATAGTAAAATTTTCAATCCGAGGTCTTTGTCTATTTCTTTTATATTTTTATTTTCTTTTAATTTTGAAAGTTTTTTGGGATGACACATGGCAGCCCTTGGGTGTGCCACGTGCCACCCCTTTCTCTCACTTCACCTCTCTACATAGGTCACGTGCCCAACATGTGACCCATGCCTTCTCCCCAGACACTTCCTCGCCGTTACGCCTCCGCCCATCCTCCTCGTAACAGTTGTCCCCTGTATGTGACCCATGCCTTAATGACACCTCTGAGCTTTTGGCGTGATCCAAGGTCGTTTCCCTAACCTTGCAGTACTGTCCACCAGTGTCCAAGCTCGTTCCTTATCCGAGGAGCTCGAGCGACAACTAGGAAGACGACCTCCGTTATCCTCTAACTCCCAGGAGACCCTCCTCCACCCTTGCCATTCGCACGATCGTGTCTACATTCGCGTACAGACACACCACCTCGCGCCACTCACCTTAGTCATCGACCTCCATCAACTCTGTCGCATGCTACCTTTGCAACTCTGACCCTCCGTGCTCGGTCGCCCCTACCACCCCCGAGCACTTCGTCAACGACCGCCTTTCCATTACAACAGCAAGCCACCACACCTGCCATCGTGCGACGGTCTGCGGCTGCTACTGGCCCTTGCTCCATGCGTACACTGCTCCTCCCTCGCCATTCGCACGGGCATAGCTCCGCCTCAGGCGTGTGTCGCCTGATGCTGAGCCCAGCTAGACTGTGACTCCCCACCATCACTCGCGAGGGATAACTGCCCATCGCACCACCATTCCTCTATGCCTTGTCTAGCCATCTTTGAATCGGGCAATAGCCCTTAATCCAACTGCTCTCCCGCTGCTACGTCGCCATCTTCAAAACCAGCCTTTGGCTGCTGCCTGTCGTTGGATCAGGGGCTCCAGCGGTCGTAACACAAACACGTCCCCCCTTCCAAGCCTCAGCTCTAGACCTAGAGGCTTGGTGCACCTTTACCGCCTACATGTAGGGATGGGCATGGGCCGAGGCCCAAGCCCACCTTTACCGCCTACATGTAGGGATGGGCATGGGCCTAGGCCCAGCCCACCTTTACCGCCTACCTGAAGGGCCCAGGCCCAAGCCCATCTAATTATTTCGGGCCTTGGGCTGGGCCTAGGCCCGCAAATCTTATTGTTGTTCGGCCCAGGCCTAGGCCCGGCCCATTTTCTTTGGGCCGTGCTTGGGCCGGGCCGGCCCAAGACTAGATTACATATTGCTATTTCATAGTAGATTCCTTCAACCTCATGGTCATACCATAGCTGGCATGCTTTCTTGTATCTTTTGCATCCATATACAATCCTCTTACAATGTGAAACCACAAGTAACCAGCTCCCCATTTTCCCATGCTATTGTTATGGATCTGAAGGGCATATATCTCCAACAAATCTGTTGCGGAAAAGATCCACTTCTCAAGTAAATAGCAAAAAAATGTAAGAAACAAATTCAAGAATTTCTAAGCTCCTTTTAAAAGAGACAGACCTGCTAATTTGTGAATTTGCTTAAAGATGATAATGGATCTTTCTCATAAGCCTCGTTATGCGGAGGCTCAACCAAAGAAGCAAGATTCTCTATAGTCAAAAAAATCAATCGTTGTAGCTGATGTATTGAAAACAGTGACACCAACTCAGAGCAATTCTAAATCCAATATTGCATCATTTTTCAAGAGAAGTTGGATGGAACCTGCAAAGTTTCATCAGTTGCAAGGTCGTCTAGCAAGAGTATATCATTTGTCATGTTTAAGAACACCGAATCCAAGAGTCTGCACATACTCTTTTTATAAATAGATTTCGGCAGTAGAGGTTCCCATATGATGTGTACTTTCTCCAAATTGAAAATGACCTGTCCAAGACAAAATGTAACATAGAAAGACCCATATAATTGATATGACACAGAAAGACGTATCTACATCACAGGTCAGTTAAAATTTTTAAGACTAAAGGGAGATCAAAATCATAATGACAAATTTCTAGAAGAAGTTCTAATTCCGGTAATCACAGTGCATACTTGTACTCTGCTAGCCCTTCGTGAGACTCCTTTGATACGACTTCTTAATCTCTTAACAGCTACCACAATCTCCATTACAAACTTAATTAAAATGATACCAACCCCATTATAGACCTAGTGCTTTCCACAATACCACAGGTAAAACTGGTCATTTCCATCTAGTTAGTATTTAAGCCAACGATTTTCTCTATGAACAGAAGATTTTCTCTAGGAATAAGATAGAGGCTGAGAAGAACTAAAGAAAGAGAAACTAAGGTCGGTGAGTGGTTCAGGAAAATTAGAAATGGTTCAGGAAAATTAGAAATGAAGGGGGATCGCAGAGTCACAGGATGGGATCGTGGATGTTGTGGGCGGAGAACCGGAGCCTTGGAGTTGGACAAGCGCGAGGGAGAGGGAGGTCGCCGATGTTGTGGGCGGAGCCTTGGAGTTGGAGGAGCACGAGGGAGCGGTTGGGATGGCGAGTGCGTGCTCTGGTAGGTAGAGGGAGGCAGGAGCGGCGCGCTACTCGCGGTTATCATAATCGGGTTAGGGCAAAAGCCAAAAGGGGTTTCGGGTTAGGGCAAATTCTCAGTCCGGGCTCCTCGGGCCAACACGGGCCAAATCTCGGGCCGGGCCTCGGGCCAATTCGCGGGCTAATAAACGGGTCGGGCCTCGGGCCAAGTCGGGTTGGGCCGACCCAGGCCCGAGCCCGGCCCAAACTAATCTTGGGCCGAGATTTTAAGCCCAGCCCATCCCATTGCTCTATTGGGCTTGGGCCGGGCTGAGTTTTTTGGGCCGGGTTACGGGCTGGGTCGGGTCGGCCCAGCCCAATGCCCATCCCTACCTACATGTGCCACGTGTAGCCTCGGCCTCTAAACCTCAGCTACACCGCCAAACCTCCAGCCTAAGCCCTTCGAAACTTCCCGAGTCTGTGGTCCACCACTGTTGACAAGACTTTTCGCGGTTTAAAATGATGATTTTATCATTTCGTTGTTGTTCCATGAAGAATCCAGATCAAACAAATAATGTTACAACTACAAGCGCGATATATGTAAGCGAAAAGTACGCGGCAAGTAGAGGATCGAATCCACGAGGACTAAACAAATTTGCCATTTTAATTCGACATTTAACACATGAAATAGATGAAGTGCAACTTGGAAAGGAGATACTTCAAACAAATGCAATCTAATCAATATGGAAAGTAAAGGATAAGCATGGAATACTTAGAATCAAAGATGGTTCAAGAGTTTAGATGCAAATGACATATAAATAAACAAGAGAGAAAGAAAGAGTGTTTCTCATTCACGCAAGAAGCCGTTGCACTTTGTTGTTCCCCACAACAAGGACGATGGCCTCTAGACGCAGAGTGGGATGGAGCGACAAACGCTCTGAGTACGGGCTGGAGGTAATCGCTGGAGTCGGGGAAGAAGGCGCCACGGTTAGTGGCAGCTATACGCACAAGAAGAACACTGATGCGCGGTGGCGGAGTTGCACTAGAGAGGATAGCTGTTGTGTGCGGTTGGACTGCAAAGAAAGATGTCGCGCGAGGGATGGAGGCTACTGGGCGTGCGGCCTGGTTGTCCGCGGCTGTACCCGCGGATGTGCGCAGGAAGGAGAGTGACTGGAGATGCACGCAGGGGAGGTGCACGCTTGGGGAAGTCGCTAGGGGCTGGACCAAAACGCGAGGAAAAAGAGGGTGCGCAGTGCTGCGAGTTGTTGGACGCCCCTTGGAAAGTGGCTGGAGGTGGGCAGCTGTTGGAGCACCGCGAGGAGAAGGTCGTTGGCCGTGCGCTACTTCAATACCTGCATGAGAAAACGAGAGAGAAAACGAGAGAGAGAGAGAGAGAGAGAGAGAGAAACGAGAGGGAGAGGAGTCCGTGAATGGAAAGTGCGTGAGCGTGAGGGAGAGAAGAGAAATGTTGGGGTGGAGTGCGTGAGTCCAAGGAGCAAGATGTCCCTTCTTTTTATAGTTGCAATGGGTAGTTTATTGTGTACCTACACATAAAGACAAAAGTTAATGCATGCATGGGAATTATGGGGAAGGGTTTGCATAGGAAAGGGATGCCAACGTGGGGCTCCATATATGCATGGGAAAGGAGATAAAGTTGGTGGCTCTATTTATGAGAATAAAGAATGAGACTTTTACACTAACCCCCTCGCCTTTTCTTTCCAAGAAATTGTAAGAGATATTTTGTAGAGCCAAGTTAATATGTTGGATGTTGATTAAATTAGTGCTCTATGTGTGTACCCAATTACACAATTTTGATAAATCTGATTAATGATGATAATCAATGAGAATATGTTAGCAGATTTCTTGATTTTATGATGATTTTATATGTTTATGCGCATGGAATAATGTAAACATATATTATGTGAATTTATAGTTTGTAACCTAGGAATTGATATTGTATTCCACATAATTTGAGCTTATTATCACAGCATATCATGTAATCATCACACCCCCATACTTAAATCTTGCTAGTCCCAAGCAAGAATAAGATAAGTAATAATGAAGAATAGGGTAAATAGCCAAGATAGGTTGGGTGAGGGTTTGCAGCAGACATACCCACAAAGTCTCGAGTTTTCAGATCCTAACCACACAAATACACAAACTTCAGTAGGGTTGACCCATGGATTAATGATTTTCTCGAATAGTCGACTTGACTTTGAGTTTTGTAGTTTCAACAGCTTCTCAGTTCCAACAAAATCAGACATGGTTTCAGAAGGTCGATCAGGTCAGCTCATCCCTAAGGAACAAGTATTCTCTTTAACTTTGAATGGATATAAATATTGTTAATGATGTTTTAGTTTTCATGAGTCAAGAGAACGAGCTAACAACACAATCCATCAAGGTACCAAATGATTCCCTACTCATATAGCCTCAGTCCTCACCTGAATTCAGGTATATTCTCTTTTCACCCAAGTATATCAGTATAAAAAAATAGGTCATAATTCTTTGGAGAATGGGACTAATTAAATTTCAGGGTTTTCCGTAGACCGATTTGGTTCATTGCTCTCATTCTTTTCCTTTTGCAGAGCATAACCCTGGGCCTCTTTTGACATCTTTTAAAATTTTAGGTAACATCATTGGGCTGCTACCATGGCTTTTTGGTGGAGAAGGGTTATTCGGTGGTTTTGTTTGCTTCGCACATCTTTGCATGATTGGTGGTTTTTGGCATTTGTATTGTGATATGCCTTTTGTGGTGTTTTTATTTTGGGTTTGGCATCAAAAGGTAGTATCTGCTTTATATTGACTTTGGAGGCACGATACTGGCTTATTTGCTGACATACTTAGACTAGAGAGATCATGTTGCCCCTGAGTCAAGTTCCTTCACTGGCTATAGATAAGGTTCAGGCATTGGCACAACCAAGAGGACAACTCCTCACCTCAACTAGATTGTAATTATCTCGTAAAATAAACTCAATCAAGCTAAATGGAATGTGCAGTTGCTTAATATCCACTGAAGAGTTTAAAAGTGCTACTAGTTTCTCAGGTGCTCTAATTAGATACAGAAGTTCATTCACTAGTAGAGTTAGTGGAACTGAGAGAATAAAGTCCACATGGACCAGAAGAAAGCTTAAAAGCTCATGTCCAGTGAAATTCTGATGGAATTAAGTGGATTAGGGTCAAATCATCCTCAGTCTATGATCTTTGCAGTGAAGATCTAATTTCTCAAAATCGGATAAAAATAGGAAGGATATATTTTTGGTGGTTTTCTTGCTTTTTGAAAATATATTTAGGGGAATTTTACATTTTTTTTTGGTTTCGAAAAGTATGCAATTTTGAAAACTATGCAGACACACCCTCATACTTATCAGAAACCATGTCCTCATGGTGAAGACAAAGTGTAATGGGAGGATCAGAAGGGGTGAGTGATTGTGAAAATTATTTTTGGTTTTTTTTGTGAAGTGTGGAGGTGGACCCCCATACTTATCAAATGCAATGCATCAAAGAGAAGGATACAAAGAAATGAAAAGATACCTATGGGTGTGGACCCACAAAATGTTGTTGGTTTAGCGTCCCAACTCGACGATTCAGCTTTTCAAGAGTATCCAGTATTACATGTGAGCGCATAAGCTGTGTTCAGAAAACCTCTATGAAACCATTGGTTCAACATGAATATCCTGACTAAGATGTGGGAGTATGGTTGATGGGTTTGATAGATGTGCAATATCATTAACATAGTGTAACATAGTGAAGAAAGTAATTGGTTGGTGAACAGGAATGAGAGATGAAGTTGTCTGATCTTGGACTAGATGTAGTGGGAGGGGAATAGGTGAATTGGTGATGGGCTCATGGACCAGAAGTTGGTTTGATGGGTTGAAGTCAAACTCCAAGTGACCAATAATTGATTCTTCCATCAAAGAAGGTTGAGTGGTTATAAGCATGTGATCCTCCAACATATATTGTGATAAATCATCATTTTCTCTCAAATAATCATCATGGCTATTTTCGGTGGTATCTATTGTCAATTTCATTTCAGTTCTCTGCTTGAGCCATGAGGGTGATTCTCTCCCAGAAATATGATTTGGGTATTCAAAGGTCAGGAGCAGGGGTGTATTGTCAATTGAATTAGGAGGTATGACAATAGAGGTCAGATTTGGCAAAGGTTATGTCGCATAAATGATTGGATGATTGTCTTCGAATGTTTTGAGTAGTTCCTCGATTTCATTCCAAAAAGGATCGGAGAATAAAAATCCATTCTGATCAGATTCTGACTCAGTAGTAGAAGATGTATTCTTATAGTCATCAACTGAATTTAGTGGATCTTCTTTCTCAATGGTGAAGGCAATGGAGTTGGAAATCTCATATTTGAAATGATCATCATAAAGGATCTTCAACTTATAATCATGTGTTGGTTCGAAGAGAGTCTTGGTGCATGAAGAAGTCAATTCATTATCTACTATCTCCTCATATTCAAACTCTGAGTTTGGACTTTTTTCATTAATCGTAAAATCACATCCATAATTAACATCAAACATCAAATCTTCCTCGATTTCTTCGCTGGAGTCAATACCAATACTATCCTCAAATTCAACTATTATCTCAGACCAATTGATATCATTAGTAGATTGAGGTTCATAACCTTCAGAATAGTCTAAGGAAAGATCGATGCCATCATTAATACATGTATCCATCAAGAGTGGGGGTGTGATCTCAATTTCAAAAATACCTTTATTATACTCTCCAAAATCGTTCTGATCAATATGATTCATGAATGCCGAAATATATCACATTCCTCCTCAATTTCATGCATAGAGTCATATTCCGTAAGATGCCCCTCAAGATCACAAAATGAAGTTTCATGCTCAAAGTTTTCGAGTCTCTCCAAGAGACAACATTCATCTATTAAATCATTGGGCATCTCAATTAATACATGGTCTGACACAGGAGGAGCGAAGATGGGGATATCATAAAATTTTGCCAATCTGTGTTTGAGGAGACATGAAGATGGCAATATTTCATTAATAAAATCTTCTTCTATACATCTCACATCCAGTTCATCAAAAGGAAGTATCTTTGATTGATTCACTGATATTGGGACCCATTTTTCTTCTTCCCTTGAGTGTCTGAAATCCTCAATTTTCTTTTCTTGATGTTTCTTAAAATATTGTTGATATATATTGCATTCATCCGTCAAACTATTTGGTCTATTCATCACGTGAGCACGAATTTCCAAAAGTTGTTTACTGACATTCTCATGCATCCTATTACAGTTATCCATAAGTGCTCCCTGCTTTTGTTGGATTTGGATAGCTAATTCATGAAGAGTATGTTGAGAGTCACTTTCATGGGTCGGCGATAGGGGCAAGGAGATTGAGTGATTTCTTAAAGAATCCGAGATTAGTCCAGTATTCAAAATGGATGAGTGTTCTGCGTGTGAAAGGGGTTTGGAAGAGACAAAGGAAGGGCATGCAGAAGAAGGTAATGCAAGAAATTCCTCTAATATAGGGTCATCATGGGGTGGTTTTCACATTTGATCGGATGACTCGTTCTTTTTGTGTTCCTGATCTTCTTGATATTTTTGCACTAGATGCATCATTTCATCAATCTCACGCTCAATTGGTAATAAAATAGATGGATCAGTGGGTCAAGAAGATCGTTTCCTATCCTCCAAATAATTCAATGCGATAGCCCGATTCAGCCTTGTTTTCCCGTGCATCTCATTGAGCATAACTTGAATTTTTTTTCCATGAATAAAGATTCTCAAGTACAAACAAGTACCCAACAGATTAACACAAGAAAATTTGTTGATTCACCAACTCCACAGAAAAATTGCCGCAGAAGCGGTTATCTTTTCAAATTTAATTTAGTGATTCAACAAATGTTATTAGAGAAGTAAGAGTCCTTAATGAAAAGATGGGAGTGGAAGATTGAGAGAAATTGATGTCCTAATCCGGTTGGGGGATCCAGGGTGCAGTACTCAGATCAATGATCTGCTCTTCCCACAAGAGCATGTGCCCAACGTCGAGGAGTTACAATTTCTCTCTACAATCCCGCGTAGCACCAGGGATTTTTGTCTCTATCCTAGGGTTCTATCTGCTCGTGAGTTTTGTATCATTTACCATATGCATCAAACAAGCATTCAAATTTTATCCGCTTTCGCTCGGATCGCTACGGTGATCTTTCAAGCTTAACTTTTTAAATGATCAGTACACGATTTGGTGGTCTTTGAATTATATTATCAGAGGGAGAAGACCACAGAGATGATGCAATCAAGAACTCTTTTTTAATTTTTTTGATTTAATTCGATGCACAAACAAATGCAAGAAATGTAAATCTTAGAATGCCTAAGTGAAAAAGAAAGCTCACAGTGCCTGCACTTTTGGCACTAAATCCGTAATGTTTTGTCCTGCTGATGGTGAGCTTTTCTGAGAAGGGGGGAAAATTTTTTTAGAACAAGTTACAAGTTTGGAGAAAAATGCATGGATTCTTCATTTTTTTCTTTTTTTGGGGTTCAAGTACGTGAAATAAAAAAATTGCACGGATTAGAATATTGAAAATTAGTTGAAAGTAAAGAAAAAATTGCAAATGTTGCCTAATCCCCAGCAACAGTGCCAAAATGGTGACAAGATTTTTCGTAGTTTAAAATGATGATTCTATCATGTCGTTGTTGTTCCACGAAGAATCAAGATCAAACGAATAATGTTACAACTACAAGCGCGATATATGTAAGCGAAAAGTATGCGGCAAGTAGAGGATCGAATCCATGAGGACCAAATAAATTTGCAATTTTAATTCGACATTTAACACATGAAATAGATGAAGTGCAACTTGGAAAGGAGATACTTCAAACAAATGCAATCTAATTAATATGGAACGTAAAGGATATGCATGAAATACTTAGTAAAAAGGCATGTGCTTTGCATAACCTCGCACGCACGAACCTCGCACGCACGTGTTTGCATGTGCGTGTAGGTAAACTGCACAGATGCCCTCGTCGGTTCCAGAATTTGCATAAGAAACCCCCGATTCAAGAGACGCATGCCGTACACGTGATACTGTGAACAAATTACATACATGCCCTCGCTGCTTTAGATACTTTCATATATACCCCCACATGTGGGTACTTTCCAGAAAGGTCCCACCGACTTCTTGATTTTATAGATAAGACCCTTCAGGGACCTCTTTGAAAGAAAATCTTTATTTTATTTACATTTAGTCCCTTGCAAATTCATTTTATCATATATTTTGCATACGGACTCTAATTTTAGCGCACAATATGTCGTTTTGAAGCTATTTTCATGCTCTACCATTTGGCATAGGTTGCAGACAGATTTGAGGTTACTTATTGATATTTATTGATTGGGGATCTATGTTGACAAATGCAGGCTAATTGTTGACATTTTGCGATAAATTTTCTTTGAGAAATTATCTCTTTTTCAGGAATTTGATTGAAAATTTTTAATTGAATAATTCTCTCAGGATTATATATTATATTATTTGAAGAATTTAATCGGTGCAGGGGGCTCATCCACGGAAAGTAAATTGTTAGTCATATTTTTAAGGAGTTAATTTGTTTAGGAATATGAATTGATCTAATAATCTTCTTCCTTGCATTTTGGGATTGATTGAAAATATCTCACTTGAGATGATCTCTTTCGATTTGTGAGTATCTTTCGAGGATTAATTGATAATTTTAACTGAGGATTGAATCTTATAATTCACATATATATTGCTTTATTCTCTCTTTTTATTTCTTTGCATCTTCATCATTGTACTGCATTTTAATTCCTGACATAGTAATTAATCAAACATTTAATTAATTATTTTGAATTAATTTAAAACTACACAACTAAAAATCATTATTCCCTATGTTCGACCTTGGTAGACTTGCCAAGTATAAGTTTTCTACAGTATTTGAATATTGTGATTTTTGTTGAACCAAATTTGCCTCCTATACTACAACAATTATCGATTAGTAAAAAGGCAGATTTCCCGTTCACATTATTCAACATGCATTGGTATTCATGGGAGGACTAACATCATACTCAAGGTATATATGCGGTGAGTAAAGAGCATGATTTATCCCACTAAGATTTGACGTGCTCCAACCTATAGCTCTGCAGTTGTATTTAAGAATCTTTAGCAAGAGAGGCTCTTGTTCTTCGATTAAGCTTGAACTAAAAATGATCGAGACTTCCTGGGTTGGCTCGCAAGAAACACATGTATGAGTGTAGGAGGTAATGGTTTGAGCTTAGGATTATCTCTGTCATCAAGTAGGTCAGGATAAACCATTATCAAATCTATAATCATGCTGCATCTGGCCAGATATGTCACTGCAGAAGCTTCTACCAAATAATCTATCTCTGGAGTCAAATCACTAAATATATCCAAATAATCAGTAAAAGTTGCGTCTGACTCATCATCCTCTCCCTCAGATTGTGTTGAGAGAAAGGGGACCGATTGCTCTGGATGGACCTCTATGTCATCAAGGGTGTAGGGGGATGCATTTCTCATTTATTCTATGCTTAAGTGTTGGCTCTATACGATCTCATAAATTACGTCTCATAAATTACGTCACTTACGCTGGACTCTCTAGGTGAGACAGACTCATCTGCATATGGGGGGTTATGTAACCAAGACCCTACTATATCTACATGGCCTCATTCTGCATATGAATAAGACTAAGGCACTTTACTGGATTCGAGTATGGTCGCTGCCATATGGTCTAATTCCTCTCGAGTTCCACACCTCTACCTGTGGTTTGGAACTTGAATCTCCCTAGATTGTAATCAAACTTGGCATAAATTGTTCTCAAGAAACGATGACCTTGTATAATCTGAGAATCTCTCCAATTCTTAAGAGTCTCCATGTCTAGGACTGTGAAGTCCACAAGATAGTCCTTCCCCTCTAAAGAAATGGCAATGTTCTTAATTTACCTTCTTTTTGTGGACTTATCTGTGAATAACAAAAGAGCCTGAGATTCTCTTAGGGATCGAGGTTAAACCTCTCAATATGGAAGAGGGTAATAGGTTGATTGAAGAACCTTTATCAAGAAGAGTATAAGAAAAAGATATGTTGTCCACATGGCTCACGATATAGTGAGCATCCATATATCCATTCTTCATTGGCATAGTATTTTGGATAGCACATATTGTGGGCACTAACAATACGGATTTCTCGACATGGGTTCGGCTTCCTGCTTGACATAGTAGGTGTGCATCCCACCTTAAGGTACTTATGAAAAGATGTGACATGACCACATATCTATCAAAGAGTATAATCACCTTGATATTTTCTCTGCAAATTTTGGCAATCTCTTTATCAATTTTTTGGTATTTCGAGTTTCTCTTTCCCACTTTGAGTGTTTTGGGAGAAGGTATTATTTTCTCTGACTCATTTTTAGACAAAATAATATGATCATCGACAGTCAACTGAAAATCTGAGTTCTCTACATGACCCAGATTATGACTTTGTACACTTGAATGAAAAGTTCTAAAAGAGAAAAGTAGGGAATCTATTGGTGTGACCTCTGAAGGTGTGTGATCCTCCTTCTCGCTCATGTCATCCTCGTTGATGCTTCTCTCCATCATTCGTGTCATTCATGTCGTCCTCATCCTGATGCATTGTCCTCCTATCTACGGGTGGTGCAGCTCGAGCCTTCACCTGAAAACAAGTAGCAGTGAATCGTACCTTTTTTTGTAAAATATGATGATGTTAAAAAAACATGATTAACAATAATTGGAAATCATTGGTTATTTTTACAGGGAAAAAGTGGGAGTTTATGGGGAACTTGACCACCCGATATATTAGACCTGAGAAGCACCGTCTCGTTATCCTTCCACCGTCAGGAGGGGGAAGTAGTCGCTGCTCTGTGAAACCAGCCTCACGCATTGCCCTCCTCTCTATGGGTGGTGCAGCTCGAGCCTTCACCCGAACCACAGAACCCAACTCCTGACTTGGATCGGGCAAGATAGATAAAGCCTCTCCAAGCCCACCGGAAGGGATCAATCATCGACAGTCAACTGAAAATCTGAGTTCTCTACATGACCCAGATTATGACTTTGTACACTTGAATGAAAAGTTCTAAAAGAGAAAAGTAGGGAATCTATTGGTGTGACCTCTGAAGGTGTGTGATCCTCCTTCTCGCTCATGTCATCCTCGTTGATGCTTCTCTCCATCATTCGTGTCATTCATGTCGTCCTCATCCTGATGCATTGTCCTCCTATCTACGGGTGGCGCATCTCGAGCCTTCACCTGAAAACAAGTAGCAGTGAATCGTACCTTTTTTTGTAAAATATGATGATGTTAAAAAAACATGATTAACAATAATTGGAAATCATTGGTTATTTTTACAGGGAAAAAGCGGGAGTTTATGGGGAACTTGACCACCCGATATATTAGACCTGAGAAGCACCATCTCGTTATCCTTCCACCGTCAGGAGGGGGAAGTAGTCGCTGCTCTGTGAAACCAGCCTCACGCATTGCCCTCCTCTCTATGGGTGGTGCAGCTCGAGCCTTCAACCGAACCACAGAACCCAACTCCTGACTTGGATCGGGCAAGACAGATAAAGCCTCTACAAGCCCACCGGAAGGGATCAACACCCCATATCCTAAGCCCACCTTGATGCCCCCACCGGAAGGGATTATGACTTTGTACACTTGAATGAAAAGTTCTAAAAGAGAAAAGTAGGGAATCTATTGGTGTGACCTCTGAAGGTGTGTGATCCTCCTTCTCGCTCATGTCATCCTCGTTGATGCTTCTCTCCATCATTCGTGTCATTCATGTCGTCCTCATCCTGATGCATTGTCCTCCTATCTACGGGTGGCGCAGCTCGAGCCTTCACCTGAAAACAAGTAGCAGTGAATCGTACCTTTTTTTGTAAAATATGATGATGTTAAAAAAACATGATTAACAATAATTGGAAATCATTGGTTATTTTTACAGGGAAAAAGCGGGAGTTTATGGGGAACTTGACCACCCGATATATTAGACCTGAGAAGCACCATCTCGTTATCCTTCCACCGTCAGGAGGGGGAAGCAGTCGCTGCTCTGTGAAACCAGCCTCACGCATTGCCCTCCTCTCTATGGGTGGTGCAGCTCGAGCCTTCAACCGAACCACAGAACCCAACTCCTGACTTGGATCGGGCAAGACAGATAAAGCCTCTACAAGCCCACCGGAAGGGATCAACACCCCATATCCTAAGCCCACCTTGATGCCCCCACCGGAAGGGATTATGACTTTGTACACTTGAATGAAAAGTTCTAAAAGAGAAAAGTAGGGAATCTATTGGTGTGACCTCTGAAGGTGTGTGATCCTCCTTCTCGCTCATGTCATCCTCGTTGATGCTTCTCTCCATCATTCGTGTCATTCATGTCGTCCTCATCCTGATGCATTGTCCTCCTATCTACGGGTGGTGCAGCTCGAGCCTTCACCTGAAAACAAGTAGCAGTGAATCGTACCTTTTTTTGTAAAATATGATGATGTTAAAAAAACATGATTAACAATAATTGGAAATCATTGGTTATTTTTACAGGGAAAAAGCGGGAGTTTATGGGGAACTTGACCACCCGATATATTAGACCTGAGAAGCACCATCGCGTTATCCTTCCACCGTCAGGACGGGGAAGTAGTCGCTGCTCTGTGAAACCAGCCTCACGCATTGCCCTCCTCTCTATGGGTGGTGCAGCTCGAGCCTTCAACCGAACCACAGAACCCAACTCCTGACTTGGATCGGGCAAGACAGATAAAGCCTCTACAAGCCCACCGGAAGGGATCAACACCCCATATCCTAAGCCCACCTTGATGCCCCCACTTGGGTTGCAAGCTTGAGTTGCCAAGCTCGGCGATTAGAGCTTCCAACGCAGACCTCTTAAAGCAAGTTGCTAATTTGAAATCTAGGCGGGGTGGGACTATGGTTCGCTGTACCTTCTTTGGCCTCCCATTTAGGAAAAAAGTCTCTGCAATCCAAAGCTGAGTCGTTACTCACTCAGAAATTGACCAATCTCGTTTCATGTGCGTCGACTTAGGATACGTTATGCCGATGTTCGATTCCTTATGCCGAGATAAGATAATCCATCTCCATGTTTTCTATCATTTGAATGTCCAAATGGATGTCAATGATTCCCAATCCCGATGTCCAATTCCATCGGATTACTAAGCTATGTCAACGTTTCTTTATTTAGCATCATGATATAGCTCCCAAATCTTATGGGGTCAATTAATCTCGTTTAGGTATATGACTCCCTCTCTCTTTCCCTCCTTACACTAATTGGGCCAACAATACTTTTATTAAACGCCATCTAAAGCAGTTTCGAGTTTAACGTAGTTGTGTCGGGATCGAACGCCATCTAAAGCAGTTTCGAGTTTAACGTAGTTGTGTCGGGATCGATCATTCCAACTGCATCGACGAATTCGTAAGAATCCGAAGGTACTAAAACAAACGCGAGAAATGTGTTGTAATTGTTTCAAAAAGCTCGAACCACCTGAATTATAAGCCGGGAATTAATCTCTTAATTACAAGTCGGGAGGTAATCTAATCCGGATCTATATTTAAAAACGGGTTATTTCGTTGATCAGTAATTCTAAGTTCAAATTAAAGAATAAGATTTTTTATTCGCATTGCCAATTTTATTCTTGCACCTCCACCGTCTCATTGCCAATTATAGTTAACGGGGAGGCCACCAGTTTATTCGCATTTGTCTTTGCCACTTAATTCCTCTGAAGACCGCAAGTCGTTTCTCTGCACACTAACAATTTTCAGGTAATAGAGTGGTCATCTAAATGAATCTAATTACACATCTCATGTTTGCATGGGAAACCGCCATCTTCGCGCAAGTTATCACTGCAAAGGCCAGAGAAACTGTCAGCATTCTAAGGTCCCACCGCCTCGCGTGCATGAGTATGTGAGATGATGTCGTGAGGGACCAATGTGCAAATTAAATAAAATCTAGGATTCAAAGTATAAATTATACAGAAGTTTTATAACTATAGAGGAATGCTTCTAGAGTGAAAAGAAAATACAAAAGGGTAGGGATATGTTGCAAAATTACCCTCGTTGAGCGACTAGACAACATATGGATCTTTACTTAGACATGTGGCATCGTCTGGTCACTTGATACTGCTTCGCGGATAAGCGGTTGGATTAGATCCCCGCTGGAGATTTGACAATCATGGCTAGGTTCGATCCAAATGGTTGGCTTTCAAACTGGAGCCCCCCCCCCCAATCTGCTATCGTCCAATCCTCGTAGCTCCGGCATCTTAAGTGTCGCAAAAGGGAGTTGGAGCCTTCCTGAAGCTGTTGGTGCCCTCAAATGGGTTCGGGTCCCATCAATGAGGGCTTTGGAGCTCAATGAAGCCGGAGGGGTATTTCCTGATGTAGACACCCCTCAAATGGGGTCTTCAACACCTGCAGGTGAATTGGAAAGATAGGCGGAACAAGGGTGAAGCTGATGGCCTTTATTGGTGGCTAATCGGGGTAAGAGGTCCGGTGAGCGAAGGAGGAGGTACCTCAAGTCTTCGTTTTAGGAGGATTCGAAATGGGCTAGATGATCGGCGAGCGATGGAGGAGGGACCTCAAGTTTCATGTTCAATGTTTATTAATTTGAGGTATGAAAATAGGAAAATAAAAGGGGTCCCAAAACCTATTTAGTGAGGAATTGGAAATTAGGATTTTGAGTGGTTGTTGGTCATTATCTGCCCCTGCTTTATTCATTATCGACCCAATCATCATGATACCTTGATCTCGGGGTTTAGAGCTCAGCACTTCGTCTAAGACTTTCGAGTCGATCGCATTCTCCTGATAGACCGACATTCACTACCTTTGGTATCTCATTTCTTTTCTCTTTTCTTTTCTTTATTCTTTTTGTTTTCTTTAAATACGATAATTTATACAATATTTATAGTGTAAATAATAAATGTTATTTTGTACAACTTAATGCTATTTACGTGCATTAAGCTAGGGTTTAAAGGTCAAATGAAAGAATAAAAGTGATGAAATGGAGATTCATAACCCCTCCTATACTTTGTCTTTGTTAATCCCTAGCAAACATGCATGCGTATTAGTGCAGAAAAAGAAATAAAGAAAAGAAAATTGAATAACTTGGAACACTCTTAAACTTATCTTATTAAAATTAAAGTTTGGAGCTCAATTAAGAGATTTGGATTCTTGATTTGTGCAAAAGCGCATCAAGTTAGGAATTGTGACACAACAGCCCTCTGGTTCCATAATCCTATCATCTAGTTCTCTTCACAGTCTAGTCAGAACCATCCTCTTATTCGCATGATCCTGCTACCTTGAAATGATATATCCAAGTATGTAAATTTTTCATCTCTTTCCATACAAATTGTTGAACTATAAAAGAGACTGCTCTCCTGATAACTCGTCCTTGTGGAGACAGATATTTTCTTCTAAAGTCATGTTTTGTCAGTCTTTGCAATCAAAATGGTGGAAAAACTAGAAGAATGGGAAAAAAAACTGAGAATGGACCAGTGTAGTCTTCATTTCCTTGTGAAACATGATCGTTGTAACCGAGTCTTCATGAAGAAGCATGTTTTTTCTGGAAGCTCATATTTTTGTGAATTTTTGGTGTATGCTTCTTCTTTGGATTTTTCATTGGCTTTTCATTTCTCCGCATTCTCGCTTATGCCCTAATGAATATATAGTCTTTTGGTCCGCCCATGTTTTGGTGTATTGAAAAAAATTATGTCAGCAGACCATTCCTCATCCGAAGCATTGTCTCAATCCCATCTACAGTCCTTAGATATCATGGCTATTAGAAGAAGTTGGTTAGAGTACTAGTTTAGACAATCCCCAATAATGATTCCAGAGCCACAATTGACAAAGCAGTCTAGTATCGTCTGAACTTAGACTCCAAGATCTTTCAACAATCCATCTAGATTGAGCTAAGTGTTAAGTGCAGGGTTTCTAGTCAAGCCAATATCTCAAGAGTCTTACGAATGATATGAATGGTTCTAGTTGGACACAATGAATTGACTCGTGAATATAATCTTACGGAATCAAAAGAATTAAGTCATGGTAACTTGGAGTATCCCAATTCCTATCCTCAATGGGTTCCTCTAAAAAGTACATGTATTAAGGTTTATGCCAAGCTTCAATTTTCATACTTTAATTCAGACTTGTTTAGTTCCATGTAGAATGCAAATCCTATGTACAACGTAGAATAAAATCTTTTTATGAAACCATTTTCTGTTTTGAAATTTTTATGGAATTTGAAAAAAGTTTTGCAATTTTTTTGCAATTTTTGAAAAGATTTTGCAAAATTTTATGGATTTTGGATTTTGTAATTTTTTAGGGATTTTTGGATAAAGGTCGGTGAAAGAAATATGTACATCTATTTAGAAGGGAGTGTATCTATATTTAAAAGAATTGGGGTTTACTTTACAAAGGGAAACTACAAGTAGAATGTTAGTGATTATTTAAAAGATTTATATACAAGTTTGATAAGGATTTTTATTTACGTTGTTATTCACACAAGGTTATAAAAACATTTGAAATCATTTCCCAAATATTTTGAAAACTTATTTTTACAAATAATTTGATAAACATGTTTACAAATATTCACAAACTTTAAAATTTACCTTTTTAAAGATTTTTCAAATAGTTTGTATAGATTTTTTGAAAGATTTTTGCCACCATTTTCAAACCATTTCCAAATAGAGTTTCAAAATTTTTATTTACACAAATAAAAGAAAATTTGGCAAGTGAAATATTTTAATGTAAATTTGAAAACACTTTGCAAAAGTTTCCCAAAAGTTTTCAAAAGATTTTTCAAGATATTTTTCAACCATTTTCAAATCATTTTGCAAAATGTTTTATACCCAATTTATCATTTATATTTACAAAGAAATATATCTTTCATTAAGTATCCATACTATTGACAATGCATAAGCATGAGTTATGGCTAAAGTATATATAACGTATATACAACCCCCTATACATAGCTTGAGCTATGTCCTCATAATTCAGAGAAAAAGAAAGACATAACTCATACTGAGTATATAAAAGCCTATACTAGCACGACTAAAGAATCAAAGAACGAGAAGCTGGTCGTCCCTCTATACTTAGAATGAAATAATCCTAAGTATAACATATTGTATACAAGGCAGGGAGGGCCAAGGGTGGGAATGAGCGAAATCATCGGCTCAACCTATCTCACCTTATACTTAGTATAAAATATCCCTAAGTATATACAAAGTATCAAGAGTTGAGGAGACAAGTGAAGGATCGACGAATGAACAACTCGAGGTACTCATCCCCCTATACTTAGGATAAAGTATGTTCTAAGTATAACAATGATGAAAGGGATGCACACCTTTTGGTAGATTCAAAAAGAGAAAAGGAAAAGAAGAAAAGAGGAAAATAGGAAAATAAGAAAATAAAATCAATTCTTATTATATTTTTAGCTCTATTATCTAATCCATCTGCATCAGTGAGCTCATCTTGAAAAACCACTTGAATTGAATCGACAACGGACATGAATGTATCGTGATATAGTTACAACTTCAACAATTGCCTGTTGACTGCAAAAGGCTGCGCGTCAGATGACCATTTGAATATTAAGAGGCTTCCGTTGTCACACTTAATTTTCACTATGCAAGACCCGATCCATTTGCTCTTCAGTTTGCCTTGAAATATTTTCAACTTTGCGTCGACAAGCCACACCTTTTATCCAGGCTCGAAAGTCTTTCTTCGGATATGTTTATCATGTCATTTACTTTCTCCTTATACATAAGACTGGTGTCATACGCATTGTCTCAGAATTCTAGAAGGCGGTTCAGATCAATTTTGCGATTTTTTCTAACGTTATCAGAATCAAGTTGCACATATTCAATGCTCATAATGATTTATGAATTAGCTCCATGGGTAGATGGCAAGTGTGATGCAAGAATCTACAAACATTTTTTGTATTTGAATGTTCTTTTACCTACAATTTCGGATTTTAGCGCATTGAGTTTTTAACATGACAAGTTTATTTGATGTTGCGACTCATGATTCAAGAAAAAATCTTAGAGTTGTGGAAAACTAATAAAAAATATATATCATAAAAACTAAAAATACCCAATAAATTTTTTATTTGAATGTTTTTGTTTGGTGCATGTTGATTGATTAAAGATTGGCCCAAACTACATAAAATTTCTTGCTTTGCCCCTGCGCGCCTTCGGGTATGGATCATATGGGTAAATTTACTTTTACATGGAGTGGGTGAAGTGTTCTAGATGGAATCCAAATCATCTCCATTCCACATGGCTAAAATCTAACTATACATCAAGGATAATAAATGCCAACCAATATTGTAGCATTACTTTTCATCAACTAATTCCATGCCAAACAAGCCTAGAGCATTAATCCTTAGAAATTAATTCTTTGCAATACAAAATTGTGCATGCCATGTAAAATTAGTTTTAAGCAAAATATAACAACTAATTACTATATGCGCATACATAACATCCTCCACATAAAATATTTTAGTTTCGAATAAGGCGGGTTAATTAAATCAAACATACAACATCGCTTTAGGAATTTAACATAAAATATCAATATGCGTACCAATGAAGTTACACGTAAACAAAAAAAGCCCTGAATAAATCCAAGATTGATGATGGATATCCTCCAAAAAAATATTCCCGTACAAATATATGCCCTCCTTCCCAATCCACTTGAAGCAGATTTCATCAGATCTAAGTTTACTAGTACCACCTATAATAATAAGTTAATTAAAATATAACCACAATATATAAACTAATAATAATGTTGGAGGTAATCATATAAAGCTCACCATAAAAATGATAACATCTCCACCATGTATATGTTTCTGCAAGTGACTTTAAAGTTGAAATATTGTGGTGACATTACTATGTTGTACATTATCTCTATAAACCTATTGACAAATGTTTAAAAACAAAGGACTTCAAAAAAGGTAAGTATATCATTAATAACTTAGTACCTCAAGATTTGAAGAGCGTCGATATTTCCTCCCTTTCTATATGAAACTTTTCTTCCGCTTTCATTGTTTGCTCTATTGGTCTTTCTAGTTTCGACTCATCCATTTGCATACTTTTCAGGGATTGTCTGATTGTTATATACTTCTGTGAGGAAGTATGCAGTATGATAACATTCTAAATATTTGATGCAGTTTTTTTAATAGTAGGCTCGGTAAATTCTGGGATCCGGAGCGTCCCCAGTGGGATTCGAACCCGGGTCCTTTAAAGTGGAGGCACACTGCTCTACCACCATACCACTCCTTGGGTTCTAAATATTTGATGCAGTTCGTAATTGTATTTATAGCATATTCGGTTGCTTTCACGGATAAAGATGTTAAAACTCTATGATGATAATAAGTATTTAAGTAAGGATCATTGAGATTGTTAATCATGTTTGTGCTATGAAAAATTATATCCTGAAGATCTTTTCTCCAACATTGTAGTAGGGTAAAAAATTTAAACCCATGTGTTCTAATATTTTGATAGCATGGCAATACAAGATACCAACTATTTCAAACAATTTGTAATTGTAATTTATAATGGAGGATATAGCTTCACAAATACTTCATATACTTTTTCAACCTGTACATAGCGACTTTCTATTGAACAAAATCATCTGACTATGAGCATCAATTTATAAATACCACTAAATGCAAGTCATACTATTTTTCAAAGGCGACAAATATTGTTGGTGTATATACTTAACTCATTTGCATGATCATTGAGGCAGACCTCTTAATATTAGATAAATTTTTAGCATGCTTCATATTCAATGAGTAATTCATTATGCCTCTCATCCGCAACAACACTTTCAAAATGTCGAAGAAATTGTAATAAATTATAATCCACCTGTAGATAATCCTTGAGGTTTGAATTAAGACTTTCTGAAAGTTGTGTCTGAATCATTTTTCATAAAAGCCTTTGCCCATGTCTACTTCAAAGCATATGTTGACTGTAACCATGTGTTGTCCATCAAAGAATATTGTATGAGCATATCTTGCCATTTGTTGTGGAACGCATCCTCCCAATCTATCTCATGCATAAATTCTTCAAAAAGCTTCAATAATTTTTACCATTCACAGCTAATCCTGCTAAATGTTTTGATGCATTAATCATTATATGCCAAGTGCACATTGGATTGCATTTCACATTGCAGCATCTTCATCTGTGAAAATTGTCGTAAGATGCTTGTTATGATGAGACCCAAAAAATCTCTCGAACAACCATTTAAAGGATTCTATAGTTTCATCATTTAGTAAAGCAACTTGGAACATGATCATTTGCATATGATGGTTAAAACCGATGAAAATTCAGATGAAAATGAATTTGGATATATCTGAATATTCATTTATCATATTCAAAAAGTTATTGGATATGGATATCCATATCTGGATATTAATCGAATATGAATTGAATATGGATATGGGTTGTAAAAAAATTTCGGATACGAATATTAATATGGTAATGACTTGAATATTTGGATCCAGATATGAATATCTGAATACGATATTTAATATTATTTTATATATTAGTTAATATAATGTAAGCCACAAAAATGTGTTATTATATTAGTATTACATTATTTAATACAATATTAATGATATAAATAAATTCTATCTGTTTGGCGATGGGAACAGACAAAATTTACGAAATCATATCCCCCTTTTTGCTTATGGTCAAGAATGCAAGTCACATCGACACTCCCTTTTTTTCATGATGCAACTTATTTATATTCCATTGCCATTTTTAAAATCATTTTTAACTTTGATAAAAAAATTCAATTTGTATCCATATATGGTCCTTGATTCGTATTTGGAATCCATGTTTTTGGATAAATATTTGGATTTCACTCTTTAATCGATTCACATTTGGATTAGCTCTTTATTCAATCTGTATTCGAGTTAAATCTTTATTCGATCTGTATTCATATTCGATACATATCTGATTTGAATTCCTGTCCGTATTTTTAAGGATATGGTTTCTGTAATGTGTATACAAATCATATATGTATCCGTATTTGTATTCGATAGAGATGAAATGAATATGGATATGGAATTCGGCATATTCAATCCGTATCCGATCTGTTTTCATCCCTGCCAAATGATCTATTTTCATTATTTGTTTCAACATTGTATCAAAGCTTAATACATAACTAAAGTGTTCATAATCTACAAGTAATTGTGAATCTGCCCAAAAAAATTTTAATATGCTCTTCATAATCAACTTGTATTGCATAACAAAAGGATGAATTATCTGAACATTGTTTTTGAAAATATCTCAATATACTCGCAACTGCATCATACTCCATATCTCTTTCACGTCTAGTACGGAGTAAATTTTTTTGATCTATTTTTGTATAACCAAGATTTTGTTGACCACCAATCATTCTCGCGGCAAGATCATATGTCCCATTTAGACTAACACTGGCATCATCGACTAATTCAGTATGAATAATCTAGGACATTTTTCTTTTTGAAGGCAACAAATGAGTGCATTGGGAAATATGCAAAGGATGATTATGTTCTTCCATAAAATCATAGAAAACAAATTTCTCATTTCCTTTCTTCTTTGATATATATACATGAGCAATATAACCCGTTATTGTTTTAGATTGTTGATTTTTAATTATCTCATCCCTCTTATATGACCTCCTATAACCATTCTTTTAGCAAAAAATCATCTAACAGTAAAATAAATATTTTTTTTGGATTTTTAAAATGAAGCAAAAATGTACAGAAAATTATAATAAAAAATTGTTTTTGATTTTTGATAATTTTTATTTTTATTATTTTTGGAGGGTTTTTATTAATTTTTTAATATTTTATGCTATAACAAAACTTCGTAAGAAGATATCTCGAAAAGTCTCCGAAGATAGAAACGGATTTCAACAAGAAAATCGATGTTTTACTATCAATCACAAGTTTCATGTTCGACGTAGTATTCATACTGGACATTCCAACCAAAAATTGTTCTATCAACCACCACATACTTCAGAGATATCTTATGAACAATTTTTCAAGTCCAAACATAGTGAAAACAACAAATAGAAAGGGTAAATTACAATTTGGGTCCCCATCTATTGGTCCGATTCCGGAATGGGTCCCAATCTTTAAATTATAACGATTCGGATCCTAGGACCATTTGGGAAATGGAAATTTTGGGGTACATGATGAATATGCCCTTGTTGGCAAGGGGATGGGGGTTTGGTTTCAACTTTTAAACAAGGGCATACTTGTCATTAGCCTAAAAAGTTCCTTACATTAATGGCCTTGGGACCCAAATCATGACAATTTAAATATCGGGACCCATTCTAGGATCGAACCCATAGATGGAGACCCAAATTGTAATTTACCCAATAGAAAATGAAACAACTTTTTTTATGATTTTAAAATATAAAATTAAATAAAGAATTTGTAAAATATATACAGAAATAGAGACGATTTTTAGGTTTTCACAAGGTGTTTTATAGATTTTTAGATTTTTCTAATTGTTTTAAGAAAACAGTATTCTAAATGAAAATTTCCGATTTTTGGCTCTATCCTAAGTGTACGATCTTTTCCTTACAAATAATGAGTGGGTTTCTCTCCACCAGACACAAGAGTAAATTTTATATCAGTTTTATTTACAATCACCTTGATTAGCAATCTCGCTTTTAAATAAAGGTTATCACCGTTGTTTTAGGTGAGCACAGAAATTCACATCTAATGAACAGTCACAATTCCTAAGTTGTAAAACTGAGGAGGGAGAACGAAATATCCAATGCAAGCGTAAATCAATGATGCATGCTTAAGAAGAAGACTTACAATGATTCCTTGTGTTCTTCATATGGGATGCAATACAAGGAATTAAAATTACACTAAATGATATGCACAAATGAAATTGTCCTAAGTAGATAGTTCTATTAGCGGGAAATAATTGATTAAATAAGCAAGCGTATATGTGTCTAATTCCTATACCACTCAAGTTGGGTCCTAACTACACAAAAGGGGTTGAAACAGACCCGACACACTACAGAGAAGTTCAATCCAAATTATAACAAGGGTTCAGAGAGAGGGACCCTGTGAATGATGCAAAAATTAAATCTAGACTAAGCTCTCTCTCAAAAAAGAAATTAAAATTCAGTCTTCTTTTTTATCCTTTATTTATATCCCAAAAATGCACTCCGAGTAGTCTGCGAAGAGAGAAATTACGGTTAGTATCAGAAGTGAGAGAGAAATGCAAAATGAAATGTAGAAAAGAAAAATGGAAATGTAGGGAAATAATGACACAAAATTTAATTCCACAAAAATTAATTATAGAAAATAATTCAAAACCCTAAAAATATGTCATTTCCCGACAACGACGCCATTTGATGAATGAGAAACCTGCCTCTTTAATAATCGGTAATTGTCATAGTATAGGAGGCAAATTTGATTCAGCAAAAACCACAATTTGTGAATGTTGTAGAAAATTTATACTTGGCAAGCTACCAAGGTCGAACACAAGGAACAATGATTTTTAGTTGTGTAGTATTAAATTAATTAAAAATAATTATTTAAATTTCTGATTAATTACTATGTCAAGAATTAAAATGCAATACAATGATGAAGATGCAAAGAAATAAAAAAGAGAATAAAGCACTGGATCTGTGAATTATTAGATTCAATCCTCAATTAAATTTATAAATTAATCCTCAAAAGATAATCACAGATCAAAAGAGATCATTTTCGAGTGGGATATTTTCAATTAATCTCAAAATGCAAGCTAGAAGAATATTAGATCAATTCATATTCCTAAACAAATTAACTCCTAAAAAATATGACCAATAATTCTCTTTCCTTAGGTGAGCCCCCGCACCGACTAAATTCCTCAAATAATATAATCAATAATCCCGAGAGAACTATTCAATTTAAAATCCTTAGTAGAATCCCTGTAAAGAGATAATTTCTTAAAGAAAATATAGCGCACAATGTCAACAATTAGCTTGCATTTGTCAACATAGATCCTCAATTAATACATCTCAATAAGTAGCCCCAGATCAGCTTGCTAACTATGTCAAATGATAAAGCATGAAAATAGATTCACAACGACATAGTATGCGCTAAAATCAGAGTTCGTAAGCAAAATATATGATAAAATGAATTTGCAGGGACTACAATGTAAATAAAATAAAGTTTTCCGTTCAAAAAGGTCTCTGGAGGAACTTATCTGTAAAATCAAGAAGTTAGAGGGGCTATAATGGAAAATACACATAGGTGGAGATATATATGCAATTATCTGAATAAGCAAGATCATATATGAAATTTATTCACAGTATCATGGCACGCGTCTCTTGAAGCGGGGGTATCCTATACAAATTCTGAAACCCATGGGGGCATCTATGCAGTTAACCCTACACGTACATGCAAAACACGTACACACGAGGTTCGGAGGCGGATCGCGAGCTCGGGTAGGGTGGCAGGCTCGGGCATCTTTGGAGGGCCTAGGTTGGAGGTTCTGGCGGTGAAGTTGAGGTTTAGAGGCCAAGGCTACACATGACGCATGCAGGTAGTGAAGGTGCTCCAAGCCTCGTGGTCTGGAATCGAGGCTTGGAAGGGGGGACGTGGTTGCATTGCGGCCATTGGATCCCCTGATCCAACGATAGGGAGTGAGAGAAGGCAGGCTTTGAAGATGGCGACATAGCAGCGGAAGAGCCGTTGGATCAAGGGCTATTTCCCAATCTGACGACAGCTGGACGCGACCGAGAGGAGTGGTGCTACGATGGGCAGGCAGCTCTCCCTAGCGGGGGTGGGGAGTCACGGTTCGTCTGGGCTCAGCCTCATACAACACACACCCGAGGCGGAGCTACGCATGTACGGATGGTGAGGGCGAAGGATGGTGTACGTGGAGTGAGGTACATTAGTGGTTACGGACTGTTGCACGATGGCAGGTGTGGTGGGATGCTGCTGTAGTGGTGAGGTGGTCGTCGGTGAAGGTGCTCTGGGGTGGTTGGAGCGACCGTTCGCGGAGGGGCGAAGTCACAAAGGTGGTGGGAGATGGAGTTGATGGAGATCCACGGCTAGGGCAAGTGGTGCAAGGTGTCATGACTGTATGCGGATGTAGAGGATATCGTGCGGATGGCAAGGGCAGAGGAGGGTCATTTGGGATTTGGAGATGGAGGAGGACATCTTCCTAGCTGTCGCTCGAGCTCCTTGGTAAAGGAACGAGCTTGGACGCTGGTTGAGCGGCACTGCAAGGTTGGGGAAGCGATCTCGGATCATGCCGAAGGCTTGAAGGTGACACGAAGGGCTACTGTCATCATCCCTATCACGGAGCTTTTATGATGGTGGATGCTTAGCGGAGGTTATGGAAGTATGGCTAAATATGAGGAGGTAGGGGGAGAGGTTACGCGGTCGTGCCAGTAACGGCCGTCGAGAGCGGCGGTTGTTACGAGGAGGAAGGGCAGAGGCGTAATGGCGAGGAAGCATATGGGGAGAGGGAGATGGCATGGGTCACGTGCTGGGCACGTGACCTGTACAGAGAGGTGAGGTGAGTGGAAGGGTGACATGTGGAACGCCCGAGAGCTGCCATGTGTCATCCCAAAAAATCAAAATTAAAAGGAAAGAAAAATAGAAAAGAAATATAATAAATACTCGGATTGAAAATTTTCCTTTACAAAAGTTGTTTGTATCGATGAAATATACAACTTTTATGAAGGATCCAGGAGCAAAAGAGGTCATCTGTGTGAAGTGGAATTTTTGGTGGTTCTCCAAATGTATTATTAATAATTTTTTGGATTTTAGTAATTTATGAGATTTTAAAATAGGATAAAAAATCTAAAAAAAATTTAATAATATACAATATACTTAATTACATACTAATATATTTTTTTTATTTTTAATAAATAAGAAAATAGGAAAAATAAAATAAGAGTATGAAATACGAGACTTTTGTACAGACTCACAATGGACATTAAGACTCAGTCAATTTCTTTGATCTCAGTCTTAATCTAGATTTGGATTTTTATGTCTTTTGATAAAACTTTCATCAAAGAAATAAATGAAGAAGAAATAAAATTAAAAGGGGTAATTATATACATAAAAACTAAGGTCAAAAATAGCAAAAAGTTAAAATACACAAAAGAGGCTCAAAACCCAACTTTCATATATGAGCTCCGAATTTTATGAAATTGGTCTTATTTTGAAGGTATTTGAAAATGGAGTACACTAAAAGTGAGTAGACCAAAATCAGACATTTTTGAGGAAGATATGCTCATTGTATTCCGTCAAATGTGAAATTAGACTTTGGGATTATTTAACACTTATTTGAGTTGGTATTATTTTCGTATTTTTTATTTATTCTTTTGTAATATCTACACGATGTAGGTGGCTTGGAGTCAATCGGAGTTAGGATAAATTAATTAAAAATATGGGAAGTTATCTATTTTTTAGGCTAATTTACACATTATGCAATTATGCTTGATGAAATGTGAAGATTATTTACACATGTATGAATGATAATGATGCTCTATTAATTAGTAAATACATATGAATTTTGGGGAGCAAAGCTTAATTGACCAATTTTAGCATGATGAATACGTGATTCATCAAATATGAAATTGTGGGAAGTGGTTAACAAAGAGATTGAGAAATAGTATGGAGTGGGAATCATTTATCCCATCTCTGATTCCAAATAGGTGGCACCCTTTCACATTGTCCCAAAGAAATTGAGTATACAAATTGTCACCAAGGAGGGGGGAGAGGAGATCACAACTAGAGAACTCACGTCGACGTGAATCTGTGTGGATTACATACTCCCCAATACGAAGAAGGATCACTTCGCTTTGCCATTCATTGATCAAATTTCAGAGAGGGATGCAGGGAAGGAGTACTTTTGCATCTTGGATGGGTACTTAGGATACAATCAAGTAGCCATCACTCCTGATGACAAGCAAAAGATCATATTTACATGTCCCCTCGGATCTTATGCTTTCAGGCTTATGCCCTTTAGACTATGCAATGCACTTGGGACTTTCCAAAGGTGCATGATAGTAGTATTTTCCAAGATGGTTGTTGATTTCCTGAAAGTTTTCATGGATGACTTCTTGTTTCATGGTGATTCTTTTGATGATTATTTTTCTCACCTAGATCGAGTCCTCACTAAGTATAGAGAGGTGGATCTGGCGCTCTCCTGGGAAAGGAGTCACTTCATGATAACGGAGAGCATCGTGTTGGGGCATGTCATATCCAAAAGGGGGATGAAGGTTGATCATGCCAAGGAGGATGTGATCAAGAAACTTGAGATACCAACTAACATCAAACAACTACGGTCATTATTGGGACATGTTGGATTTTATCGTAGATTTATTGAGGATTTCTTAAAGCTTGCCCAACCGTTAAATAAGCTCCTAAGCAAAGACACAAATTTCATTGTGGATCACATGTCTCTTAAGTCTTTCATGCTATTAAAAAGAAAGACAATGGATGCCCCCATCCTACATGCCCCAGGCTCGTCTTTCTACTTTGAGATCATAACTGATGTTTCTAACTTTACAATTGGGGTCATGCTAGCATAGAGGAGAGAAGGGGAAACATATGGCGTGCACTACATAAGCAAAGTAATGGATGCATACACAAAATAATTACACAATCACTGGTTGCTAATAATTTACCCTGCATTGAGCAGCAACCGAGTACCCCTAAGAATATTAGAGAAACCTTCCCAGACAGTACTTGGCAACACAAGCTCGTAAACCAAGTGGGATCATCATGGTGGACTTTGGTTATAGGGTGTCGATCCCTTTCGATGGGATTGTAGAGGCTTTATCTATCTTGTCTGATCCAAGTCAGCAGTTGGGTTGTGTGGCTCGGGCGAAGGCTTGAGTTGTTGTTCCTGTAGAAAGGAGGGAAATGCATGACGCTGGTTTCACAAAGCAGGGATTACTTCCCCCTCTTGATGGTGGAAAGATAACGAGACAATGCTTTTCAGGTCTAATATATCGGATAGTCAACTTTCCCATGAATACCCACTTTTTTCCTTTAAAAAAGTCCAATGATTTCTAATAACATTAATCTTGTTTTTCGATATCATATTTTATAAAAAAGATACAGTTCACTGCTATTTGTTGTTGACTCGAATGAATGAGGCGAAGGCTCGAGTTGCATCGCTCGTAGATAGGAAGGCAATGCATGAAGCTGGTTTCATTGAGCAACAACAACTTTCCCCTCCCGATGGTGGAAGGATAGCGAAACAATGCTTCCCGGGCCCAATATATCGTGTGGTCAGCTTCCCCATTAACACCCACTTTTTTCCTATAAAAAAAGACCAATGATTTCTGATTAATGTTAATTGTGTCTTTTAACATCATATTTTTACAAAAAATGTATGGTTCACTGCTATTTGTTTTTGAAGCGAATGAATGAGGTGATGTCTTGAGCCGCGCTACCCGTAGACAGGAGGGCAATGCGTTAGGCTGGTTTCACAGAGCAGCGACTTCTTCCCCCTCCCGGTAGTAGAAGGATAACGAGAGATTGCTTCTCAGGTATAATATATCAGGTGGTCAACTTCCCCATAAGAACCCACTTTCCTGTAAAAAAGTCCAATGATTTCTAATTAATGTTAATCGTGTTTTTTAACATCATATTTTACAAAAAAAGTTATGGTTCGCTACTATTAGTTGTTGATGCGAATGAATGTGTCTAGGCTCGAGCTGTACCCCCCGTAGATAGGAGGGCAATGCGTCAAGCTGGTTTTACAGAGCAGTGACTACTTCCCCCTCGTGATGGTGGAAGGATAATGAGATGGTGCTTCTCATGTCCAATATATCGAGTAGTCTGCTTCCTCATCAACACCCACTTTTTTCCTCTAAAAATCCCATTATTTCTAATTAATGTTAATCATTTTTTAACATCCTATTTTACAAAAAAATGGTTCCCTACTATTTGTTATTGACTCGAATGAATGAGGTGAAGGCTCGAGCTGCACTGCCATTAACACCTACTTTTTTCTTGTAAAAAAGTCCAATGATTTCATGTTAATCTTATTTTTTAACATCAAATTTTAAAAAAAATGGTACGATTCACTGCTATTTATTGTTGACTCGAATAATAATTGTTAGATAGTAAGAAAAAAGATAAAACAATTTGAGACTAGGGGGAATGCTACCCATGAGTTCATTGTAAAGAAAAAGTTAGACATGACGTGTCTATACGAATTAGAGATTGGTTAGACAATTGAAGATATAAATATATATAATAATTGTATGGGATTATGAGTTGTAATGAGTCATCTTATTGGGCATCGTTTATGTCGAATTGGTGTTCATGGGATTGGATCTATATCGGACCACCAATCCATTTATTTAACGAAACAAATTTATACATCAAGCTCGAATTTATATCATCCTTTAACTCATGTTATGAGTTGGGTTTGGATGGCTGATGAATATGCATTTCATCATCTTTATCCATTTATTTTAGCTTAAAATCCCTTCTTAAGCACTTGTAAATTTTAACAAATCATTGTTTTTTATAATTTTATAATATTTTGTATATATTGTATAAAAACAATGTTTTGTCCTAAAATAAATAAATAAATATATATAGAGAGAGGGAAAATGAATACAAATGAAGATTTTATATATGTGATAAATATAGGCTAACTCTTACCCTAAGAGAAGGTTAAGACTTGACCTGATCAACAACGAACAAAGTAGGGAGAGATAAGGACATTTGTAGAAAAAAGAAAGAAAATCAATTCATTCTCCATTCATTAATTGCACATATGTCCCTTTCTTATATATAAATTCTTTCTACTATTATATTTAGTATTCTATTCATCTCAAATAAAAAGGTTTTCTTCTTAGAACTTGTATATAAAAATAACGTGTAAATATTAAAAATAATTCCAAGAAGATTCATTATTTATTTTGTAAATAATGACACCTTGAAAAAGCTGCAAAGCCAAACTTTCCAGACTCATACCTGCCCCATAAAATTAAAATTTAAGAAAACTCACTTTCATTGTACTCTAATTAAAATAAGCTTCCAAATGACATCGGTTTAATTAAAATCAGAGTTAAGATGTAAAATGTGGCTTTTTGGAGTGTATTGTGTAGTGTGCCTATATTATATATCATATGAATATTTTACTTTGTTTATTTATTTATATATTTTTAATATTGTATTTTAAAATATTTGTTAATATTGTATTTTGTCTGAATAAAATAAAAATTTAAAAAATCAAAAGATATAAAAATAAATTCAATTCCTCTACCACCTACCTTACTCGAATAAATGCACCTGTAAGAGCTCCTTTTTGCCTTTTCCCCCTCTAGATCTATCCATCTAATTGCCACGATTTCTTGATAAATTTTATTGCCCATTTATCAATTAAGCTCACCCGAATAAGTTTTTGCCTTGATCAGTCTCGGTTCACATGCCTATCCCATTCGAATTTCACTCCCAACTTGTTCGCTATATATACCCCTCCTCCAATTTCGATGATGATCCATTTTCTACCCACTTTTGCACTCAAAGTCGATTCTGGAGACGAGTTGAGGTGACAACGATTCTCGCCCACAGCTGGAAGTGCATGAAAGTTCTTAGGAGGCACGATCCAGATCACTCACCAGAGCTCCATCATAAGTCAATCTTCTCCGTTTTCCATCACTTATTGAGGCGAAAACCTTCTTTTCTTTCATACGTAGGTAGACTTAGGTATTTTGTTTTCATTTCTGTGTTTAATTCCATGATTTATTTCCGTTTAGTAGCATAGACAAGATCACCGCCCTGGAGCTCTGTTCCACACGATCAGAGCTCTACAGTCATCTTCGCTCCATTCCGACCAAACCCACACGTTCACTACACTATTTTTCATCCTCTCCCGTAGTCTGCACAACTCCAGATCACCTCAGATCTGAAGATCGGACTCCCTTCTGATTGCCTTCATCTGAGATGTCCATCTGCCTCACTTCTTTGCGTTTCAATTCCAAACAACCAAGGTTGGAGCATCATCTTCAGCCACTTATCACTTCGTAGGGTCCAGGTGCAGATCTAGGTACAAGGAGTAGGATCTCGAGGTGCTCTCCGAGCCGTAGACACCAAGACCTCCATATTCAAGATTAGACTTCATCGACCTTCATCGAGGTAGTTAATTGACAGAGAGAGGTAGCAGGAGATTGTAACACCTATTGGGAGGTGAATCGAGTCACGATCGATCGAGATCCGGCCAATCAAAGATCACAGCACCAATCCTTCATATCAGTTCTTCCAAACGTGTTCAACATCGTCGAATTAAGAACACCAGATCTAGATTTAATCTACGTCGTCTAGTAACGCTAAAATTTAACCGTCAGATCATATCTAGACCGTATGTACATGCCTACTTCTAAGACGTCAGATCATAATTCCAGATACATTACTACCGTCCGATCTACCACGTGTATTTAGGGTACATTTACACCTAAGCCCATGCTTTATTTTAGTTTTATAAATAAGTCCCTAGTTGACAAGTTCCATATTTTGGTCATTTGAATATATTGTATTGTTGCCTTCTTTGTTTCAGTTGTTTACGTTTAAGTCTTGTTAGAATAGAATTCACGTGCGCAACATGTGATCTTGAGATTAATTTGCAATAAAGTTCCTACAATTCTATGTTATTGTTTAACCATTAGAGTTTTAATAATATCCTCAAGGTCCGTGCCAATGCATCTCATGTGCACTGGCACGCCCTATTTGGAAAAATTGCAGGGTTTATCCTTATATTTCTTTGTTTACATTTTTCAACCGCTGAAATAAAATTAATTACATCCATGCCCTAATGAACCAGCATTTCTTCCATTTAACCATGTACTCCAGATCCACCTCATATACGAATCCTGAAGTTGGAACTTTGACCGACTTCACGACATCTCCTAACTTCGTCAATTCTTCATACTGTTGCAAATGCGAGCCCACGGCGAGCCATTATGCAATAAATGTTATTGCAAATATCATTCCCTGATCTGAAATGAAGAATAAATAATTTGCATAATAGGTCCCTTAGTACAATTAGGGTTATGTACCATGGCCATCTTGATGATCATACAGCTGTTGATTCAACTATTGAATCATAGAGGCTGGTGCTTGGATGAATATCTAAAGGGTTAGATTGAGGACTCATCAAGCACCGTCAAATGATTGTTAAGAGATGATCTTCTGCCTGAGTAGGAGATGGCAATCCTTATCTCTGATGGCTGATATCTGACCGACCTCTTGATGCAGGTCCTCTGCATAGGAATAGAGATTCGGAGGTGTCAGATTAGTTAGGTCAAAAAGTTGACTTAATGAGATCGAGATAACCGAAGTCCTATATCGTATGCTGTCACGATACATGCACGCATCCTCTGACCGGAGACATATGTGTTGCTATATGTCTGAGTATGTACATTTGACAGACCAATAGGTTGATGACCTAAGCAAGGTCTATACACCGGCACGTTGGTGTGCATATAAGGGAATATGAGTAATATGATCTCTCAAAGGGATCATACAGGTTCATTTATTGAACCGGAAGACATGAGCTCACTCATGAGTTATTGGAAAGAATCAAATTCCGTGCACGGTCGTCTCGCTTTGGAAGCTTGACTGAATTTGTAAGTGTGATATATACTTTTGGAAAGTATATGATCAAGACCTAGGTATGATATATACTTTTGGAAAGTATATGATCGATACCAACTCCCAATGATCGAATGAGAAACTTACTGATAGAACCATGAAGTAGACAGTATAAAGTTTATCAAATACTTCAGGTTTAATCTGAGTCTTCCAGTATGCAGGATGTACAGGTATTGGGAATACCTGAGGGTGATGTGATCATAAACGATTGTATAACCATGACGCTTCCATTCCTAGGGAGTGATGAAACGGGTCTGGATTTTAGTGACTCCTCTCAGTAGAAAAGTAATCTGATCTTAGTCCAAATGTTGGACAATGATCTGAATGTGATTCAGATTCAATGAGAAGATTAGATTTACAGTCTTGATTTAATCAAGCATCTATGGGAGGCCCGCGATCTGGATTTCAGATACGATCTCAATATCCAAGTCACTATACATGGAACAATGCAATCGCCCTGTCCTTATCTCCAAGTATCTGCGGAGAAAGTGCATTATCCTTGAAAGGGTTCAGGATAATTTCATTGTTGATAATATATATCCGAGCATTGAGAAAATGGATAATTAAATTATCATGATTAATATGAATTTGATTCATATTATAAAGAGAGTTATCTTAGATAATTAAATGTGATTCAATTATCAAAGATGTAAATAATGTGAATGTGATTCATATTATTTGGACACAAGAGAATAGAGATCCAAGATGATAAAATATGATTTAATTATCATGGATATGAATAATGTGGATAGTAATATCCATATTAGTCATATATATTATAAAGGTGATTTATAATATATAAGAGAGAGCTATTTATAATTTACATTTGTTAATTAAATGTTAATGTGAATTGGATTCACATTGAACATTAAATTGAAATGTAATTTACATTTTGTTTTGGGTTGTGAATGTGATTCACAAATTTCCAATGGCATGATTGCAAGTTCAGAAAATAAATTGGATTTATTTTTGTGAAATAATTTGCAACAAAAGTTGTTGCAAATATTGGAGATATATGCAATCTTGGAGATTGCATTGGAATCTCCCTTTCCTAATAGGAGAGGGGGGACGGCCACCAATATGGAAGGGAGGAGCCTCCTTTCCATTATCTCCAATGTGGATTGATTTAATTTGGTGATTCAATTATGTTGATTTATCAATATAGATTTAATCTAAATTAAATTAATTGTTGTTGTGTTTTTAGCAACAAATCATGACCATTGAAAGAAACACAAATTAATGTGAACCATTGGATTTGTGTTGTCCCATGGATTGAGATCCGTGGATCCCAAAACCCTATAAAAGGAGAGGCACCCCATTGCTCCTCTTTAACACATAATGCTTGAGAAGCAAATCTCTCTCTCTCTTTCTCTCTCTCTCTCTCCCTCTCATGGACGTCCACCATGGATGCCCTAGAGAGGCTCTCCATCGCCGCGGCATCGTCGTTATGCTGCCCGATTATTTGCTCGTGGATCTCCGTCTCCTTCGGTGCGCCTCGCTCGTGAAGAAGACGTCGGATCTCGTGTGTCGAGATCAGGAGATCCTACCGCTTGGATCATCAACATGGATTGCGAGAAGCATGCGGTTCATCCCCGCGCTCATAAGTGTCTCCTCCGACGGATCGGACTTGAGACAGGAGGTCTCTTCATTTAGAGACTCGATCACAATCACGCTTCAAGAGGTAACCCTAATACTTGCTTGTGGTTTAGATGAAACGATCCGAGAAGTGTTCTTGGATCATGTGGTTTCGTCGCATAAAAATTTTTTAATTTCCGCTGCATAGAACAACTAATGCGACTAGTCATTCTTCGTCGTATCCGATACGACGATCACGCTTCAGTGATGCGCTTGAGGATCTAACCATATCCTTCAAGTGGTATCAGAGCCTTAGGTCGACGGTTTCGAATATTATTCGAAAACCAAGGACGACTTGGGTTCGTTAAGGTCGCGAAAGTTTTTATCGCATATGATTTCGCAGATCTGTTTAGTAAATAATTTCGACCATGTTAAATTATTTAAGCACGAATTATTTACTTGGATTTTGTTCCCCATTAAATAAGGAAACCATAGGATCTGAGTTTACGTGAATCGGATTTCGTATGCTCTAGATATGGTTGTTTTAATGAACATGTATGCACTGTTGCGGGAACAGTAGATTTTAACATGATTAAAGAGTTAATTACTGTTATCATCTGCCTCGAAATTCGTGAAACATCACTTGGATTCTGTCCTAATCAAGTTAGTAATCTTTGAAAATTGATTTTGTCTAATTTGGATTTAAATTGATTGAGATATGTTAATTTTTGTGAGTAGGGGTCACTACTAAAATTGCAGTCCTAATCTAGAACCAAGTGATTGTCAATTAGTGAATATATTTGTTAATTTCGTGAATAATCATGAAAAATATTTGTGAAATATTGCAAGATGATTATTTACCTAATTGACTTGGCCTCAACCAATAAATTGATTGGATGTGATCCAAATCATAATTGGAAACACAATCTTCAAACTTGATGCTTGAATAGGATTGGGAATTAGTGTACCAAATTTCCTTATAATCAAAAATGTTTTGATTATTACTATATGATATAATTTCGGTTGAAAAACCGATGATCATCTCAAGTACAAATTGATATATCTGGCATTATGCTTTCCCGAGGCGGATATGGTGACTAGTCGGAGAGCATTGGGGTAGCGGGTTGCAACGTATGTGGTCCGTCCCACGCTCGTCGGCATTGGCCATGACAGCGGGTAGGGACTGTATAATGCCAGAGAAAATCAAAGTGTATTTTTCTAATTATTAAAATTCGAATTAATACGTATTTTGAGATATTACCATATATATATTCAAGTAAAAATGATCAAGTTGTTGATTGAATTGGATTGATAATTAATTTAATATGATTAAATTGATTATGTCCAATTGAGACACTCTATTATGAATAGAGTTATTATTTCCCTTGGAAGAATTAATTATATGAATGTGATTCATGATAATTAATTAAAAATTGAATATGATATGGAGGATCACATAAGTGACATCCATGGTCTCCCATCAAGGCGAAGAATTCCGTCGCCAGATATTGTATGTAGGAGACGCCTGTCCAAAGTGACAGCTCCTGCATACGATCCATTTGAATCGGGCTCTTCGTTTCTCGAAAGAGTAAGGATGTATGCGTAGTGACCCCCATATCGGGTCCTCATATTATTGGGGCGATATTGGATTGCGCATAGCAAGTTGTATTCCTGTTGACGGTTGGTTCAATTAATGACGGGTCAACATTGCCTTAGGGGTGGTGGGCCCGGGTGTTAAAGACCGAATTGGGAGATGCAAGTTGGACTTGCAAGGCGGAATGTGTTCCCGCTTCTTTTTATCCGAGTTGTAGGTTCTCATATTATTGGGATGCAATAAAGATAAGGAAGGAGATCCCAGATCTTGCTGAGATATGTTGGTAAGGATATCTCTTACATTGAAAGCGATTAAGGGAATGAACTTTCAGTGTTGACAAGGCAAGACAACTTTGATATAAAAATTCCAAAATCAAAGTAAAATATGTATATATATAAATATGTACACTTATGCAAATTTCTTATTTCAGATAATCCTTCATTAAACCCACTCAATGTTATAATCAATAATAACCAGTAAAAATATCATGGATTGGACTCATGATCCAGATATTGTACTTGCATTAGACACATAATGTACGTGGTTGCAATGTGCAAGTTTCCTCATAATATTGAGGAATGACAATTAAATAGATAATAGGACTACAACCCTAGGGTTTGTATGTCTCTAAAGTTTTGATCTCATCGGATGTACTTTAGAAGTGACATATCGATGATGATCACAATTGTCAAATTAATCCTTATAAAATCTAAGAAGATGTTCTGGCATACATATGTGCTCTTGACATTTAATCATGAGTGACATGGTTCTCTACATCATGTAGAATGGTAGCTCTATAAGAGATGATGTATTCAAATTGTTTGAGTACCTACCTGAACCTATGTTTTAAAAGTCTAGATGGATGTAGACATGATGAGTGTCATCATTCTACTGTCTATACTTTAGTCATTCATGAAGCTTCATAATATTCATATTGTATGAATTTAATGAGGCATGTATAAATGTTGAAATACTCTTACATTGAATTCTTTTGAATTTAACGTAAGAGATCCTTAGTCTTAAGCAACGGTTGTTTATAGATAAAGGGAGCGCAGTGGAAGCATGGGTTGGACCCAAGTAAGAAGTATAGTCAAAAAGTTGACTGTACTTATGTGACTTCCATAAGAAATCCAAAGAGTTGGATGAATGCCAATACTGCAATAAGTTGATGTGTTGATAGTATGGCTATCAAGTCTGCCTACAATCCTTAGAGAAGGACTCGGATAGAGCATCAGAATAATCTACATAAATCATTGAGATTGACTTTCTTATTTAATAAGATAAAGTCTTGTAATTGTATCACAACCATCTACAACACTTGCAATGGGTTGCATATGTTTGAGAAGACTGGAATATTTGATCTTAAGTTCTATAGTTATCCACATAGATTTTGATGCAATTGTTGCAACAATCTCTATTGGATTGATAGACTTCATAATTTCAGTGGGAGAGCCCTTAGTCTTAGAGAATGTCTCTATGACCTAGATATTAGAATACATTCATTATTTATTTCTAAATGTTGGAAATAAATATGAATTCTGTAATAAATCTATCATAAAGAGTTATGATGGAGGTATTTCATATAGTAATCTAAAATCTAGTGGACTCCACTAAATTAGAAAATTAATGAATAGTTCATTAACATTTCTAAATACTGAAATTAAATCTTAAGATCAATAGGAGGATGAAGATCATTTGACAATGATCTAGCATAAAGCCTTGGACATTTGTATATTGATTTGATCAATAGACTAGTAAGAGATGAAACTTTAGAATGTCTAAAATTTCAAAACTTACATACTTATGAATATTGTATTCAAAGAAAAATGTCCAATACACCCTTCTTTGGGAATGGTGTAAGATGTCAAGGTATTCAGGATCTCATACATATTGATGTATGCAGATCATCTATATCATAGTAAACATTATGGATATGTAATATCTACTGATGATTATGTATGATATGAGATTTCTTCTCTTCACTTAGAAACCTTTGAAATGTTCAAAGATTTCACATAATTTTGTTTTACAACCAAAGTTTGAAGGAAGATAAAATGAATTTGATCTAATCTAGGTAGCTTGTACCTGTTAGATGAATTCAAAGAATTCCTTATGCAGATATGAATATCATTTCTATCTCAATCCTCCTAACACACCTTAACTCAATAGAGTTATAGGGAGATACAATTGGATCATGTGTGACATGATCTTATCAATGATGAATTTTAGCATAATTATCCCTTAGTTTTCAGGTATATATATATATGTGTGTAGTAGAAAATACAATATATATCCTTAATAAGGTTCCATGCATGCTGGAATCTAGCACTTAAGAGTGCTGCTTCATTAGAAAAATAAAGGATGGTATTGGATACCTACTTTATGACCTCGAGATTCTTAAAATATCTCTTCTCTGAGAATGTGATTCTTAGAGGTAGAGACTCTTAAGAATCAAGATGAAAATGAAGTATAGGAACTCATTTAATCTTGAAAAGATAATGAGGCTCCTGAAATTGGAAACTAAAAGGACAATTAAAGATGAAACACTAATACATCTTCAAATGAGTTTGAGGATGGATTCCATATGTCAGAGAAATCTGACAATGATCGAACTTCATGTGATGAAGCTTCTGAAGATCATAGCATGGATAGATGGATGTTAGCAATAAAAGTCTAATGTAGACTTCATATACAAGTGTTGTATATGGACCCTCGAGGATCCACCTATATGGGAAAGACCTATAAAGGTGTAAATGGATCTTCAAGAGAAAGGGAACCTGATGGGAAGGTAGAGACCTTCAAAGCACGATTTGTAGCCATGAGCTACACACATGAAGAGAAGACATTGCTTGCAATGAGACTTGCTCTTCGGTGACCATGATTAAAATCATCAGAATATTGCTAACCTTAGCTACACAACTTGACTATTGCATCTTCAAGATGTAAGTCAATATTGCATTCCTCTACGAATATCTCTCTGAGGATTTTCACATGAAGTATCCCCAGGGCTTCATGATTGAGGGAAGCAAGGTGTGCAAGCTAAGGAATCCATCTATGGACTCAAATAAGCTTCTTGAAGTTGGACCATAAGATTTGATGAAATTATAAATGTTATGATTTCAGATGGAATCTTGATGAGCCATGTGAAGCTTCGTGGGAGTGCCTTTGTGTTCATCGTGCTAAATGTAGATGATATCCTAATCATTTAAAATGATATAAGGATAATAATAAGTGTTTTATTATCTGGTTGTTCCATAACTTGAGATATGATCTCAAGGATACCTCTTGGATCTTAGTTCTAAAGGTGTTCAGGAGCAAAGAGAAGAGGGTATTGGGACTGTCACATTAGTAATACACCTTGGACATATTCTATTTTATGGAAAATTCCAAGAAAGGATTCCATCCCTTAAGATATGGTACTGACCTTTCTAAAGGGATAGCACCTCAAAGAGTTGAGGAAGTAAATGCTACAACTACTTGCACTTGTGCATTAGTTACGAGAAGCTGAGTGTATGATAGATGTGTACAAATATTAGATGTCTGTCATGCAGTGGGAGTAGTAAACTGTTACTAATCCTACTGTAGAGATAAAACACTAGATTGTAGTAATAACAAAATCTTCATAGATGAGGAGATTTTTGAGATAGTGATCTCAAAGTCTTATCTTCAAAAGTTTAAGACCTTGTAGATAGTGATCTATAAGGGTCTTAACCCTAGATACCTTTGGAGATAGAGATCTTCAAAAATAAGGGTATTCTGATAAGGATTATGGAAATACTGGTTATGATAATTATTAAGCTATAGTGTCAAGGACACTATAATAGCTTTAACTAGATTGAGTATTGGTTGCATGGGATGCAACATTCGCATTAAATGCGAGCACTGTTACTGGGAATATACAAGTGCCGTAAAAGGACTTGGCGTAGTCTCGCAGGAACAGAGTGACTGATCAGCTTACCTAGCTATTTTCTAAATAGCCTATGATTGTCACATGAGTGAGGGTTTAAATGATTAGCCCATCAATGGCTCTTTGGGATAGTGGGAGATTGTTGGAAATGCGAGCCCACGGCGAGCCATTATGCAATAAATGTTATTGCAAATATCATTCCCTTAGTACAATTAGGGTTATGTACCATGGCCATCTTGATGATCATACAGCTGTTGATTCAACTATTGAATCATAGAGGCTGGTGCTTGGATGAATATCTAAAGGGTTAGATTGAGGACTCATCAAGCACCGTCAAATGATTGTTAAGAGATGATCTCCTGCCTGAGTAGGAGATGGCAATCCTTATCTCTGAAGGCTGATATCTGACCGACCTGTTGATGCAGGTCCTCTGCATAGGAATAGAGATTCGGAGGTGTCAGATTAGTTAGGTCAAAGAGTTAACTTAACGAGATCGAGATAACCAAAGTCCTATATCGTATGTTATCACGATACATGCACGAATCCTCTGACCGGAGACAGATGTGTTGCTATATGTCTGAGTATGTACATTTGGCAGACCAATAGGTTGATGACCTAACCAAGGTCTATACACCGGCACACTGGTGTGCATATAAGGGCATATGAGTAATACGATCTCTCAAAGGGATCATACAGGTTCATTTACTGAATCGGAAGACATGAGCTCACTCATGAGATATTGGGAAGAATCAAATTCCGTGCACTATCGTATCGCTTTGGAAGCTTGACTGAATTTGTAGGTGTGATATATACTTTTGGAAAGTATATGATCAAGACCTAGGTATGATATATGCTTTTGGAAAGTATATGATCGATACCAACTCCCAATGATCGAATGAGAAACTTACTAATAGAACCATGAAGTAGACCGTATAAAGTTGACTAAATACTTCAGGTTTAATCTGAGTCTTCCAGTATGCAGGATGTACAGGTATTGGGAATACCTGAGGGTAGTGTGGTCATAAACGATTGTATAACCATGACGCTTCCATTCCTAGGGAGTGATGAAACGGGTCTGGATTTTAGTGACTCCTCTCAATAGAAAAGTAATCTGATCTTAGTCCAAATGTTGGACATTGATCTGAATGTGATTCAGATTCAATGAGAAGATTAGATTTACAGTCTTGATTTAACCAAGCATCTATGGGAGGCCCGCGATCGGGATTTGAGATACGATTTCAATATCCAAGTCACTATACATGGAACAATGCAATCGCCCTGTCCTTATCTCCAAGTATCTGCGGAGAAAGCGCATTATCCTTGAAAGGGTTCAGGATAATTTCATTGTTGATAATATATATCCAAGCATTGAGAAAATGGATAATTAAATTATCATGATTAATATGAATTTGATTCATATTATAAAGAGAGTTATCTTAGATAATTAAATGTGATTTAATTATCAAAGATGTAAATAATGTGAATGTGATTCATATTATTTGGACACAAGAGAATAGAGATCCAAGATGATTAAATATGATTTAATTATCATGGATATGAATAATGTGGATAGCAATATCCATATTAGTCATATATATTATAAATGTGATTTATAATATATAAGAGAGAGATATTTGTAATTTACATTTGTTAATTAAATGTTAATGTGAATTGGATTCACATTGGACATTAAATTGAAAATGTAATTTACATTTTGTTTTGGGTTGTGAATGTGATTCACAAATTTCCAATGGCATGATTGCAAGTTCACAAAATAAATTGGATTTATTTTTGTGAAATAATTTGCAACAAAAGTTGTTGCAAATATTGGAGATATATGCAATCTTGGAGATTGCATTGGAATCTCCCTTTCCTAATAGGAGAGGGGGGACGACCACCAATATGGAAGGGAGGAGCCTCCTTTCCATTATCTCCAATGTGGATTGATTTAATTTGGTGATTGAATTATGTTGATTTATCAATATAGATTTAATCTAAATTAAATTAATTATTGTTGTATTTTTAGCAACAAATCATGACCATTGAAAGAAACACAAATTAATTTGAACCATTGGATTTGTGTTGTCCCATGGATTGAGATCCATGGATTCCAAAACCCTATAAACGGAGAGGCACCCCATTGCTCCTCTTTAACACATAATGCTTGAGAAGCAAACCTCTCTCTCTCTCTTTCTCTCTCTCTCCCTCTCATGGACGTCCACCATGGATGCCCTAGAGAGGTTCTCCATCGTAGCGGCATCGTTGTTATGCTGCCCGATTATTTGCTCGTGGATCTCCGTCTCCTTCGGTGTGCCTCGCTCGTGAAGAAGACGTCGGATCTCGTGTGTCGAGATCAGGAGATCCTACCGCTTGGATCATCAACATGGATTGCGAGAAGCACGCGGTTCATCCCCGCGCTCGCAAGCATCTCCTCCGACGGATCGGACTTGGACAGGAGGTCTCTTCGTTTAGAGACTCGATCACAACCACGCTTCAAGAGGTAACCCTAATACTTGCTTATGGTTTAGACGAAATGATCCGAGAAGTGTTCTTGGATCATGTGGTTTCGTCGCATAAAAATTTTTTAATTTCTGCTGCATAGAACAACTAGTGCGACTAGTCGTTCTTCGTCGTATCTGATACGACGATCACGCTTCCGTGATGCGCTTGAGGATATAACCATATCCTTCACAATCTTCTCACCTCCTACATGTTCTTACCCAGCCAATACCCTCTCATACCAGTTTAGCACACCCTCTACCCAAAAGTTTGCTAAACAATATGACATATACCTTAAGAAAACTACTACTGTGAATTATGATCGATCGACCTGCATGGGTCATGATTACACATGTACACCATTGACTCGGAGACTTACTGCTGACGATCAAATAGAGAGGTCTACACCTTACATTAACTCTAACTGGACCGAATCTCATAAGCCCTCTTCCTCTACACTCAATGAGTCCTCATAAACAAAGAATGGGATTCAGGATCCAATTCAACCTTCCCACTATCTACGGATCATACTCAACTTAGAAATGTGTGCCTATGTCTAGGCATGTTGAGTATGGAACCTCTATCTCTCAATAAAATCATTCCAACCAGTACACTAATCTTCCCAAGCAATCACTGGAGGATGAATACTCACAGATCAAAAGAAATGTGAAAGAATTGAGGAATGAATTCATAAAAGCATTGGAAGCGGAAAATTAGAATGCGCTAAATTTGGTATCGAGGTTTATTCAAGTGGAGATCATCTCGAGGACAAAAATAATACCAAGGTACCAACATCTCCTGTATAGCTGTAGTCACCACCACCACTGACCTCTGACCCCCTACTGACCCTATCACAGAAAATACCAAAAAATTGAAAAAAAAATAGAAAAGTCAAAAAATTGACAATTCTAAAATGGAATCATTAATAAGATTCTGATCTTAGTGCTTCCATTGATCAAGGCCACGGAATATGTGCCCGATCTTAAGCGATTTGTGAAAAGTCAACTAAACCATAAAAAGACGGGTAAGAGAAGATCAAGGAGTGAATATCATGTCGTATCTATTGCAAGATCTTTGGTTATGAATCATACAATCAAAAGCCGTAAAGTGAAGCGGTTGACTCAGATTATGTGTGAAATTGAGGATTATACATTCATTCATGTTCAGTTAGACGATGACTCCACATTAAACATCCTCCCCAAGTCCATCTTTGACAAACTCAAACTCAGACAACTAGAAAATACTAGGGTGATCGTTCAATTGCCTAATCAATTCTACAAAAGGCCACTAGGGATTGTTTTGCTTGTCGTAAATTTCTGAGGTGACAAACACAAAGTGGACTTTATTGTCCTTGATATTGAGCACCTAGGAAGTTTTCTGAGTCTCCTATCATTTTAGGAAAGCCATTCTTAGCCTTTGTAAACCAATTGTCGACTGTGAGACTTAAGAAATCAAGTTTCCGAACTCTGACCATAATGCACAAAACCTCAATGACACGACCTGCTCTGAGGGAACCTGCCTTGAAAATAACAGCCATGATCATGAGACAAACACTTCACATAATCAAACTTCTCCTTTTGAAATACAGACACAAATCCTAGTTGAAATACCTGAGAAATCGATTGTTGAGTTGTATTTGGATTCTCACCTCCCTAACACTGCTTCTAAGAGGAATCAATAGTTTGGAGCATATGATGAGTTGGACCATATTTCTGCAGAATGTTACGATTATTTATGTGGTCCAGTTTTCGAGTCGTGGTAATTCATGAGATACTTGAACCATACAAGGAATTGAGTCTGAAAACATCTGATGTCACCAAAATTCACGATCATCGGGAATTGACATCAACATCCCAAGCCATAACTCACAAAACCACCAAGAACAATTTCCCTCGCCCGAAGCAGTGTATGACCCTACAAGAATTGGTCGACTTTTACGGGGACTCATCCAATGAGGAACTCATAAATGCCACATTGATTGCCTCCCAATACTTCTCAAGGAAACAAACTGACTAAGAAAGTAACCTTTGACCTTAGACACCTGGTGATTTCTGAAGAGTCCTTGTCCGGTCCTAAAGTGGTTCATCAAGTAAATGTAATAAGTACAACTCTGATCCAAGAGCACTTACCACTGGTTAAGAATAGTTGGAGATCCTCTATGTTTGACGACTATTCTTCTGACGATGACTCTAACGATGGCTGGTCTTCTTCATCTGCCCCCTCTTCACCTCCATCTACATGTCCATACTACATCCCGTAAGAAGGTCTGTCGCAAACCTCCTTGACCTTGTAAATCCATAATCTACCTGGTCCCCACTTGTAATTATCCAATCAGACTTAGGCTGACATGAGCCTAAGTATTGGGGACCGGTACCATTGTGTATACATCACTTCTATTCTTTTCCCCTCACCCTCGACTACCTCATTTTGTATTTTTCTGCTATGCTTACTCCCTCAAAAGTCTAAGTATAGGGGGCATGTCGACTTTTATTTCTTTTTACTCACCTATATTTAGTACGAGTTATGTATGCATTTCACTTTGTGCCATGAGTACAAAGCACAAGCTAAGTAAAGGGGTGTGTTTGTATATATTCTACTTACTTTATCAATAGCTCGTAATTTAATTTTTTTCATCTAACATCGAGGATGGGTACAAGTAGTGTATATTATACTAAATTCTTTTTGTAAATAATAACTTTTTTAAAAAAACAAAACAAAAAATATATTTTTGCATAAAAAATCATCACTCATGATCTTACACTTCATTAAGCATCTCATGCACCCATACATTCATTGGTTGGTGTATTCCTGACACATTCACTATCACTCAAGGCTTGAGGATTTTGAGGATACTTGATTTCTGAGATCTTGAGAGTCTGAGGTAGCCAACCTTAGACATTAGGGTTTTTGAAACTTGATAATACACACTTCTCTAATTTGAAAGATTTTAGCACTATATTTCACTCTTCATATCTACCCTCTAAAGAATATGATTAGCACATCACTTTCACAACTGCATAATTGATGAGATGAGTTGAGTTATCACTTGAGAAACTAGGACTGAAGATTTGAGTTTAGATTTGATCTAATAATGCTCGAGGATGGGATAAAGTTAATGAAGGCTTCAAGAAACCTGAGTGTCAGCAAAACCCTAGTCAATATATGAACAAGTTCGCATGCTATCGTTTGATATTGACCTATGTGCCAGGGTGTGATGAAACATAATTAAATTATTGATTGGCGTATGCCAACTTTTGGTAAAAGCAGTGGAGATATCCAAAAAAGAAAAGAAAAGAAATAAATATATCATGAAAAAGCTTTATACTTACAAGTCAGTTTTCAAATGAGCTTTCACCAATGGTGAGTGCTCCCAAACATTTTCAAAGCATCCACTTGGACCAAACGCTTCTAGGACCAAGGAGACGGGCTAACACCATAAAAGGGTTGTACATCGTATAGTGATACAAGTCTGGGTGTCAAAGGTATCTTAGATACTCAAAAAAGACACATCCCGGTGTACTCCCATAAAAACAAATGCGGATGACTCCAAATTCCCTTGACGGACACATCGATCAACAAAATAAAAATACACAAGTGATGAGTAATAAGGCACTCGAGAGGCACCTTGTTCCAATGTGAGGAAGAGAAAAACAGACACAATCCTATGCACTCCATCATATGGTCGTCCATCTACATTTCAAGTCTGACAAACTAAAAAGATGGTTGATTGAAGTAAGAATAGGCTTATTCCCTAGTGTTTAGGATTAGGTCTAGAGAAGAGTCTCTTGGACAGGAACTTTGGGTCATGTCTTGACTCGACTTTCATGAATGCAGTATCCTAAAAGTCATATCCTTATATTATATGTACAAACAGAGAGTCTGATAAATAGAGAAGTTGGATTCCTTTTGATTAAAGTATGGTTGAGCCCAGAATTTTAGGATCGCTCAAATTAAGGGTCTTCGATGAATGGAGCCTAGAAATTCATATGCATGGTCAGGGATTTATCCAACTAAATCATTCAGTCATTGATGCTTAGGAACAAGCATGGTTTAAGTATAGGGATGCGATCAATCTCGTATTCATCATGCTAAAATTGGTCAATTAGGCTTTGTTCCCCAAAATTCATATGCATTTAGTAATTAATAGAACATCATTAGCACTCACACATGTGTAAATAATCTTCACATTTTATCATGCATAATTGCATGATGTGTAAATTAGCCTAAAAAGCATTTAACTTCCCATATTTTTAATCAATTTATTACAACTCCGATTGACCCCAAACTACCTCTATTGTGTAAATATTTCTAACTAGAATAAACAAGAAATACAAAAAGAATATTAACTCAAATAAGTGTCAAATAATCCCAAAGTCTAATTTCACATCTACGGACTAAAATGGACATATCTTCCTCCTACAGTGTCGGATTTCTTTTTACTCATTTTTAAAGTACTCCATTTTCAAATACCTTCAAAACAAGACCAATTTCATAAAATCCGGAGCTCGTATGTGAAAATTGGTTTTTGGGCCTCTTTTGCGCATTTTATTTTTTTTGCTATTTTTGACCTGAGTTTTTATGTACATAATTATACCTTTAATTTTATTTCTTCTTCATTTACTTTTTTATGGAAGTTTTATCAAACGGTATAAAAAATCCAAATCTAGATCAAGACTGAAATTTAAGAAACTGACTGAGTCCGAGTGTCCGTTGTGAGTTTGTATAAAAGTCTCGTATTTCATACTCTTATTTTATTTTCTTATTTTCTTATTTATTAAAAATCTAAAAAATATATTAGCATGTAATTAAATGTATTGTATTTTACCATTTTTTCCTAAATTTTGAGTACTCTTTTAAAATCACCAAAAATTACAAAACTCCGAAAAAATTTGATTTTCAATACACATGGAAAACCACCAAAAATTTCACTTCACACAGATGACCTCTTTTATTCTGGTTCCTGAAAGTTGTAGATCTCATCGAGACAAACAACTTTCGAGAAGGAAATTTTTGATCCGAGGTTTTCCTCTATTTCTTTTCTATTTTTCTTTTTCTTTAATTTTGAAAATTTTTTGAGATGGCATGTGGCAGCCCTAGGACGTGCCACGTGTCACCCCTTTCTCTCACTTCACATTTCTGCATAGGTCACGTGCCCAGCATGTGACTCGTGCCCTCTCCTGAGATGCTTCCTCGTTGTTACGCCTCCGCATGTCCTCCTCCTAACAGTTGTCGCATGATTGTAACGTCGCCACTCTCGACGGCCATTACTGGCGCGACCGCACAACCTCTCCCTCTGCCTCCTCTATTAGCCAACTCCATAGCCTTATCTTATCATCCGCCATCATCAAAGCTCCACGATAGGGCTGGTGACAGCAGCCCTCCGTGTCACCTCCCCAAGGTCGCTTCCCCGACCTTGCAGTATTGCTCCACCAACGTCCCAGCTCGTTCCTTCGCTGAGGAGATTGAGCGACAACTAGGAAGATGACCTCTACCATCTCGAACTCCCTGGCGACCCTCCTCCGCCCTCGCCATCTGCACGATCGCCTCTACCTCCGCGCACAGACACTTTTCCTTGCGCCACTCACCTTAGTCGTCGACCTCCATCAACTCCGTCTCCCGCCACCTTTGCAACTCCGCCCATCCGTGCTCGATCGCCCCAACCACCATCGAGCACTTCGTCGACGACCGCCTTGCCACTACAGCAACATGTCGCCACACCTTACATCACACGATGATCCGCGATTGATGCTGGCCCTCGCTCCATGCGCACACTCCTCTACCCTCGCCATTCGCACATGCGTAGCTCTGCCTCGGGCATGTGTCACATGAGGATGAGCCTAGCTAGACTGTGACTCCCCAACATCGCTCGTGAGGGCTGACTGCCCATCGCACCACCACTCCTCTCTGCCTCGTCCATCCATCGTCAGATCGGGCAATAGCCCTTGATCCAATGGCTCTCTCGTTGCTACGTCGCCATCTTCAAAACTATCCTTTGACCATTGTCTGTCGTTGGATCGGGGGCTCCAGCGGCCACAACACAGCCACGTCCCCCCCCCATCCAAGCCTCAGTTCCAGACCTCTAGGCTTAGAGTACCTTCACCGCCTTCATGCTCCACGTGTCGCCTCGGCCTCTGAACCTTAGCTACACTGCCCGAACCTCCAGCCTAGGCCCTATGAAGCTACCCGAGCATGTGGTCCACCTATCGAACCTCACACGCACGTGTTTTGCATGTGCATATGGGGTAACTGCACAAATGCCCCCGTGGGTTCCAAAATTTGCATAAGACACCCTCACTTCAAGAGACACGTGATATACATGTGATATTATGAGCAAATTACATAAAAGCCCTCACTGCTTCAGATAATTGCATATATACCCTTGCCTGTGGATATTTTCCAGAAGGCCCCATCGACTTCTTGATTTTATAGATAAGTCCCTTCAGGGACCTCTTTGAAAGAAAAACTTTATTTTATTTACATTTAGTCCTTTGTAAATTCATTTTATCATATATTTTGCATACGAGCTCTGATTTTAGCGCATTATATGTCGTATTGAAGCTATTTTCATGCTATATCATTTGGCATATTTTGCAGGCAGATCTGAGTCTACTTATTGATATTTATTAATTGAGGATCTTTGTTGACAAATGCAGGCTAATTGTTGACATTTTGCGCTATATTTCCTTTGAAAAATTATTTTTTTGTAGGGGATTGACTGAGGATTTTAAATTGAATAATTTTCTCGAGATTATTTATTATATTATTTGAAGAATTTAATCGGTCCAGGGGGCTCATCCAAGGAAAGCAAATTATTGGTTATATTTTTTAGGAGTTAATTTGTTTAGGAATATGAATTGATTTAATAATCTTCTTGCTTACATTTTTGGATTATTTGTAAATATCTCACTTGAAATGATCTCTTTGGATCTGTGATTCTCTTTCGAGGATTAATTGATAAATTTAATTGAGGATTGAATCTTATAATTCACAGATCCAGTGCTTTATTCTCTCTTTTTATTTCTTTGCATCTTCATCATTATATTGCATTTTAATTCCTTAGTAATTAATCAAACATTTAATTAATTATTTTGAATTAATTTAAGACTACACGACTAAAAATCATTATTCACTATGTTCAACCTAAATAGACTTGCCAAGTATAATTTTCCACAACATTCAAAGATTGTGGTTTTTTTAACCAAATTTGCTTCCTATACTACGACAATTATCGATTATTAAAGAGGCAGATCTTTCGTTCATCAATATTCAACATGCATCGGTATTCATGGGAGGATCTAACATCATACTCAAGGTATATATGTTGTAAGTAAAGAGCATGATTTATCCCACTAAGATATGACGCTCTCCATCCTATAGCTCTGTAGTTCTATTTAAGAATCTCTAGCAAGAGAGACTCTTGTTCTCCGATTAGGCTTGAACTAAAAATGATCGGAACTACCTGAGTTGGCTCGTAAGAAACACATGTATGAGTATAGGAGGTAATTGTTTCAGCTTAGTATTATCTCTATCATCAAGTAGGCCATGCTCAACCATTGACAAATCTATAATGGTGTTGCATGTGGCCAAATCTATCTCTACACAAGCTACTACCAACTGAACTATCTATGGAGTCGGATCACTAAAAATATCCAAATAATCAGCAAAAGTTGCATCCGACTCATTATCCTTTCCCTCATATTTTCCTGAGAGAAAGGGGACTGATAGCTCTACATGGACCTCTATGTCATCAAGGGTGTAAGGGATGCATCTCTCATTTATTCTATGCTCAAGTGATGGCTGAACAATCTCATAAATTACATCACTAACACTGGACTCTCTGGTGGGTAACGAGTTGCTGAATACATATTTTAATTTATGTTCGTTGTAGTACGTGTACTTAGAGATTCAATCAGAACTGAGAGAAAATCTCCGTGAAGAGTGTCTCGGCTTTAATTTATATCCCAGGCAAGTCCGGGGTCGAACACAGGGAGGCAAAGGAACAACTTTGGAGTTAATTCAAAAGTTAAGATGTAGATGGAGTTAATCCACAATGTCAAATTGTCTTTAGAGCAAATTATCTCATATAGGTATTTTCATAAGCAATCCAGGAGAGTTGAAATTTTTCAAAAAATATGTTATGTGGATTTAATTAAAAATCATTTACTACAATCACTTCACAAATTATTTCGGACACAGTACAACTCTATTTTGGATGAAATTTGGAAAGTAATTCAATCACATATCAAGGCATCATGTCTAATTTTTGTGGAATTTTTAGAGCAACTATGTGTCATATATGTATTTAAGAGCATCGAATGGGCAAAATATGCAGAATTTCAGTTAGATAATTTTAATAAATTACCCAAATATCAGAAAAATATAAATAAATATCCAATTGGTAGAGAATTAGTTGCTCAACATCAAGACATTTTTCATTGAAATGAAATATGAAAAATTGATGTCCAAATTAAGGAGCATACATCGGGTTGTATATGCAAAGCAGAAATTAAACTAAACAACACAAACTGTGCATGTGGGCACTTTGTAATTACATAAACTAATAGGGGAAAACATGCAATTTTTTCAAAATAAAAAAAATGAAAAAGACCTTTCTTCTTCACGTAGATGGGCCGACATGGGAGGGGTGGCGCGACCACGGTCGGGCGGCGCGGTCGCGCGCGATGGAGCGGCGGCACGACGGAAGGAGCACCAGGCTCTGGCGGGGGTGGAAATCAGTTTGTAAGGTGGTCAGACCAAGCTGCAGAGGGAGTGGACGCCTTGCGCGAGGAGGGGCGGCGACCACCGGCTGGAGGTGGCGTCCACGCGCAGGTCAGCAGCCAGCTGGAGGTGGCGCTTCCCCGTGCTCGAGGCGAGCGGCGCCGGTCGCGGTGGTTGTAGAGGAGTGCGTATTTTTTAATTTTTTTCTTTTCCTATTGTGATTTTTTTCATTTTAGATTTTCATTTTTCTTAATTTTGTTTAAATAGAGAATGAAACAAATGTGGGAAAAAAATGATTTTGGTATTAATATGATGAAGTGGATGAATAAATGGATGTGTGGTAGTGGTAATGTGATAAAAATGCAAGATAATGAAAACGATGTAAATAATGGAACGACAAATTACCTACAAAGGAAGCGGATCACCTACGATGTGCTCACGAAAGCAGGGTCTTCGCTCAAATCGCCGGCGAGCGATGAGCTCGAGCAAGGCACGGATGTGGCTACGATGTTGGCCGAAAAGCCAACGGATCTCACCGGAGAGAGGGTTGTCGTCGCTCGACCGCAGTTGTGTCGCTGTCACCGATTCAACTCTGGGAATCAGGCTCTCCTCACATAAAGATGGATCAAGTGCAAAATGAGGAGGATGGGATGTATATAAAGAGGAAAAAATGAGAGGTTATTAAAGTGGTGGGAGGTTAATAAAATAATGGGGTTGAATTAGAAGTTAGAAATTTTAGTGGAATGGTGGAGTTGAATGGTGGTTATTATAGAGAATGGAAAATAAATAAAGAAAAATGAAATCAAATAAAATAGGATACTTTAAATACAACAAAAATATAAAGGAGGAAAAATAGTGGAGAATTTACAACGGAATACATACAACATGTACATTTTTTTGTTTGCTTTTCTAATATGTATTTTTTGTCTTTTTAATAAGATATATTTACAACAGAAAAATACAATAAAATACTACAATCAAAATACAACACAAGCATGATTTTTTGTATTTTTAGTAATTAAGAAAGATAAAATAAACAATAAAGAAAGAATGAATATATACATAATATACAATGTACATGTAGTTCCCAAAACCCAACTTTTGCAAATGAGCTCCGATTTTAATGAAACTACTTCCCTTGGATAGATAATTTTCTAACTTGAACTTTAAAAGTAAGTTTGGTGAATTTGGAGTTCATACTGAGCAGGAATTTGGCCTGAAAGTTGGATTTTATGGCTTTTTCTCTTTGGGATCTAGGAGCATTTATTTGAGGTAAAATTTGTTTTGTATTTTTGTATTTTTATATACATTTTTATGAACAAGTTAAAGAAAGAATTAGCTAAAAAGAAGTTAAAGTGAAATTATTAAAAATATATGAAATTTTGAGCTTTTTATAGGTGAAAAACTCCTTTATTTTTTATTGTTAATTTATTTTGTACACTCTAATATACAATAATTAGTGTGTTTTATTTACAAGAGTCATTTTATTAATTTGTTGATTTTATGGACATTTATTTTAGATTTTACTCAGGGATTTTGCTAAGATCAAGATATTGAGATGATGAATCGTGGATTCATCACCCCCCCTATACTTAAACTATGCTAGTCCTTGAGCAAATAAAGAATGAATAAGTTGGATTAACCCCTTACTGTGCATGTGAATACAAGACTTTATCCATTCAAGAACTCTCAGTTTTAGAGATCCTAAAAGTCTAAGTTGAAACAAGCTCTAGTTAAAAGGTATCCAATTTCCCTAATCATCATACTTTCTTTGTATACATATATAGTAGTGATATGACATTAAGTGTTGACTGGAGTTACAAGAGTAGAGTCACAACATCACCCAAGGTTTCAGTCCAAGAGACTCTCCTAAGATCCCGACCCTCAACACTAGGGAATAAACCATTTCTTCCATCCAATCCATCGTCTCTTTAGTTGTCAGACTTAAAAGTGTAGATGGAATGCCAGTTGATGGAGGTCATAGGATTGTGTCATTTCTTCTCTCCCTTTCATTGGAACAAAGATCCTCTCAAGTGCCTTATTACTCAACGCATATTTTTGGTGTTGATCAGTGCGTCTGTCAAGAGAAGTTGGAGTCGTCTGCACTTGTTTTCCTAGGAGTACACCGGGGTGTGCTTTTTTTGAGTACCTATCGTACCTTCTACACCCAACTTTTAGCATTTACGATGCAAAGCCCTTTTTTTGGTGCTAGCCTGACTCCTGGTCCTAATAGCGGTGGTCCAAGTGGACACTTTGAAATGGTTGGGAGCGCTTGCCTTTGGTGGAAGCTCTCTGATATTTGACTTTGTGGAATGAGAGCTTTTCTTTAACATTTCATTGCTTTGTAATATTTTGGCTAGCTCCACTACTTTTACCAAGAGTTGGCGCACACTGATCAATAATTTTTTATTTTATCACACCCAGGTACATAGGTAAATGTCAAAAGATAGTACAAGAACCATGTTCTCATACTGGCTAAAGATGTTGACACTCAGGTTTCATGAAGCCTTCATTGATTTTATCCCATCCTCGAGCATCATCAAATCAAGTCCAAACTCAAATCCCTCATCCAGTTCCTCAAGTAAAATTTCAACTCATTTCATCATAACTGCAGTCGTGTATGTGAGGTGCTGATCATATTCTTAAGGTAAAGATTAAGCATGCAATATAGCACACAAATTTTTCAAACTAGGGAAATGTGAATAATTAAGTCAAGGACCCTAATGACTAAGGTTGGTTAACTCAAAATTTCAAGACCTCAAAAACTAAGTGTTCTTGAACTTCACTAGTCTTGTGTGAATGTGAAAGTGTTAGGGATTAAACCAACTTATTAGTTTTTTTTTTAGAAAAATGTTTTTTTTCAAAAAGTTTTAAAAAAAAGGAAAAGAACAAAGTTTTTTTTGTTAGAAAAAGTTTTGTTTTTTTTTCAAGAGTTTTTTTAAAGGTTTTTTTGAAGACAGGTAAATAAGAAAGGACCTTTTTTGAAATGTTTTTTAAAAGATTTTTGTGAAAAAGATTTTCTTTTTTTCTCTTTTTTTACCTACCCCATAATTTTGTATAATATATACAAAAATACGTGAAAGTATAAGCTATTGATAAAGTATATATGTAATATATACAAGCCCCCCTATACTTAGCATGTGCTATGTCCTCAAAGCACAAGAAGCGAGAAAAAGACATAGCTCGTGCTAAATGTAGGATGGCTAAAATATTAAAAAGTATAGAAGTCGATCCGCCCCCCCCCCCTCATTCTTAGGCTCTGGTCGGCCTAAGTGTAGAAGAAGAGCAAAAAAATGGGGTGGGCGAGGTCAAGAGGTGAAATGGAGGAGTATATACACATGGTGGGCATCGATTCCCCTATACTTAGGCTCTGGCCAGCCTAAGTATAGGACAGGAGCAAGTGTGAGAACCGATGTGATCTAGAGAATATATAAAGAAGGGAGAATACGTACAAGAGTATTTGAATCTTCTAAACCGTTGAATCTTGATGATACATCTTCATGAAGAGTAATATGACGTATCTGCTATGTACTCACTCTGCATGAAGTTGATGACCTCAACTTGGACTAACTGCTCTTTCGAATCTACAAAATGCTTCAACAGATGTCCATTTACTACATGAGATTGTGCACCATCTGTGAGATCAGCTATCTCTACACTTCCATTCTCGTGCACTTTCTTAACAATAAAGGGACCCGTCCACTTAGATTTGAGCTTCCCATGGAACATCTTCAACCTGGCATTGAACAACCATACCTTTTGTCTAGGGACAAAGTCTTTTCACCTAATGTGTTGAATCACTGCTGATCATGCCATCTCTTTACTTTGTCCTCATAAATCAAGCTATTGTCATATGCCCTGTTTCGAATTTCCACGAGCTCGTTCAATTTCAAGTCTCGACAAATCTTCCCTAGGTGACAATTCCAATTAATCTTCTTAATTGCCCATTCGGATTTATGAATCAATTATGTGGGCTAATGGCATGGATTGCCATAGATCATTCTAAATGGTGAAGTACCCAATGGTGTCTTGTAGGCTATGCTATAGGCCCACAGAACGTGGTACAAGAGCTGGGACCAGTTCTTCCAATCGAGACGAACCAATTTCTGAAAAATACTCTTCACCTCTTTGTTCGAAACCTATACCATGTCGTTGGACTGTGGGTGGTAAGGACTAGTAACTCTATGCTAAAATCCATAGTCCTTACCTAAAGATCTCATATCTCGGTTCACAAAGTGGCTACCCCCATCATATATCAAAACTTTTGGCACCCCGAACCTTACAATAATATGATCTCTCACAAACATACAGTTAGTATTGCTGTCTGCGGTTCGGGTTGGGATAGCCTCTACCCATCTGGATAAATAATAAACCGCCAACAATATGTACTCATGTCATTGGATGTTGGGAAAGAGACCCATAAAATCTATAACCCATGCATCAAAAACATCACAAATAATCATTGGTTGCATGGGCATCTCATCTCTCTGTCCAACTGTCCCTCCCATTCTTTCATAAATTGGGCACAACCGTACAAAATCAATAGCATCTCTAAACAAGGTCGGCCAATACAATCCACATTGAAGTACTTTGTGAGCAGTTCTCTTTCCCGAATGGTATCCTCCAGCCTCAAGTGAATGACAATATGTGAGGACACTCTGGTATTCCTCCTAAGGAATACACCTTCTCCAAACACAATCTGATCCTTCGAAGAAAAGGAAAGAATCGTCCCGGTGGTATCTCCTCAAATCCGACTTCAGTCGATTAATGCAGCTCCTAGTCCAATCATGGGGAACCTGCTTGGAGACAAGATAGTTCACCATGTTGGCATACCACGGGAGTGAGTCAAAAACACAAATTGACTCATCTAGGAAGGTCTCTCTAATTCGCTCACAATCAAGAGAATCCTTAAGTTCAATCCGAGAAAGATGATCAGTCACTACATTCTTCACTCCAAGTTTATCTTTTATCTCCAAATCAAATTCTTGGAGGAGTAAAATCCATCTAAGAAGACGCGTCTTCGTGTCCTTCTTTTTCATTAAATATTGAATGGTTGTGTGATCAGTATATATTGTCACCTTAGAGCCCAAAATATATGATCTGAACTTCTCGAGGGTCCATACTACTGTAATCATTTCCTTTTCAGTCATTGTATAATTCTTCTGTGTAGGATCTAATACTTTTCTTGCATAGTGGATTGCAAATGGGATCCCCTCTCGTCGTTGTCCTAACACAACTCCTATAGTGAAATCTGAAGCATCAATCATGATCTCAAAGGGGAGAGACCAGTCAGGAGCTTGTAGGATATGCGGGGCACAAATCTTCCTCTTCAAGAGCTCAAAGGACTCCAGACACCTGTGATCTACAACAAACTCTATGTCTTTCCCTAAGAGCCCAGTCAATGGGCGGGCGATCTTTGAAAAATCTTGAATGACTCTCCTATAGAATCTAACATGCCCTACGAATGACCACACTGACTTAACGTTGGTAGGTGGATCGAGTTTCTTGATCACCTTCACCTTGGCAAGATCAACCTCCATTCCCCTTTTGGAGATGACATTCTCCAATGTGATACCCTTCGTCACCATAAAGTGACTCTTCTCCTAGGAGAGTACCAGATTCACCTCTCTACACCTCGTAAGGACTCGGTCTAAGTGCGCTAAACATGTATCAAAAGAATCACCATGAACTGAGAAGTCATCCATGAACACTTCCAGGAAATCTTCCACCATCTCGGCAAATATGGCTATCATGCACCGTTGAAATGTGCCCGGGGCATTGCAGAGCCCGAATGGCAAGCACCTGAAAGCATAAGCGTCGAATGGACATGTGAATGTGGTCTTTTCCTGGTCCTCAGGTGCTATAGCTACTTGGTTGTAGCCTGAGTACTCGTCAAGAAAACAAAAGAACTCTTTCCCTACAAGCCTCTCCAAGATCTGATCAATAAAAGGCAAAGGAAAGTGGTCTTTCTTGGTCGTAGCATTCAGGCGTCTGTAGTCAACATAGACACGCCACAACGTGGGTACTCGTTGCAATCTTTATCCCCTCCTCGTTGGTGACCATCTGAATTATCGATATCTTCGGGGAGTCGGATCGTCAAAGAAACGCGGTAATTCGGCCAAAGCCACGTCCGACTCATCATCTATGTCCCATGATTGTTCCGAAGGGGATGGAACTGACAGATCCAGATGGATCTCTATGTCATCATGGGAAAAGTTAGATGCATCTCTCACAAGATTAGACAATACCTGGCAAACTGCATCATCCACTATCCCCTTTTCCATATGAAAGGGACTCGCTCTGTCCTGGAGGAATCTGTCCCCAAATCCCAATTGTGCTAATCATTCTGCAATCTTTCTCAGAAGATGAGTACTCTGTGCTACTCTCTGAATCGGGTCGCCGACACTTGGTTTGCTTCATCTCAAGGTTCACTTCTCTGCCTGGAGAACGGAACTTCATAAATCTCGTACCATAATCGAAAGTTATGCCTGCGATCCTAAGGAAGGGCCGTCCGAGAATGATCTGAGATTATCTCCAATGATTGGGGGTCTCCATGTCCAAGACTGTGAAGTCAACTTGATAGTTCTGCCCCTCAATCGAGATAACTACGTTCTTCACTTCTCCCTTAGGTCTCTTCACTAAACAATCTGCGAATTGGAGTAAAGCTCTAGATTTACGAAGTGGTCCCAACTCCAATTTCTGATCTAAGGCTAAGGGAAGTAAGTTGATCGAAGAACTGTTATCCAAGAGTATGTGTGCAAACGCAATGTCGTCAATACGACTCTCCACATAGTGAGCACCCAAGTCTCTCTTTTTCCTTGGCAAAGTCTGATTCTTGAGACAATAGGTTGTGGCTACAAACAAGACATGTGCCTTTATATTTTGGTTCTCTTTCTTCCGTATAACCCTTATAGGTGTGCATCTCACCTTAAGGTATTTTTGGAATGCAGGATGGTTAGCAACATACTCATCGAATGGCACCTTTACAGTGATATTTTCTTTACAAAATCGTGTTATATCAGGGTCATCTTTCTGAATATTTTTGATGTGCTTTTCTGCCATAAGAGCACGGGGGAAAGGGATTTAAGCTAGAGAAATAGAAGATGAAGAGTCTGAATCATGAACTGAAAGATCATTCTTTGCATTAACTGAAACAGAGTTCTTCATACATGAATCTTTTTATACAACATGGGATCGAAATCAAATCTATCTACTATAGGTTGTGGAATAGAAGCTGAAATGGTATCCGTCACAATCGGAGATGCAAGGTCCTCCGTAGAATCAGAAGTGTATCCATGCTGTCGATGTTGCCTCCGTGCTCTCCTTCTCCTCTCGGCTCCCTGAGTAGAAATCCTCGAATAGTGCTAATGGGGCTCTACAATATGCTGCCTCTCCTCCTCGTCCTCTGAAGACTCCTTAGGTAGAGCTCCAGAGATGCCCCTCCACGTATCCCTCGCCCGTTTAGGTACAGTTACGGTCCTTCCGCTCATGAGTGACATGTGGTTAGCTTCGTTACACGAAAGAATCTCACGTTCAGATCTAGGAGATGCTGAATAGTATACCTGACCAAAGTATTGCTGAGAACTAGATCGGTTCAGGTTATTGGGGTTAGCCTGAACTTGGGCTGGGATAGAGGTAGAGGGTGCAGTCTGCTCGTCTCGTCATCTGGACAGGAGGTTTACATCCACCTGTAAGTCATGAATTTCATTCATGTAGGAACGGAGCTCGTCGAGTATCTGCTACTGAATATCTACGGGAATAGATGAAGAAGGAAGTGGATAAGACTACGAAGAAGAATGAGAAGACTGGCCCTACTAGCCAGGGTACTGCCTCTGCTGTTGTTGGGGTATCTGCTGAGATTGCGGGCCCTGCGGGTAATGGCCCTGTCAATCATACTGTCGGTATTGTTTCCGCTGCTGCTGGGGTGACTGGAATCCAGGGCTCTGCTGTAAAGGAGGTGGTGCGGAGGTGAATGCGGTGTTGTGAAAGGTCGAGGGATGCTGATAGGTCTGTCGGTCTCCCGTACTTCCCTGCCTGGCAGGGTCCTGAGTATACCATATCACATTCACCTCCCAAACTGGTGGAGGCTCCTCCTGAACTGTCTCTTCTAATGGAGGTGGTTGTTGGAAAGAGTGGGTTTAGGATTGGTCCTGCCCCCACGGCTGGGGTTGCCCTGACACCAACCGGTCCTGAACATGGTGAACTCGATAAACGGAAGCAGAGGGTGCAATCACGGAGGGTATCCTTATCTTAGATACCTTCTCAGTCTACTCTTCCATCTGTTTTGGAAGTTTGGAGACACTCCGGTCTAACTCATCAATCCTCCTGTCGATCTTCTCAACTACTGTAAGTTTGTCTGCAAGGAGTCCCATGCTAGGGATCATGTCCTGAGATAGATCGATTACATCTGATTTTTCCCCTCCAAATGAGAGTGAACCAGGGGACGGTGTATAGGCACTGCTGGCCATCTATGAGCGGCTAGTTTTAGCTATCTGCTCGAATATCTTCCAGACGATATCCGCTCCTCGTGATGTATAGCTACCTCCACAGGCATCTCTCACTAAACATTGCATCTTAGGGTTGAGACCAGTAAAGAATGAATGGAGCAAGATATTGTCATCTAATCCATGACATGGACACTTCTGTAGAATGTCCTTGAATCTTTACCAAGCATCACAAAAGGCTTCATGGGGTAACTGGGAAAAACTTGTAATACTCGTCCTCATCATATTAGTTCTACTCAATGTATAGAACTTCTCCAAAAATAGGTCCTTGAACTGGGCATAAGTGGTGACGGTAATCCTAAGATTTTTCACCCAGTAGTCAGCTTTGCCACCCAAGGCAAATGGAAGGGCTGTGAGCCTAATACAATCCTGGCTAACATTAGGATGTCTGAGGTTAGCATAGATGAGCTCAAAGTCCCTTAGGAATGCATATGGATCCTCAGAAGCATTCCCATCAAAGTGTGGCAGCAGGTTCAGAAAGTGTGGTTTCAACTCAAAATCAACTGTAGGTTCTGCCGGAATCAAGTAGTTTCGAATTTGGTATTGTCCGGGGTTATATGCCACATCCATTGGTGGTTCGACCCCAACATTGAGTTGTCCTAACTGAGCTCTGAGAAGTGCGTGTTGCTGCTCAGATGCAGCTAATTTGGCTACTACCATTCTCATCGGGTCCTCAGGCTGTTCTTCTTTCTCTTCTTTCTCTTTGGAGGCATTTTTCTTGTGTCTTCTTTATGGCCGGAATCAGCAAGGTGTTCTTGATTAGAAGAGGATTTATGAATCAAGATATTCTCACCGAGGCAAAGGTCTTCCTCGGTGAGGTGGGAAGAGAGAAATGGAATGGTTTAGAGTAACCAACCCGAGAGTGGGTGATCCTGGGCTTAAGAGGGTCGCGAGTCCAGGTTGGTCCAAGTTGCGCTCGGACCTGTGAAGACGTACTTCTTGGAGGGTTCAACGAGATTCACAAAGTCCAAATAAATATCCCCCAATCGGTCATCTTTGATGTCAAAAGAACCGATCAGAACACGATATTAAATGAGGCGGTAGTTCTATGGTGCACATAAATGTGCGGAGTAAACTCACACAATACAAACACAATTCAAACCCTTAGTTTCACCATCTCAACAGTGATGGGCATAAGGGTTCGGCTGAATTATCTTGTTAATTTTAATTGGTGATAAATACAATCTTGGAAAGATTAACGAGCTGTTAGGTGTTCATATTTTCCTACAGACTAGCCCGCTTCTTACAACTAGTTGGACCTACTTTCAGCCAGTGTAGGAGTAAGTACAGGCCGGAGCCTGTTCCTTGATGACTAAGGCACCCTCTAAACCTCCCACTCTACTAAGTAAGACCGGACCGTATAAATACAGCTACCCGTATCCTTTACTGAAAAGTAGCTAATCACCTAAAAAAAGAACTAGTAGTATGTAAGAAATCTAGCTCTATCCTAGGGTCGTCTCTCTCTCACTTGCAAGTAAAACAAACAATGAGGGCTTTATGCACCCGCAAACAAGGTTCTTTTTATTCCAATTTTTTAAACGACCTGCTCAATTCAGTCCCAATTTTAAAGTTAGGATCACTTGAAAATTAATCTGAACACAAAAACACGTCTACCATTCAGTTCCAATTCCCTTTTTGACCTTAAGTTATAAAACAAGAAGGGAATTGGAAATCAGAATGCAAACAAGAAACCCTGATGCATGCACAGAAGAAGGTATACTTACAGTGAATCCCAGCACTCTTCATGCATTATGCAAAACAAAATTTGTAAATTTTACACTAAATGCATGCAGATCGAGAAAACCGCACCTAAATATTATACTATTAGCGGGGAAGAATTGATTTAATTCGAGGTAAGTAATACGTGTCCATGTGCGTCTCATTATGAATCTTATAAGATATGTGAATCTTCTAAGATATGTGTGGCCTAAATTACGATGGGCACAAACAAATTTGATTCTAAACTACCATGTGCCTGATCCTTAATTCGTCACTCAAGTCGAGCCCACCCTCACCGGAGAGTGAAACAGGTCTCGACACACCACAAATAATGTCCAAGTCTCTTTACAAGCGCGATCTCTCAAACAATAGCTGCTCTAAATGAGCAAGATACCTAAATTATTACAACACAATAATTACAAAAAAATTACGAAAATTCTCTCGAAGATAAATTAATTCTCCTCGCTCTTCAACAGTCAGCGTGCGTCGCGTCCGTCGACCTCCGATGTACTCCAAGTCCGTCGGGCCCTCGCAAGAAAATTGAGATTTATAATAGAGAAATAAAAACAAAATATATACAAAAAATGATCTGAAAAATAATTAAAAGAAAATGGATTAATTACAAGTGGGCTTAGGGATCAGACTACCCGAGTAAATAAAAATCTAAATCTAAAATTTAAATTAATCCCTAAGCCGTTTGCCTCCCCGGCAATAGCGCCATCTGACGAGTTGCTGAATACATATTTTAATTTGTGCTCATTGTAGTACGTGTACTTATCGATTAAATCAAAACTGATAGAAAATCTCCATGAAGAGTGTCTCGACTTTAATTTATATCCCGGGCAAGTCCGGGGTCGAAAAATGAGAGGTTATTAAAGTGGTGGGAGGATAATAAAATAGTGAGGTTGAATTAGAAGTTAGAAATTTTTGGTGGAATGGTGGAGTTGAATGGTGGTCATTGTGGAGAATGGAAAATAAATAAAAGAAAATGAAATGAAATAAAGTAGGCTACTTTAAATACAATAAAAATATAAAGGAGGAAAAATGGTGGAGAATTTACAAAGGAATACATACAACACGTACATTTTTTATTTACTTTTCTAATATGTATTTTTTTGTCTTTTTAATAAGAGATATTTACAACGAAAAAATACAATAAAATACTACAATCAAAATACAACACAAGCATGATTTTTTGTATTTTTAATAATTAAGAAAGATAAAGTAAAAAATAAAGAAAGAATGAATATATACATAATTTACAATGAACATTTAGGTCCCAAAACTCAACTTTTGCAAATGAGCTCTAATTTTAATGAAACCATTCCGTTGGATAGATAATTTTCTAACTTGAACTTTTAAAGTGAATTTGGAGTTCATACTGAGAGGGAATTTTGTCTGGAAGTTGGACTTTACTGCTTTTTTTCTCTTTGGGATCTAGGAGCATTTATTTGAGGTAAAATTTATTTTGTATTTTTATATTTTTATATCATTATTTTGAACAAGTTAGAGAAATAATTAACCAAAAAGGAGTTGAAATGAAATTATTAAAAATATATGATCTTTTGGATTTTTTACATGTGAAAAACTCCTTTATTTTTTTATTGTTAATTTATTTTGTACAATCTAATATACAATAATAAGTGTGTCTTTTTTACAACAGTCATTTTGTTAATTTGTTGATTTTATGGACATATATTTCATATTTTACTCGGGGATTTTGCTAAGATCAAGATATTGAGACGATGAATCGTGAATTCATTAGTGAGATGGACTCATCTGTATATGTGGGTGATAACGCGGGTTTGGTAAGGGTCAAAATACGTCCCGCTCAAGGCGGATACGACAGTGTCGATGAGGCGACCGCTCACTAAATCCCCGTTAATCAGAGATTAACCCACAATACAGAATAAGTCAATTAAGTCCTAAAAATGTGAATTAAAATTTATTAACTCTACCATAAAATGCATAGTGTATAAGCATGTATAGATCGAACTACGGAAAGAAAAAACTGGTGGCTTACAATTATTCGTATACAAACTGGTCATGTATGCACACGAGTCATTTTGTGGGTTTTTTAATTTTTAAATTTTTAAATAAATTTTTGCTTTAATATTTTTGTATTTTGATTTTTAATTTACTGATTTTGTATTTTCTTCTTATATTTTTATTTTTTTCTATTTTCTTTTTCTTTTAATAAAGATATAATACATACTAGGAATATATATATACTAGAGATAAGAGAGAGATAACAATAAATAAAAATACTCAAAATACAGCAAATAAAACATTTTTGCTAATTTTAAATTTTTCTAATGTTTTTGAGATTTTTCTAGATTTTTCCTAGTTTTTTTGGTATTTTTAAAGTCAAAAATACGAGTAAACAGTGAAACATATTATTGGCTGAAATTAAAATGAGGACGAAAAATACCAAATAGTGTTAAAAATTTTTCAAATTAATTTTAAAACAAAGATAATAAAATACAGAATCTTCAAAAACAAAGTTTGCATTTTTAAGATTTTTCTGGAATTTTTAGTATTTTTATGAAGGTTTTTTGGGTTTTTTATTTTTTAAGGGTTTTTTCTTATATTTTCCAGTAAGTTTTGAAAATCAAACATAGTATAAGGTACGAAATATGTTTCTAGGAATTTTTTAAGGCGGTTTGACATTTTTTGGAATTTTATAATGCAGACAATAGCTAAAATACATGTTTTTAATTTTTTATAAATATGAAAATGAAATAAAAATGAAAAATAAAAATAGAGAGTAATAATGCAATGCATAAGGGACCTATGTTAATTTTTTGGTGATTTTTGGAACTTTAGAGATGTGTTCAATAAATAGGGAAAGCACAAAGAAAATCCAACACTCGTAGGGGCATTTGTGCAAATAAAATAGAGTCCAGGGGATTCAGAGCAATTTTACCAAAAAATTTAGAACGTCAACATGAAGTTTCTGGACCAAAATCATATTTCAAAACCTGCCAGGGGTCCATGCAATTTTTCCAATCACGTGGGACTACATGTGACACACCCGCACGGGGACTAAAAAGCAATTTCAGAAAATACAGGGTCTGTGTGCAAAATTTACAAAATATTACACTGTAAATTTTATTTAATGGACCTTTACAAAATACGAAATAGATACAAAGGCATCCGTGAAATTTTTCCAAACCCACGTGGGACCGCATGTGAGCTGACGTGGGTAGGACCCGAATGTAAATACAAGAAACCTAGGGGTCTTTGTACAAAATATCCACTTTATTTTAAACGTTACACAATGTTTAATGGACTAAACAGTAAATAAAAAAAATAGAAGGGGTTCAAGATATAAATTACCCCTTATTAGGCGCGGATGGACGGTTGATCTTCATTCACTTAAACACGTGGCGCCCATCCGACGGTCGATGACGCTTCGTGGTTGGATGCACGAGATTAGATCTCATGGCGAGATCTGACGGTCGCGAGGCTTGGCATCCAATGGCTGCTGCTACACCTGGGCCTTCGTCTTGATCGAACTGCGATGGAGCAAGGTGGAAGAACAGGGACGAAGCTCGCGCGTAGCGAGCTTCGATCGTGAATAGCTGGCGCCTCCGGCCACCTCCGTCTCCTCCGAAGGTCTCTACAGATGCCTGGAAGGTTCCCGCGTCTCCTGATGGTCTCCGCTTGGCCCCTGGAGGTCCAAGTCATTCAGGCGAGCTCGAGGAAGGGGAGGACCTCCAGGAACCTCTTTCTGGAATCAATCAAGCCCAAGAGGGATCCTTTCGAGTTCAGACCTGCACAAGAAGAACAAGCGGCTCGAGGGCTTCACCCTCGACATGGGGTTTGAAGCTTTTTCGCAAAAAATGGGGCTGGGCGGCGAGGTTCCGACGAGCGGCGGAGGCTAACCTCGATTCACGAAGCCACGTAGTCTCCGGCTGATCAAGGGCATGAGGGAGATGGAGAAAATGATAGGGAATGAGATGGAAAGTGTGCGAGCATCGGAGGATAACTGGAGAGCTCAGGAGTCGTCACCGGAGCGAGGCTCCGGCGAACTACGACTCGATCGAGGCAAGGTGATTTACTTAATTAAAAGCAAACTAAAGGTGGGAAATAAAAGCTAGAAGTAAAATCTACCTAATAAAGCAAGAAAAGATGCTCAAATACCGGGTGGGGAAGTAAAACCATGGAGCATGGCGTCGCCGGAGCTCCGCCGTGGGTGCAGCTCCCACCTCCTCCGACCGATTCAAGGCGCCAAAAGCCTCCTGCTGTCAAGAGGAAACCTCCAGGACCAAATACGAGGAAGGGAAGAGGGTGAAAACAGACCAAATTTACGAAGGAGGAGGGGGAGGTTTATTTATAAACCATACTGGGCACCCTTATTGATCGGCAATTATTGATTAATCTGGTGTATGTACAAGTGATCCAAGGTATTGGCGGGCATGAGGGATCATTAGGGAACATTTCTTATGAAGGAAGCGAGCGCGATCGATGGACGAGATGCCCGCAAAAAATGGGAGAAGACGGGGTCGTTGACAGATTGGACGGCTGGAGGCTGAGATGGGACAGTTGACCAAAGGTCAACGAAGGCTGAGCCGTGATTGGTCCACGTCGGCCACTATAGGACAAAACAGGAGTTTTTATTTGAAAATAATGAATTTAAAATAGTAAATGATTTTATTATTTTTCGAATATAAAATAAAAATTGTTCATTATTTTGTGTAGTATTTTAATATGATTTCTATTTATTTTTTTGCTTTATTTATTAGTGATTAATTTTTATCAGTGTATTTATAAGTATATTTACCTATGTTTGATGTATTTTTATTTTTATTTCGAATATTTTATTTTATTATTTTTTATTTTCTTATTTTATATATTTATAACTTATTTTTCTGAGTGTAACTATATGTTTATTTGATTTTTTATGAGTTTATTTGCACCATTAAATAAATAGGTATATGAAATGTGTAGGTATAGGTATAGGTTTTTTGCCTATGTTTTGTATACTTCTTTTTATTTTAATGTTTTAATGAGTTTTTATGTTTTTTTTATATTTTTAATATAATATATGTAGTGTTTACAATATGAAAGAATAAAAGAACTAAAGAAGGTATTTTCCCTTTTTTATATACATATAGAACATATGTATTTCATCTATGTTTTGGCATAATTTTATTTTAATCTCCATTCAATTTTATGTTTAATTCTAATTTTAGTGTACACATATGTTATAAATAATGTTTACAAAATTATAAAAATATGAATCTGTAGAAATAATAAGCAATGAATAAATTGAATATTTTAATCGGTATTATGTACAATAGGGGCCCAAAACCTATCTTCTGCATATTAACTCCAGAAAATATGAAACCACCTCCATTAAATAGATCTTGAAAAGTTATATACAATTAGAGGTGAGTTTTCCATGTTTTGAGTTTTTATTTGAAAGATAAGAGTCTATGAAGTTTGGTTTTTGACTTTTTATTATGGGTATAAAAATGCAATGTATATTATTTTTGTACAAACTCGATTTTGTATTTTCATTTACCTTATTATCTACAACTTTCATGTGCAAAATTTCCTTATTTGATGAATAATTAATTAAATACAAAATAGGTGTCAAAATGCACAAGATGTGAATGAATAAATGAGATATTTATTGTCTTTTTGGCCCTTATCTCCCCCTATTTTATTCCTCGTCGACCAATTCCGTTCTGGACTTGGCCTCGGGGTTAGGGTCATAAAATATTTGCAATATTTTATTCTTTTTTCTTTTCTTCTCTTTATTCTATAATTTTGGCATTAAAAACCTTATTTTATGTACACCTCATACAATAAATAATGAATGTTATTATAGACAAATTAATGCCATTTGCATGCATTTGTTGGGGTTTTTAGGGCCAAAATGATAGAATAAAGGTGATGAAATGGAGATTCATCACCCCCCTATACTTTCCTTTGCTAGTCCCTAGCAAATACTTATGCAATAAGTACAAAAAGAATAAAGAATGAGAAGAAAAGAGAAAAAAATAGAGTGAATAGTATTGCTTTCAGTGTACTATTTGTCCTTACAAAATCAGAGTTTGGAGCTCAGGTTAGACCTTAATGTGAAAATGTGTGTGGAACCAGGTTGGGAACCAAATTTAAAACCCAACAGCCTTCATGAGTCACAGAACTTGGTTCAAATCACCTCAATAGCCAGGTCAGAACAAGCCTACATCATATGCAAACCCTTATGACTTATGAATCTGACTTGTACAGTGTAAGTGATTGTGGCTCCCCCCAACTAGAATGACAAAGGAACTGACTTCTCCAGAATGACAACCCAATGATTCCCCAATCCAACCCTCTACCGTCGAGGAGCAGAGTATTCCCTTCTAAGTTCAAGTGGCCTCCAACTCAAGAGGAGGGGGTCAAGAAGAGAATGGACGGTAGCCAGTGTAGCTACCTATCTTGGGATGCATGACCAGTGTAGTCAAGTCATCCAGCTGCATGCTCACATGGTATAACTTTGATGCTCAAGCTTGCTTATTTTCTATAAAAAGTATATACATACTCTGACATGCACTTTTATTTTATTTTCAAGCATGTCCACTTTTTGGAGTTTTTTTTCAACATACTATTTACAGCAGCATTTACATAAGGACTTTTTCCTCTTGAGCCTGAAGACTATCCCTCTTTTGAAGCTTTATTGCAACCCACAATCTCCTGTCATTCGACTTCATTGAAATTGGACCAGGTTGGGGTGCACTTCCCTCCCTAGACGAGGACGAATGTTTCCAGCCGTGTGCGTCTCAGACTGGCAAATCCAACCCCCTCACCCCTCCAACTGAGTTGAGCCAAGTGAAAGGTGCAAGTGCCCAAGTTAGGTCACGGTCGACAAGAGTCATGCATGTGTCCAACCAAGCTCTGAATTAAGTCTGAATAGTTCTATTTAGTCAGTTGAGGTGACTTGAACCTAGCCCTGATTTCTCAAAGAATTAAGTCTGAATAGACCTGAAATACCCTAAACCTAGTACCCATAAGGTTCTAGTGCAGTAAGGTGCGGTAAGGTCCAACCAAGCTCCAATCTTCGACTTTATTGGTCTAGTTCAATAATCAAGCTCACTCAAAAAGAATACATATGATATTCACATGCGATGCAATGATGCAAAGAATAATGTAAATTTTCAAAGAATTTGAAATCGCAAAAAAAGTTTTTAAACAAAGAATTTTTGCTAATAATTTTGGCGCTCGAAGTATAAAATATATACAACTATTTACATGGGCATGCTGCTTTATTTTACAGGACTTAAAGGATTTACAGGTTTTAACAAGGTGATTTATTTAGGTGTATATACAATTGATAAAGAGTATTATGTATTTTAATTTTATATATATATATATATATTGATGATGCCCTTATTCCTCTAATTTATTTGAAAATAATTTTGAAAACTATAGTACAAAATAATTTTTGCAAATAGCTACAAACATTTGAAATCCATTTTGCAAAGATTTTGCAAACCTTATATACATTTTTCAAAATTGTTTTACAAACATTTTCAAAATCATTTGCAAATAGATTTTCAAATCCTTTATTTCACACAAATACAAGAATTTTTGCAATCAAAATATTTTTTACAAAGGTTGAAATTTCACAAGAATTTTCCAAACGGTTCACACCATTTTTTTCAAATCATTTTGCAAAGATATTTAACATTATTTATTAATCAGTATCTACAAAGAAAAACTATATTTTATGTACAAACTTGTTTAGGCTCTTATAAGTTTTATTTGGAGTTATTGCTTGTTTATACATGAGAAATTTTTGCGTATACTCCTCAGACTTATTTGAAAATTATTTTCAAAAGATTTTGAAGAATATAGTCCAAAATATTTTTAAAAACATGTTCAAGCATTTGAAAATCATTTTGCAGAGGTTTTTCAAACAGTATAGATAGGTTTTTCAAAATAATTTTACAACCATTTTTCCAAACATTTGCAAACTGCTTTTCAAACATTTTTATTTCATGCAAAGAAAATAAATTGTGCAAACAAAAATATTTACAAAGGTTGAAAACTTTTTACAAACTTATTTTAAAACTGTTTTCACAAAATTTTTAGCAAAGAGTTTCAAATTTTGTACAAAGGTACTTTTTTCCTGATTTATTAATCGGTATGTACAAAAAGAGTCTGAAGAGTATACAGTCATTTATGGAATATAAATACTTTTAATGTTATTTTGTCTTTTAGATATTATTTTTATTTATAGTATGAGTTATGGCTGCTAGTATATACATAGTTTATACGACCCCCCTATACTTAGCTCGAGCTATGTCCTCATAGATCAAAGAGAAGAAGCAAGGACATAACTCAGACTGAGTAGAGAAAAGTCGAAAGAAAGAATGAATAAGGGGATATATAAATCAAGAAGTTGATCGTCCCCCTATAGGATCAAATAATCCTAAGTATAGCAGGTTGTAGACAAGGCGGGGATGGTCAAGGATGAGAATAAACAGATCGTGCTCAGCTTGTCTCCCCCTATACTTAGGGTAAAGTATCCCTGAGTATAGAAGAGGAGACAAACGAGGAGATAGACAAAGATAGAGAGTCGGGGTGAACACCCCCTATACTTAGGATAAAGGGTATCCTAAGTATAGGCAATGGATACAAGGGGAGCACCTTTGAAGAAAAAAATAAGAAATCAAATGAATAGTTTTTGAGGTGCAGTATCTGAATCTTCTGATGCCGGCATTGCTATGGATATGTCATCAAAGTGCAATAGCTGGATGGAGTCAACAACGGCCAAAAACATATGTGGCTTGAGGTAAGGCTTCAGAAGTTGACCGTTGACGACGAATGGTTGTGCGTCAGGAGACGATTCTGATATGGCAATACTTCCATTGTTACGCACTTCGTGAACTTGGAATGGCCATGTCCACTTACTCTTTAATTTGCCCGGGAAGATCCATAACTTTGCATCAAACAACCACACTTTCTGTCCAACTACAAAGGTCTTTCGTCTGATGTGTCGGTCATGCCAGTGTTTAACCTTGTACATCAATATATTATCGTATGCATAGTCTCGGAACTCCAGGAGTCTGTTCAGATCATCTTTTCTTTTCTGACCACTTTTCCGTGAGTCCAGATTGCACATGTTGATTGCCCATAAAGACGTGTGAATTAATTCGACGGGCAGATGGCACGGCTTACCATATACAAGACGATAGGGCGACATGCCCAGGGAAGACTTGTAGGCGGTTCTATAAGTCCAGAGGACTGAATCCAATAGTTGAGACCAGTTCTTTCTGTCCGACCTTACAAGTTTCTGAAGGATCGTCTTGATTTCCCTGTTTGATAATTCGGCCATGCCATTGGTCTGAGGATGATAGGGAGATGCGACTCGATGGTCGATGCCGTACTGCTTCGTTAATTTATTGATCTCTTTGTTAATGAAGTGGCTACCCCCATCTGATATGAGAATCTTCGGAATCCCGAACCACGCAATGATGTTATCTCTCAAGAATCGGCACACTGTCCGACTGTCGGCAGCTCGAGCGAGAATAGCTTCAACCCAACGACTCACGTAATCTACGGCAAGAAGGACGTGCTCAAAGCCCTGACTGCTAGGGAAAGGTCCCGTGAAATCAATGCCCCAGGCATCAAAAACATCTGCTATCTAGATGATCTTCAGAGGCATCAAATCTTTCGCAATGAGTGTACCCTTCAATCTCTGACAGTCAATGCATCGTTTAACAAATACTACTGCATCCTTGAATAGCGTAGGCCACCAGAAGCCACACTAAAGTAGTTTAGCTGTCGCACGGTCTCCAGAGTGATGTCCACCAGATTCGAGCAAGTGACAATGCTCGAGGACAATATAATGTTGTTCCTGAGGTATGCACCTGCGCCAAATGCAATCCGCTCCTTCCCCGAATAGAAGAGGATCTTCCCATTGATAGAAACGGATGGTCGACATGAATTTATTCTTCTGATTTCTTCATCCAATCCGATGGTGTTACCCTCGAGGTGAGGTAATTGACTATATCAGCATACCAAAGGAGGGAATCCACAGGTAAAATTGATTCATCTGGAAAGGTTTTTGTGATAGGTGCACTATTCAGGAGAGGCTCTTGCTGTTCAATTCTGGAGAGTTGGTCTGCTACCACATTCTGAACTCCGGGCTTGTCCTTGATTTCCAAATCAAATTCCTGGAGGAGAAGGATCCATCTAATCAGTCAAGGCTTCGCATCCTTCTTCTGTTGTAAGTACCGGATAGCAGAGTGGTCGGTAAAAATGGTGACTTTTGATCCAAGAAAATAGGATCTGAACTATTCTAGGGCGAAAACTACAGCCAGCAACTCTTTTTCTGTCACGGTATAATTTCTTTGCGCCTCATCTAATATTTTGATGGCGTAGTGACTGGCATAGGGCACTTTTTCTTTTCTCTGTCCCAGAACATTCCCGACAGCAAAGTTTGACGCATCAGTCATGATCTCAAAGGGAAGAGACCAATCCGGCGGCTGTAGGACTGGAGCCTGAGTGATAAGCGCCTTCAACTGTTTGAAAGCAAGGAGAACCTGCTGATCGACATTGAACTCAGTTTCCTTGCATAGAAGTTCTGTTAAAGGTCGAGAGATGCGGCTAAAATCCTTGATGAACCATCTGTAAAATCCCACATGCCCCAGAAATGACCTTACATTTTTTACTGATTGAGGTGGCTCTAGATTGGCAATAACATCCACCTTTACCGGGTTGACTTCCATGCCACGTTTGGAAACGACGTGACCCAACACAATTCCTTCGGTGACCATGAAGTGGCTCTTTTCCCATGAAAGCACTAAATTGACTTCACAACATTTTCTGAAGCACTCTGTCCATGTGCCCAAGACAAGAATCAAAACTATCACCATAGACTGATAAGTCGTCCATGAACACCTCGAGAAGGCTTACTACCATTTCGGCGAAAATTGCTAGCATGCATTTTTGGAATGTCGCAGGTGCGTTGCATAATCCAAAGGGCATTCTCCTGAAGGCGTAGGTGCCGAACGGGCAAGTGAAGTTAGTCTTCTCTTGATCTTCGGGAGCAATTGCCACCTGGTTGTACCCGGAATACCCATCCAAAAAGCAGAAGAACTCCTTGCCTGCTATTCTTTCCAAAACTTGATCAATGAATGGCGAGGGGAAGTGGTCCTTCTTAGTTGCTGCATTAAGACGGCGGTAGTCGACACACACCCACCAGGATGTTGGTACCCGAGTGGATATTTCCTCTCCTTTGTCATTGGTAATCACGGTAAGCCCGGATTTCTTTGGAACTACATGCAGTGGGCTTTCCCATTTTGAATCTGAGATAGGATAGATGAAACCTGCGTCATTCCATTTCGTGATTTCTTTCATGACGACGTCCCATAGGTTTGGATTCAGCCTTCTTTGGAAGTCGCGGGATGGCTTGGCATCTTCTTCCAGATAAATGTGATGTGAACACAAAGTTGGATTTATCCCATGGAGATCTGATACGCACCAACCAAGTGCCTTGCGGTTCTTTTCTAGAACCTCGAGAAGTTGAGATTCCTTATCCAGATTCAGCCTGCTGCTGATGATGACCGGATACATGTGTTCTTCACCCGCAAGGAAAGCATACTTCAGGCCTGCATGAAGTGGCTTGAGTTCTAGTCTTAGTCTGTCCAACTTGTTGGTCACTTCAGACACTGTACTGGTGGTAAGATCTACCTCATTGATGGAGCTATTGTCCTCAGTACTCTATTGAGATCCTGATGATGTGCCAAATGATTCTGCAAAGGGCTCATTATGTTCGGGCCGGAGTGAATTCTCGAAATCACATAGGTGTATCAGCATTTGAGAATCTGTCTCCCAAGGATCATCGGAGCATATGTTAACTGTACTTTCCAAGTCCTCCTCAAGAGTGAGGATTTCTCGAGTCCATGAATCATTCAATGAAAGTGATGAGTCCGCGATCTCCGCCATAAGGTCACAATCTGCTTCTGATACTGCATGGCTCTCATTAGTGGTGACGTTAGGATCTCTGATCATGTCTATCGTGATCTACTTGTTGTCTGAGCGGAAAGTGATCTTGCTGGGCCTGTAGTCAACCACGACACCTGAGGTACGCAGAAATGGTCGGCCGAGGATGATGGGGGTCTGGAGTAAGGGTGCGTATGAGTCCATATCGAGGACCATGAAATCAACAGGAAATTGCATCTCCCACACCTTCACCACAACATCTTCCACCAGGCCTCTCGGTCGCTTGGTGGATCGGTCAGCGAACTGAAGTATCATCTGTGTCGGCTTGAGCGGACCGATCCCAAATTCTTGCATTAGGGACGAGGGCAAAAGGTTGATAGAAGATCCGCTGTCAAGGAGAGTACGCTCGAAGACCTGATCAAATATCTCACAACTGATAAGAGGTGCTCCTTTGTCTTGTTTCTTCTGAGGGAGATTGCTGATAGCTGCAACAGTGGCCATGGAGAGCATGTGCATTTCGAACTGATTGTGTTTGTTCTTGTGTGTTGGTCGACGCTTGTTGGTGCATGCTTCTTTCAAACCTTTTTTCACAGCTGGCATATATTCCATGGCCATCAGTAAGGGAATCTCAACCGTTAAGTTATCTATTATTTCCACAACTCCAGGATCAGACAATGCACTTTTCTTTTTGCAATTTTTTTGGATTTTTCAATTGCATTAGGAAAAGGAATATTTACATCACTGATAGGTAAAATAGAGTTCTTATGTACATCATAACCATCGCCCACAAATTGTTGTACATCCGGACTACAAAAAGGAGTACAAACTGGATCCTGACATGCTGGTGCTGATGGGCGAGCAGAAAGTAGGGCGTCTGCTCCGTCGGCTGGCGACGGATCGGCTGCTGCTGGCGGCTCCTCCAAGGCTAGCGTGGCTTTGCTTCGGTTGCAAACTTCTTTTTGTTGTTTTTGATTTTGCTGATGTTTTTGTATTTTTGGCTGAGGGTGCTGGTGCTGCATGACTGCTGGAATGGCTTCTCCTTCTTCTTCCTCCTCACCCGCCCCTGTAGCTGACACGGCTAATGCAGAAGATGACGATTCACCTGATTCTTTATTCTCCCCATTCTTGATAGCAGGAGAAGGCAAGGTCCTACCGCTCCTCAGAGTGACAGCATTAGAACAAACAATATTATCATTTTCTGACTCTACAGACACAGATAGGACTTCACATACTACCTGCTCTTTCTTTTTAAAGCTATTGGGGTTGGCCTCGACCTGAGCTGGGATAGTGGTCTTGGTAGCGGTCAGATCGTCGAGCCTCTTGGTCATATCTGCTAGCCCTTTGATGAGTTGGGCCAAGCAATCCATGGTTGGGTTCACAGGAGTTGCCTCTGAAAATTTAGCGTGCAGACCACGCTGTTGCTACATGTGCGGGTGCTGAGGGTGTGGTTGGTGATGTTCTGGTGGCGCAGGAAGCTGAAAATGCTGGTAAGAGGGAGGAGGATACTGCTGGTACTGCTGAAGTAGAGCAGCCGCAAATTGATGGAAAGGTTGTGGCTGATAGTACTATCGCTGCTGATAATGCCGATACTGCCTCCATTGATTTGCATATGGGGGAGGCTGATGGTACTTTGGCGACGGCTGTGAGGACTACCCAAACCGACCACCCTGAGGCCTCTTCCACCTCCCTCGTGTCTGTTCATGACATCATTCAGCACATATCCTGGAAAGCAGTCTGTGCTACGGCCTGCTCTGTCAACTGATGTTGGATAGCTTGGATGGATGCCAATAATTGTGCATTGACCTGATTCTGATTAGGCATCTGTCCTTGCTCTGGCTGGGGTGGCTGTTGACCCTTTCCCTTCCCTTGAGGAGCCATGTCAGGGTCTGAGTCTGACGAAATGAATTCTGGATTAGGATCCAGGGCTTGGTATGTCTTCCATCGGTAGAATGAGAGAATCCTAATCAGACCACTTGCAATCTTATTCAGTTGTCATGACTAATCTGGAATCAAGGTCGATCCCAGAATGTTTTGAATAAGGATATGGACTGCGATCGACTTCCATTCACAACGACGGAAGTGGGACAAAAGTGATCCCGATTTATTGGGTGGTCCAAAGAAGGGTAGAAGACGAGGAGTCTGGAGATCGATCCGCAAAGTCCGGATCGGTTTCTCGGGAATCGCCTTGAATTTATTAGCGAAGTCGAATCTATGGAATCGATGTGGGTGTCGACGGGGTCCCGACGAAAACCATCCATGGATCTAATCCGTGAAGCAAGAGAGTATTGTATGTTGGAGGAAAAATACGATGGTCAATGAGGAGTAAAAAGGAGTGCAAAACAGTAGAAAGGCTCGAACTGAACGGGGACAAAGGAGAATAATACAACAAAATTTGCGCAAAGGTGTGGGACTTGATCTTTGAACCTTAATCTAGATCCACACAAACGCAATACAAGACTGGGTTCACCAACTCACGCCATGTGGAGCCGTAAGAGTTCGGCTACTTATTATCTTTTCTATTTTAGAGTTGTTATTTCAGGCATATCTTTTAACAAGTCCTTAGCACGCTACCCCTATAGGAGAGAGAGTATTGCCAGAAAAGTATCCCGTACTTGTCCTCCTCCTTTGTAACCTATAGTCTGTACTTTTTGAGGTCCTTGTAACCCTTCCTGAATCCCTACTCAGCCAGAGAAATAGAGAGAGGAAGCCAATAGGCGAAACCAATACTTCGGTTCTCGCTCGCAACGGAATCATCCGTGAGCGTGCAAGAACCTACTCGGATGCAAACTGATGAGACAGACACCCCCGTGAAGGCGTGGCTGATAATCACACTTTATCGAGGGTCTAAATACGTCGCTGTGGCGACCCACAATAAAATGTAATTAATCAACAATGAACCCACAATCAAGTATCAAACAATGAAAAACAAGTGTGGAGTCAAAATTTATTTTTAACTCTGCACAAATGGTGTATAGTGACGAGTATGCAGAGAGTTCGAACACAGGGAGCAAGCAGGGTAATTCAAAAATTGATGCACAAGTGAATGCGTGTGAGTGAAGTGTGTACACTAAGCAAGCCAACAACTAAGTCTTTGTGGGTTTTTAATTTTTTATTTTTTTATTTAATTTTTAATTTTGTATTTTGATTTTTTTTTAAATTTTCTGATTTTTGTAATTTTATATTTTATATTTTTTTCAATATTGGAATTTAAAACAATGTAATAAGAGACAAGATAGAGTATTTATAGAAATGTGCAAAAATATCCAAAAATTCAGAAATAAAATCTTTTTGGTATTTTTGTGGTTTTCTACTGTTTTTGTGATTTTTGGGGATTTTTCAAGGTGTTTTTGATATTTTTAAATAGCAAAACAAGGCAAAACAGGGAAATATGTGTTGGCTGTGAGTAAAATGGGATTTAAAAATAGCAACCAGTACTCAAAATTTTTCACACTAATTTTCAAATAAAGCTACTGAAATATAGAACAAACAGGAACTGAATTTGTGATTTTTGGAGTTTTCTTTGATTTTATATAATTTTTTGAAGTTTTTGAGTGTCTTTAAATTTTTAGTGTTTTTCTTTTGAGATTTTTAGTGATTTTTGGACTGACACTAAAATATGGTAAAACACACAAAATATAATTTTTTTGACATTTTTCAAAACGTTTTTATAATTTTTATGGGTTTTCTAATGCAAACAGTGAAATAAATGCATGTTTTTGATTTTTAATAAATGTGAAAATGCGGTAAAACTATAATGCAAAAATATGGCGTGCACGTACAGGTAAACAGGAGCTTAAGTTCAAAATTTGAGAATTTTTCGAGTTAAAACAGGGGTCCAAATAAATAGAGCAAGTCAGCACAAATTACAGGCCTGGCAGGGGCAGTTATGCAAATATTAAAACAACCAGGGGTACACATGCAAAATTTCCACAAAAAATTATACTAAAACTTGCATTGAATGGATTAAAGATAAATAACAAAACCCGCAAGGGTGTCTGAGCAATTTACCCACTAGGGCGCGTGACTTGCACGCGCCTGGGAGGGGTAAGAGAGCAAATACAAAAACCTAGAGGGTCTTGAATGCAAAATATCCAAAACTATTTCACTTAATAGGCAACTTAAAGGACTGAATACAAATGTCAAAACCCGGAGGGGGTTCCCTACAAAAATGCCAACCAACGTGCTTTCACACGTGACCTGGCTGGGGTATCCCTGTAATATTACAATAATATAAGGGTCGAGATGCAAATAGTCCCAGTTTTTTTTAAACTACAGATGCAAATTTAAGTATTAAATCTAAATGCAAAGAGGCGCAGGGGTTAGGATGCAAAATACCCCTATTTGCGCGCGATCCAACGGCGGGGATGCTTTCACTCGAACACGTGTCGCTCAGAGGACGACCGATGACGCTTCGCAGATGTCCGGCTGAGATTAGATCGCGGGGAAGGATCGGACGGTACTGGCGAGGATGGATCGGACGGCCGATGTTTGATCTGGAGCTGCGGCTCGATCAGACGGTGGAAAAGCGAGGAGGAAGAACAGGGAAGGACACCGGCGGAGGCGCACTTCCCTGACTCCGATCTCGCTCCTCAGGCTGTGGATGGGCTCCAAAATGGAGCTGCAGACTCCCGGAAGGTCACCCTATGGTCTGGAGGGCTTGGATTCGTCGGAGAAGCGTCGAGGTGCTGGTGCGAAGGCGGCGGAGCTCGAAGCTCCAGGTATCTCCGGCGAAGATCGCAAAATGCTTTCCAGGTGCGTTGACTGCTCTTTGACCTGCAAGAAATGGTGAAAAGGTCCAGGGCAAACTGCCTGGACCTCGCGGAGGCGTGGGGATGCGTGATCGATGGAGGGGAGGCTCGGCCGGAGGTGCGCTCCGGCGAGGTGAGCGGGTGGAACGATATACTCGATGGATCTTGATGATTTCGCGTGCTAAATGATCCTAAGGGTACAGGGAATGATAAGAAGTGAAGAGAAAAAAAATAGGAGCAAACCTCGAAGGCGCGTGACCTAAGGTGCAGAACCTCGACGGCGGTGTCCTGCCGGAGGTGGTGGAGCCGCTGCAGCGCCTCCTCGACTCGCCTGAGGGTTCAGATGTGGAGTTGTCACCTCCAGCAACGTAGGGAGCACAACAAGGAAGAGGATTGATGGCCGAAGAGCGTTCAACCCGGGGAAGGAAGTGGCGGAGCTCTATTTGAAGAAGTTTGGACGCGTGACTTCGAGAAGAAGTCACGGGCGGGAGGAGCAGATCTAAGGAGATCTGGGAGGTCGGCGATGGAGGTGATGGTACAAGGAACGATTTCCATGAAGGGAGCGGCGGCAAAGGACGAACGGCGCGGCCTCGAAAAATCCGCAAAAGCGGGAAAAAAACGAGGCGCGCAGGGCTACAGGGCGTAGGTCAGACTGTTGACCTTGGTCAAAAGTCCTGGCCTCCTGGTAGGTCCACGTGGACCAACCAGGAAAAACCCAAAAAAAGTGTGATTAATTAATTTAAAAATAGTAAATGGCATTATTAATTTATGATTATAAAATAAAAAATATTCGTTATTTTATGTAGTATTTTATTATGATTTTTAATTTATTTTATGAAGTATATTTTTACAAGTTGCTTTTATACCCTTATAAAGGTATATTATCTATATATTGTATCCTTCTATTTTTATTTTGTCTATTTTGATTTTATTATTTTTGTTTATTATTTTATAAAAATATAAAATACTTTTATACACATAAATATATTTTTTGTTTTATTTTTATGATTTGTTTTGTATATTTAATAAATTATATGAGTATGTTACACAGGTATGTATACGAGTATTGTATCTATGTATTCTATATACAAGTATTTTATTTTTATTTTATTTACATTTTTATTCTAATTTTAATACACATATTTATTATAAGTATTATTTACATAATTTATAAAAATATAAAAATGAATAAATAATGAATAAAGAATAAATTGAATATTTTAATATGTACAAGTACACAATGAGGGCCCAAAACTCAACTTTCAAACCGTAGCTCCGCCAAATGCAAAACCACCGCCATTAAATAGTGTATTTTCTTCTATATACAATTAAAGGTGAGTACTCTGCATTTGGAGTTTTCAGTTGTGAGATACGGGTCTGGAAAGTTGGGATTCTGGATTTTTATTCAGACCATAACTTTTTATCTGTACATTATTTTTGCGTGAATTCAATTTTGTATTTTTCTTTATAAAATTATCTACAACTTTCATGTACAAAGTTTCTTTATTTGATGTACAAAAAGTGGAACCAAAAATAGGTCCCAAAATGAATAAAGAATGAACAGGAAGTATAGGTATTTTATCTGTATTTTGACCTTATCTCCCCCTACTTTATTCCTTGTCGACCTATTCATCAAGATGCCTAGGTCTCGGGGTTTCGGTTCATAAAATATTTACAAAATTTTATTCTTTTTCTTTTCTTTATTTATTCTATAATTTTGGCTTTAATTACAGTATTTTATACACTGAATAGATGTACATGCATGAATGCTAAGATGATGATTTTAATGCTATTTACAGGCATTTGCTAGGGTTTTTGATGCCAAAATGATAGAATAAAGATGATGAAATGTGGATTCATCATCCTCCTATACTTTACCTTTGCTAGTCCCTAGCAAACACTTATGCAATAAGTGCAAAAAGAAAAAGAAAGAAAAGAAAAAGAAGAACTTGGATTTAGTTCAGTCATCAAACTTGTCTTCACAAAATCAAAGTTTGGAGCTTAAGTCGGACCTTAGGAATTTTAGTGCGGTCGGAACCTTAATGAGAACCAAATTTGAAATCCAACAATCCTTGAGAATCCCAAAACTCTGTCCAAGTCTCCTTAATAGCCAGGTCAGAAATACTTCAACTCATACGCAAACTCTTATGACTATGAGTCTGACTCGTACAGTGTGAGTAATATGTAGCTCCCCACCTCAGAAGTAACAAGGAAACAACCTCCCCCAACCTGGTAACTCTAATGCCTCGGTCTAGCAACTCTTTCCTCGAGAAGCGGGGTATTCCCTTCTAAGTTCAAGTGCAACCGGCTCAAGAAGAGGGGGATGAAGTATAGACTTTTGGGAGCTCAACCAGTGTAGCTAAATCTCCCGCTGCAAGCTTCATGAGATGTAACATGGATACCATAAGCTTTTGCTTTATTGGACTATATACACTCCGGTGGGGTTATTAAATTTTCAATCCGACCCACCACTTTTTTTGGAGTTCTTTTTTTTCTTTTTTTCAATTGCATTTGTACAACATATCTACATGGTGCAGCATATATACAAGAAATTTTCCTCTTGAGCCAGTAGACTATCCCTCTTTTGAAGCTTTATTGCAACCCACGGCTTCTGTCTTTAGCCTTCATCACCACTAGACCAAGTTGAGGTGCACTTCCTTCACTATAAGAAGAAGAGAGGTTCCGCCTAGAAGTACTACCCTCATATGCTACCCCAAGCCAAAGGAAACTGCCTCCTCACCACCTCATCCGTGGAGAGCTATGTGAAAGGTGCAGGTGTCCAAGTTAGGTCATTATCAACAAGAGTCGTGCGTGTGCTCCGAAATACTCTACTTAGTCAGTCAAGAATCCATTGAACCAAGTCCCGTGATCCTCAAAGAATTAAGTCAACTAGACCTGAAGTACCTCAAACCCAGTTCCTATAAGGTTCCTGTTATTAGGTAGATTTTAAGGTCCAATCAAGCTCTAATCTCCGGATTTTACTTGGACTTGTTCAACTATCAAACTCAATCCAAAAAATTCTCATGCTATGCTATGCAAGAAATATTTTTGTGATGCAATTTTCAAGATTTTGAACTTTTTATGGATTTTTGAAAAGATGATGCATGATGTATATGCAGATGCAATTTTTTATATTTTTCGGAAAGATTTTTCAAATGTTTTTTTTTGGATTTTAGTTTTGCAAATGTTTTTGGCATTTTTGAAAAGAAAAAGTTTTGGCTGAAAACTAGGTGAAAACTATGTACACGGGAGTGCTTCTTATATATACAAGAAGTGGATTTTAAGAATTTACAGGGTAAGTGGTCAGTTTTATAAGTACATATACATAGTGGATTTTTGTGTGATGTAGGTATTCCTTAAACTTATTTGACACAAGCTTTTCACACCATTTTTGAAGACTATAGTCCAAAATAGTTTTTACAAACATTTTACAAACATGTACACACATTTGAAAATCATTTTGCAAAGGCTTTCAAAACAGTATATATAGGTTTTTTTAAATATTTTTGCAACCATTTTTCAAACCATTTGCAAATCATTTTTCAAACATTTTTCACACAGAAAATAACTTTTACAAACCACACTTTTTACACGGGTTGAAAACATGTAACAAAACATTTTCAAAATAGTTTTCAATAGATGTTCATACAGATTTTCAAACTATTTTTCAAACATTTTGCAAAAAACATTTTCACCTGATTTATTAATCAGAATATACAAAAAGAAATTGAGGAATAACCACATCTTTTTATTAAGAATTTTTAATGAATTTTAAAGAATTTTTAGCCCTATTATTAAGAAAATATGAAAGTACGAGTTATGACTAAAGTATATACGTAGTATATACGACCCCCCTATACTTAGCTTGAGCTATGTCCTCATAGATCGGAGAGAAAAGAGAAGACATAACTCAGACTAAGTATAGACAAGTCTAAAGAATAAATAAATAACGAAGGAATCAATGAATGAGAAGTCGACCGTCCCCCCTATACTTAGGATCAAATAATCCTAAGTATAGCAGACTGTACACAACGCAGGGAGGGTCAAGGGTGGGAATGAACAGATCGTACTCCAATTGTCTCCCCCTATACTTAGGGTACGATATCCCTAAGTATAGACAAGAAGAGGAGACAATGGAGAGGATCGAAAAATAGTGAAACTCGGGGTGCACGCCCCCCTATACTTAGGACAAAGTACGTCCTAAGTATGGAAAACTGTCTACAAGGGCGGTACCTTTTTGATAGATGAAGAAGGTAGAAGAGGAAAAGAAGAAAAGAAGAAAAGAATAAAATAGATCGACCGATGAAAGAGTGATATGGACAGATGATCTGTACAGCGGAAGATGAAGGTGATCACCATGTATGAGATGCAAATGATATGAGTCAAAGGACACCTCTCATACCAGAAGAATGGGGGCAACGTTAATGGTCGGCAGGTCATGATCTAGATATAACTTCAGGCGTTGACCATTGACGCGGAAGGTAGAGGAAGATGACGGTTCGGATATGTCGATGTTGCCATTGTCATGTACCTTCCTGACCACATACGGACCTTTCCACTTGCTCTGCAATTTCCCTGGAAATAATTTCAGCCTAGAGTCAAACAACCATACTCTCTGATCTGGCTCAAACTGTTTATGGCTGATATGCGAATCGTGCCATGTCTTTACTTTCTCTTCGTACTGTAGGCTGTTAGAGAAGGCTGTGTCTCTTAGTTCTTCCAAGGCTGCCAATTCTGCTCTTCTCTGGTCTCCTATACTCTCGGGATCTAAAAGTAACTCAGTGACTGCCCAAAAAGATTTGTGCTTGATTTCCACTGGCAAATGGCACGGCTTGCCATAGACGAGACGAAAGGGAGATGTCCCCAATGGATTCTTGAAAGAAGTCCGATAAGCCCACAAGACCGAGTCCAAAAGCTGTGACCAATCCTTTCGGTCTGGGCGGACAACTTTCTGCAAGATAGTCTTTATCTACCGATTCGATACTTCGGCAAGACCATTAGTCTGAGGGTGATATGGAGTGGCAACCCGATGGTCAATGCCGAACTCGTCTGCAAGGGCCCTAACCTTATCATTGATGAAATGAGATCCCCCGTCTGAAATCAAGACTCTAGGTACCCCGAACCGTGAAATGATATTTTTCCTCAAGAATTTGCACACGGTTTTCGCATCTGCGGCTCGGGCGGGGATGGCCTCAACCCATCGGCTGACATAATCCACAGCGAGCAAAATATGCTCGAATCCCTGACTCTTAGGAAATGGGCCCATGAAATCAATTCCCCATGCATCAAAAACCTCACAAAAGTGAATGGGTTGCATGGGCATCATGTCTCTCTGTCCGCAGGTTCCCATTTTCTGACAGTCAGTACATCTCTTCACGAACTCATCAGAATCCTTGAAGAGAGTAGGCCACCATAGGCCGGATTGAAGCACCTTCTATGCTGTCCTTTTTCCAGAATGATGTCCTCCTGCCTCAAGCTTGTGGCAATATGTGAGGACGCTTTGCTGCTCTTCTTGAGGGATGCACCTCCTCCAGATACTATCCCCTCCTTCATGATAAAGGACGGGATCCTCCCAATGGTAAAACTTGGCCTTAGCTAGGAAGGTCTCAAGTTTCTGCCTGGGCCAACCCTGAGGGACTGTCTTGGCAACAAGATAGTTTACAAAGTCAGCATACCACGGGAGTGAGGTGACAGCCAAGATCACCTCATCTGGATGCGTCTCAGTGATAGGTGCGCTGGGCTCAGATTCCTCAAGATTCTCCAATCTGGAGAGATGATCCGCCACCACATTCTTGACTCCAGGCTTATCCTTAATCTCAATATCAAATTCCTGGAGTATAAGGATCCATCTGGTAAGACGTGCTTTGGTATCCTTCTTAGCCATTAAGTACCGGATGGCGGTGTGATCAGTGTAGATTGTCACTCTAGATCCGAGAATATATGATCGGTACTTATCAAGAGCAAAGACTACGACCAGCATCTCTTTCTCAGTCACAGTGTAATTCCGCTAAGCGGCATCCAAAGTCCGGCTGGCGTAGTGAATGGCAAAGGGTAATCCATCCCTCCTCTGTCCAAGCACAGCCCCAACGGCAAAATCTGAAGCATCCGTCATGATCTCGAATGGGAGAGACCAGTCGGGTGGCTGAAGGACAGGAGCTGAAACAACCATTTCTTTGAGAGTCTCAAATGACGCCAGACACTTATCATTGACAATAAACTCGGTGTCTTTCGTTAGCAAGTCAGTGAGCGGTCGGGCAATACGACTGAAGTCCTGAATGAACCGTCGGTAGAAACCGACATGCCCCAGAAAAGACCGTAACTGACGCAAGTTGGACGGTGGATTGAGTTTTCTGATGATATCCACTTTGGCAGGATCGACCTCCATGCCCCTATTGGAGACGACGTGACCAAGGACCGTCCCCTGAGTCATCATGAAATGACTCTTCTCCCAGGATAAGACAAGATTGACCTCAATGCAGCGCTTCAGCACACGGTCTAGGCAGTCAAGACAAGCGTCGAACCCATCGCCATAGACCGAGAAGTCATCCATGAAGACCTCTAAACAGTCACCCACCATGTCCGAAAATATGGACAACATGCACCTTTGGAATGTCGCCGGAGCATTTCATAGACCAAAGGGCATCCGTCTGAAAGCATATGTCCCGAACGGACAGGTGAATGTCGTTTTCTCCTGGTCTTCGGGCGCAATGGCCACTTGATTATATCCAGAGTACCCGTCAAGGAAACAATAATGACTCTTCCCGGCCAACCGCTCGATAATCTGATCAATGAATGGTAGCGGGAAGTGATCCTTCTTGGTGGCCTCCTTCAATCGTTTATAGTCCACACAAACCCTCCAAGAAGTTGGTACTCTGGTAGCGATCTCCTCTCCAGACTCATTGACGACTGTAGTGATACCCGTCTTCTTGGGTACCACATGTAACGGACTTACCCATTTGGAGTCGGAGATGGGATAGATGAAATCGGCGCTCCACCACCTTGAAATTTCTTTCATGACTACGTCTCGTAGATTCGGGTTCAGCCGTCGTTGGAACTCACGCGATGGCTTAGCGTTATCCTCAATATAGATGTGGTGAGAGCAAAGATTTGGGCTCAGTCCCTGGAGATCAGCTATACTCCACCCGATTGCCTTGCGGTTTCTTTCAAGAACCTCCATCAGACGAGACTCTTGTTCTCCAGTCAAATCTGCTGAGATAATAACTGGGTACATTTCTGGCTCACCCGCAAGGAATCTGTATGTCATCGACTGCGGCAGAGGTTTCTGTTCTGGACAACTGGGAGGTGGCAGATCTGGCTTCTGGTATGTCTGTGTGAAGGCGATCAGGTCTGCATGGGAGAACTCTCGCTCTGCATGAATCTCTGACGAAAGGCGGCCCACTGAATCATCAATAAACTGTACTGGCTCGCACTCTGTCATGGTCATTGGCTCAGAAGGAATCAGACACGGTAAGTATTCATCAAAATCATCCCAGTCAATGTCTGAATCAGAGGGATCAGAAGAAGATGAACAAGAATGAAAATCATCGGCACCACTCGTCCCAACACTGTCAGCCTCAGGTGTATCCTCATCCAGGAGTGTGCTCTCCCGACTCTCGATTGCCATGAGCTTGAGATATAGTGAATCTGTAGGCAAGGCGAGGGTCGGTGCTACGGGATCTTTCCAGTTGGATTCATCATCAGTCATCTCGAAATCACAAACTTGGTGGATGTCTAGCTCCTCTTCTGTCATCTGCTCGGCTTCGCTGGATTGCTCTGAGCATGCCAACTCTCTAGCCCTGGTTTCCTCGATCGTCTCTATTTGTATGGTTTCGCCCTCTACGTGAAAGCACACCTTCCCGCAATCATGGTCGGTCACCGCCTTGGCTGTGGCCAAGAATGGGCGTCCAAGTATGATGGGGGTATCGGTTACCGACTCAGGGATCTCCATGTCCAACACAACGAAGTCCACGGGGAATTTCAGGCCCTGAATGGTAACGACCACGTCTTTCAATAACCCCTTCGGCCTCTTTATCGATCTATCAGCAAACTGAAGGATTGTTCTGCTTCGAAGAAGAGGGCCAAACTCGAATCGCTTGAGTAAGGCTGCCGGAAGGAGGTTAATTAAAGAGCCGTTGTCTAATAGAGTACGATCAAACTGCTGCTCCTGAATCTCGCATCTGACATGGGGAGCTCCTGCGTCTGGCCGCTTGGCTGGCAGCTTGTTCTGGATGGTGCAGCATGTGTCATGAGTGAGCATATGGATTTGATCTCAGTGCCTCTTCCTTCTTCGGACAGTAGTTGTCTCTTTCAGGTTCTTTTTGAAGAAGGGGATATGCTCAAATGCTTCTCGTAGAGTCAGCTGAATGTGAAATCTGTCAATCATTTGATTGCCGAACTCTACCTGCTGGTTCTTTTTTGGGTTTTCATTTTTATTCCCCTTCGTTCGGCGGAGTGCTTCATGGAAGGGGATTGTAGGGGCCTCCTCAGATGGAGGACTAGGAATCGGTTCCTGTGCCTGTGAAGAAGAAGGATCCACACAACCATCATCATGCAACACATATGGATCCGCAATGTGAACAGAAGCATTTCCTTTATTCATATTTTTGTTTTCCTTTTTGTTCCCACAGTCCCTAGGTACAAAATGTGGCAACATCACAGAAGGTGGCTCAACAAAAGTAGAGGTGGTGGCCTCAGTACCACCACCGGCACCTGTCTCTGCAGCATCAGCACCGTGCTCTGGCTCGGCATACAAAATGGGGGCGTCAGCACCACCATCTGCAACTGGTATCACGACGGCATCAGCACCGTCGTCTGGATCTACCTCATTGGTGGCTTCAGCACCACCGTCTCCAACGTCATCATTAGCGTCATCAGCACCGCTACTCTGCTCCTCTGGCGCTCCTGGTTCTGTATCTGGTTGTCGCTCAGAAGAGGCGCCGCCGGCTGGCATCCTACCGCTCCTAGTAGTAACAAAATCAGCATCATGATAGGAATAAGACATGTCACTCAAATAATCACTAGGAGAGATATCCTCTGTAAACTCTACCTGCTCAGACTTCCTTTTCAGATTGTTCGGGTTAGGTTCAATCTGAGCAGGTATGGAGGCCTTGCCTTTCATGATGTCCCTCATCTCCTACCGGAATTCATCCATTTCTTGCCTGAAAGAGGCTCGTTGTTCAGATAGCAAGCGGGCAAGATCATCAAGGGTTGGGTTCTTAAAGGCAGGACCCTGAGAACCGGATGGCTATCCCTACGGGAAATGGGGCTGCTGCTGCTGTTGTGGCTGATACGGGGGGTGCTGGGAATAAGACTGCTGAGGCGGCTGTCGCTGCCTCCACTGCTGTCCCTGATAGGCAGGACGAGGACCATGCTGAAACTGTTGCTGATGGGCATGCTGGGGCTGCTGTTGTGGTTGTTGCTGGCTGCTCAGCTGTCCTTGGGCAGGGTTCTGCTGCTGGGAAGATGATCCACCATTGCCCCAACGGAATCCGGGGTGATCACTACGAATCCCGGGCTGAGGGTACCGGTCGTACCAAATCCCATTGACTTCCATCAATGGTTCCTGCTCAAAGGAAGGTGGAGGAAGAACGGCCAGTGGCTGCTCCGGCTGATAGACCACCATCTGAGTCTCCTGAGATGGCGGTCGCTCTGGATGGTATTGTAGCAATGGAATCGGCTCTGCCTGGATATGGTTCACCTGGCGATATGAGGTAGAGGTCCGGTTGGTATTGCTACTGCTGGGGTCAGCCCGTGACCTGGGAGGCTGTTGGGAATGAGTTTGTGCCTCCTGAATGCATAGAATTTGAGTCTTCAGGTCACTCATAATTTTGGTGAGAAGGTCCATCTGAGCAAGACCTTGATTCTGCTTCTTCTCGAGGATCTCCATGCTGTCCAACTTCTCACTAATAATGCCCATGTCGGCTGCGGCTGATTCGGCTTGGGCTGCGGCTACCGACAATGTGTTAGGACCGGCATCGATGCGGGCGATCCTCTGAAATGATCCTGCTCCCTGCGGTGGTTTTTGTTGTGTGTAGACTCTGGCTTGGGTCATCACAGTTGAATTTTCTGCCATGCCTTCATAGATGGCCCAGACGTCGTCTTCACCCTTGGAGAAATATGATCCACCGCAGGAGGCATTGACAAGCCCCTGCAGCTCCGGTGTCAGCCCACAGAAGAAACTCTGAACCAGATTGGGCTTGGATATATCATGATGTGGACACTGGTCGATGAGCTCTCTGAATCGATCCCAGGCTTCATGGAATTGTTCATTTGGGATCATGACAAAATTGCTAATCATAGCTCTAGCTGCATTGGTCCGGCCGAGAGGATAGTATTTCTTCAAAAATGCGGTCCGGAGATCTGCCCAAGTGTCGACGAATTGCCCAAGATGCTTGAGCCAATATACGTCTCTATCAACCAAAGAGAATGGAAAGGCAATCATCTTGATTGTGTCCTCAGTCATCAACCGATCATGGATGGTGCTGCATATCATATCAAATTCTTGGAGGTGGAGGTGCGGCTCTTCGGTCGGCAACCCATGGAACTTAGGTAGAAGCTGAATGGTGTGGGGTCGAAGCTCGAAATCTCCATGGATAGGCGGGAGGCAGATCCAACAGTGAGTGAGGGATGCAGCTGGGTTGTGTAATTCCCTCGTGATGGTTTGTGGTGGTCTCTCGGCGTCTGGATCGCCTCCTCCTGCATCAGGTCCTCCTCCTCCACCACCTTCTCTGCCAGCTCGGTTCTCTCTCATCTAAGCTATCTCCCTCATGAGATCACCCATGAATGTACCCTGATCACGGATCTGCCTCTGCATAGTCTCCAGGGATGCTAACAAGGAATTATTGATGGTTGCCTGATCAAATAGGAACGGAGGGTGCTCATGATCATCTGCATGCTCGCCTCTGTCTGCCATGTCTGGATTTTCTGAAAAAGCAAAAGAGGCCATCTCAGGTGCTATCGAATGAGCTGAACACTGTGATGCACTGAATTCTAACACTCTTGGACTGATGGAAGGAGAATGAGAAGGGTGGTCGAGGGGGAACAGGGTGGATGTAAACTCGGGCTCGGAGAGTGGACTCTCCGAGGTATTCCTAGATGAATGAGGAGGAGTGCTGGATAGCGGTGCCGATAAAGTCGGCCTAAGAGATCTCCGTCCCATCATCTTGATTATTTGGGAAGAGCAGAGGGAATTTAGAAGAAGAAGAGTGAAATGAGACGCAACAAAATTGTGCACGATTGTGCGGTGTTTTTGATCTTGACCTAAACAAATCTAGCAATCAAACACAAAGCAGGGGTGAGTTCACCAACTCAACACGTGAAGCCGTGAAGGTTCGGCTTTTATCTTGTCAATTTTAGCTTGATTCAGGAATTTTATCTTTTCACGAGTCCTTAGAATGCTACGCCTAAAGGAGAGAGAGTACTGCCGGAAAAGTATCCCGTACTTGTCCTCCTCCTGTGTAACCTGTAGCTTGCACTTTTTGAGGTCCTTGTAACCCTTCCTGGATCCCTACTCAGCCAAAGAATAAGAGAGGAAGCCAATAGGCGAAACCGATACTTCGGAACTCGCTCACAACGGAATCACCCGTGAGCGTGCAAGAACCTACTCGGACGCGAGACGATGAGACAGACACCCCCGTGAAGGCGTGGCCTAGGCTTGATACTTCGGACAAGGTCGATGCTCTACACAATAGAGAGTCACCAATGTTGACCAAGCCCTACTCGTCCACGTACGATAGAAGCGCCAATACTTCGAAAATCCAGGCGATACACAAGGCAGCCACAAGCTGGGATTTTGGCTCTAATCCTTACGAAGCGTTCACCTCACTTGGAAGGAGACCTTCCCATGCAACCTGAATACAAGTGAGGGTGTTACTCTCCCCAAGCAGTGAATCCAATTACCGATTTTATTTTTGGTCAAGTTTTCTTAGCAGTCCCTTTTTTAATTTTTTTGGTGTTATCGCTTCTTTTGAGTCAATTCAAACAAGCGCCTAACGGTTTTTGTATTTTTCCTTGATCCTACTTTGTTCCAAAAACAGAGGGAGAAAAGAGTCGGAAAAAGCCGTGCAAGTCGACACCAAGATGGAAATCTCACCTTTGTGCCTAAATGATGCGTGCAAAGTAAGAAGACTTACAGCGAATCCCAGCTCTCTCCATGCGGGATGCAAAGCAGAATTTTTAAACCTAATCTATATGTCGATATGCACAACGGAAATTGTCCTAGAATAGGCAACTGCTAGCGTGAAGAACCACAAGTCAACCTCCTATCGTCGATCCTAAGAGTCCGGTCTAGACTCTCCCCTCCTCTTCTCGACACATCGAGTTCAGGAGTAGCGCTTGATGGAGAGGGCTCGCGGCGTGGCGGATCTAAGAAAGGGGCTAACTGTTTAATTAGTCTAAGTCCAAATACGAACTATAGGAGCATGCAAAGATAATTAGGGTGTTTGGACCTATTCTAATCGAATCAAGCAGGACCTAGAACTAAGAGCTCAATCCACAAAAGAAATGAAAAAGGAAAACAAAACCGGAAAATGACAAGCGAGAAAAACTCGTCAAAAACTACGGTGAGCCCCCGAGTGAACAAACACACGGAAATTAGGCCCGGTAGTGTCCAAGAGTCCAAGTGTACCTGTATTATTACAAATTAATAAGTCACTCTCCCACAGAAGCTAATCTACCACTCTCTCTCACTCCTCCTGCTCTCTCCTGCCGGCTTGGCCCAAGAAGGCCGGCTCTGCTTCCCAAGGTTGCTCCGGTTCACCTAAGCGATCCGCCTTGCTCCGCGGTCCCTCGCAAGAAGACAAGAAATAAATGGTCAGATAGCTCAACAAGATATATCAAAAATGTAAGATAGGTAAACTAATGTTATGGTAAACAATCACACAATCAAACAAAATGTGAACTACTCGTTGTTGCTCCCTGGCAACGGCGCCATTTGATAATCACACTTTATCGAGGATCTAAATACGTCGCTGTGGCGACCCACAATAAAATGTAATTAATCAACAATGAACCCACAATCAAGTATCAAACAATGAAAAACAAGTGTGGAGTCATAATTTATTTTTAACTCTGCACAAATGGTGTATAGTGACGAGTATGCAGAGAGTTCGAACACAGGGAGAAAGCAGGGTAATTCAAAAATTGATGCACAAGTGAATGCGTGTGAGTGAAGTGTCTACACTAAGCAAGCCAACAACTAAGTTTTTATGGGTTTTTAATTTTTAATTTTTTTTATTTAATTTCTAATTTTGTATTTTGATTTTTTTTACTTTTCTGATTTTTGTAATTTTAAATTTTATATTTTTTTCAATATTGGAATTTAAAACAATGTAATAAGAGACAAGATAGAGTATTTATAGAAATGTGCAAAAATATCCAAAAATTCAGAAATAAAATCTTTTTGGTATTTTTGTGGTTTTCTACTGTTTTTGTGATTTTTGGGGATTTTTCAAGGTGTTTTTGATATTTTTAAATAGCAAAACAAGGCAAAACAGGGAAATATGTGCTGGCTGTGAGTAAAATGGGATTTAAAAATAGCAACCAGTACTCAGAATTTTTCACATAATTTTCAAATAAAGCTACTGAAATATAGAACAAACAGGAACTGAATTTGTGATTTTTGGAGTTTTCTTTGATTTTATATAATTTTTTGAAGTTTTTGAGTGTTTTTAAATTTTTAGTGTTTTTTTTGAGATTTTTAGTGATTTTTGGACTGACACTAAAATATGGTAAAACACACAAAATATAATTTTTTTTGGCATTTTTCAAAACGTTTTTATAATTTTTATGGGTTTTCTAATGCAAACAATGAAATAAATGCATGTTTTTTATTTTTAATAAATGTGAAAATGCGGTAAAACTGCAATGCAAAAATATGGCGTGCAAGTACAGGTAAACAGGAGCTTAAGTTCAAAATTTGAGAATTTTTCGAGTTAAAACAGGGGTCCAAATAAATAGAGCAAGTCAGCACAAATTACAGGCCTAGCAGGGGCAGTTATGCAAATACTAAAACAACCAGGGGTACACATGCAAAATTTCCACAAAAGTTTATACTAAAACTTGCATTTAATGGATTAAAGATAAATAACAAAACCCGCAAGGGTGTCTGAGCAATTTACCCACCAGGGCGCGTGACTTGCACGCGCTTGGGAGGGGTAAGAGAGCAAATACAAAAACCTAGAGGGTCTTGAATGCAAAATATCCAAAACTATTACACTTAATAGGCAACTTAAAGGACTGAATACAAATGTCAAAACCCGGAGGGGGTTCCCTACAAAAATGCCAACCAACGTGCTTTCACACGTGACCTGGCAGGGGTATCCCTGTAATATTACAATAATATAAGGGTCGAGATGCAAATAGTCCCAGTTTTTTTAAACTACATATGCAAATTTAAGTATTAAATCTAAATGCAAAGAGGCGCAGGGGTTAGGATGCAAAATACCCATATTTGCGCGCGATCCAACGGCGGGGATGCTTTCACTCGAACATGTGTCGCTCAGAGGACGGCCGATGACGCTTCGCAGATGTCCGGCTGAGATTAGATCGCGGGGAAGGATCGGACGGTACTGGCGAGGATGGATCGAACGGTCGATGTTGGATCTGGAGCTGCGGCTCGATCAGACGGTGGAAAAGCGAGGAGGAAGAACAGGGAAGGACACCGGCGGAGGCGCACTTCCCTGACTCCGATCTCGCTCCTCAGGTTGTGGATGGGCTCCAAAATGGAGCTGCAGACTCCCGGAAGGTCACCCTATGGTCTGGAGGGCTCGGATTCATCGGAGAAGCGTCGAGGTGCTGGCGCGAAGGCGGCGGAGCTCGAAGCTCTAGGTATCTCCGGCGAAGATCGCAAAATGCTTTCCAGGTGCGTTGACTGCTCTTTGACCTGCAAGAAATGGTGAAAAGGTCCAGGGCAAACTGCCTGGACCTCGCGGAGGCGTGGGGATGCGTGATCGATGGAGGGGAGGCTCGGCCGGAGGTGCGCTCCAGCGAGGTGAGCGGGTGGAACGATATACTCGATGGATCTTGATGATTTCGCGTGCTAAATGATCCTAAGGGTATAGGGAATGATAAGAAGTGAAGAGAAAAAAATAGGAGCAAACCTCGAAGGCGCGTGACCTGAGGTGCAGAACCTCGACGGCGGTGTCCTGCCGGAGGTGGTGGAGCCGCTGCAGCGCCTCCTCGACTCGCCTGATGGTTCAGATGTGGAGCTGTCACCTCCAGCAACGTAGGGAGCACAACAGGGAGGAGGATTGATGGCCGAAGAGCGTTCAACCCGGGGAAGGAAGTGGCGGAGCTCTATTTGAAGAAGTTTGGACGCGTGACTTCGAGAAGAAGTCACAGGCGGGAGGAGCAGATCTAAGGAGATCTGGGAGGTCGGCGATGGAGGTGATGGTACAAAGAACGATTTCCATGAAGGGAGCGGCGGCAAAGGACGAACGGCGCGGCCTCGAAAAATCCGCAAAAGCGGGAAAAAAACGAGGCGCGCAGGGCTACAGGGCGTAGGTCAGACTGTTGACCTTGGTCAACAGTCCTGGCCTCCTGGTTGGTCCACGTGGACCAACCAGGAAAAACCCAAAAAAAAGTTTGATTAATTAATTTAAAAATAGTAAATGGCATTATTAATTTATGATTATAAAATAAAAAATATTCGTTATTTTATGTAGTATTTTATTATGATTTTTAATTTATTTTATGAAGTATATTTTTACAAGTTGCTTTTATACCCTTATATAGGTATATTATCTATATATTGTATCCTTCTATTTTTATTTTGTCTATTTTGATTTTATTATTTTTGTTTATTATTTTATAAAAATATAAAATACTTTTATACACATAAATATATTTTTGTTTTATTTTTATGATTTGTTTTGTATATTTAATAAATTATATGAGTATGTTACACAGGTTTGTATACGAGTATTATATTTATGTATTCTATATACAAGTATTTTATTTTTATTTTATTTACATTTTTATTCTGATTTTAATACACATATTTATTATAAGTATTATTTACATAATTTATAAAAATATAAAAATGAATAAATAATGAATAAAGAATAAATTGAATATTTTAATATGTACAAGTACACAATGAGGGCCCAAAACTCAACTTTCAAACCGTAGCTCCGCCAAATGCAAAACCACCGCCATTAAATAGCTTATTTTCTTCTATATACAATTAAAGGTGAGTACTCTGCATTTGGAGTCTTCAGTTGTGAGGTACGGGTCTGGAAAGTTGGGATTCTGGATTCTTATTCAGACCATAACTTTTTATCTGTACATTATTTTTACGTGAAATCAATTTTGTATTTTTCTTTATAAAATTATCTACAACTTTCATGTACATCTTTATTTGAGGTACAAAAAGTGGAACCAAAAATAGGTCCCAAAATGAATAAAGAATGAACAGGAAGTATAGGTATTTTATCTGTATTTTGACCTTATCTCCCCCTACTTTATTCCTTGTCGACCTATTCATCAAGATGCCTAGGTCTCGGGGTTTCGGTTCATAAAATATTTACAAAATTTTATTCTTTTTCTTTTCTTTATTTATTCTATAATTTTGTCTTTAATTACAGTATTTTATACACTAAATAGATGTACATGCATGAATGCTAAGATGATGATTTTAATGCTATTTACAGGCATTTGCTAGGGTTTTTGATGCCAAAATGATAGAATAAAGATGATGAAATGTGGATTCATCAGTGGCCTAAGATCAGTACTTCATACCATGTTGATGTTCCACACAAGGCGGGAACACCATCGTTGACAAGGCCCTACTCGGTCATGTACGATAGAAGCGTCAATACTTCGGAAATCCAGGCGATACACAAGGCAGTTGCAGACTGGGATTTGGGCTCTATTCCTTATGGGACGTGCCTCGCTCAAGGGAGTGGGGTTTTGGTCCCCCTCTAAAGGTACCTGAAAACAATGAGGGATTTATGAACCCAGTACAATGATAGTCCATTACAAGTTTTAATTAAGGTCAAAGTTTATTTAGCAGTCCCCTTGTTTTAGTTTTTTTGGGTTTTCACTTTTTTTGAATCTTTTTCATACCTGCACCTAACATTTTTGTAGATTTTCATTTATGTCCTAGGTGCTCAAAATCAGAGGGAGATAGCGAAAAAGTCGTGCAAGTTGGTTTAATGATGGAAATCTCACCATTGAACTGAATGATGTATGCTGAGTTAGAAGACTTACAGTGCATCCCAGCTCTCTCCATGTGGTATGCAAAACAGAATTTTTAAACCTATCTACATGACGGTGTGCAAGCGACAAAATCGTCCTAAACAGTAGCTGATATTAATCGTGAAGAACCATATGTTCGTTATTTAAAGTCTATCCCTGGAGTCCGGTCTTGGAAACGTCTCGATGCCTGCCACAACGGGTCTTGCCAGCGTTGTACGACGTCTCTCACGGCACGTGGGTCTTACTTTAAACAACTAACATTTATTAGATTTGACTAGATCCATACGCAATAGACTATAGGAACAGTCATTCTTATTAAGGTGTAGACCTAGCTACCGAGTCAACCAACCTAAGTCTAGGGGCTCCATGCACATAAAACAAAAATAAGAGAAGGCGGAAAGCTCAAAACTGCGGGAAACAAAGAAAATAAGGCGGGAAAACACGAAAAAATCACGACGAGGCCCCCAGGTGAACAGACACCCGGGCACTGGACCTCGTTGTGAAGAATAGAGTCCAAGTTATATTACATGCCAAAATTGTCTCTCTCTCTCTCTCACAATAAATTACAAAAAAATCCTTTTTTTAAACTAGCTAAGCCTTATTTTTGCTTCCTTGGTGCTTGCTCCAGTTGGTCAAACAGGTGTGACCTTCCTTCATGCACGGTTGCCCCGACCTCCTAGAAGACCGCCCTCGCATGGTAGACCTCGCATCAAAGTTGCAAGAAAAAGGGTATTAGCACAAATGATCACAGAATATAATTACATGCAATAAATATTTACAAGAAATTCATGATTATTAGTAAACAAAATCATACAAGTATATACAACATGACTCAATAAACTAAACTACGCTCATTGCTCCCCGACAACAGAGCCATCTGATAACGCGGGTTTGGCAAGGGTCAAAATACGTCCCACCAAGGCGGATACGATAGTGCCGCTGAGGCGACCGCTCTCTAAACCCCCGTTAATCAGAGATTAACCCACAATACATAATAAATCAATTAAGTCCCAAAAAGGTGAATTAAAATTTATTAACTCTACCATAAATGCATAGTGTATAAGCATGTAGAGATCGAACCACAGAGAGCAAAAACTGGTAGCTTACCATTATTCATATACAAGCTGGACATGTATGCACACGAGTCTTTTTGTGGGTTTTTTAATTCTTGAATTTTTTATTAAATTTTTGGTTTTATATATTTTTTATTTTTAATTTACTGATTTTGTATTTTCTTTTTATATTTTGTATTTTTTCTGTTTTCTTTTTCTTTTAATAAAGATATAATACATGCTAGGAATATATATACTAGAGATAAGAGAGAGATAACAATAGAGAAAACTACTCAAAATACAGAAAATAAAATATTTTTGTTAATTTTATATTTTTCTAATGTTTTTGAGATTTTCCTAGTTTTTTTGGTATTTTTAAAGTAAAAAATATGAGTAAACAGTGAAATGTATTACTGGCCGAAATTAAAATGAGGATGAAAATATCAAATAGTGTCAAAAATTGCTCCAATTAATTTTAAAAAAAGATAATAAAATACAGAATCTACGGAAACAGAGTTTGTAATTTTAAAATTTTTCTTGAATTTTTAGTATTTTTTGGAGGTTTTTGGGGTTTTTAAATTTTTAAGGGTTTTGTCTTATATTTTCCAGTGATTTTTGGAAAGAAAATCAAACACAGTAAAAGGCACGAAATATATTTTTTGGGGGAATTTTTAAGGCAGTTTGACATTTTTGGAATTTTATAATGTAGACAGTAGCAAAAATGCATTTTTGATTTTTTATAAATAAAAAAATGCAATAAAAATGTGAAATATAAATATAGCGTAATAATGCAATGCAACAGGGACCTATGTTAATTTTTTAATGATTTTTGGAATTTTAGAGATGCGTGCAATAAATAGGGAAAGCACAAAGAAAATCCAACACTAGCAGGGGCATGTGTGCAAATAAAATAGAGTCCAGGGGGTTCTGAGTAATTTTACCAAAAATTTAGAACGTCAACGGGAAGTTTCCGAACCAAAATCATATTTCAAAACCTGCCATGGGGTCCGCGCAATTTTTCCAATCACGTGGGACTACACGTGACCAGTGTTCACGAAAGCGGTCTGTGCGGCCGCATATGCGGCCGCATAAGCGTATGCGGTGCCCTCAGCGCACCGCTTTCCTGAAGCCCCGCATTATGCGCCCTGTGCGCTTATGCGGGCCGCATATGCGGGCTGTGCGGCCGCATATGCGGTCTGTGCGGCCGCATATACATATTTTTTATTTTTTTATTTTTTAAATTTGTGTTACATTTTTATTGTGTTATTTATGCCATGTTTTTTCTTGCTTTAGCATGTATGCCAACCAAGCATTCCATGACCATTTAAATCCATCATCAAAGTAGTTGTACTGCGAGATTGGAGTAAACACACAAGGAAAAAAAAGAATAATATACTAATAATTTAGCAAACTAATTTAGTCAACTAATAGTTATTATGAATGCAATATATTATATGTAAAGTTTGGTACTTTTAATGGAGGATCAGTTATAAATATAACGACAGAGATAAATGACATTATATTCAATAGAGGCATTTTGTGCGTTAACTTTTTATTTTGTTGATTGTTGTCAAGTATTTTGTGTGTTAATCGTTCTATTGAAGTATTGGTATTTGATTGATAGAGATTGTTTTGAACTCTATATGAAAGTTATTTTTCTTAGATCTTCTATTGGACCACAATTATTAGTAAATTTAGTTCTATTGTAGTCACTTTTGTATATATTTATTTATTTTTAAATAAAAAATTAGGAAACCGCGTAGAACCGCATATACCCCGCATATGCCCCCGCATACCGCTTAAGCGCTATACAGGTGCCTGGAAGATTCCCCCGTCTGCTGATGGTCTCCGCTTGTCCCCTGGAGATCCAAGTCGTTCAGGCGATCTCGAGGAAGGGGAGGACCTCCAGGAACCTCTTCCTGGAATTAATCAAGCCCAAGAGGGCTCCTTTCGAGTTCAGACCTGCACAAGAAGAACAAGCGGCTCGAGGGCTTCCCCCTCGACCTGGGGTTTGAAGCTTTTGCGCAAAAAATGGGGATGGGCGGCGAGTTTCCGGCGAGCAGCGGAGGTGAACCTCGATTCACGAAGCCACGTAGGCTCCGGCTGATCAGGGGCGTGAGGGAGATGGAGAAAATGATAGGGAACGAGATGGAAGGTGTGCGAGCGTCGGAGGATAACTGGAGAGCTCAGGAGTCGTCGCCGGAGCGGGGCTTTGGCGAACTACGACTCGACCAAGGCGAGTTGATTTACTTAACTAAAAGTGAAACAAAAGGCGGGAAATAAAAGGTAGAAGTAAAATCTACTAAAAAAGGAAGAAAAGATGCTCAAATACCTAGTGGGGAACCAGGGAGCGTGGCGTCGCTGGAGCTCCGTCGTGGGTGCAGCTCCCACCTCCTCCGACCGATTTAAGGCGCCAAAAGCCTCCTCCAGTCACGAGGAAACCCCCAGGACCGAATACGAGGAAGGGAAGAGGATGAAACAGACCAAATTTGCGAAGGAGGAGCGGGAGGTTTATTTATAAACCATACTGGACACCCTTATTGACCGGGAATTATTGATTAATCTTGTGTATGTACAAGTGATCCAAGGTATTGGCGGGCTGAGGGATCATTATGGAACATTTCTTGTGAAGGAAGCGAGCGTGATCGATGGTCGAGACGCCCGTGAAAAATGGGAGAAGACGGGGTCGTTGACAGATTGGACGGCTGGAGGCTGAGATGGGACAGTTGACCAGAGGTCAACGAAGGCTGAGCCGTGATTGGTCCACGTCGGCCGCTACAGGACAAAACAGGTGTTTTTATTCGAAAATAATGAATTTAAAATAGTAAATGATTTTATTGTTTTTTGGGTATAAAATAAAAATTGTTTATTATTTTGTGCAGTATTTTAATATAATTTTTATTTATTTTTTTGGCTTTATTTGTTAGTGATTAATTTTTATGAGTGTATTTATAGGTACATTTACCTATGTTTGGTGTATTTTTATTTTTATTTCATATATTTTATTTTATTATTCTATTTTCTTGTTTTATATATTTATAACTTATTTTTGTGAGTGTAACGGTATTTTTATTTGGTTTTTATGAGTTTATTTGCACCTTTAAATAAATAGGTATATGAATTGTGTAGGTATAGGTATCGGTATTTAGCCTACGTTTTGTATACTTCTTTTTATTTTAATGTTTTAATGAGTTTTTATGTTTGTTTTGTATTTTTAATATAATATATGTAGTGTTTACAATATGAAAGAATAAAAGAACTAAAGAAGGTATTTCCCCTTTCATTTATATACATATAGAACATAGGTATTTCATCTATGTTTTGGCATAATCTTTTTTTAATCTCCTTTCAATTTTATGTTTAATTCTAATTTTAATGTACACATATGTTATAAATAATGTTTACAAAATTAAAAAATATGAATCTGTATAAATAATAAGCAATGAATAAATTGAATATTTTAATCAGTATTGTGTACAATAGGGGCCCAAAATCTATCTTCTGCATATTAACTCCAAAAAATATGAAACCACCTGCATTAAGGAGATCTTGAAAATTTAGATACAATTAGAGGTGATTTTGCCATGTTTTGAGTTTTTATTTGAAAGATATGAGTCTGTGAAGTTTGGTTTTTGGCTTTTTATTATGGATATAAAATGTACATTGTATATTATTTTTGTACAAACTCAGATTTATATTTTTATTTACCTTATTATCTACAACTTTCGTGTACAAAATTTCCTTATTTGATGAATAGATAATTAAATACAAAATAGGTGTCAAAAATGCACGTCATGAATGAATAAATGAGATATTTATTGTCTTTTTGGCCCTTATCTCCCCACACTTTATTCCTTGTCGACCAATTCCATTCTGGACTGGGTCTCGGGGTTAGGGTCATAAAATATTTGCAATATTTTATTCTTTTTTCTTTTCTTCTCTTTATTCTATAATTTTGGCATTAAAAACCTTATTTTATGTACACCTAATACAATAAATAATGAATGTTATTATAGACTAATTGATGTTATTTACATGCATTTGTTGGGGTTTTTCGAGCCAAAATGATAGAATAAAGGTGATGCAATGGAGACTCATCAGTGGGGTTCTGTAACCAAGACCCTACTGTATCTACATGACCACATTCTGCATGTAAATAAGACTGAGACACTTTACTGGATTCGAGTCTGGCTACTGCCCTATGGTCTAATTCTTATTGAGTTCCACACATATACCTGTGGTTTGGAACTTGATCCTCCCTAGATTGTAATCAAACTTGGCATAAACTATCCTCAAGAAAGGATGACCAAGTATAATATGGGAATCTCTCCGATTCTTAAGAGTCTCCATGTCTAGGATTGTGAAGTCCTCAATATAGTCCTTCCCCTCTAAAGAAATGGCAATGTTCTTCAATTTACATTCTTTTTGTGCACTTATCTGCGAACAACAAAAGAGCCTGAGATTCTCTTAGGGGATCGAGGTTAAACCTCTCAATATGGAAGAGGGTAATAGGTTGATTGAAGAACCTTTATCAAGAAGAGTATAAGCAAAAGATATTTTGTCCACATGGCTCACGATATAGTGAGCACCCATATCTCCCTTCTTCCTTGGCATAGTATTTCGGATAGCGCATATTGTGGGCACTGACAATGCGGATTTCTCGACATGGGTTCGGCTTCCTGCTAGACCTAGTAGGTGTGCATCCCACCTTAAGGTACTTGTGAAAAGCATGTACCATGACCACATATCTATCAAAGGGTATAATTACCTTGATATTCTCTCTGCTTTTTTGGCCATCTCTTTATCAATTTTTTGGTATTTTGGGTTTCTTCCCACTTTGAGTGCTTTGGGAGAAGGTATTATTTTCTCTAACTCATTTTCAGACAAAACAATATGATCGTCGGCATTCAACTGAAAATCTGAATTCTCTACATGACCCAGATTAAGACTATATACACTCGAATAAAAAGTTCTAAAAGAGAAATGTAGGGAATCTATTGGTGCGTCCTCTGAAGTTGTATGCTCCTCCTTCTCGCTCATGTCATCCTCGTTGATGCTTCTCTCCTTCATTCGTGTCATTCATGTCAACCACAGCCTGACGCATTGCCCTCCTATCTACGGGCAGTGTAGCTCGAGCCTTCACCTCATTCATTCGCATCAACAACAAGTAGCAATGAACCGTACCTTTTTTATAAAATATGATGTTAAAAAACATGATTAACATAAAATCATTGGACTTTTTTAGAGGAAAAAAGTGGGTGTTAATGGGGAAGTTGACCACCCGATATATTGGACCTGAGAAGCACCGTCTCGTCATCCTTCCACCGTCAGGAGAGAATAGTAGTCACTTATCTGTGAAACCAGCCTCACGCATTGCCCTCCTCTCTACGTTCTCGACATCGGTTCGGCTTCCTGCTAGACCTAGTAGGTGTGCATCTCACCTTAAGGAACTTATGAAAAGCATGTACCATGACCACATATCTATCAAAGGGTATAATTACCTTGATATTCTCTCTGCAAATTTTGGCCATCTCTTTATCAATTTTTTGGTATTTTGGGTTTCTTCCCACTTTGAGTGCTTTGGGAGAAGGTATTATTTTCTCTAACTCATTTTCAGACAAAACAATATGATCGTCGACATTCAACTGAAAATCTGAATTCTCTACATGACCCAGATTATGACTCTATACACTCGAATAAAAAGTTATAAAAGAGAAATGTAGGGAATCTATTGGTGCGTCCGCTGAAGGTGTGTACTCCTCCTTCTCTCTCATGCCATCCTCTTTGATGCTTCTCTACTTCATTCGTGTCATTCATGTCAACCTCAGCCTGACGCATTGCCCTCCTATCTACGGGCTGTGTAGCTCGAGCCTTCACCTCATTCATTCGCATCAACATCAAGTAACAATGAATCATACCTTTTTTATAAAATATAATGTTAAAAAACATGATCAACATCAAATCATTGGACTTTTTAGAGGAAAAAAGTAGGTGTTAATGGGGAAGTTGACCACCCGATATATAGGACCTGGGAAGCACCGTCTCGTCATCCTTCCACCGTCGGGAGGGGAAAGTAGTCGCTGCTCTGTGAAACCAGCCTCGGAAAGAGTGGGTGTTTATGGGGAACTTGACCACCCGATATATTAGACCTGAGAAGCACCGTCTCGTTATCCTTCCACCATCGGGAGGGGAAAGAAGTCGCTGCTCTGTGAAAATCTGAGTTCTCTACATGACCCATATTATGACTTGGTACACTCGAATGAAAAGTTCTAAAAGAGAAAAGTAGGGAATCTATTGGTGTGACCTCTGAAGGTGTGTGCTCCTCCTTCTCGCTCATGTCATCCTCATTGATGCTTCTCTCCATCATTCGTGTCATTCATGTCGTCCTCAGCCTGATGCATTGTCCTCCTATCTACGGGTGGTGCAGCTCGAGCCTTCACCTCAACAACAAGTAGCAGTGAACCGTACTTTTTTTTGTAAAATATGATGTTAAAACACATGATTAACAATAATTGGAAATTATTGGTCATTTTTACAAAGAAAAAGTGGGTGTTTATGGGGAACTTGACCACTCAATATATTAGACCTGAGAAGCACCGTCTCGTTATCCTTCCACCGTCGGGAGGGGGAAGTAGTCGCTGCTCGTCCTCATCCTGATGCATTGTCCTCTTATCTACGGGTGGTGCAGCTCGAGCCTTCACCTCAACAAGTAGCAGTGAATCGTACCTTTTTTTGTAAAATTTGATGTTAAAAAACATGATTAACAATAATTGGGGAAAGAAGTCGCTGCTCTGTGAAAATCTGAGTTCTCTACATGACCCATATTATGACTTGGTACACTCGAATGAAAAGTTCTAAAAGAGAAAAGTAGGGAATCTATTGGTGTGACCTCTGAAGGTGTGTGCTCCTCCTTCTCGCTCATGTCATCCTCGTTGATGCTTCTCTCCATCATTCGTGTCATTCATGTCGTCCTCAGCCTGATGCATTGTCCTCCTATCTACGGGTGGTGCAGCTCGAGCCTTCACCTCAACAACAAGTAGCAGTGAACCGTACTTTTTTTTGTAAAATATGATGTTAAAACACATGATTAACAATAATTGGAAATTATTGGTCATTTTTACAGGGAAAAAGTGGGTGTTTATGGGGAACTTGACCACTCAATATATTAGACCTGAGAAGCACCGTCTCGTTATCCTTCCACCGTCGGGAGGGGGAAGTAGTCGCTGCTCGTCCTCATCCTGATGCATTGTCCTCTTATCTACGGGTGGTGCAGCTCGAGCCTTCACCTCAACAAGTAGCAGTGAATCGTACCTTTTTTTGTAAAATTTGATGTTAAAAAACATGATTAACAATAATTGGGGAAAGAAGTCGCTGCTCTGTGAAAATCTGAGTTCTCTACATGACCCATATTATGACTTGGTACACTCGAATGAAAAGTTCTAAAAGAGAAAAGTAGGGAATCTATTGGTGTGACCTCTGAAGGTGTGTGCTCCTCCTTCTCGCTCATGTCATCCTCGTTGATGCTTCTCTCCATCATTCGTGTCATTCATGTCGTCCTCAGCCTGATGCATTGTCCTCCTATCTACAGGTGGTGCAGCTCGAGCCTTCACCTCAACAACAAGTAGCAGTGAACCGTACTTTTTTTTGTAAAATATGATGTTAAAACACATGATTAACAATAATTGGAAATTATTGGTCATTTTTACAGGGAAAAAGTGGGTGTTTATGGGGAACTTGACCACTCAATATATTAGACCTGAGAAGCACCGTCTCGTTATCCTTCCACCGTCGGGAGGGGGAAGTAGTCGCTGCTCGTCCTCATCCTGATGCATTGTCCTCTTATCTACGGGTGGTGCAGCTCGAGCCTTCACCTCAACAAGTAGCTGTGAATCGTACCTTTTTTTGTAAAATTTGATGTTAAAAAACATGATTAACAATAATTGGAAATCATTGGTCATTTTTACAGGGAAAAAGTGGGTGTTTATGGGGAACTTGACCACCCGATATATTAGACCTGAGAAGCACCGTCTCGTTATCCTTCCACCGTCAGGAGGGGGAAGTAGTCGCTGCTCTGTGAAACCAGCCTCACGCATTGCCCTCCTCTCTATGGGTGGTGCAGCTCGAGCCTTCACCCGAACCACAGAACCCAACTCCTGACTTGGATCGGGCAAGACAGATAAAGCCTCTACAAGCCCACCGGAAGGGATCAACACCCCACATCCTAAGCCCACCTTGATGCCCCCACTTGGGTTACAAGCTTGAGTTGCCAAGCTCGGCAATTGGAGCTTCCAACGCAGAACTCTTAAAGCAAGTTGCTAATTTGAAATCTAGGCGGGGTGGGACTATGGTTCGCTGTACCTTCTTTGGCCTCCCATTTAGGAAAAAAGTCTCTGCAATCCAAAGCTGAGTTGTTACTCACTCAGAAATTGACCAATCTCGTTTGATATGCGTCGACTTAGGATACGTTATGCCGATGTTCGATTCCTTATGCCGAGATAAGATAATCCATCTCCATGTTTTCTATCATTTGAATGTCCAAATGGATGTCAATGATTCCCAATCCCGATGTCCAATTCCATCGGATTACTAAGCTATGTCAACGTTTCTTTATTTAGCATCATGATATAGCTCCCAAATCTTATGGGGTCAATTAATCTCGTTTAGGTATATGACTCCCTCTCTCTTTCCCGCCTTACACTAATTGGGCCAACAATACTTTTATTAAACGCCATCTAAAGCAGTTTCGCGTTTAATGTAGTTGTGTCGGGATCGAACGCCATCTAAAGCAGTTTCGAGTTTAACGTAGTTGTGTCGGGATCGATCATTCCAACTGCATCGATGAATTCGTAAGAATCCGAAGGTACTAACGTCATCACTATCGGGAAACAGAAGACACGAATTTAAGCTCCTTGGAATCGTCTCTACGAGAGGCTCAAGATGAGCATATTTGGGTATTGTGGAAACAAGTAATATAGAATAAATTACTTTAAAAAATCACTTGTATGAACATATATGCAAATATGTATAAAACGAATGCGAAAAATGTGTTAATTGTTTCAAAAAGCTAGAACCACATAAATTATAAGCCGAGAGTTAACCTCTCAATTACAAGTCGGGAGGTAATCTTATCCGGACTAAATTTAAAATCATGTTATTTTGTTGATCAGTAATTCGAAGTTCAAATTGAAGATTAAGATTTTGTATTCGCATTGCCAATATTAATCTTGCACCTCACCAAGGGTTGGGCACCGGGCCAGGTCGGGTTTGAGGTGGCCAGGCCCAAGCCCATTTAAGTATATTGATTAATGAATAGTACCCAAGTCCATTTTATTTTCAAATTGAGGACCAAGCCCAAACCTGACCCAAACAAAATCGGTGGGGTTCGGGTCGGGCCGGTCCAATTTAACACATATGTATACTACTATCATGTGCTCCGTTCTTCTTGCATTTATCTGATTATTTCTTATGCATGTGTGGATGTTTAATATTTTAAGTATGCCAACTGATTCATGATTCTGAAATTAGTTGTATGTTGGAAATAGAAATGTGCTAAAAGAATATGACGACATAAACCACCACTCAATTCACCATTATATATTTTATTGTAGATGCGGGCACTATGACACAATACAGATGGGTTACTTACATTTGTATATGCTCAAGCTCTTGAGGACATAGATTCCATTCTTGCATATTAATGTAATAATCTTGCGTATTAATATCATAATCTTGCATATTAATGTAATAATGTCCTCATATCATGCTCATGGATATGAATATTAATGGATCTAAGTATTTATTCTTAAGTATTTATTCTAAGCTCGAAATAACGATATGAAAGTTAGAACATGGTATTTAGAGCAAAACAAACATAAAGATCGGATACCCCTGACGTTGAGTTTTCAGCCATCTCTTATGGGTTTCGGCGAATAATTTTGGCAACTGATCTCAGATTGTAAGTTAATGAAGGATCAAACCACCAATGAGCTGAAATCATATTTGAAATATTAAAGATGAGTTTAAGAACGTCAGGATATATTACAAGATCACATTACATACATTCAGATTTTCTTCGAGCAGTGTGCTGACGTAACCTATGCTCATCAACCATGCTCATCAACTAGTACTTTTTGTTTAAACTATAACATTGAGAGAAAATGTGATGTCATGAATTTCCAACATGCTAACTTTTATTAAAAAAAACAAGTTATAAATAATTCTAGTTACGAGTCAACCATAGCAGGCATTTTGCAAGGCACCCTTCTCGATATTTTCATTTCTATTTAATCGATTAAATTGAATACTCCTCGAGGTGTCTCCATCTCTTCGAATCTCATCCTAAAGTCATTCAACATATCTTGAAAGACGACTTGAGCTAGAGCTTGGTCAGTTAATTACTGTTGAATGGCCTGGAATGAGGCTAGGAGTCGATTGTTCACTTCATTCTGACTTGGGCTAGTACCCTACTTTGTGTTCGGCATTGTGCTCTGTGGTCCCTTTTCTCTATCTGTTGGAGCCATCTCTGAATCTGTCTATGAAAAGTGGCTCCAGATTAGTGTCAAGATATGCAATGGGAAATACACCCCGATCAGTCTACATACAAGCACCATATGGAGAGAATAATTCAGAATGGGGGTCAATTCTGAATTTTATTAGGGATGGAGAGCTATATGGAGTGAAATCAATCTCAATCCAAAAGGGATAGAATTTAGGAAAAGAGTTTTCCTGGTCTATAGGAAGAAGAAGCGGGGAGTCATGAAGGTGGTTCATGGAGTCTGATATTTTCTCCGAATTATTGGAGATGTCGAACTCGAGGAGTCGATGTGGGTGTCAGCGGAGTCCCAACTAAGTCGTCCTGGAGTCAACATCTTGAAAGGAAAAAAGAAGATTGATTTGGATGAAGGATACGGTGATGAACAAGAAAATAGAGTGTAAAACAGTAGAAGGTTCACAATGAGCGAGGGTCAAAAAAGATGTAAGAAAAGAAGAATGACAAAATTGTGAAAATGCACGGAACTTTAATCTTTGGACCCAAATCTAATCAAACATACACAAAGCAAAACTAGATTCACCAACTCAACATATGTGAATCCGTAAGAGTTCAGCTATTTTTATCTTTTCAATTTTAAGAGTTGTGATTCAAGCAAAAATTGTCACGAGTCCTTAACGGCTAACCCTAGAGGAGAGTGTGTATTGCTAGGAAAGTATCCTCCTACTTGTTTCACCTCCTTTGTATCATGTGATCTGCACTTTTTAAGATCCTCAATACCAGTCATGGGTGGCTACTTAGCCAAAGAAAAGAGAGAAGAATCCGATAGGTGACCCACTACTTCCCTCGTAAGTGAGGTACTCATATGCAAATCGATCAGACAGACACACTCGTGAGGGCATGGCCTAGGCTCAGCACTTCAGACTAAGTCGAATGCTCCACACAAGGCATGACAATGTCATCAAAAGGGCTCCACTCGATTACGTACAATAAAAGCGCCAATACTTCACTGGTCTCAAGTGGTAGTTGAGGCAACCATAGAATAGGTTTTTGCTTTTATTACTTAAGGGTTGTGCCTCTCTCTGTCTAGAGTGTACCTGAATACACTAAGAGCTTTGTGAACCCCAAACAATGACGTTCGTTACGGTTTTTATTTAGATCAAAGTTCAATTAGCGTTCTCCTTGTTTTAGTTTTAAATTTTCAATTTTTAGAGTATTTTCAATGCAAAACAACTAACCTTTTTAATTTCCTTTTTCCCCTATGTGCTCAAAATCAGAGGGAGAGAGAGATAAAGTAATGCAAGGTGGCATTAAGATGGAAATCTCACCTTAGTGCTTAAATGATGAATGCTCAGATAGGAGACTTAAAGTTCTTTCCAATGCTCTTCATGCGTGATGCAAGGCAAAAATTTATAATCCTAGTCTATATGACATGGATGCAAAACGAGAGAAATCACCCCAAACAGGAATTGCTCTTAATGTGAAGAACAAAATGCTAAAAAATGGAAGAGAAACCTAAGAAATCGATCTTGGAGGCTCCTCAGTACCCACTACAGTGGGTCATGCAAGCACTGTATGGAGATCTCTCATGTCTTGAGGATTCAAGTCCAAGTATTCAACAATTAATTTTTTATGTAAGTCCAAATGTAGAAGCTATAAATACATGCAATATATTAGGTGTTTGGACTTAAATTATCGAGCAAGAAATCCTACAAAACTAAGGGCTCATTCTACAAAATAAATGAAAATAAAGCAAAAAGCACAATACATGAAAAACAAAGAAAATAAATGCGATGAAAATGCAAGAAAATCCAGTGAGCTCCTATGTGAACAAACACTTGGAAATTAGGCAAAGGGTTTAAGAGTCCAGTCCACCTACATTAATACAAATTATTATGTGTAAAATAAAAGCCACTCTCACCAAAAATAAAAGATAAAAAGCTATGCTAAATCTCTCTTTTTCTCCCTCCTCTTGATCAACAAGTAAAATGACTAAGTACTCGTGCCTTGGGTGCTCCAATCACTTAAGCAGTCACCGTCACCATAAGGCCCCTTGCAAGAAAAATATAAGAGAAAATATTAGTACATGGAGAAATTATATCAAATAAAGAGAAAATAAAACAATAAAAAGTGAAAAAAAATAACACTAAAAATTCTATGCTACATGTTGTTTCCTTTAATGGCACCATTTGTTGAGACAGATTAACAAGGGTCTACGATATCCATGCAAGGCGAAGATACGGTGTCGTTGAGGTGACCACTCACGAAATTCAACTTCAACAATAATTACCCACTAATAAATATAGCAATGCAAAATAGAAGTGTAGTTAAAATTTATTATAACTCTAGTAAAACGTATGTAGTGAATTAGTAGTAAAGATTGAACATAGGAAGTACGGGTGATATACAACAATAAATGTAAGAAAGTTAATAATTATTTTCAATATTTTTGCGAAGTTTTTTTTATTTTTTAGTGGGATTTTCATTATTTAAAAAAATTGGTATTTTTATTTTTATATTTTTAGGTAGTTTTAATTTTATATTTTATATTCCTTTTTATATTTTTCCTTATTTTTAAATTCTTTTCTTATTTTTAAATTTTTTTTCCATTTTAATTAATTATAATATAAGTATATAGAATATATGTAAATGATATAGATAGTAAGAATATAAAAATAAAGATAAAATCTGGAAAATACCCTAACGTACAGTCCTTTTTATTTTTTAAAAGTAACGAAAAATTTATGGTATTTGTAATGATTTTAATAATAGTAGCAATAATATAAGTAAATATTTTTATATGAATAAATGTGGCTATTTAGATTTATAAAATACCATAAATACTTCAAAAAAATAGGAAAATAAATTGTTTTATCTTTTTTACAATTTTCTCTATTTTTGATATTTTTCTCAGAATTTTGCAAATTTTTATTTTTTTAAACAAAATAAAAATGTCAAAACAGCTACTGATAAAATATAACTGACTTGTTTTGGATTTCAAAAATAGCTAAAAAGCTCAAAATTTTCCATAACTAATATTGATATGTAGTAAATATGATAAAGAAATTATATGAGCAGAAAATGTAATTTTGGAATTTTTATGATTTTTAATATTTTTTAAGGTTAGAGAGGGTTGCAATTTTACATTTTTTTCTTTTCAATTTTTTAGTGATTTTTGGTCACTAGGTGCAAAATACAATGATAAAAAAATCTATTTTTGAGGGATTTTTCAAAACATTTTTTCAAAATAATTTTTTATATTTTTTCTTGCAAACAAGGAATGAATGCAAAGTTTTTAAATTTTGAAATATAAGGAAATATTTTAAATTACCTAGCATAAAATATATGTGTTCGAATACACATCCAGGTACTTAAGGTGATTTTCTTAAATATTTTGCAGGACAGATGGTATTTTTAATAAACAACATAAAATAAATAAAAGTCAGTGTTCTAGAAGGGACCTATTTACAAAAAAAATAAGTTAAAATGCAAACAATAACCAAAACTAAACGTCTAGGACCCTCTGAAAAATTTTTCCGTAAATATTTAATTCACGCCACACTAGCAAGGGTATTAATGCGATTTATAGCTCATAGTAGGACATGCATGCAAAATATCCAAAAGTTATAATATTGGAGCTAGAATTTAGTGGACTAAATATAAATACATGAAAACACAATGTCCTATCTACAAAATGCCCACACCTCACACGCACAAGCACGTAAGGTGCTGTGACAAAGGACATATATGAAAATAAAATGAAGGTAAGGAGCGTTCTACAAATATTACAAAATACTTTGAATTGTGCTTCGAAGTTTATGGACTAAACTGTAAAATACTAAATCGAGGGGAGGTATCTATCAAAAATTCCACTCCTCTGTCTGATGGCTGATGGTCTAGATGGCTTCAATTATCCATGTGGTGCTCCCTCCCTACGCGATGACATTTCGTGACTATAGGGCCGAGATTAGATCTCATTTGTTGATCTGATGGCAGAGGAAACAAAGATCGAACAGTTGTGGTCAAAACTAGGGCAACGTGAGGATCCACTGGTAGTTGCTCTTCTCCAAGAACCAAGAAGAACAACTCGAGGGATGAACTCCGATCGTCGATTACACCTGCCTCCGTGCATCTCTGATGACATTCGATTGCTCTAATCATTCATCTCATTGGCCAGTGTTTTCTAGAGCCCACAAAATGCTCCATGGATCACCAGAAGTGACACGAGAGGTCGAGAAAGGTAAAGGGCTCCAGGTACCTCTATTGAAACAAAAATCGACTCCTGAAGGGATCTTTGAGACTTTAGACCTACATAAATACTTATCATAAAAAATAAAAGGGTATAGGGTTTTGATTAGCTAGAAAATGGATGCTGGGAATGTCAGGAATAGGTGCTCCGACGAGCGTTGGACTTGGAGGGCTAATATCCTGCTCCAAAGAGGATCATGTTGAAGGATTGTGCATGGGGCATAGAGAAGCATCAGGGGAATGAAAGTGAAGTGTTAGCAGGGTCTAAGAACACATGTAGCACAAGGGAACGGTGGCTGGAGTTTAACTCTGGCGAACTACGACCAAGAATTTTAGCAAAAATGTATGCAAGGTTTACTACAAATAGAAGCTAAACTATTCTAATCTAGGTCCTAGGAATAAAAAATGCAAAAGATAGAGGCTTACCTGACTGGGAGGAAGGGAGACAAAGCTCGCGATGGAGATGGCAGTGGAGCTTGGATGAACCTCGATGCACGACCTTCCTCGCTTGTTGAACTACTGGAGGATCTCCTATTGTCATCGAGAGGTTCGATCCGATTTTGGGTTAGCATTTGGATGGCAGAAAAGTGATCAAATTTGAAATGAGGTGGCGAAGGAGTATAAGTACCATGGGGACTTTAATCGAGGATCTGACTTATAACAGGGCTCCATCGATCGAGGAGACGATATGGCATGAAACAACAAAGATCGAGCATAAATGGTCAAGAAGGACTCGATTAAAAATAATGAAAGAATCAAAGGCGATGAATCGAGGAAGATGCAGCTATCACAAGTCTGACATACCTTAGCTTGAGGTCAAAGGAGTTGATCGCGGGTCAACAGTAGACCGGCTTTGATTGGACCACGCCACATGTAAAAAGACAAGATAGAAAATAAAATCAAAAATAAATCAAAATAAAATAATAAATGAATTATTTAATTTTTTTTAAAACATGAAAAATATTTATTATTTTATGTAGTATTTTATTATAATTTTTATTTATTTTCACAAAGTAATTTATTATATGTTACATTTTAGAGGTTTATTTATAGATATATTTACCTATATGTTAAGTATTTGATTTTTATGTTATTTTTTATATTTTATTATTTTATGTAATTAATTTATATAATTATAATTTTATTACATATACATAAATATATTTTTAATTTATTTTTCTAATACACCATGTACAGTTAATTAATTATTAGTATTAATTATATAGATATAAGTAAGTATATTTCATCTATGTATCAAAGTTTACATATTTATTTAAAGTATTTTTAATGGTTCTATTTTAGTTTGTTTATGTACATATGTTATAAATAATATTTAAAAAATATAAAAATATAAAATATTGAAAATATAAAGAATAAATAAAATAGTTATTTTATTCAGGTATATACAGTATGGGTATAAAACCTCTTTTGCATCTTAAATCCAAATTGAATGAAACCTCCTTCATTAAATTGATAAATAAAAGTTATATACAATTAAATGTGATTTAAATGAATTTTGAATTCATATGGAGAAGATACATGTCCATGAACTTGGGATTTTGTATTTTTATTGTGAGTGTAGAAAGCACATATGCATTACTTTTGTATGAAAAAAATTGTATTTTCTATATATTTTTATCTACAACTTTCATGTAAAAATTTTATTGATTTTATGTATAACTAATAAAGAATAAAATAGGTCCTAAAATAGACTTATTGATCGATTTTGAATTAGGATTTTATTATATTTTTGGCCCTTATCTCCCCCTACTTTATTCCTTATCTACCTAGTCATCATGATACTTAGGTCTCGAGGTTTAGGTCAATTCAATACCTTTCGTATTTCATTTATTATTTCGTCATTTTTTTATTTTGGCTTTAAATGCATTATTTTATACAATATTTACACAATAAATAGTATATGTTAATTTATGCAGAAGATTGTTATTTACATGCAATTAACTATGGTTTAAAGTCCAAAATGAAATAATAAAGGTAGTTAAATGGATATTCATCGGAGGCTGAATTAATGAAAAATAAAAAATAAAGATATTTATATAATGAATAAAAATGGATATGTACATTGTGGAATTTTGACTTTCTGAGATTTTTATAAGTTAATGACCATATCTTCCTCTACTTTATTCCTTACTGACTAGTTCAATACTTGACCTCGTCTCTCTATTTCATATAAGTATGTATTTATTACATAAATACATCCTTATTTATTTCTTTTTCCTTTTCTTCTTTATTGTTTTATTTTGGTATACATAATTCAAAATATACAATATTAGCATATGATGATAGATTGTTAATTAATGAGACTTAGTTGGTATTTACATATGTTTTATTAAAGATTTTAAATAAAAAGAATAAAGATGATGAATTGGTGATTCATAATTTCCTTATACTTTACCTTTGCTAGTCCCTTAAAAAACACTAATTACAAGAATAACTGAAAGACAAAAATAAGAAAATAGAGATAAAAGAACTTAGAAAATTTTTTATTTTTAAACTATTCTTCATAAAATCAAAGTATGGAGCTCAATCAGAACTTTAGGTTATTATGTTGTCAGAACCTTATTGGGAATAGGATTTAAGACTCGACACCTTTTAAGTTCCATAATTCTACATTCAGTTCGCCATGAAGGAATATGAAGGGGATGAAGTCAAGTGAGAGGAGATGAGGGCGGGGATTAAGACTCAACAACCTTAGCATGTGAGGGGGATGATGTCAGCCATGTGCATAAAATGTGGGGAGAGAGAAGAGATGGGGGGCAGGTTGACTGGGCTAGAGGACTTTGACAAGGAGCCAAGTGGCTGAAGTGACCCCAGATAGAGATTGCCAATTGTACAAATATTGACTTTGACCACACAGAATGAAGAAATAAATAGTAAATAAATAGATAGAACCTCGAATGAAAAATGCCCAAAATGAAAAGTGTGCCTCTAAATGTGATCTGCAGTATACATGAAGGATTCAAAAACAACATGAGTCAACTATGCAAGATGTGAAATTTTGATGATATCTTATGTGTATAAAATATCGTTTTCTTTGATTCTGCCATTTTTATTTGATTTTTTGTAGATTAATAAATGTATATAAAAAAATGATATGAAATAATTTAATGGACTCAAATGGTACTTTTGATTATTTTTGTGGATTGAGTTAATGTTATAGTAAATTATGGAAGTGGATTATATACATGTGGGTTAGGTTAGTACGCTCAAGTCAGAACTGATATTTTTAATTACTTTTTTTATTTTTTGGATTTTAATTTCTATGTAGGTAGTTAAATCATGAATTAAAATAAAGAAATGAAAATTAAATAAATCAAAAATAGTGAAATATGCAAATGAAATAATAGGTCGAAATCAACAAAAAAATGTACAATGCACATTTAGGTCAAAAAAGCCACTTTTCATAAATGAACTCCGATTCTTTTGACTTTCACCTTGATCTGCAGCTAATTGAATGCATATTAATTCAAAAGTGAGTAGAGTGCATGTGGACACTATGTGAGAGAGATATCTGCAGTTGCACCTTTTTATCCTAAAATTAGGGTTTGGGATTATTTTAGATATGTACAAATTGACATTTTTTAGATTTTTCATTGATTAAGATTAGTGATATGTACAGAGTGAAGTTCGTTTCATATGGATTTGAGTTAGCATGAATTAATCAAAAATGGGGGGAAGTTAGGTGAAAATATGCATATGATTATGAATGCGGAAATGAATGCTAATTTATGAAAATTATCTACAAATGCATGAAAGTAAATTTTTCTTATATTACCATATGAATGCATTAAATTCCTCAGTATGATGCTCTATTTTAAGCTAATTAGAGTGATGAATCGTATGTTCATCACCTATTTCGAGGTCGGTTCGATAAGAAAGTTCGAAAGTTCGAGTTCGAGTTCGTTTTGATAAATGTTCGACAGAATATGATCGAGGTTAAGTTCATTTAAAAATTGAGCGATCGAGTTCATTTCGATAATAGGTCATCAATGATTTAACTTAACTCAAACTTATTTCTATGAACAAGTTTGAAATCAGAGATCGATAATAAGGTTTGATAAGTAGTAAAAATAAGAAATTATTCAAATTAAAGTGGTACAAAGCCAATAAATGCCATAATTCTTTAATCCAAAACTTATCTTGTGTATCAATACAAAGTTACACGTAGAAATACAGACACATATGCATATTTCGATCGAACTCTAACTTTTATCGAATGAATATATGTTATGTTCATGTTCGGTTAATTGAGCTATCGAACTAAAATTTGAAACTCATGTTCAATTCGTTTTGAAATGAACGAATTTTTTGAACTATTATCAAACAAACTCTAATCGTATACAAACATATTCAATTCGATTAACAACCCTAGTGGGTGGCTATGAATAGAGGCTAGGTGGTATCTAAAGGTGGTTGTGAGGAAGGGGATGGAATGAAGTAGGGTAATGTGAGAGCTGAGTTGTTGGTTGAGGGGGCAGCGACGTCGTGGTAAACTAGGAGTGCTAGAGAGGTTAAGGGTGAGGGGATGTGGTGATCTTGAGGGTATGTGCATGGCAGTTATAAGGGATGGCGGTTGTTATTTGGAGGGACAAGGTGTGATGAATCTATTATTTGTCATCTTAATTTATGAATTTTGGCTTGAATTCTTAGATAAAACATCAAATAAATGCTCCTAAATTCAATAAATTAATAAAATACAACTCTCAATAAAAATATACTATTAATGTACATTTATCTTATAAGTAAGTACAAAATTTAATCCAAAATAAAAAACACGAAAATAAATAACAAAATGTGTAAATATATTCACCTATAAAAAAGCTCAATTTTTACTGATTTTTAATAAATTTATACCAACTCCTATTAACTTAATTCTTCTCTAACATGTACAAAAAAGTATAAAAAATACAAAATTATAAAACAATTCCCACCTTGAATAAATGCTCTTAGATCTTGAATCGAAGAAGTCGCAAAGTCAAATATCTCGATCCAATTCCTGCTCTATACGAACTCCAAATTTACTAAACTCACTTTCAAAGTTTAAGTTATAAATTTATCTAAATAGTTTCATAAAAACCAGAGCTTGTTTATAAAATGTTGATTTTGGAACTTAATTGTATGTTCTAGATATTCACTAACTATGATTTTATCATTTCAAGTAAATAACTAATCCTTTTTACTTAAATTTTCCCATTTACTTTCTTTGTTTTATGTTTAATGAAATACAACAAAATAAAAATCCAAAAAAAGATCTAGAAAACATAGAAAAGGATGTGTTAAGACTTTGTATATATTGTATATACTCTTTCTTTCTTATTTTTATTTCACTTTTTATTTATAACTAAAAAATAAAAAATAGTTTTACGTATAAACATGTGTCCAGTAATTCAATGTATTTTCTTTTGTATATAGTTCTTCATAAAAAATCAAAGCAAAAATATAAAATTGCAAAAATGAGTGTTTTAATTCATTAAAATACCTAAAAAATTCATATCTTGTATATACTTCTTATTTTGATTTAGAGTCCTTAATGAAAGTTTTAGATCTTATTTAGATCTCAAGCTTTTATTTTACTCATTTTTTATTTTTAATTTCTATTTTATTTGTTCCATATTTATTTCTTCTTTTATAGGTCAGATTGACCAGTCAATGCATACACGGTGCCACCCTATTCGCCCAAACCTCATCATTTAACCACCTCAGCACACCCCACCCCTTAACTCATCTTCCACCAATCCAAGCTCTCAAAGAGTTGACCTCAAGGTCAACTCTCCTCTCCCACATTCTCCTCCTATCTTTAGAAAAATCCAACTCCTCATTTCTCATCTCTCCTCCCCCGTCGCTCCTAACCACTCCCCACTCAACCTTATCACCAACCTTCAACATCCTCGTCCTCTCCAACCTCAAAACACGAAGTCAAGACCCACCTACGACCTTCATCATACGCTCGCCAACCGTCAAACTCCGAGCCATAAACCAACTCGCTTCCTAACTTTCAACCAATCTACCATATTGTAAGGGTAAAGAGAGAGATCCCAATTTCCTTAGGTGACAACTGAAGATGGATCTAATCGAGCGACAACCTCCACATCCTCCGGCGTGATTTGGCAAGGAAACCCATCGTTGTTACAACTCATCTCCCTGAGTTGCTCAAGCTAATGCCTTGTCGTGCCCTTGAGAGACGACCAAGGATCTCGTAGAAAACTTCCTCCCCATGCATTTCATCCACCATAACAGGTAACTTTCTCTTCTTCTTCCTCCATTATTCACCTTCTTCTTCTTCTTCAAATTTTCTCTCTCTTCATTTCAACTCCAACCGTCCACCAAATTGACAAAACTTTTGTATTTGCGCAGGCACATCGTGCTTCTGATCATGAATATGATTTCCGGATCACTACTTATAAATCTATCGATAAAAAATGTGCAGCTGTGAAACAAATCCAACAGAATCCCCAGTTGCAATAGGGATTCTTTCATCTACTTCTACATTTATCTCTCTCCTTACATCTTTTAACACTTAGGGTGTGTTTGGTTGGCGGGTTAAGGCGGGTTAAACTGGTAGAGGGTAATCCGTTTTTTTGTTTTGGTGTTTGGATAGAGGGTTAAACTGGGGGTGGGTTAGAAGTGGGTTTGGGGTGATATGATTGTATTGGAATTTGAAAAAGTGAGTAGTTATTGTGATGTGATTGTATTGAAGTTTGGAAAAGTGAGTAGAAGTGGAGTAGTTTATAATTTTTATATGATATGATGGTATAATATATTATTTTTTGGTAGGATTAATGATTTAAAATTGATTTATTTAATTTTTAAAAAAGGAATAAAGTGAGGCCCACGAAGAGAGAGGAGATGTGGGTTAAGGGGGGGTAAACCCCCCTAACCCGCTAGTAAACCGGCTGCCGAACGGGGCCTTAGAGACCACTCAAATCCATATTCTTAGCTAACCACCATCGTTGAACACCCTTTTACTCGAGCTCGAAAGCTGATTGTAACATACAACAGAAGCTTCTCTCCTTGGTAACCATCATCGGATACGGGTCCTTTTGATCGGAGCATCACAAAGGGACCCCAAACCCATGTTGGAGCTCCTTAGCAGGTGGTCATCATCTTTGTCGGAGCAGTGTCTTTGCCAACCACACTCAATTGCTGGGCTACTCTGTCCCTTTCCTCGTGATCAGTCATAATCACCTTCTTCAGCTCCAGCAGTAGACTTTTGAGGGAGGTCACCTTCTCCTCTACAGTAGCTTTGGACCTCCGTCGAGATTGAGTAACAAAACTCTGGCTCAGTCGTGTGTCTACAAGCACAGAGTACCACTAGAGATCCACGTTTCTGTCATTGTGAGCGGCACCAGCAGTTCCCCACTGTACTCCACCGCCAGGTGCTCTCTTCCCGCAAAGCTACGGGAGCCGCCGGCTTGCGGGCCCTTGCTGTCACCATGCCATCTTGTGAAAGAGATGTCGTCACGTACACCTTCCTTTATCCTGCGAGAGAGAAGAGATAGATAGGATGGGATAGAGAGAGGGATGGGAGGGGGCTCCCGTTGGCGAGGTATCGACCGATGATCATTCTCCTCCTTGTGGAGGTGTATATATAGACGTGAAAACACTCGCTTAGTCTGCCCCTCTTCCCCCACACTGACGGTTGTGGTCTTTTGCAAGATCCGGGCCTCGTCGCAACTACCGCCCTCTGGATCGATCGGTGACGGTTCTTGACCATTTGGTTAAAAGGTCGTTCTACATCTCCCACTTGATCAAAGTGGTTAAAAACATATATACTCTCATTATTCGTGTAGTATATACATGGAGATTTATCATACGAGGATCATTATCTATGAAATCTCATCCTCGACTCATACATTCCTGAGTCCCATTAAACCAACATGTTTAATGTATGTTCCTGTTACTATTCCCTTGGTTAGGGAATCGGCCAACATGTCACTGTAGGTATGTAGGTTACCGTGATTTCTTACTTCGCCACTATATCTTGTATATAGTGGTATTGGATCTCAATATATTTTCCTTTAGAACTATTATCCCCACTATTAATCAAGCTTATTACAGCTTGATTGTCATAATATATTTCAATTGGCCCTTTGACCAATTCAAGGCTTAGATTATCTAGAAAACACCTGATCCATACAGCATGAGTGGTGGCCATGCTACATGCAATGTACTCAGCCTCTTGTGTATGTCGAGATACACATCCTTGTTTCTTACTACCCCAACAAACGGTTGCACCATCAAACATGAATAGGTAACCTGATGTGGATTTTCTGCCATCCACATCCCCTCCAAAATCAACATCAGAGTAGCCTATCACTTCAAGAGATTCTGCTTGATACACAAGTTTCAGATGCACTGTCTCTTTCAGATATCGAAGAATCCTCTTTACAGCTTCTCGATGTGTTGGACCGGGATTGCTTTGATATCTACTGACTAAGCTAACTGGATAAGCTAAATCAGGTCGAGTACACATCATTGCATACATTAGACTTCCCACCGCTTGTGCATATGCTACATCTAAAGGTTTCTACCTCTTTCTGGAACACTGAATCTTGTTGAGTCTCTTTCCCATCACAAGTGGTGTTGGAGCTGGAGTGCTATTTTGCATTCCAAATCTCCTTAATATAGTATGCAAATATGTTTCCTGACTAAGGGCTCAATGTCATTGAGTCCCTGTCTCTTGTTATTTGAATTCCAAGAACATAGGATGCTTCGCCCATGTCTTTCATCTCAAATTCATTACTCAATTTCTGTTTGATTTCATTGAGCATTTGTACGTCATTACCTGCAAGAAAAATGCCATCCACATACAATGACATGATTGTAAATCTGCTCCCACTCTTTATGAGATACACGTAGTTATCCAATTTATTTGCAACAAATCCAAATTGGACAACTTTCTCATGAAATTTGAGATACCACTGCCGTGAAGACTGCTTCAAGCCATATAATTACTTTCTTAACTTGTAAACCCTTTTCTCCTGACCTTCAACCTGAGATCCATCAGGTTATTGCATATAAATCTCCTCCTTTAATTCTCCATTAAGGAAGTCCATCTTCACATCTATTTGCAACAATTCCAAATCCATATATGCGATTATGGCTAGGATCATCTAAATGGATGCAAACTTAACCACTAGAGAGTAGGTTTCCTAAAAATCTATTCCAGTTTGCTGAGTATAACCCTTGGCAACTAATCTGACTTTGTATTTGTCAACAATACCGTCAACTCGGTACTTTTTCTTGAATACCCACTTACATCCTATGCATTTGTCTACCTTCTAGCAAACAATTCTCATACACTGTTTCGTTCAATTGAGTCCAATTCGTCCCTCAAGGCAGCCGACCATGATTCCGACTCAGATGAAGCCATAGCTTCATCAAAGGATATGGGATATGTACAATCCGTGACATCCTCATCCACAGTGTAACACCACACCTCGCATCCATAAAAATGATAATCTTCCATCCATGTGAGCCGTGTTTTGGGTCTCTTGTTACCGATTATACTCGTAGGTTGTGTAGATCCACGCTCTTCCTCTAAAGGATCATCATATTCCATAGATTTTTTCTCTACATTTGGATGATCTATACCATCCTCAAGTTCTTATCTAATGCTCAAGTCCTCTTCATTGTCCTGTAGGACAATCAGAGGATCTGATTTCTCTACTTCATTCTCCTTTTCTTGATGAATTTCAAGAAAAGATGCATCACAGCTTTCGATCAGATCTTTAGTTCCATGGAAGAACTTATATCCTTTAGAATGTTTATTGTATGCAATAAACTTGCATTTTAATATACTGAAGTCCATCTTATCCCTAAGCCGGCTCGGTAATAGAACATGTGCAACACATCCCCATTTCCGCAGATGGCCCAACTCGGACTTTCTGTCATTCCATATTTCATATGGCCTTAATTCTACGGACTTGATGGAAATCCTATTCTGTATATAGTTTGCAATCAACATTATCTCTCCCCATAATTTCTTGGGGAGTCGTAAGTGTGAAAGCATACACCTAATTGCATTCATCAAAGTTCGATTGTTTCTTTCTGCTACACCATTCTGTTGTGGTGTATAAGTCATTGTAGTCTGCTTATGAATACATGTCTGAATATAGTAATCCTCAAATTTCTTTGAGGTATATCCCCACCTCTATCTGTCCTAAGAGTCTTGGTTGGTTTTCTCAATCTTGTCTCCACTTCTGTCTTATATCTCTTAAATGTTTCAAGTGGTTCCGACTTTCTTCCTAAAAGATAGACATAGGAGAACTTTAGTAGTCATCAATGAATGTTATAAAGTATTCCTTATTTCTATGTGTGCTAACGCTCAGTGGTCCACATATGTCTGAATGAATCAAACTTAGTAATTCTGTTGATCGAATTTCAGTTGAGAAATGTCTTCTCGTCATTTTACCAGTCAAACAGTGTTCACATGGTAATGTCCTTGCACCTGTGATCTTAGGCAAAAGATTTGCCTTAATCATTTGATCCATCGTAAAATTTCCTGGATGACCCAGTCTCACATAAGTCATAGGTAGACAAACAATATATGAAATACTCCGAAGAGACATTCACTGATTCACTAAAGTTTATTACAGGAAGACAGAGTAGATCATGCTCAGGTACAAACTTTACCATCGCATAGACCTTCTTATTCTTGCCTATAGATAAACGTTTATTATAAAAACGGACTTTGAAATCCTTCTTGAGTAGCACTGGGACAGAGATCAGGTTCCGACGTATCCCTGAGGCATATAATACATCATTCAGTACCATAATGCTATTCCCAGGTCAAGTCTGTATGTCCCAACACCTTTCAAGTAGGTGTTGTTCCCCATGAAGATCCTTTGTTCTTCTTTGTTCATCTCCTTGAAGTCCATCAGGTCTTCCTTTGTCTTGGCAATGTGTCTGATTGTTACAGAGTCGATCCACCATCTATCATTGTCCGTGACGACGGAGTTGCATTTTACGACAGTCGCGAATTCCATTTTCTTCTTGGGTTTATTTTCAGACAATTTAGAATTTACTGTCTTCTTCTTATTGGGGCGATTGACCTTGAAATGGTCATATTTGCCACAGTCGTAGCAAGAGCCATGTGGATATTTCTCACTCTTTCCCTTGAATTAGGCATGGAGGGGCCTAGCCTTTTCTTTGTGTGTATCACATTAGCTTCTTCTTTCTCCTCCTCAACCTCAAAGATCTCGACTTTCGATCTTTGCTTTGAGAGGTCTCGTTCAATCACAAATTGTGCAGGTAGGTCCGTCACACTATTTATATTTTCATTCATCCTTAAGGATGTAACAAGTATGTTGAATGACGGCGGGAGACTTCTAACCGCCTGATCTTTAGCCATCACAATCATCTTGTTCACGTGCTCGAGGATGCTTTCAAATTTCTTCATTCTACACGAGTTGTACTTGTGTAGAAGAAGTTGGACGCTCACTTCTGATTTGGAGTGATACTTCTCCTTAACCGCAGTCCAGAGCTCATACGCTGATTTACATATCTCAAAGACGCGGATCAGATTCAACTCCATATGGGTCAGCATAAAACTTCTAGCCCTATTATCTATTTTCTCCCACTGTTCGCGGGACCTAATTTCTTGCACAGTTGGATTCTCAGATATTATAGTCCCGGATTTTCCTATTATGGAGTTTATGCTATCGTGTAGTAGGCCAAAGTAGATCTTTTTACTCCACAATTCATAATTAGTACTGTTAAGGTACTCGATTTTCCCCATCTCAGTGGCAATAGTCTTGCTTGTCATATGATTTTAGATCTAATTAGATTTGTATCAGATTATTTTATTTAACAAGAACATGCGAAGATATTTTTTTAAACAAACAATGCATATTCAATAAATAAAAAAAGTTTGGAAACTTCGTAATTTAAAAAACTATCTAATGATAAAGGTTGAATGTTCAAACAAATTTCTAATCCAATCAACGAAGAACTACAAACAAGTTACACATTTTAATAACAAGCATCTAATGTCAATTATATAGTGATTAAACTAATCTCTCCTTAACAAAAGATTATGGTTCTAATCTCCCTTAAGAAATGGTGAGGCTAATCACCTATCGGATTTTTTTAAAAACGGATTTCTAAATGCTAACAAGCAACCTATTATGATCAATCCAAAAAAAACAAGCGTCAAAACTTATTTTAGTTAATATATATATATATGGATTTAATGGGGCTGCCCCGCCCCCTATTTCGGCATATTTTTTATTTTTTTTTTTGAAAAATAAAACCATGTATATTCATTCCTATATCCCTCTTATATACCATTCGAAATTCATCAGAAACAGAGACTCCTACGGCCTCCATCGAGATGGTGTCGATTTAAAAAATCATGTTCCCGTTAAAAATGACCGTTTAGATGGAGACCGTAGGAGTCTCTGTTTCTGACGAAATTCGAATGGCATATAGGAGGGATGTAGGGATGAATATAAATAGCGATATTTTTTGAAAAAAAATAAAAAAATGTTGTAAATGGCTGTGTGTATGTTAGATATAAACAAGTCTATTGCAACTTTTAAAGAAGTTTTAATGACAAGCTTTAAAAAAATTAATCGATACTTGAATTAATCAATGAGATGAGCACCAACATTCACATATATAAAAAACTTTCTAATTTTTTTACGGAGATTATAATACCATTGCTTATTAATAAATGCACTAAGCAACACCAAAAGAATAGAAAAAATGGTACCATACCTCTCTGTTTAATACATGACGTGAGAATCTCAATTTTATAATAATAAAAAACGTGACCAAAAAAGGTAACATGCAAAAGAGGGAGGGCTCATGTGATATTTTTTATGAAAACCAATCATGGGTGAAACAGGGCAATCCTGTCAAAGCAGAATTCACGTGAAAAAAAATTAAATAAATCAATGTAAGGAGACCTGCGACCCTTTGTTTGGGGTTTTATGGTGACGAGGGGAAAAATAAGGAAGAGGCGGCGATAGCTGCAGCTTTCGGAGGAGTTCTACAGCATCAACAACGACGGAGCAGGTCGACGACGGAGGAGATCGACGATGGCTTGTTGCTCTGATATCAGTGAAAAAGATGTCCTCCAGGTACACTTTCCTTTATCCTGCGAGAGAGAGGACGGGATAAAGAGAGGGATGGAAGGGAGGCTCCCGTTGGCGAGGTACTGATTGATGATCATTCTTCTCCTCGTAGAGGTGTATATATAGGCGTGAAAATCCTCGCTTAGTCCACCCCCCCTTTCCCCACGCTGACGGTTGCAGTCTTCCTCAAGATCCGGATCTGATCGCAGGGACGAAGTCAGGAATGTTGGTTTGGGGGGGGCCAAGTAGAATAGAAAGATTTAAAAAAAAATAAGGAGATTTTTTTTACTTAAGCTGCAAAATTTATTTTGACTTCATATCATACCATCTCTTAAGATATTAAATTATTTTTTTAACATATCACAATATTTTAAAAAGTTTTGAAAAGAAAACTTGAGTAATAAACTATTCATAAACTTACTACGTCAAAAGTAAGACTTGGATACAAGAATTTTTCATATGAAATTATAAATGTAAGTAGACATTCCTCTTCTTTGTATCATCTTCTTTGTAATTTAGAATTGTTCTTTATAATTTAACATTGTTCTTTAAAGTAATTTTTTTATAAAGCATTCTACGAGTATTACGATTATTACCTGATGGAGATTATGAATTTTTTTCCTTTTTATCACTAATTTGGTGCATCTAATCAAGTTTTGTTATCCTTTTTTTTCCTTTGACGTAGATTGGTTGGTAGAAATGCAAATGTACATATACAAACATATATGGATATAGGTTTTACTATATCCTTATCCATTTTTAATTAATAGAGATATTGACGAATATTAAACAATGTTACAATATCCTTAAAAATAGATAGAGATGTAAAACGAGTACCAATCGCATATAAATAATCCATATATTAGCTTAAATATACATGCATTAGATGAAATATAGATGATATAGATATACTAATTATATTTACATCGTAATATTTTACCAATAATGATGAAAAATGGCATAAAACAATAGGTTTATCATTTGTACCCCTTTTAGAATCAGTAATATCAGTTATGTTCCTTTCTTTTTTGTAATATCAGTTGTGTCCATGTATTCTTACAAAATCTTTAATTATGTCCTTTTGTAATATCAACTATGCCTATAGTTTACCTTGAGAGAGGGACAAACTTCAGTTTCGTAAGAATATAGGAGAAGAATTGATATTGCAAAAAAGAAAGGAGTATAACCGATATTACAAAATCTAAGCGGCACACTAGTGATAAAACCCTAAAATTATGTTATCTGTGGTTAAAAATAAATTTACAATTATGTTTATAAATGAAAATGGATATTCGGATACAGATAACGATGTTTGCAGGTTTCGGGTAATGCAGATATGCATCTATAGAAATAAAAATTAAAAAAACAAGAAGTTGAAAAAGGGAGATATGCTATTGGGAGATTTGGGATTACACCCTCGCACCCATGTCCGTTATCTCAAATAGGAATTACTCAAGTTTTTTAGCTTTTTAAATTTGAAAAGTGAGTAATCTCACGGAGGAGCAATCTGATTTACTAAAAAAAGAAGGCAAGGGGGGACCAATATCGTTTCTCCCGCAATTTAGGGAGTGAAGGAGAGGAGCAACGGGGGGCTGGCCCTCCCGTCCCCCCTTCCCTCCGTCCCTGCCTCATCGCAACTGCCGTCCTTCGGATCGACCGACGACAGTTCTTGACCACTTGATCAAAAGACTGTTCTACACCTCGGACAACCACCCACCGTCCCTTGTCGATCTGTACACCACGCGTGCCATCTTCGACCACCACACACGAGAGTGGTTGCCATTGGGGAACCACAATCGAAGGGGAAGGAGAGGAACAAAGAGGAAGACTCGCTATCTTCCCTTTTTCCATGACCAATATTTTTTTTGAAAAACTGCGCAAAGCTCCCCTCCATTTTTGGCAATTGCAAAAGTACCTTGAGGCTCATTTTGTTTATTTCAGCTATTTCACTTTGCAAAAAGAACCTTGTGTTTGAAACTTGATTAGGACATCAAATTTTCATCAACTTGCAAAACCAAAAATACCATATTGATCAACATGTTAGTCTTTACGGAGCGATAGTCTTTACGGAGCGAGTTTTGAATTATATTTAATCTAATGCTCCCATGATTCGTTGAAAATCTTTGAGTATACCTCACTGATATTTTGCCCAATTCACTTCTAAAATTCCTATTAAATACAAAATATTTTAAATATTCAAGAAAAATAAGTGATAGCGTTCCTTAAATTGATTATTATTATGTCCGAATTTAATCGCATTTGGATATGTAATTTGCTCTAAATAAATCAGTGAATGATATTTTAATTTGATTTTAAATTAGGTCTACAAAACTCTTTTTGCCAAAATATCATGGACTCATCATTGAAATCTATTTTTGATATAATTTTTGTTGGCTTGAATTGACATTGTTGATTTATAAAGAAGTAATTACCAAAGTCACTTTGTTTTCTTTACAAATCCATAAAAAAATTATATACTGTCGGAAGTTTTTAAAAAAAATTAGAGTAAGCATGATTTGAACTGTTTTCATCCCAGCAAAAATTTCTTTAACTTTTCATTCTGTTTGTTCACAAAATGGCATAAAACTCCTAAAAAGATTTATTTTTCATGCATGCATCTTAAACTTAAAATTTCCATTAAATTGTATTTTAGACTTGTCATTGCATAAGGTTTTCAGAAAAAATATTACTTGGCTATTTTGGACTGTATTTAAATTAAGATTTGATTGGCTAGGCTAATATGCTTATCTTGAGAATTAGTTCATTTGCATTTGTGCTTTCATTCTTTTGCGTATAAAAACACCAACAAATACTTCTTCTCTGAAAAATCGATCGCTAAGCAATCTTAATTGGGATTTTTATACCCATAACTCTGAGTAACTTCGTAATAACATTCATAACCCTGTATAATCGAGAATTACATTTAAGACTTAAGACCCTGAATAAGTGTGCCATCTTACATCCATGACCTTTCGTTACTTTATTTCATTAACTCAACCAGTGATTGAGTTAATCTAAATCAATGATCTAACGGCTAGGATTAACCTAAATAAAAAAATATTCCATCCTTTTCTTTTGAGCCAGCACCTGCTACCAACGTGACTGGCTTCACACGACGGGAAGAGTGATGGTCCAGGGGGGAGCTTACAGGGATCGTGCAGGGGGGCTCACGAGGTTACAGTGGCGTACGAGGAGCTGGTGAGGTTCGAGGGGGGGATCTTGCAGGGACCGTGCGGGGGGGTTGGTGGGATCCGAGGGGTGGAGCTTGCAGGGACCGTGCGGGGCTTACAGAGGAGGGGTGGCAGGGGGTCCGGGGGAGGGGCAGCCTGTAGGGAGCGCAGTTGCAGAGGTCGACGCCATGGAGGGTCCTGCAGAGTTCGACATGGGGGGAGGGCCTTCCGAAGGGTGAGGGGCTTGCATCGCAGGCGAGCGGGGGGGAGGGCCTTCCGGAGGTTGGGGGGCTTGCATCGCAGGCGAGTGGGGGGGAGGTCGAGAGGGCTTGTGTCAGGTGGGGGGGGTGTCGACCGAGGTGGTTTTGCCGAGGGGGGGCTTGGGGGGTTGGGAGGTGGGTTGACCGAGGTTTCCAGAGGTCACCGAGGGGCACCTTGTGGGACCGGTAGTGAGGGGGAGGGTTGGCTTGCATAGGTCGACCGGGAAGGGGGGGTCATGCACAGGTCGATGTGGGTGGGGGTGGGTCTTGCGGAGGTCAATGACGACGTGAGGATTGCTTGCACAGGTCGACAGGGGTGGGTCTTGCAGAGGTCAACGGTGACGTAGGATTGCTTACACAGGTCGACGGGGTGGGAGAGTCTTGCACAGTTCAACGACGACGTGAGGATTGCTTGCACAGGTCGACGGGGATGGCGGGTGGGTCTTGCAGAGGTCGACGGCTATGTGAGGATTGCTTGCACAGGTTGATAGGGGGAGAGGCAGTTGCTGGGTCCGGGGGAGAGCTTGCAGGCGGTCAGCCCCTCCAAAGTGATGAAGAGAGAAGGAGATGTCATGAGTCACAAATAAGAATGAGTATTAGAGGGAATTTAATCTTTTCAAATGGAAACCGTCAAATATATACGAGATCTCAAACGGAACAAAACACATTATTATGTCATGTAAGAGTTAGGCATTATTCGGGGTTTCTCATGTAATCCACGATTGTACAAGGTTATGAATGTTATTACGAAATTACTCAGGATTATGAGTATAAAAATCTCATCTTAGTTAAGCCCGAGCCACATTGCTTCCTTGAGTCGACCATAAAGCTTGCACAAGTTAAAAATACATAAAACCACATTCACTTATTTGAGTCGATTTATCTTTTAATGTGGTTTGTTTTTTATTGATTCGTGAATTGTCCAACTACTACGTTGAGACATTAAAAGATGATAATTTGGGATCTTAGGGGTGTATTTTGTTGAGAAATCCGTCATTACCATACATACAAAAATCCAATTAACCATAGATTTTCAGAACAGATTTTCATATGTATGAATCCAGGTTAACAATGATAAGAGAAATATCCGTATTAAGAATATACGCATATACAAGCAAGGGAAAAATCCGGAAACCAACATGACAATCAATGCAACAAAGAAAGAGTAGAGTTAGAAATCACAACCGAAGCGTCCCGTTGTAGGACTCCCCTTAGAGAGACAGCGCCCCCCACTTTACCGGTGCACAGGGCCTTGACGTGCCGTTCCCAGGGTCCGACGGTCCACGCTCGTTGACGGTGCGCACCGCGCTTGAGCGTCCTCGAAAGCTACCTCCGTAGAAGAAACCCGAGATCGAGAGAGGAAAGGGCGTCCTCAAGAGAGTGAGGAGGCGCCGGGTAGAATGGATGGAATGTTCGTAACCTACACCCACGCACTTCAAGAGATACCTAAAGGCGCCCGGGCGGTTAACGTTTTGTGAGAGGATAATGGGGCGTACCCCTTGGATATCAAACGCGCGGTTACCAAAACCGACTCGGTCTTTGCCACGCTGCAGCCGCAGCCGCCGTCGCGGTCGCGGCCGCACCGCGCCCACGCCCGAGCCCGCCCAGCCCGTCCCAGCGCGGCGCGCGCGCGCAACGCGAGCGCGCGTGCGTACGTGTGTTGTGGTCTAAAGTCCTCTCTAGTCTGTTTCCAGACTAGTCTCAGGACTTCCCACATAAAAACCAAGTATCAGTTTTATCTCTCCACGATGTGGGACTAAACAGCACCCCACAGGATTGAAACATTGAATTCCAGGAATTGAGATACATCAATACAACTTGATATTGACCATCAAATTGCATCAAACTATCCCAATACAGTTAATTCCAACAATCCCCCACGAATTCACTGTTGAAACACAAAGAGCCAAGGATCTCGGGTTTCCACACTCTGCTTTCAGTAAAGGTACCTTCCGGTTTGAACCTTTACCTGAGTTATCCCCTTTCACCATCACAGGAATAAAGTGAAACTAAGTCTTGAACTTTAATCCTTTGATGTAATGGTATCGAGTGGTAACAACAGAGTGAAGTCTATGGTGACAATCTTCTGATTTTGGTGCTATTAATAGCCTTGCACCCTACCCTGCTTCATGAGTATATTAAGGATAAACCTTCATCCTTTATCTGCGGCCCACAGAAATACTCGTATAGGTGGCATTCTCCAAGGATGCACTGCTCACATCCTGCTTATAAAAGCTTGAATTCATTAAGAGCATAATGCTTAACATTTTCCTGCAGTTTTCATGCACTCGACTTTTCAGGGATAGGACTCACATGCAAAGTATTGCATATTGAGTGTCAACCAGTTCCCCTTACAACTTGTTTTCCCATTGAACCTATTTTGTGGGATCTCCACTCATTTAGGTTGGGTTGCTACTGCGGGTAAACTCTCAATGGGTTTCAGCCCATCCCAAGTCTGGATTTTTGGACTAAAGATCTATCAAGTCCCTTTGTAAGTGGATCTGCCGTGTTATCTTTGGTACCAACAAATTCCACAGCAATCACTCCAGAAGACACCAAATCCTTGATAGACTTAAGTCTAACTTGGATATGTCTTCTTGTTTTCTGATTGTACTTTGAACTCTTTACCTTTGCAATAGTAGTCATGCTATCACAATGTAAAGAAATTGTCGGTATCGGCTTACCCATCATGGGTATCTCAGAGAGAAGCTCCCTAAGCCATTCAGCCTCTATACCTGTTGTGTCCAAAGCATACAGCTCTGCCTCAAAAGTAGATCGAACCAAGATGGTCTGTTTCACAGACCTCCAGGAGACTGCACCGCCTCCAAGGGTAGATACATACCCAGTCACACCGTTACTCCCGGAGTCCTCCATTTGACCTATCCAACTTGCATCACTATATCCTTCTAAGACAGGAGGATATTTACCATAATGCAGTCCGAGAAGTGCAGTACCCTTAAGGTACTTCAACACTCGATCCAAGGCCTCCCAATGAGTACGGTCAGGACAACTCATATATCTACTTAACTTTGCGACCGTGAATGAAATATCAGGTCGAGTACAGTTCGCAAGATACATCAAGTTTCCTATAATCTGGGAATATCGTAGTTGTGCTACAGGTACTCCACTCTTGTTCTTGCAGAGGGGTTTAGATGAATCATAAGGAGTGCATACAGATTTACAGCTCTAATAGCCAAATTTTTCTAGAACTTTCTCACTATAATGTGACTGAGATACAGCTATCCCATTATTAGATTTAATCAGTTTGAGCCCCAAAATTACATTTGCAACTCCTAAGTCCTTCATCTCAAACTTACTGCTCAAGAACCTCTTGGTTTCTTCCACTATCCTTATGTTTGATCCAAATATCAAAATATCATCTACATATAGGCATAAGACAACAAACATATCTCCTTTAATCATAAAGTACACACATTTATCGGATTCATGAACAATAAAGCCATAAGATTGAATAGTCTTATCAAACTTGTCAGCCACTGTTTCGGAGCTTGTTTTAATCTATAAAGAGATTTTACAAGCTTACAGACCTTTCTCTCATTACCAGATGCTACAAATCCCTCAGGTTGGTCCATATAGATCTCCTCCTCAAGATCGACATATAAAAAGGCAGTCTTCACATCTATTTGATGAATTGTTAGATCATGTATGGAGGCCAACGCAATGAGCATCCGAATCGTAGTCATTCTAGTTACAGGAGAATAGGTATCAAAATAATCAATACCCTCTTTCTGTTTGAAACCTTTGGCTACAAGTCTTGCCTTATATTTTTCTATGGATCCGTCCGGTCTATTTTCTTCTGAATACCCATTTGCTTCCTATGGTGGAACACCCAGGAGGTAGATCGACTAATTCCCACGTGCCATTTGAAATGATCGAATCCATTTCAGATTTAATGGCGTCCTTCCAATGCCTTGCTTCAGTAGAAGCCATGGCATCCTTGTATGTGGGAGGATCACCCTCGATTTGGTAGGAGACAAAGTCGCTACCTAAATCCTTGGCAATCCTAGGTCTCTTACTTCATCTAGGTTCAACATCCTCCAAAAATTCATTGGGTTAAGAAGAGGTAGCCCCCACATTTGACATCTTTTCTATTTGTTGTGGAATAGAACCAGATGTTGAGGCTAGCAGATTTTCAGGAATCCCTTTTTTCATTGGAAAAATATCCTCGAAAAATGTAGCATCACGAAGTTCAACAATAGTATTAGTATCTATGCCTGTGATCTCAGATCGAATTACTAAGAATCGATAGGCATAATTATTTTCCAGATACCCCAGGAAGACCGCGCCAACTGTTTTAGGTCCAAGCTTCTTTCTCTTGTGTTATGGGACTAAGACCTTAGCCAGGCATCCCCACACCTTAAGATATTTTAGGCTTGGCTTCCTATTTCTCCAAAGTTCAAATAGACTCTTATCTTTATGCCTTAAGGGAACTCTATTCAGAATATGGCAGGTCGTATTCAAAGCTTCCCCCCACATTTAAGATGGTAGCCCAGAACTTTGTAAAAATACATTGACCATATCAGTTAGGGTCCTATTCTTTTGTTCTGCTATTCTATTTGACTGTGATGAATATGGTGCAGTGACCTCATGAACTATGCCAAATATTTTGCATTGTTCATCAAATATTTTAGATGTGTATTCACCACCCCTATCTGACCTTAGACGTTTAATTACTTTCCCGACTTATGTTTCTTCTTCATTCTTAAAAATAAGAAGTTTTTCTACGGCTTCATCCTTAGTTTTAAGCAGATAAACATAACAGTATCTACTGCTATCATTTATGAAGGTGATAAAATATCTTTTGTTATCTCTAGTCATCACACCACCGAACTCACAAATATCAGAATGAACTAAGTCTAGAATTTTAGTTTCCCTATTCACAGAATGAAAAGGCTTTCTAGGCAACTTAGATTAAGCACGCATTTCACATTTGGTGAGTTTGTCTGTAGTATGATTAGGAATCATGTCAAGTTTCATCATTCTTTTCATAGAATCGAAATTCACATGTCCTAGCCTAGCATGCCATAAATCAGTAGATTCAATATTTGAAACAACATAAGTAGAAGAATCAAAACCAGACATATTATTAACTGAACTATCAATGTCACATCTTATTCTAAATAAAAGATCATGATCAGCCAAATATCCTTTTCCAAAGAAAACACCATGTCTCAGAAAAAACTAATTTATTACATTTAAAGTCTAATTGAAAACCCTCTCTAACTAATAAAGAACCAGACAAGACATTCTTCTTAATATCAGGAACGTGCAGCACCCTGCGCAAAGTCCAAACTCGTCCAGTTGAGAATCTCAGCTCGACTTATCCGGACCCAAGCACCTTGGCTGCAGATATGTTCCCCATCATTACTGTACCACCGGTTGAAGCCTGATAAGACACAAAGAATGTTCTGTCAGTACAAATGTGGACATTTGCACCTGTATCAACAAGCCACTCATTAGGCTCGTTTACAAAGTAGAGTTCAGGGTTCACTGAGACATACCCCTCACTGGACCCGCCTCCCTCAGTCAGCATAAGAGCCTGAGGAACGACATCCGTAGACTTCTGTTGTGTCTTCAGAGAAGGGCAATCCTTCTTCCAATGTCCAACCTGTCCACACTGCCAGCAAGGTTTGTTCTTTGGTTTTTTTTGGATTTTTCCCTTGGATTTCAGTTTCTTATTTTTCCGTTTAGCATTGTTTCCCTTTGAGGTTATCACATTGACCTTAGGGTTCACGTCTACAGGCATCACAGGTTTTTGTTTCCTATGCTCCTCTTCAATAGCTATCGAGACCATCAAATCATCTAGAGAAATTTTCCCCTTCCTGTGCTTTGAAGACATCCCAAAATCTTCCCAGGACTTGGGAAATTTCTCAATGATCGACAAAACCTGAAACTTCTCTGGAAGTTTCATTTCAGCCTCGGCTAACCCATGGAGCAATAATAAAAACTCATGAGCTTGTTCCGAAACCGATTTGCCCTCAATCATCTGAAATTTCCGGAACTTAGATACTGAGTATTTTTCAATACACAGATCTTCCGTGTTGTATTTCTTGTCCAGTTCCTTGCATAGATCCTTAGCGGTCTTGGTGGATGCGTCATAGACATCGAACAGAACGTTCGATAGTGCAGTAAGAATGCACCCATGACACAGACGGTCATGTTCTTTCTACGCATCCGCCATCTTAACCGCATCAGGATCCAGATTTTGTTCAGATAACTTAGGGTACTCGGTTTCCAGAACCGAAATCAGGCCAATCGTGGTCAGCCAGATTTTCATGTGTTGTTGCCAACGCTTGAAATTCTGACTCCCGAATTTCTCTGACATACCAAAACCTCAAATCCGATATTTTTCTTATCACGTTATAACGTTGTCTCTCTAAGATTGTTGAGAAATCCGTCATTACCATGCATACAAAAATTCGATTAACCACAGATTTCCAGAACAGATTTTCATATGTATGAATCCAGGTTAACAATGATAAGAGAAATATCCGTATTAAGAATATACGCATATACAAGCAAGGGAAAAATCCGGAAACCAACATGACAATCAATGCGACAAAGAAAGAGTAGAGTTAGAAATCACAACCGAAGCGTCCCGTTGTAGGACTCCCCTTAGAGAGACAGCGCCCCCCACTTTACCGGCGCACAGGGCCTTGACGTGCCGCTCTCAGGGTCCGACGGTCCACGCTCGTTGACGGTGCGCACCGCGCTTGAGCGTCCTCGAAAGCCACCTCCGTAGACGAAACCCGAGATCGAGAGAGGAAAGGGCGTCCTCGAGAGAGTGAGGAGGCGCCGGGTAGAATGGATGGAATGTTCGTAATCTACACAAACGCACTTCAAGAGATACTTAAAGGTGCCCCAGCGGTTAACGTTTCGTGAGAGGATAATGGAGCGTACCCCTTGGAATTCAAACGCGCGGTTACCAAAACCGACTCGGTCTTTGCCACGCCGCGGCCGCGCCGCGCCCACGCCCGAGCCCAGCCCGGCGCGGCGCGTGCGCGCGTGTGTTGTGGTCTAAAGTCCTCTCTAGTCTGTTTCCAGACTAGTCTCAGGACTTCCCACATAAAAACCAAGTGTCAGTTTTATCTCTCCACGATGTGGGACTAAATAGCACCCCACAGGATTGAAATATTGAATTCCAGGAATTGAGATACATCAATACAACTTGATATTGACCATCAAATTGCATCAAACTATCCCAATACAGTTAATTCCAACATATTTGGAGTTACACGGAATAGATTACATTTTCATATCACATCGTTTCATTTTTAAAGTTATTTTTTTGTGATTCAACATATGATATCTTCATGATATTACGATATCTTGCGATATTGAAATGATGATTTTTATTCAATACCTCACAATCACCCCTCACATACCACCATCTCCCCTCACAATCACTCCTAACTCACAACAGGCGACGGTGGTAACTTTAAATAAATGTAGTTCTTCTTCAAACTTAAAATAATGTAACACTTTAAAATAAGGATATTTACACACATAACTTTAAGTAGTTTCGTAGTTATGTACATATCCCTCGATAATACATAATTACACCCAGAACCCTAAATGGTCACCATGGCTTACGCCTATAATCTTCTGTTAATTTATTCCATTAACTCAAGCAGACCGTTGAGTTAATCTAGACTATGATCTATCTAATGGTTATTAATAAAATAAGCAAACAGAAAAGAAAATTCACACCCCACACACACACATACATCCAACGACCCTCACCTTCCTCCTCCCATGCCCTCCCCCTCCAACCTTGCACCTTCCTCCTCCGACACGCTCCCGCTCTAGCCCCTCCACCTGCAGCACTCGCCCCTCCTCTGCCTGCACGCGCCTCCCCTCCAACTCCTCTACCTACTATCGTTGCCCCTCCAGCCTCTCCGACCGCAGCTCCCGCCCCTCCATCACCCACAGCTTCCGCTGTCCAACCCCTCCACCCATAGCCACCGCCTGTCCTCCGTGTGTAGCCACCGCTCCTCCAGCTCCTCTTTCCACAGCCATTGTCCCTCTTTCCGCAACCACCTCTTCTACTCCACCCCCAGCACCCGCTCTCCAACTTGCAGTACTCGTCCCTCCTCCATCCTCATGTGTCGCCCCTCCAACTCCTCTGTCCACGATTGTTGCCCCTCCAGCCCATCCAATCGCAGCCCCAGCCCCTCCATCGCCTGTAGCTTCCGCCCTCCAACCCCATTGCCTTCAACCCTCGCCCCTCCTCTGTGTGTATCCTCTACTCCTCCATCCCCTCTGTCCACGCCATCACCCCTCTACCCGCAATCCCATCCTCTACTCCACCCCCAACCCACACCCTCATGTCCTACACGTGCAACCCCCACCCTCCAGTGGTCCAGTCGCACCACCCATAGCCCTCGCCCCTCCATCGAAATCCTCCCCCTCGTCGACACGCACGACAACCCCTGGAAGGTCTACTCTGTCGCCCACCACCCCCGCCTTTACTGGAACCTCAGTAACCACCACGCCTTTCCTTGAACCTCACCTACCACCCCGTTGTAGCTCTCGAATAAGGATCTGCACCCCCTATTGAGAGAGAAATCAATGGCATCTTTTGCAAATATACTTCAATTTAAAGGGTAAAATGGTCAAAATTCAACGTAATCATTCAAAGATAACAGAGAGAATGGACAAACTTTAACATAGGGTAATGTTCTGTAAGAGTTAATCATTACTCAGAGTTCCTCGTGTAATTCACGATTACACATGATTATGTACGTAATTACGAAACACTAAGGGTTATGAGTGTAAATATCCCTTTAGAATACCTCTTTAGAAAGCATCATACAGCTTTTAGGATTTAAGGAATGATCATTATAAATAAAGGAGAATATATAGAGCCCCTACCTTCTCTAAAATATATTTTCCCCCTTTAAATCACTTCACCTTTTTGCACTAATTAAATATTATTTGTTAATTGAGGAAAACTTAAGATTGTGATAATCTACCTAATTAACTTTGTAATTAGTGTGATGTTAAATACATTACTTCATAGTTAACTGATAAGGTGATTCTAATAAGTCACATGATAGGTGAATGTTTCAAAGTAATGTTATTCACATTGGTAGGAGCACATAGGTCTTTCTTCAACATCTAAGTATTAACTTTGTTAGTTGGGAGGTACACATCAAGCGATCTCATAATACTTACAAATAAACAAATAATCGTATTGTTACATATAAAATTTATTTTTGAGAAGCGTTCGACTACGTAACTATTCTCCTTATTGCATAGCAAATATATCTTATAAAAGATTTATTGATGTAATTTTTGATACATCGTTAAATCCTTTTTAGGATCGGTTTATAAAGTATATTAAAAAGATGCATGATTATGTGCTGATTTTTTTTCTAGAAACTAAATTTATATGCAATAAATCCCAACTTTTACTTCTGCTGAAATTGTTATTGATGGACTCAAGTGATATTTAAAAGAAATTATTTTGACCCTGAGACCATTTATTTATGTCAAATACCACAATAGATATATTGTAAAAGTTTATCGTTTTAAAAATAAGATTGATGAAAATGGTCATCTATTCGATAGTGTTATGTGAAGAGTATCCTCAAATCAAGCTGCAATGGTTATTATGAATGAATTACTGAAATTATAGAGATATCTATTCACCATGATCATCGTATTGTTTTATTTAATGTAAATAATTTGCGTTTTATTAGTTCAATTAAGACTTGTATTATTCTCCCCAAAAAATCGTTGATTTGAGCATGTCGGGTCAATCAAGTTTTTTATCTTGAAAGGGGGTATTATGATATGAAAGAGGGCAATCAATTTCAAGTTGATTAGATAATTGTACATTTTATTTCAAATAATTTTTTTGAAAAGAAAAAAAAGTTTGCATCGTATAGGTGAGTGGTTAAAAACTGCAACATTTATTACCGAACCATATTACAAGTTTATTACATTTGAATAGAAAATAACATTTACATTGTCTAACTCTCAGCCATCGCATTTGCATGTACCATAACATTCTTCACATGGAACCTCCCTTGTTGAAAAATTACTTCATTTCGTGCCAACCAAATCACCCAAGGCAACTCGATCTCTCTTTATCCGTGTCGCTCCACTCCACCCCTAAAGATCCCCAAAAGCTAGATGTGGTGTTTGTATTAATCGTCTGGCTACCGAAACGGCTTCACATCTCAACTAAACTACTACACGCGAAAAAAGTCGGTCGGCATCCTCCACAACTTCCAAGCATCTTCGACATATCGGGTCCAAGCCTTGGTTTAAATGAGCCAATCTCTCCCTCGTCAATAGTCTGCCTCTTGTGAAGATCCACATGAAGACTTTCACTCGAGTTGGGGCCTTCCACTTCCAAATGCGCTTGCAATCTGCCTCACAATCCCCTGGGTCAAATGCCATCACTCCCCTTATCGCCTTGTACATCTTCCCTATTGAGAATGAGCCATCCCGTTAGGTCCAACGATCCCTTCTAAAACTGGACTCCTGAACCTCCTCAAGATCCCCAAGAAGAGTCGCGAGTTCCCCCAATCTCTGATTTGAATGTCTAGATCTAAAACGTGGGGAGAATGACTATCCGTTCCAGACTTCAGCCACCGAGCAGTCTGGATTTTCCACCAGTTCCACCAAACGTGGAAATCTCCCTGCCAAGATTCCTCTCTCACTCTAGTCATCTTTCTAGAATCTGACATTTACTCCACCAACTATCGGTCTTAAAAGAGGGTGTATCTCTTGTGCCACACTGCATATGACCCGCCAGAAGAATGAGGGCGTGGCACCAAGATCCCTCGAAGAGGGGAATGATAATCCAGGGTCATAGATCCTTTTAATGAGGTAGCACAAACTCCTACAGTCCCCAAATGCGTAGGACCCACTTGGTAAGGAGTATCTTATTCATCTCTTCCAAACTTCGTACACAAAGCTCACCCTCCTCTTTCAAATTGTTATATATCATTTCTTTTAATTTAGTTTATTTTCTTTAATTTTAATCATTAGACACTTTAATTAAGTAATGGTTGTCTTAATTATTAAGATAGGGTGAGGAAGAGGAGAGAGTCAAGCTGACAATAAGGATATATCGAGGACTGATCAACTGGAATATAGTGACCAGTGTTCATGAAATCGACTGCATAAGCCGCATATGTGACCGCACATTCCCTCATAAGAGACGAAGATTAACAAGATTGAAGAGACATTAACAGAAGACTCGTTTTCTTTTTACAATAATTGTATCAGTGATCACAATTATATTTTAACCTTATTTTTGTTAAAGTTATCAGATTTTTGATATGGCTTCATTTGTCATTGAATTCTCTTGACATTGGTCAAGAAGATTGAAGATTGTAATTATTATGTTCGTGCGAGATACCAGGTAATAATATTTATATTAATTAAGTTTGTTATTTTTATAAATTAAAATTGTAAATGGTAAGTTATAGGCAACAACAACCAAAAACAAATTCAATAGAGAAAATATATGGCCTCATACATGTGAAGGGAATCAAAAGTAATGATTAGATGAAGCGGTAGGTAAAATTAATCTCATAAATATAAATATATAAGGAGAGAAAATATATGGCCTCATACATGTGAAGGGAAGCAAAAGTAATGATTAGATGAAGCGGTAGGTAAAATTAATCTGATAAATATAAATACATAAGGAGGGTTAGATAATACCGGATTTGATATAGTGAATCAACTTGTCGAGATATGAAAAAGTATTGACCTTAAGAATAGATTCGTACCTCCACGGAGATTTCAAGGGTGCAATCGGTATTGCTACGACTATTCTCCATGATATAATGGTGAGATCTCAATGAACGTGCACGCATCAACATCAAGATTTGTTGAGCAATAACAGATCGTTCCTTCAAGTTGACTCGCTCAAAAAGAATAGATAGGATACATTGATTGTGTATAAAAACAATGCTATACACCTCTTCATATAGGTATATTAGAACGTTTCTAATCATCAAAGGTTAATGTTCAAAATTTTGCATGAAAGTACATGAAATCCAATGCATCTTTAAAGGTATTAATCTCCACTATATAAATGTAAGAATGTGCATAACGTTAAAACTTAAACAAATACTCATATGCATGAAAATCAATCCACAATCAAAACATTAATTTTCAACACCCGTGGGAAATTAGTATCTCAATAAATATATAATAACGTAAATTGCATTGTAAGATATTCAACTAGATTTGAATCAAATAAAATCCGTTATTATATAACAAAAGAAGTTGATCTTAGAAAATATGATAGTGATATAATATCACTGATAAACTACAATGCATAAAAACGTAGGCTAAATATCACATGTTCATTGATACTTACCAAATAAAGTTCATGCGTCATAAATTATAAAATAAATTCAATTTTATCTTATTAACAAAGTAATAAAAGTATCTAAAATAGAAAATACATCAGAACTTTATGCTGTTGTAGAAGAAAGTGTCTCCTTCCAATTAAGTTCCCTTTTACTCCTCTAAATAACTATTCTCTCGTCGAGTAATTCTTTAAATGGATTATTTTCTGCTTTACTTTTTAAAAATATTAAATGTAAATAAATCAAAATATATATGTATATACTGAAAAATAGAAATCATATCGAAGCATGCGAAATTGCATATTAAGGTATTATTTTCATTTTTTTAAATCTTTGGAGTATTCTCGACGTGGCAAACCATTGCGACGTTAGTAAATAGAGTTTAATGGGGCTGCCCCGCGCCGTTTTTGACGTTTTTTTTATTTTTTTTTGAAAACATCGTCATGTATATTCATCCATATCCCTCCTATATGCCATTCGAATTTCGTCAGAAATAGAGACTCCTACGGCCTCCATCCAGACAGTTATTTTTTAACGGTAACATGATTTTTTAAATCGACATCATCTCGATGGAGGCCGTAGGAGTCTCTATTTCTGACGAAATTCGAATGACACATAGGAGAGATATAGGGATGAATATATATGACGACATTTTTCACAAAAAAATAAATAAAATACCGAAAACGATGCGGGGCAGCCATTGTTGGCTGCCCCAAGGGGCAGCCCCATTAAACTCTAGTAAATAACTAGCGAGTAAATAAAATTACTGGTGCTTTACATAACCGCCAACTTAAATGTAGGTTTTTATCGGGGTAGAATTGTGAAAAATAGTAAAAGATAAACATTGCTTTTATATGGACCATCGATCCGTCGCTAATTATATTCAATAGATATGATATTCATTATTAATTTCAAGTATAAAAAATAATTTTACAACTTATAACCTCATAATTATATATTTAACAACGGACGATATAGTATCATATTTTTTAATAAAAAATTCACTATAAACTCATTTTGTTGGGGTGGGTTCATAAGGATTAAGGGCAGATATAAGGTGAGATTGGTATTGTTACGCTCGCCTTCACGAAATAATGATATAATAGATGGAAGTTAAAGTTAGGGTTTATTGTTACGCTCGCCTACATGGATCATAATGTGGATCGTAATGTTTTACAAAAGGTAAAAGGAGTTGCCCTGTAATTTTGAGGAATATGGTGATATGAATGTCTAGAAATCCATATTTAACACCACTCCCCAAAGCCTTAATTTATTGGATAAATTACAATTTGAGTCCCCATCTATAAGTCAGATTCCAGAATGGGTCCCGATATTTAAATTGTAACTATTCGGGTCCCATGACCATTTAGGAAATGGAAATTTTGGGGTTCATGACGAATATGCTCATGTTGGGAAGAGAATGGGGTTGAGTTCCAACTTTTAAACAAGGGCATTATCGTCATTAGCCCCAAAAAGTTCCTTACATTAATGGCCATAGAACCCGTTACAATTTAAAGTTCGGGATCCATTGTAAGATCGGACCCATAGATGGAGATTCAAATTGTAATTTACCCTAATTTATGTTGTTGCAGATGCCACTTGACCTAAAAGAAGGAACCCTCCACCTCAAGAAGCATGACACGCATATCATGGATGTTCTTGTCCTTTTCCCAAATAAATGTTAGCAGTTAAAATTTTTTACCTCACATAAAACAGATCCCCAATAATACAAGTCCACAATAGAGTAGATAGGGTGGTATTATATGTGAACATTGAAAAAGGGGTAATAATCAGGTTTAAAAAATCGGATCGAACTCTCGGTCGGATCGGTTGGATTAGGAACCGGCTCCAACCCACTCGGTTCGATCGATTTTAAGTAGTTAATTTTTAAAAAAAGAAAATAAAAAATCATGTTCGACCGGTGGTCGGATCGGGTTGACTAAGTTGGTTGGACCGGGTTGATCCGGATTGATCCAATTTTGATGGTTTAGTATATTTTCAAGAAATAAAGGTTTGAATAATAAAATAAAAGAATTTTTATCACTTGTGTCATTCTTAACTTCTGCAATTTTCGTTATGTCCCTCTCTTTTTTGGAATATAACTTGTGTCACTACTTTGTTAGAGTAATTTTCTAGAAGCAACTATAAATAAATTATTACAGTATTATATTCATATATAATGCTAGAAAATGTGACTACCTTTTGTAGAGTTTTACTCGAAATAGACAATCATGTTATTCTATTGAACGATTTGACATTACGATTATTTCATTGATATATAAATTCATATTTACATATATGTATCTGATTTCATCGGTTCAAAAAAACAGGCTCGACTCGATCGCACCAGGAAATTAAGTCCGGTCCGATTTTTTCCGAGTCGATAAGAATGATGATATCATGTCGACATGATTATCGGTCCGATCAGTTTGGACTGACAGTCTAATCCGATTGGACCAAATCGAAGACTGGCCGGTTCAATGTCCGGTCCGATTTTTAAAACCTTGGTGATAATGCACTACCCGATCTTTAATAATTATCTTAATCTGCTTATTCACTATTGAAATTTTAGTTGGTAATTTTATCTTTCTAACTTAAAACAAAACATCTCAAAACAAATATTAAGACAAATTTTAACGATCTGATACTACATTGTTACTTTTTAGAAGTTTAGATATAACATTCAAATCAGATGTATGGTCTGTGTGATTGACTCTAAATGGATAAATAAATCGCCTCCAAGTCTAGGACCGTGAAAAAAAAGCTGGACTAAATCATGCACACACAAGATGAGGATCTGAACTTATAGATCTCTCACGTTTGTGAGCTGCATGATCACATTGATTGATTCGTTCATTTGGGTTTCTTCGTATGCTTCTTTATATTGATCGTGATCGATGATTCATCGCAAACGTTACGATCGACGATGGCCATGGTAACGACAATGGAGAAGGATCGACCCCAGCTTCCAATGCATCGAGACGGTCACAACCATCCTACGATGTGTTCATGATCAAGGAGCCGTGCATCAGGGGCGGAACTAGTATACTTCGCAGAGCCATGCCCCCTCCCCTCCCCCCCCTAATTATTCTATTTCACTTATATAATGTTATATAATATTGTTAGTTTTTTATATGACTCCTGCTCTACGTTTTAATACAGAAAGAATAGTTTCGAAAATTGTTATCATGATTTTTTTTACTTAAAAAAATAATTCCATCCTTTCTTTGTTAGAAAAATTATTTCTACTCACTTTTAATATGTTAAAATTATAAATATAATTTGATATAAAATAAGATTGGGGCTCATTTATCTCTCCTGTTATTTTTAATTCTCTTAGTAAATGAAATAAATTTTGTGTTTCTTTTTAAATATGAAAGTTTTTTAACTGAAATTACTAAAATAATCACAATTGGAAAAAATAGTTTATACCTTGTTGCAAAATTCAAATAGCATTGACATGGTAAGTTTAACAAATTTTAAAAATCACATTTGAAATTGTTAACTCTACTTAAAAAATATAATTTGAAAAAAAAAATCTTCTCATTTTTTACTTATACATGATAGATGTGTATTTGTCCTCCCTGATAAAATTCTTGATTCCGCCCCTGCGTGCATGCCTCAACATCACTCTCAAAGATGCATGGTGCAACACATAATAAGTCTACAGAGACGGATATATATATATATATATCATCGTGAAAACCGTCAATGTGTCATCGTGGTTAAGTATTTAACATCAAACGATATAGCGACAGACTTCTTATTATTCTGCATTGCTCGTTATAATGTATGGAACATGATTATGTCTTGGGTTTGACATTATTAATCATATCTAGAGAGAGGGGAGGGGAACAAAGCGAAAACATAGCATGTGCACTTGTCCTAGACGAGTAGTTCCTATGATGTAGTGAAGAGTGTGTCGAGGTCGCTCGATCAAGATCGAACGGTTTGCACGAAATTCGGATTTTTGTGGGTCCTCTCGGAGGGAACCACTCATGAAGAATGCATGCATGCATGTGCTTGCTGCCACCCTACGTACAAGTCGGAATCGGCATATTTTGATTGCAGCTCAACTTGTCTCAGCCTCATCAACTCCAAGCTTACATTGATACAGCTCTTCTTGTCTTCTTAGATGTCTCCATTATCTATACACATCATCATCTCGTGAACTCCATCTTGACTTTACGCACTTCTTCCATATAACCACAATCATTGTCCACAGATCCTTGATTATGATCACGCATCTCCCATAAAAAGTCCAATTAATATGTATGATGTACTCCTAAAATAGAAACTTGCTTACATATCCATAAGAAATAAGGTTTTTTCTTCCACGAGTGCGCCCCTATGAGATTGTGAAATTACAATTATGTTCCTACTTTTTTTGTAATGATGCGTGCGCCTCTTTACATTCTTAATTACAAAAGGTAGAGGAATGTCCTGTCAATGTAATATAGGAGCATAAGTGTAATATCGGAAGGATAATACTGTGAATTTTATAAAAACACATGTAATTGTAATTACAGGATCTTTGAGGGGAACACACATGTAAAAAATAACGTGATTATGTCTTAAATTCATGCATACTTCATATGTACGTTCTAGTTTGTCCAATGATTCTGAATTAACTTCCATCACTGACGGTTAAATTTGATACAAACGGTTGAAAAGAAATCCGTGTGTGTGAGCGCGTGCGTGTGTGCGTGTGTGTGCATCTGCGTGTGTGTGTGTGTGAATTTCCCCCCTTTTTTTATTTTTTACAAAAATTCTATCATGTATATTCATCTATATATCCCTCCTACATGTCATTCGAATTTCGTGAGAAACGAAGAGTCTTATGCCCTCCATCTAGATCGGGTAATTTTTAACGATATGAAATTTGTTGTAATCTACATGTTCTAGATGGAGGGCATAGGAGTCTATGTTTCTAACGAAATTTGAATGACATGTAGGAGGGATATATAGATGAATATATGGTGGAATTTTTGAAAAAAAAATAGAAAAAGAGGGATTGCTCCGTGTAACAGCCAACTTGGCCGTTACACAAAACAGCTCCCCCCCCCCTCTCTCTCTCTCTCTCTCTCTCTCTCTCTCTCTCTCTCTCTCTCTCTCTCTCTCTCTCTATATATATATATATATATATATATATATATATATATATATGAGGATAGGGAGCCTCCTCTCAAGAGGAGGTAACTTACCTCCTCCTTGTGAAAGAGGAGGCAAATTTTTTATTTTTTTTGAAAAATGTCACCGTAGATTTTCATAATTATATCCCTCTAATATGTCATTCATATTTCGTCAGAAACAGAGACTTCTACGGCCTCCATCCAGACAGTCATTTTTTAACGGTCACAGATTTGTTGTATTTTACATGTTCCGGATGGAGGCCGTAGGAGTCTCTGTTTCTGACGAAATTTGAATGATATATTAGAGGGATATAATTATGAAAATCTAAGGTGACATTTTTCAAAAAAAATAAAAAATTTGCCTCCTCTTTCACAAAGGAGGAGGGAAGTTACCTCCTCTTGAGAGGAGGCTCCCTATCCTATATATATATATATATATATATATATATATATATATATATATGGGTTTGATGTGGCTGCCCCTTGCGGGCAGCCATGTTGGCTGCCCCGCCCTTGTTTTATCCAAATTTTTTTATTTTTTTTGAAAAATTTTACCATGTATATTCATCCTTATATCCCTCCTACATGTCATTCAAATTTCGTCAGAAACAGAGACTCGTACGACCTCCATCCAGACATTCATTTTTTAACGGTAACAGGATTTTTTAAATCGACACCATCTCGATGGAGGCCGTACGAGTCTCTGTTTCTAACGAAATTTGAATGACATGTAGGAGGGATATAGGGATGAATATAGATGGTGAAATTTTTCAAAAAAATAAAAAAATGCGGAAAAAACAAGGGTGGGGCAGCCAACATTGGCTGCCCGCAAGGGGCAGCCCCATTTTTTCCTATATATATATATATATATATATATATATATATATATATATATGACCGATCTTGTGAGAGTCAAAACCTTTGAGCATTAGAGTAGTGATTCAGGACCACTAAATTAAACCAGGAGAGAGAAGACAGAATCCAATGGTCTAAAATCACTGCTCTCATGCTCTTACAGTTTTTGCTTTCACATGTAGAGAGAGAGGATGGGGAGCTTGCACCAAGGTGCGTGTAATTTTACATGCACCAGGACTTATATCTTCCACATTTTTTTACTTTTTGAAAAATACCACCATATATATTCATCTATATATCCCTCTAATATGTTATTCAAATGTCGTCAGAAACAGAGACTCATATGCCCTCCATCTAGAACAGATCGATTACAGCAATTTTAAGACCGTTAAAATTACATGTTATAGATGGAGGTCATAGGAGTCTCTGTTTCTGACGAAATTTAAGTGGCATATTGGACGGATATATAGATGAATATACATGGTGGTATTTTTAAAAAAGTAAAAAAATGTGGAAGAAATATAACCCGGTACATGTAAAATTACATGCACCTTGGTGCAAGCTCTCCATCCTCATATATATATATATATATATATATATATATATATATATATATATATATAGGGAAAATGGGGTTGCCCCCTAGGGGTAGCCAACATGGCTGCCCCCACCCCATTTTTTGGCATTTTTTTTATTTTTTTAGAAAAATAAAACCATGTATATTCATTCCTATATCCCTCCTATATTCCATTTGAATTTCATCTGAAACAGAGACTCCTACGACCTCCATCCATAAGTCATTTTTTTAACGGTCGCAGGATTTTTTAAATCGACTCTGTCTGGATGGAGGCCGTAGGAGTCTCTGTTTCTGACGAAATTTGAATGACATATAAGAGGGATATAGGGATGAATATACATGATTTATTTTTCCAAAAAATAAAAAAAATTGCCAAAAAAATGGGGCGGGGCAGCCATGTTGGCTATCCTCATGGGGCAGCCCCATCAACCCCATATATATATATATATATATATATATATATATATATTAGGAGAAACTTCAAATGAGACAGGGACTCACCAATACTATGGTGAGCCCTCAATCCCGTGCTTCTATCTTTGATCTCACGATCGGATTTGTTAACACATTAATTAAATTAATTTAATGATTAGAAACCTATTTTGGTCATTTCATCACATTCTAAATATAGAATGTGACAACTATTTCACCTAATCCGGCGCCTCCCTCCCTCTATCTCTTTCCCGATTTGTTCTCTTCCTCTCTCTTGAGTGCCGCGCCTTCCTTTTTTCCTTGATCGAGGGCGGCGGCGGCGTTCGTCCAGGCAGCGGAGGAGGCATTATTGATGATCGACGGAGCACCAAGCTCCTGGCAGAGGTTCTCCTCTACGCAAAGAGCGGGTGATGTTTCTTCTCCGACGAGGGCTCCTGGCGGATGGGTGGGGCGCCTATGGTTGGCGGCAACAATGGAGAAGGAGAGTCGAGCTCGGTGGTGGTGCTGGCGGTGATGGCGAAGGGGCTTTCGTCGAGGGCTGTGAGGTTCCTCCGGGCAAAAGGGGGTCGATCGGTGGATGCGTAATAGTAATGCACGGATTTACATTGTGGTTTGATAATTTACATAATTGACCTTTCGATTTACATATTGATTCACTTTTTTACAAATCTCATTGTTGTTTTATCTTATTTTTGCAGAGCTCTCCGTGAATTTTACAAAAGAGTGTGATACAGTTACAAAAGGTCACACAAATTTTACAAAATGAATATACACATTTACAAAAAAATCGAAGTTTACAAAGAGGATAATTACTCTTACAAAAACTCATTGGAGTTTACAAAATGAATGTAGCCATTTACAAAACAGAATTACCTATTTACAAATGAAAATGTGAAAACCGAAATCATTACAGAAATTACAAAAAAATGTACATTTTCACAAAAACTCGCGGCTTTTACAAAGATATAGTTTAATCCAATTCATTCAGCGCAAAATTGGAAAAAGACCAGTAAAGGTAAATGATTCAAAAATACCAAATCAAGAAAACATTAAATGGTAATTGAAATCCATTAAATAAAATTCGAATTTACAAAAAAAATGAGATGACGGAAATACTCTTTTAAATAATATTTTTGAAGCCACCGTCAGATTGTGATCTGACGAATCCGATTGATGGCTCACCACAGTATTGGTGAGACCCCACCTCACTTGAAGTGATCCATATATGTGTGTGTGTGTGTGTGTGTGTGTGTATGTATGTATGTATGTATGTATGTATGTATGTATGTATGTATGTATGTATGTATGTATGTATGTATGTATGTATGTATGTATGTATGTATGTATGTATGTATGTATGTATACATATATATATATATGGATGGATGGATACAATGCGATTCCCCAACCTTATTTTACGTAAGTATTTTTATTTTTTAAAAAAAATATCATCATGTATATTCATATATATATATATATGTTATATGTCATTTGAATTTCATCAATAACAAAGACTTTTATACCCTCCATCTAGAACAAGTAATGTTAACGGTCTTAGAATTGCTTTAATCATGCGTATTCTAGATGAAGGGTATAAGAGTCTCTATTTCTGACGAAACCTGAATGACATATAGGACGGATATATAATGAATATATATTGTAATATTTAAAAAAATAAAAAAATACCGCAAAATGAAGGTAGGGGCAGCCATGTTGGTTATCCCTAAGTGATAGTCACATATAACCCTATGTGTGTGTTTGTGTGTGCGTGTGTGTGTGTGTGTGAAAAATGGGGTTGGTCCTTCGGAGGAGCTAACTTAACTCGCCCAGCCTATTTTTCCTATATTTTTATTTTTATTTTTTTGAAAATTTCTTCTATAGAATTTCATCACTATATCCATATATTATATCATTCTAATTTTGTGAGAAGTAAAGACTCCTACGACCTCCATCTAGACAATCATTTTTAACGGTCGCAAAACTGTTGAAATCATCCTCGTCTTGATGGAGGCCGTAGGAATCTCTGTTTCGCATGAAATTTGAATGGTTTAATGTAGAGGTATAATAATAAATATCCGCATAATAAATTTTCAAAAAATAAAAAAAATATGAGGAAAATAAGGTGGGGCAGCTAAGTTAGCTCTCAAGGGGCAGCCCATTTTACGTGTGTGTGTGTGTGTGTTATATGGGGTTGCCCCCATCCTCATTTTATGGTATTTTTTATATTTTTTCCAAAATATCAATATGTATATTCATGTATATATCCCTCCTATATGTCATTCAAATTTCGTCAGAAACAGAGACTCTTATGCCTTCCATTTAGAACGTGTACGATTACAGTCATTCTAAGATCATTAAAATTACATGTTCTAGATGGAAGGCATATGAGTCTCTATTTCTGATGAAATTTGAATGTCATATAGAATAGATATATAGAAGAATATATATGGTGATATTTTTCAAAAAATAAAAAAAAATTGTGGATATGGGACGGGGGCAGCCTCTTTTTTTCCTATATAAAGGGGTCAATGGGGATGCCCCCGTCTCATTTTTTGTCAAATTTTTTTATTTTTTTGAAAAAATATCAACATGTATATTCATCCATATATCCCTCCTACATGTCATTCAAATTTTATCAGAAACAGAGACTCATATGCTCTCCATCTAGAATAGGTACGATTACAAAAGTTCTAAGACCATTAAAATTACTTGTCTTAGATGAAGGGTATAAGAGTCTCTGTTTCTGACGAAATTCGAATGACATGTAGGAGGAATACAGAGATGAATATACATGGTGATATTTTAAAAAAATAAAAAAATATGGAAAATGAGGTGGGGCAGCCATGTTGGCTACTACAAGGGGACAACTCCATTTTCCATATATATATATATATATATATATATATATATAGAGAGAGAGAGAGAGAGAGAGAGGGAGGGAGGGAGGGAGGGAGAGAGACGAGAGCATATTTCATGAAGTAGTAAACTTACCTACTTCATGCTTATTTTTAGATAGTTTTTTTTAGAAAATGCCACTATGAATTTTCATCACCATATTCAAATTTGTCCGAAACAGAGACTCATATGCTCTTTATCTTGAACATGTAATTTTAACGGTCTTACAATTGATGTAATCGACATGTTCTGGATGGATGTCCTGGGAGTCTCTGTTTACGATAAAATTGGAATGCCATATTAGAAAAAATATAGTTATGAAAATCTACGAGATATATTTCAAAAGAATAAAAAAAATGTCAAAAATAGACATGAAATATGTAAGGTTAACAACTTACAAAGTAAATTCCCTTTCCTCGTATATATTTTTTTAATACCAATATAAAAAGGGCAATGACCTTGCTCTCGGATGTGCCAAATTAGACAGCTGTTGTGATCAGTACCCGTCGATGTGGAGATATATAACATGAAAATACGTGACGGATTGAGAAAGAGGTCGCATCTGTTTATTTGCCTGTGGACCATGAGAATGTTTTGAATGATATATCGATCACTATCATAGTACAGTTCATTGATCTAATCTTAGTCCGCATGGGATATATCCCATCCAATCCAATCCATAACAAAGATGTAGTGGTAATCGGTTTACAAGGTACCCTTACCCTTCTTTTTTCAAGAAGGTTGTGGAAAAGTATACCGACCGTTGATATTAGATCCGACGGCTCAGGATTCTCCCCAATTGCATGTCCTAAATTAGATGGCACAGCAGCGATCCGATTCCATTTTTCACCAAATTCGAATTTCAATTCGAATGTTACCATAAAAAAATAGAATGAAAAGTGAGAAAAAGCTGAGCAATTGAAACGGTCAAACAGAATCTTAGAATCTCGATATACTTTTTGTTGCAACATATGGAACGGAAAGCTCAGTGACAATCATATGTGCACTCTCAATCACAGTGATGTGATGGATGGCGATGGAACGTTTTCTGGTCGAACTATGACGCAATCTTTTCAAAATTTTTCTATTTAATTATCAGAGGAATTCGTGTTTTTATTTATGTGTTGAAAGAAAGAAAAATCTACCGATATGCAATTCTTATTTACAAATGTCACCTCTATTTTAGAAGATGGTACTGAAGTCCCTCTTGCCTCTTCACCACCTCAACTGAAGATCGGCATTGTCCAAAGTTGTATGGAGATCAACTCATTGCTCCTTTTTGCCTCGCATTATCGAAGATCGGGGTACTTCAGTCTATTCGCACATCGATGTTTGGTAAATGGGAGGGTGCTCTCAATATGGAGCAAAGGGCTAATAATGATAGTGAAAACCGATGGATGCTGATGATCAAGGGATCAACCACCTTGTCCTTGACGTCGAGTTTGTGGAAGAAGATGGCAAGAGCGATCGGAAGCAACGGAGGATGGCAAGGATCTCATTGAAGCAGAGGACATGGAGACGAGGGAGAGCGATAGAGGAGGAGGATAGGGTAGAGGGGTAAGAGCGGAGGAGGAGGAGGTTGGGGCGAAGGGGCTAGTGGGGAGGAGGTCATGGCGAAGGGGTTGGGCAGAGGAAAAGGTCGAGGAGGAGGGGCCAGGCATAGGAGGAGATCGTGGTTGTGGGGTTGGGTTGAGAGAGCTTGGGTAAGGGAGGAGGCGGAGAGGAGCGGAGGAGTTAGGTGGAGGAGGAGTTTGAGGCGAAGGGGTTAGGCAGAGGAGGAGGTTGCGACGAAGGGGTTGGGCAAAGGGAGCTTTGGGGGGGGCAATGAGGATGAGGGTGCGAAGCGAAGTGGCTCGGTGTTGGAGGAGGAAGAAGAGGAAAACGGAAGTAGATGATGATTTTTTTAGATGTTTAATGTGAACCCTCTTTTTTTCTTTTCAAGTGCATTTTGTACGTAAGTTAACATTCGTTTGGGAGGTGCATAGACAGTAACTAACCCAAGTAGCACAAGTGATAATGGTGCAAGAAATAGGGACAAAACTGATATTGCAAATAAAGGAGGAGCATAAATGATATTGAAAAATAAGAGAGAAACAAGTGCAAAAAACCTTAGTTTTTCCTTATTTTTTGAATTGTTTTGAAATTTTTGACATTTATTTTAACTATGAGTCAACTTACGAAGAATCCAGCATTACATATGCATCCTCCCATCATCTTTCTCTTCGTAATCTCCTCTCTCTTTTTGTTCTCCCTCTCACAATCTTCTTATCCCTCTTATAAAATATGCTCAACCAATAATTTGATAAGTATGTAGAGGGATATAATCTAGATTGTGATGCAAGCAAAGGGAGGACATGAATGTTCGGACATTGTCATTGTAGGATAAGAGAAGGGTGAAAGTGGACAAGTCTGAGAGAGGGTCGATGATGGTAATCTAGGTCTAGAGGATGAGATCAGCAATGGTGGAGCTAAGAGTGAGGGGGTGCTCATTGTGTGTGCATATGGATCGCAGCTGTAGGACATGTAGGGGAGCGAGAGGGAAAGTGCAAACTAGATAGATAATGATAAAGGGGAGAAAAAGACATGTTGTTAATAGTTGATGGCAACACGATGGGAGAGAGGAGGCTTATGGCTAGGAGACCGCATTAGGTCATGTGATAACGGAGAAAGGAGACTCACTATCAGGGTGTAGTTCGACGGCATGATGGGAGAGGTGAGGAATGGGAGAAATTGAGGTAAGACATTGGAGCGTGAGTGTGTTGATGACTGGGTGGTTAATGTGACATCAACCATGCGAGAAGATGATAGGACAATAAGAGAGTTGAAGAGACAAGAAGATGAAGAGTTGTTGTGCAACGTAAAGGGTTGCCACAAAACTTGAAGGGTTCTGAGCCTTTATGTGTTGTTATTGTATATATAGTAATGAGTGTCACTATGTTGCCTCGAGTCTTGTATATAAGGATGGGTGGTGGCTCATTTGTACACATCATACTCCAGAGCGAGTCTCCCATTCTAATAAAAAAGAGTTTTGTGCGCATGCTTGTGTGATCATGTAGCAGTGCTCTTGAGTGTTCTTGAGTGTGTTCTTGAAATTGTTCTTGAACGATCCGCAGTTTGTGCTTGTGTTTTTGTCGTAGCGTCGGTACATGAGCAAATGCAAGTTCGAGAAGAGTTGAGTGTGTCCATGATCATTCTTCTTAGGAGGGTTGGTTATCTATGGGTTATCTAATGCCGCAAAGGTCAAAATTGATAGTGGGATTTTAATCATATGATAAGTGGTACTAGAGCTTGGTCAATGTCAAGAGATCGGGTAAAGATAGGAGTTGGTGGTGTAGTCGAATGCGGGAGAAAATGAACGTGTTGGTGCAAGTAAATCTTCAATCATTAGAGTGAATATGGTGGGTGTCACCGAGCATGTTGCAACATTAGAGCAGGTAAGGGAGGAGATGGAGTCCACCATTGAGACTCATGGCCAACACATCACAAGCTGGGAGGATCATTCTTCGGAGAGGTCAGATGTTGGGGACGAGATACAATGCTCAGCGGAGCATATCAAGATCTTGGAGGACAAGCTAGAGGCATTCATCACGATAATGGAGGATCTATATAGAGAGATCTCCCTCATCAAAAAGGCGAGGCGAATGGTGGGAGCTTCACGAAGGTGCGACAACTAAATGTACATGAACCCAAACCCTTTATAGGCACTCGGAGTGCGAAGGATTTGGGAAACTTCATATAGGACATGGAAATATACTTCGAGATGACCAAGACAAGAGAAGCCGAGAAGGTGGGCTTAACAACGATGTACATGTCGAGCGACATCAAATTATGGTGGAGGAGTCATGCAGTAGATGAGGCTAGACTGAGGATCTCTAAATAGGAGGATCTAGTCATGGAACTAAATGTGCAGTTCCTGCCAAAAAAAAACAACGCATGGATTATAGGAAGCTCTTCGACACTCGAATCGTACATGCATTGTTTGAAGCTTAAATCCCAAAACAATTAAGTGGATTATCTCAAGTTATATTTATGCCGTTCAAATTTGTTTATGTCTCCATTAATATCTTGGGATTTTTACACCCATAACCCTGAGTACTCTCGCAATAACATTCATAACCCTGGATTATCATGAACTACATGAGAAACCCCGAGTAATGCTTAATTCTTACATACCATAACCCTGTGTTATTTTCCGTTTGATATGCTCGTTATATTTGACGATTTCTATTAGAAAAGACAAAATTGACCCTAGTGTTGATTCTTATTTGCAAAATATGCCCTCCCCCTCTCCCCCCACGAAGCAGCACCTCGTCCTCCCTTGCAAGCCATGCATCGACCTTCCTCAACCCAGGTCGACCATCCGCCTCCCGTGCTCCAACCCGCCGTCCTGCAAGCCTCCCACTGCCTCCCTCCCGTGCCTGTCGAAGCAACCCCCTCGACCTTCCTCAACCCAGGTCGGCCTCCCGTGCTCCAACCCGTCGTCCTGCAAGCCTTCCCACCCCTCCCCATCCGCCGCCTGCCCATCTCCCTCCCACGCCGCCGACTCCCCGTCCTGCAAGCCTCCGCCCATCCGCTCCCGTCCTCCAACCCTCGGTCGAAGACGCCCCCCCCCCCCCCCCCCGTCCTGCAAGCCTGCCGCCTACCCCCTCCCTCTCGCGCCGTCACCCCTGTCCTGCAAGCCTCCCTCCCGTACCTATAGTGCCCCCCTCCCTCCCGTGCCGCCTACCCCTTCCCTCCCGTGCCGCCTACCCCCTCCCTCCCGCGTCGTCACCCCCTGTTCTGCAAGCCTCCCTCCCGTACATGTAGTGCCCCCTCCCTCCCGTGCCGCCTACCCCCTCCCTCCCGCACCTGCCCACCTCCCCCCCCCCCCGGTCGTAAACACCTCCCCCCCCCCCCCCCACGCTCTGCTAGGCCTGTCCCCACCTCCCAACAAGCCTCCACCGAAGCTCCCGGATGCTCTGCCTGCAAGCTTGTCGAGCCCCCTGCCAGAACCCCCTGCGACAGAGCCTCTCCCCCCGGGCGATGACGATGACATGCAGATGTTGGATATTTTTTATTTAGGTTAATATCAACCGTTAAATCATTCATTGGTTAGATTAACATAATCATCTGGTTGAGTTAATGAGGTAAAGTAACAGAAGGTTATAGATGTAAGACGGGACACTTATTCAGGGTCCTACGCGTAATGCGTGATTATACAGGGTTATGAATGTTATTGCGAGAGTACTCAAGGTCATGGGTGTAAAACTCCCTAATATCTTCACCTTATCTTTTTCTAAGGGTGTGTTTGGATAGTGGGTTTAGGTGGGTTAGGCTGGTAGCAAGTAACCCATTTTTTGTTTTGGTGTTTGGATAGAGGGTTAAACTGGGTGTGGGTTAAAGCAGGTTTATTGTGATATGATTGTATTGAAGTTTGAAAAAGTGAGCAGTTATTGTGATGTGATTGTATTGGAGTTTGAAAAAGTTAGTAGAAGTGGGGTAGCTTATAATTTTTATATGATATGATGGTATAATATATTTTTTTGATGGAATTGGTGATGGGGAATTGATTTATTTAATTTTTTAAAAAGATAAAAAGTAGGCCCCACTTAGAAAGAGAAAAGAGTGAGTTAGGGAGCGTAAACCATCCGGGGGTTTACCCCTAACCGAACAGCCCCTAAGGCGAGGAATTTTGGTTGTTTTTCTTATTTAGAGAAATACTATATCCTCATAAATTACTATAACTAGCAAACAAAACCACGCTTCGCGGTGGGAGAGTAATCTATGAAGCAAATCTTGACTTTTCAATTAGACATTTCTTTAGATCTAAGGGTGAATTTTGAGAAGTTGAATGGAATTACATGATTGTGTAAAAAATTAACATATAAAGTCATTTTGAGCTATCATCACATGATAAACCGTTATTCAGAATAGGAAAGTGTCATAAAATGAAAATTAGATTTTAAATAATGATTTCTTGATGAGGTTTACAAAGCTACCAAAAATATAAACACAATACATGGCGTAGGACATTTCAACCGATAAATAATACAGTGATTATCATTTTTTATGATGTTTATAAGCTACTCAAAAATAATTATAAATATAAATTTTTGGATTAATTATTTCATTTTCTTTACTTTGATATAAAAATATTTTTAACCAAATTTATTATATTTTCCATTACATATCATATATCTTCTCTATCGTATATTCCTCACTACCTTCTTGTTTGAGTGTTCCTAGAAAAATATATCATAAGAATTGAAATATATAGTATAGACGGATAATAGAGTAGAAATATATTATATTTGCTAAAATACGGAGGGCATTTTTATTTTCATTTTTCCTCCATCATATATTATTCTTTTCTAAATCCTTGAAAATTATAATTAGTAATATATATATAGGAAAGATCAATTATAATTGATTGTATATGAATCCATCTATTATAAGTCTTCTTACATTTTTCAAAAAGTTAACTTTGTACATGATTAGCATTTTAGTAAACAATAATTTTGATGGAATATATATTGCGCATTTATTTCTTCTTTTTATTAAATGCAAGTTTACAGATTTTAACCATAGCCTTTTAGACGGAAAGAAAAAAATGTTCAACAACTGCACAATCAAAGTTGGTTTGATATTTTCTTTATGAATTGATAACTTGTGGGGCTTGATGTAGGTTCGATAGTTCTTTTAATTAATAAGGTATAGATTTTTCAAGAAAATTTACTTTTTCATTTTATGAGGACACAATAACAATTTGGATATATAAGAAATACATATATAATGATTATGCTTTTAGATTTGTTGTAATCAACCTGTTCTGGATAGAACACATAGGAGTCTCTATTTCTAACGAAATTCGAATGATATACAGGAGGAATATATAAATGAATATACATGGTGAAATTTTGAAAAAAAATAAATTTTTTTGAGGAAAACGCTACATGCAGCAACCACGTTGACTGTTGCATGTAGCAGCCTCCCTAAACACACACACACACACATACACACACATTTCGCTCATGGGGGGAGCTAACTTGGCTCCCCCACCCCATTTCGCTCGGGATTATTTTTTTTTTTTTTTGAAATTTTCTTTCGTGGATTTTCGTCAATATATCACTATATTGTGTCATTAATATTTCGTGCGAAACATAGACTCCTACGAACTCCATCCAGACGGGGTCATTTTTAGCAATTCTATTACCGTTAAAAAACGACTATCTGGATGGAGGTTGTAGGGATCTCTGTTTCGCACGAAATTTTAGTGACATAATATAGAGATATAGTGATGGAATTCCACGAAAGAAATTTTCAAAAAAAATAAAAAAATCGGGAGAAATGGGGCGGGGGGAGCCAAGTTAGCTCCCCCAGGGGGCAGCCCCATTTAGCCCATACACATACACACATACACACACACATACATACAAGCATACACACATACATACATACATATATATATATAGGATTTAATGGGCTGTCCCGCCCCCTATTTTGACGTATTTTTTATTTTTTTGAAAAATAAAACCATTTATATTTATCCTTATATCCCTCCTATATGTCATTCCAATTTCGTCACAAACAGAAACTCCTACGACCTCCATCGAGATAGTGTCGATTTAACAAATCATGTTACCGTTAAAAAAGACTGTCTGGATGGAGGCCGTAGGAGTCTCTATTTCTGACGAAATTCGAATGGCATATAGGAGGGATATAGGGATGAATATACATGGTTATATTTTTCAAAAAAATTAAAAAAAAATACCGAAAATGCCGCGGGAGCAGCCCCATTAACCCCATATTATATATATATATATATATAATGTGGAAAAAATGGGGTTGCCTTCGAGGGGGAGCTAACTTAGCTCCCTCACGCCCCATTTTCACGGTATTATTTTTGAAAAAATAAATCCGTGAAAATTCATCACTATATCTCTATATTATGACATTTAAGTTTCCTGACAAACAGAGACTCGTATATCCTCCATCTAGATAGTCATTTTTTAACGATCGTAAAATTTGTTATATCGACACTGTCTGGATGGAGGTTGTAGGAGTCTCTCTTTCGCAAGAAATTTTAATAATATAATATAGGGATTTAATAATGAATTTTCACGATTTTACTTTTCAAAAAAATAAAAAAATATGTGAAAAATGGAGCAAGGGAGCTAAGTTAGCTCCCCCTAGGGACAACCCCCATTTTACCATATATATATATATATATATATATAGTTTATACATGCTTTTATGATTAGACGTAAGTATTAATAAATAATAGGATGTTTTATTTGAAATGATCTTATTGCTCATTACTATTTTCATAACTTTATGGCAATCTACTTTTGAACTCAATTTTACATATAGATCCATAACTATATTATAATTATTTTGTTGTTTAAAAATTACTTTCATATATTTTATGACTGTCACTATTTTTTTAGTGGTCATATGTAATATTTGTTATTACAGAGAGCATTAAAAATAAAATATTATATGGGTTAATAAAGTCAAGAGGATGAAAAAAGAAAAAATATGATATTGATTAGAGTTACACATGTATACATGCTATGATATAATATACGTATGGATTAAGAGGATGAAAGGTGGGGAATTTCCGAACGTACAGAGATAAAGAAGAGAATCACGTGCCTTGTAAAGAGATGCACAAAAGACAAATTGCAAGAATTTTACAAATTGCAAGGATTTTCGTGTACTGTGGAGAGAGAGGCAGAGATGTGCCTACAACACAGAGAGGTGAGACCGTGGAAGGGTGCGCAGAGAGAACACCGGAGAGTTCCACGTGTCTCATTTTCTATCGTCTGTAATATCATCCCATCGTGATGCCTTGTTCTCCTTTGTTTATTTGCATCGCGCTCATCACGTCTGAATCTATCCTATCACATTTATATTATATTGTATATTAAAAAATAACAAACGCTGACTTTGAAAGAATTTGCTAACTACGCATTAATTACAGGTTAAAAAATAGTCTAATTACACGACAACCCCTATATTATTATGACCCCGTATTATTACACGGGTTCTGTAATTGGACATGATTTCAAGTGTCATAATGTAAACGAATCCTTCGCTGTAACAGTCTCTGTTGTTGTAATTTGTTGTAATGCAGGAGATATGTTGGATGAGAAATTAGTTACACCTATTCCTTATTCCATGGCTATTTCATTTACCATCATCTCCTCCCCCATTCAACAAGGAAAAAATGGGGTTGTTCTTTGTAGGCAGCCAACATGATTGATCTGCCTTTTTTCTGCATTTTTTATTTTTTTTAAAATTTCACCATATATATTCATATATATATCCTCCTAATATATCATTCGAATTTCATCAGAAACAGAGACTCATATGCCCTCCATCTAGAACAGGTAATTTTAAATACACATATTTTAGATGGAGGACATAGAGTCTTTGTTTCTGAGAAATTCGAATGGCATATTAGAGAGAGATATAGATGAATATATATATGGTGAAATTTTTCAAAAAAAATAAAAAAATTTTGCTGAAAAAAATAAGACGGGACAGCCATATTAGCTACCGCAAGTGACTGCCCCATTAAACTCTTTACAATGATTATAATTCTATCCTCAGTTCGTAGTTTATCTTCCACAAATAAATGCCGCTTAACCCATAATATCTACCCTTTAATGAACATTTTCATAGACAACTTAGAAATGCGGAATAGGAATAACTCGCATTTATTCCATCAAAACAAAATCGGGCAAATTACAAAAAAATAATCTCAATTATTTCTCGATTCCCGATTATACTTCTCATTTTCGAAATGTAACAAACAGAGATCCAAACTTTTTTCTCAACTGTAAGCTCAAGCGACCTTTTTAAGCTGTCGTTAAATCCTACACTTGAAAATATACGATAAAATGATGCTCATCTCGGAGATAACTTGGCTCCATCACTTCATTATTTATTTATTTATTTGAAAAATGAATCCATGAATTTTCATCATTATATCCATATATTATGTCATTCATGTTTCGTGTGAAACAGAGACTCATATAGCCTCCATCCGGATAGTTATTTTTTAACGGTCACGGAATTATTGAAATCAATCCAGACCGTAAAAGTCTCAACTTCGTATGAAACTTGAATGACATAATATAAGGATATAGTTATGAAAATTCATAGAAATCTTTTTTTTCAAAAAAATTAAAAAATGGAAAAAAATCGGGCGGAGGAGCCAAGGTAGCTCCCCCATAGGACAACCCCATTTTAACCATATATAAGGAAAAAATAGACTACTGCAGCCCCATTTTTCCGCATATTTTTATTTTTTGAAAAATTTATCATTTATTTTCATCGTTATATCACTCTAATATGTCATTCCGATTTCGTCTGAGACAGAGACTCATATACCCTCCATCTAGAACATGTCTATTATGCAATATTAATACTGTTAAAATTATATGTTCTAGATGGAGGACATATGAGTCATTTTTAACAAAATCGAAATGACACGTTAGAGGGATATAGTGATGAATTTACATTATGAAATTTAAAAAAATAATAATAAATGCGCAAAAATAGGATGGGAGCACTCTCATTTTCCCATATATATATACATATATATAGGATTTTTATCCAATGAGTCCTGTGCCCATTAGTGTTGTTGTGAGCACCAATTCTAGGTCATACATGTGTATTACCAATTGAGTAATTACCTATTTTGAAGGATGTCATTTTTGGAAGGAGATTAATATACAAGACGATTTACCAAAAGTATTATTCCAAATATATCATGTCCTTAAAAAAAGGAAGAATTTTTTGGAAAGAAAATATTCAAATCGATAATTTATTGCAGAAAATTGAGATCCAAATACTCATGTTAGTAATATATATATATATATATATATATATATATATATATATATACAAAGTTAAGTAAATGGTTGTTACGAGGTCAGTAATACATAAACAACGGTCAGTAATTTACATTCACTTTGTTATATGATAGCAGAATTCAGTAATATATATACATTGGTCAAGTAAGTGCTTATTGTGAAGTTAGTAAAGGCATAACAAATGGTCAATAATTTCCATATGTATTAATATTTTGAACAGAATTCAGTAATTTAAAGACGATAATCAAGTAATATATATACAATTCTTAAGTAAATTGTTGTTCTGTGTTCAATAATGTATATATCCTTGTCATATATCACAGGTTCAATAATATGTGTACGATTCTCAAGTAGTGACTATTATGAGAGCAGTAATAGAAAAGTAATGGTCAGTAAGGCACGAACATTACTCAAGTAAGAAAGTAACATATAATCCACAATATATTCTCTTTCTTTACGATTAATATGAAAATAGTACTTTGAAAAAGAAGTCATTAAACACATACACATGCGGAAAAATGAATTAGTGAAATTAATGGAATGCTTCGGCGACGAAAAAGAAAAAAATTATAGAAATGAAGCGAATGCAGATTACATACACAATGATTTTACTAAACATTTGTTATGTTATTACTGATCTCACACACACATTTACTTGACCATTGTATATATATTACTAAATTATGTACAAGGTAATAATATGGAAGTAAATTAGTGATCATTATTTTTATATTACTGATCTCATAAGAATTAATTACTTGACCAAAATATATTTATTGCTATCATCGCAATGGATCTTAATCATTTGCACAAAATCATTTATTTGAAGCATTTCTTTCCAAAATCGTCTTTTCTTTTTTAAGAACGATGTATAATAAGAAATATAATAATTGTTAAATACGTGGTAGCCTATAATTAGAAATATAATTATTGCTAATACAAGTGTATAGCATAAAATTGGTGCTCACTGAAACGTTAATGGGCATAGGGCCCTTAGATAAGTACTATATATATAATGAATATGCTCCTTGGGAGTATATAAGAGTATGCTCCCCATTTTTTCGATCATTTTTTCAATGAAATCTTGAAAAAATTACTTAAAATAATAAGTAGAATGTGTATTTCAAATTCTGTGTAAAATAGACATTTCTAAAATATTCATCTGAAGGTCAATTTCAATAATTGTGAGATCATTAAAATTTTATGATCTTGATGGAAGGAATAGAAATCTCGAATTAAGTTGAATTATTAAGTTGAATTTTGATTGGCACTCAATAATATTCAATGATATACGATATCTAAATCACCTTCGGTTTCATTAAAAAATAAAAACAATACCAAAAAAAAAGATGGATGTAAGTTACATGGGAGCATGGAACACACTCCATTTTTTCCAATATACAAGCATTTCCAAATTGCACCGTCCAACTTCGTAGTATCGGCAATAATTGTATCAAGAGCTACACAACATATAGTCTGACAAAGAAGAAATACTGATGCAGCGTGGGCCCCAAACATAGGGCTAAATATTTATTTAATTTCAAGTGTCAATTTTATTTACGTTTTTAAGTTGTGGTAATTGTTTAATTAAATAATTGAAATCGCATGTGATCTCAACGTTTATTTCGTAGATTTTAATTTGAAATTGGGTCAATTAATTAGTTAGAGTCAGTTTAGGCAAGTCGGTTGTCAATTTTAATTAGTTCACTATTTTTGTAAACCCATCTCTCCTATATAAAGAGAGGGTAGCCCATTGTTTTTAGGCGGTCAAGTATTATGAAAATTTGAGTTTATCTCAGTATCTCCCTCTTTCTCCTCTCCCTCCACGCAATCTCCGCGGTTCTTCTCCCTCAACCTCTCGTATTCCCGGCGAGTTCTCTTCTCAACCCTTCCAATTTCTCTTCTCAACCCTCCGTCTTCTTCTCCACCAAAATCCACCATAAAAAAATATTATTTATCAACGCCACGAAAAAGTCGTTGGCATCATTTGGTATCAGAGCATGGATATTAAATCGTTCCTACGATTCAACGATCCAGTTGCATATTGGCGTTTGAAGCTTGATCTCAACCGCATATCTCATGGGCCGCATGCGCGTTCGCGTCAACTGAAGCTCCAGAAATGTCTCTTGTCAAGTCTCAAGGTGCAAGGATGGTTGGACGCGCTAATCGACGACGATTCAACCGCCAACGACCAAAATCAGATCTATGCAACCGCTGTTCAACCCGATTTTGAGGAAAAAAATGAAGGTACTTTCATGCAAAATGAAGATTTTATTGATACAACCGTTGTAGAAGAATAAGAGGACATGGGATTAATCTACGATGAATATCCTATGGGTGAAGTATTGGATTTCAGTGACTTGTTCGCAGACGGAGTTGCTGTCCACGAAGAAAGGGAAGTCGGATCCTTAGATCTAGTTGGCCCCAACGCCGCTATCCGAACAACCATGATTTCATTGTCATCCTCTTGCGCACAGAAATCTGCCCTAAAATCGACATCTGGTGCTCCAAAATCGACATCACAGCCCCCTCGCCAATCCAATGTGGTCTACCAGCACTTGATCCGAGCCACGACTCGCACGGACCGCGCCCCGCATGTGCGTTACCTCCACCAACTGCGAGGTCGTTTTCCTGCTAGCCATAACGCGCACGTGGTATGCGTCGTGCCTGTGCGATGCCTTCACCGTCCACGAAGCCGCCCTTTCGATAATCGCCACTACGCACGCGCGCATGGACGATACGACCACGCCACGAGAGGCGCCCGGTTCCTCCCAAGCCCCCGCACGAGCACTTCAAGGCGAGGTTACTGTCGCCGCTATAACCATGCGGTCTTCCACATTCCTCCTCGCTGCCATCACGCGCGAGAGGGCTGCGCCAGTGGAGAGTCCCGCCGCCGACACCCTCTTCTACCATTGCAGCGTCGGCACCTTTTATTTGGGAAGCAGGGAACCCTAACGTGGGATTTTTGCTCCAGAGGAATTGAATCCCTGAAATTAGGGGATGGAAAGTTAATTTGGAAATTTTGCAGGGAAGGTCCCCTTACAAAAGTTTTTATCAAAAAAGGCAATTGATGGATATATTATGCTATGGAATCCTTTTAAGTAAAGGGGTAAGAAAATTGCAGAGACGCCCTCCAATTGAAAAAAAATACAAACGTAACGTTGAAAAAGATGTGATTGGAGGAATTTGAAGCTGTAATTTTAACATCGAATTCTCCACCGATGGAACGAAGATAAAGCAATTCGTCGGGAGACGAATTTTTTTAAAGTGGCGGAGAGTTGATGCAGCGTGGGCCCCAAACATAGGGCCAAATATTTATTTAATTTCAATTGTCAATTTTATTTACGTTTTTAAGTTGTCGTAATTGTTTAATTAAATAATTGAGATCGCATGTGATCTCAACGTTTATTTCGTAGATTTTAATTTGAAATTGGGTCAATTAATTAGTTAGAGTCAGTTTAGGCAAGTCGATTGTCAATTTTAATTAGTTTACTATTTTTGTAAACCCATCTCTCCTATATAAAAAGAGGGTAGCCCATTGTTTTTAGGCAGTCAAGTATTATGAAAATTTGAGTTTATCTCAGTATCTCCCTCTTTCTCCTCTCCCTCCACGCAATCTCCGCGGTTCTTCTCCCTCAACCTCTCGTATTCCCGGCGAGTTCTCTTCTCAGCCCTTCCAATTTCTCTTCTCAACCCTCCGTCTTCTTCTCCACCAAAATCCACCATAAAAAAATATTATTTATCGACGCCATGAAAAAGCCGTTTGCATCTTTATTTATCGACGCCACGAAAAGCCGTTTGCATCAAATACACAATTATCACAAAATCCACGTTCATGTATGATCCCCACAACGTGTTCTAATTTAATGAGCCAAACTATTAGGTTAGGACCACCTCGTTTTAAAGGCTCCTATGGTTCTATATTATCAACTTGCCCTCTGCCCACGGTCACGTGATCCCCCTTACCCCATTAGCTCAACCACATGAAAAGATCTTAATAAAAGCTAACACTGATCCAACTTGGTAAGTTGATATAAATAAGATCGAAGCAAAAGGCTCGAACAGTAGAGGTTGAATTCAACGGGGACAAGCACGGTGATATATTCCTGCATCAAATATATTCACACGGAACCCTAGGAAAGATGAACCACTTCCCTAGGGGGACAGGGTCTCAACTCCCCCCAACACGTCACGTGCCCCCCATCACATGTAATCAATCAGACAAAAAAAGTACCTGCACCCCACCCCCACCACCCCCGTCACAGGAATCAATAACCGAACAAGTGCCGCGGATAAATTGCATAAAAGTTCCTCCAACTGTTTGGTTTGTTTAATATGGTCCATCTGTCTTATAACCTCGAATAGAGTCCAGCCTTTATCCGTGCAATTTATCAAAAAAATGGAAACAAGAAAACCTCAAAAGTAACGGGAAAAAAGACCAATAAAAGTAAATCTCCAGGTCCGAAACACCGGCATCTGCCCCCCATTTGTCACAGCAGATACACAACCACGTAAAACTCACAACAAATAAGAGAAAAGAAAAGGGAAAATACCCAAAAAAAAAAGTACGGCAAACAAAATATAGAAGAGGAGAGGAGTAGAAAAACTATACAGAGAAAACGGCAGGAAGAGATAGATATATAGGTAGAGGATGCCACCACGAGTGAGTGCTACCTGGAGCCGACGGCGTTCCACGTCCGAGCGAAGCCGGTGACGGCGCCGTAGCTCCGGGAGCTGAAGCCGAGGCAGCCGAGGAGGCCGGCGCGGTAGGGAAGGAACGTCCTCTTTCTCATCTCCTCCGCCTCCGCCCTCTTCTCCTCGTAGTGCCGCTCGTGCGCCGACCTCGCCCTCCTCCTCCTCCCCACCTTCCCATCCCCTCCTTCCTTCTCCTTCTCCTTCTCCTTATCTTCCCCCTTTCCCTTCTCCTTCTCCTTCTCCTTCCTTCTGTAGAAGAGTAACGGCAACGGCGAGGACGAGGGCGAGGGCTTCTCCTTCGACGGCGACAGGTGCCAAAATCTGTCCTTGGGGTTCGCTCTCCCCTCGCTCTTGCTCCGGTACAGCAGCAGATCCCTCAGCGAGATCCACCTCCTCGAGCTCCTCCCCAATGATGACGACGACGTCGACGACGATCGTGACGAAGACGCGGACACTGGCGGGGTCTGAACGTCGTCCTCTTCCACAGCTGCTGCAGATGCCTCCGGCAGCGGCGACGGCGGCGTCTTCTCGTCGTGCCAGTCCGGGGAGGGATTCCGAAGCGGCGACATGGATCTGGCCCTCCGATGGACGGATCGGCTGCGGAGGCGCAGATCTCGGCCGCGGGTGTCGGGAGGAGAGGGGAGCGGAGAGGAGGGAAGCGTGGGGCGGATCTGGCCATTGAGGAAGAGATCCTCGGCGGAGGCGGCAGAGGGGGAGAGGCAGCGGGCGGAGAACTCGAACTCGAAGGAGGAGGGGAGTGGGTGGGAGGGGGACGAGGGGGAAGAGGCGGAGGCGGAGGCGGCGGCGGCGCAGAGGTAGTGCATAGGGCTGGTGGGGGCGCTGAAGTAGCAGCCGGAGTTGAGGGCCCGCAAGGGCGAGGGGCTCGAGGGCGCGCTGTGGTACGGGGTCGAGCACGAGCTCGAGGGCTCCGTGTTCGCCTCCATGGCGCGAGAACGGAGGCGGAGAACGACGCGGGTGTTGGTAATAAAGGAGGGGCGAAATGGACGAGGGCCGGTTGGGGGCTTCGAAGTTGTGTGTATAAATAATACGCGGGGAGATGGGGAATCTCGGGATATGGCCCATACTGGTAATTACGAATTTACATAATGGACCCTCTAAAATATTCAAATTGCATGTATGCTCTTGTTAGGCTTTTGATTTTACACTGCCACCTAGGAGGGATGTAAACGGTTACAGATATATCTGTATTCGATCCATCATCCAGGACTGGCCCTGGACATTGTTTTGAAGTGCAATTGTCCAAGGCCCACTAATTTTAGGGGCCCAAGTATGCATGTAATCTAATTTTTAGGTTAGGGATAAAATAGAATTTGTCATTGAAACAACTTACTGAAAAATAAGTCTCTATAAATTAGGAATGAAAATAGATAGGATGCGGATTGGATATGCCTATTTCGATATCCATATTCATTTTATCTCTATCGAATACCGATATGGATATGATTCGGATATGCAGTAAGGAAATCATATCCTTAAAAATACCGATACGAATTCAAATCCGAGTACAGATCAAATAATGAGCGGACCCGAATTTGGATCGAATAAAAAGCCAATCCGAATATGAATCAAATAAAGAGTGAATCCAAATATAGATCCAATAAATATGGAATCCAAATACAGATAGAATAAAGACCACATACGAATACGAGTTGAATTTCTATCAAAGTTCAAAATGATTTAAAAAAAACGACCATGAAATATAAATAACTTGCATCATGACAAGAGGTAGAGTCGTATGTGTTCTTGACCGGAAGCAAAAAGGGGATATGGTATCGTAACTTTTGTTAGTGTCCATTCCCAAACAAATGGAAGTTTATTAGTACCATTATTATATTATATTATATATAATGCTAATAATATCATGGTGTTGTGGCGTATATTACATTAACTAATATATAAAATAATATTAAATATTGTATTCGGATATCCGTATCTGGATCCGGATATTCAAGACATTACCATAGCTGCATACGTATTTGGAAAATTTTTACAACCCATATCCATATTCAATCCATATTCAATCCATATTCGATTAGTAGTCGGATACAGATATCTGTATCCGGTAATTTTTCGAATACAGTAAGCAGATATTCGGATATATTCGTATCCGTTTTCATCCCGACTATAAATTCGAATTTTCGGTAATTTAATGAGATTATATAAGGGTTGATTGTTCTTCGAAAATAGAATGTTTCATTTTATACTTGATGGTAAACACACTAGGGACAATTTTTTCTTATTAAAAAAATTTAAGGGCCTTTTTTTCTTTTGCCTAGGGCCCCATGAAATGTCAGGGACGGCACTGCCATCATCGTGTCTGCTTTGTACAGATTTTGACATTTGTATTCGTTTGTGTTTTAAAATGGATACAGATATAGATATCGTTCTGATATCCGTAAACACCTGTATTTGTATCTGTATCCGTATATCTGTTTTCGTATATAAATATAGTCATATATTTATTTTTAATACTATATAACATTATCCTATACCTTCTGTTACAATATTTATATAATTTTTATGATACAAACACATTTAGTAAATTTATATCATATGTTTTTCATCCAACTCGTATATATTTAAGTTGATTCTATAGAATATTTCTAACATTACTCATGCGATCGATATCCATTTTACATCTGTATCCATTTTTTAAGGATATGATAAGATAGTTTTAATATTCGTTAATATCCGTATCTGCATCCGTATTCGAAAACGAATAAAGATACAGTAATTCATATATTTGTATCCATATCTGCCTGTTTGCACCCTACTGCCACCCCCGCGTCGAGCAGTCACAACAAGGGGTGCGGATGTGAACCGAAGATTTTGAATGGGCTTTTGTGTAAATATGAGGAAGCCCGGGATTTATGATAGTATTGGGGGGGAGTTGACAAGCTCGCCTTGTTTTATTTAATGGATTCTTTTTTTTCGTTTTTTTAACACACGTTTTGTGCTCTCACCCCTGTGGTAATTGTATTTGTAAATTAACCCTCGTAGTTTCGCAAGGAAAGGAGTTCCCGGGTTATTGTACGTCCAAACACTTCGATGGATGGATAGAGAAACAAATATTTAAGGGAATTTTATATAATATCGTTTTTAATTTTGTTAATTATATTTGCATCCCTGTTCACTTTGTAATTACGCAACGAGTCCTATGGGATATTGGTCAAAGGATTACAATACAATTTAAAATTTTGAATCAGTGCACAAACTATGATCTGTGTCGATTTCCTCTCTTTTTTCATCTTCTTCCTCTATGTCTCCACCTCGACCAGACATGTTCGTGGATGCTAATGATGTTTACAAAAATTTCAGATGTGATTTATAGAATTGATTTCTCGTAAATGTCAAATAACACGTTTAAATCAAGGGTTGACATGACAATAAAGCTTGAGAAGCTCGCTCATCGTAACTTCAAGTGTAGATGACAACGCATGTAAAAAAGCTAATTGTCTCACAGTAGATGTAGAAAAGTCCACCCTTTAAAGCTAATAGGTGTAACCTGTGTGTAAGGAACATGATTCATCTTATAGGAGACGAGACAAGTATATGTCTTATACGTTATCTTTAAAAAAGATATGTGTGATGGCGTGTCATCTTATATAAGGATCCAGTCTGAGAAAGATTATCTATTTTGATATCAGCATCAGTATGCATCAAAGTTCAATTCTAGGTTCATTCCTTTTTACTTTTATTATGGACGAGCTGGCTAATCACATGCAAGATGAGATACCTTGGTGTATGTTATTTGTCAATGATATTGTGTTGATTGATAAGACAATATATGGAGTAAATGAGAAGGTTGAGATTTGGAAACATGCTTTAGAGACTAAAGACTTATATATAATTATGGCTAAAATTGAATATATTAAGTGCACATTTGATGGAAGCAGTAATGAAGGAATCAAGATGAAGATTAAAAATGATAATATCCAGAAGAAAGATTCTTTTAGATACTTGGGATCTATTTTGTAATATGATTGAAAAATCGATGGAGATGATACCCATAAAATAAACGTAGGTTGGTTAAAGTGAAGAGGAGCCTCTACCATTCTAAATGATAAGAAAATTCCTTTGAAAATCAAAGAAAAAGTATTATAAAGGAGTTGTGGGACTTGCTATACTCTATGGATCCGAGTGTTGTCTATGAATCATAGACATGTGCAAAGAACAGCATTAGCAAAAATAAAAATGCTAAGGTGGATATGTGGTTATACACAAAAAGATTGAATTTGGAATGATGTGATCATCAGGAAAGTTCGTGTAGCTCCGATGGAGAATAAGATCAGAGAAAATCACTTAAGATAGTTTGACCATTTGCAAAAGAGCTCAGTTGATGCACCAGTTAGAAGATGTGAGATTTAGGATGTTGAGCAGGATAAGAGAGGGTGAGGAAAACCCACGAAATATTGAAATGAGGCTATCCAAAGGGATCTTAGTTATTTGGATCTAAATCTGAGAATGACCCGCAATAGATCTAAAGGGAGACAAAGAATCCATGTAGCCGACCCTGCTTAATATAGGGAAAAACTTTATTATTTTTGTTGTAGTCATTATATTTAAAGTTGGCTGTGACTCTGTTAGCATTGCTTTGGTTGATTTTTTTGTGGTTGCAAGTTCTAATCATGTTCCTCACATGAATAATAATATAGAGTCTTATGATTTATGGCATGGTTGTTTCAGGCATGTGAATTCTGATTCTATTAAAAGAATTGTTAATTTAGAGTTAATTCGTGAACATGTCATTGCTTAGGTTCTATGTAATAACAAGTTATCTGAAAAACATGTTACCAATACTATTTCATACATATAATTAAGTGTCTAATCCTTGATAGCCTAAGAGCCCCTAAGTTGTAAGTAAAGAAAGAGTGTAGGCTTTAAATGGGTTCAATCTTTGTGATAGGAGGTTAACAATACAACCTTAGAGACTGCAATATATAAAAATACTATAATGGGTCGCAGTTAAATGAAGAGGATCTTTCTTTAATACTCATGAAATGGGATCTAATGCATAAGCTTTAAGAACACTACCCTGATTATTGTTACCAAGAACATAGCTTTTTCGTTGTTATCTTTTATTTCCACATATATGTATGGAGTTCAAGACATAGTTCACTTTGTGAGGATGCACTTAGTTAACTCAGATATGGCTGAAGATGGAAAGTTTCTATATCTAAAGAAAAGCTTAACGTCCCAACGATTTCAATTTTTTCCTATTAAGGTTTTTCAAAATGAATTCATGGATGATTGTTGTATTTACAAAACTAAAGTCGTTCCTACTTTGAGATTGGAAGTTAAGATTTCTAAGTAATGGTGAGTCAAGTAGAAGACCTTTAGTACCATATTGATTGGCTCTAAAGTTTTGGGCTCATACTTGAGTCCCTCCTAAATACATGCAACAAAAGGTCCAAGGAGGGATGGAAAAACCACATATGTATGCATCAGCTCTCTCCCGCTTCAGTTTCAAGTTCGGTTCGAGCTCGAGATCATGAGAGCCAATTCGAATCCAGAATCTCGAAAATGTTGTTATGGAGTGCTTTGTGTAATCGTTGGATGCACTGATTTGTGCAATTGATTCAAACGTCTAAATGTTTGAATTTTGGTGAACGATTTTGGAGTCCCATCCATTTTTATTAGAGTCTTAAGGACATCATCCCTAATGCATCAATTAAATGCTTTATCATTTGATTAATGATGTTTACCTCGATTAAATGTTATGTTGGTCATCCATATAATTACAGGATCAAATCACATGATAATTCCGTTTCATAGAAAGAAGGGATATTTGCACTCATAACCTTGCGTAGTTTCGTATTTACACACTGGATAAGATGAAGTGATGAGACCGATTAAAAATTGGAATGCATTACCAACAATCCTATTATTTTGCCCAACTGTTGTCCATATAGTAATTAGTAACAGTATTCATATTATTATTTATTATAAAATCATATAATAAAATCTATAATTATTTCAATTATATGATCGTATTTATCTCTGTATCCATATTCATATGCACAAACAAATAAAATTCATAAGGTTATCCACGTATTTTGTTAGAACCAAAATAAGAAAAATCATTCACATCTATTTAAAAGTGGATACCACACCAAACACATGCAAAAATATACTCATAGTCGATCGAATCCCTACGTATATACTTTAACCTACAAATAAGTTTGACTTGGGAAAATAGTTAAGGGTCACATATGCATCCTAATATTAGGTAAATGATGGAGGTTGCTTTACGTAGCTGGAAACCAGTGTAAAATAGATAAATCTTTCAAAACATGATTAATTAACGGTAGAATTCAAAAAAAAATCATCACTGTAGATATGTTATTTTAGTGGAACACCATTTACTACAATGATTAAATCCTATGATTAACTTACTAACTTTACACATAATGAGCAAGATCTTATGACTTTTCTGTTAATTAACGATTAAAAGAAGCATGAAAGTCGATCTAGTACACCCACCCGATTTTGTCGACAAAGCCCGTGATAAGGGTAGTGTTGCATATGCAAAGCGGAGAGGTGGAGGAGGTCGCAAGGGTGAAGCTTGGAGAGGTTGTTGCTAAGTGCGTCGAAGTTTGACAGTGGATTGTGCTCTTCTTTTGATCTTGAAGAGTAGAAAACCAAACTCTATTCTCTATTGTATATAAATTTCTAGCTGAAGTTGTAGATTTATGCTATTCAAGCTGAGTTTAGATTGATTGCTCATAGGATAAAATGCTCCTATTTCGAGTTAAATGAATGTAATCCCACACATAAGACAATCGTATACAGTAATTTATCGTCGAACTGTTGCGATCGGTATAACTGAATACAATAGTTGTTGCTAATTTCGAATAAAGATATAAATGAATACAATCATACATATTGAATTATCGTTAGTGTATGAACTGTTGCGACTAGTATAAATTCGAATATAACAGTTGTTGCTAATTTCAAATATGGATATAAATGAATATAAATCGAGTAAGATGATGTCAGTGACGGTGTATTTACAAAGATTATACATTACAACAAAATTGGCTTTCTAGAAATGAACGATTCGATTCTTCGTTGCTATACTTTCTGATGTTAAATATTTAAGAAAGAAAACTATTCATCGTTAAATTATCTTTAATTTTTGGAGTTTGCAACACATCTCTTATTTTTTGCTAAAGTTCTATAATGACGATTTTTTTTGTTGAATTACGATTTTTTTGTTGAATTAATAATTTTAAATTGATATCAATTGTTGCTAACGTAGCAGAGATTATAAGAAAGACAATGAATAATTGTTGTTGTCAGATAAATTAGTAGAAGTACTGCAATGAAAATGGTATTTGTTGTAAAGTTAAAGAAATAAGAAACGGATAATATCAATGCCATATATTAAAATACAATAGTTATGGTAAACCTATTTATTGCATCATTTTTATTAGTTAAAAAAATATTGTGTTCTTCAATTAATTCTCTACATTGTGGTATACTTTTCATATTTTTAATATATGTGGTTAATTAATAATTAATATCTTGCAAAAAATTACATATTTTGCCCAATCTGTAATTAGAAATTCATAATTAATTAAACATTGATCCAAAAATTATCAAAAAATTACGGATCGTAGAATTAATTGTTATTTACATCGTGTCCAACAAGAATTGCATTTGCATGCATATTATCATTGAAATAATGAAGATAGTATCTCGAAAATGTGGCTTGAGCAAGCATGCAAATAACATAAAGAATATTCGAAATTTTTGGTTTATATTTTTGTATTTTATTTGAACTTGTATGTGTTTTAATATCTATTAAAATATATCCCATACAATTTTTTTCGGAATGTTATGTTAATATTTGAATGTTTATGATTTTTTGAAATAAAATGTATTTTTTATATATAATGTTTGACTTATTAAAGAAGATAATGTATATAATGTTCAGAACTATTGTGATGAGTGCTATAGTATATTATTATGTATATGATGCTATTTTATATTAGTTGTTTTATTTATATCATGTATAGGGGTAGATTTGTAGGTATCGAATACTTTTTGCGTTGATTTCTATAAGCCGACCTCTCAAGTCAATTGTGCAAATAACCCAATGATCACGTGGTGCTCCACGGGATTAAGGCTGACCGGAATTATTGTTCAGCAAAGGACAATTGAGGTATTTCGGGTAGAAAATTATCGGGGGTCGGTGGGAAGGGAAGAGAATCCTCTAATGTTTATATCACAGCAGAGGAGTTGTAATCTTATTTATTTATTTTTTTGGATTTCAATCTCAAAATCTAACTTTATTGAATCTTAGATCAACCCTGCAACCAAACAAACCGTAAAATCCTCCAAATTTCGCTCAAATATGAGATTATTTGCTATTTTATCTTAATAATTTAAAGATCGGATCTTTTTTAGATAGAATTTAAATTGTTTAGATCTTGCCCGAATGTTTGGTCATTAAGATAAAGTAGCAAATAAGATAAAGTAGCAAATAAGCTCATATTTGAGCGATATTTAGAGTACATACAGAGTATCGATCTAAGATTCAATCTATAAGGTTGGATTTTGAGATCGAAATCATAAAAAAATAAATAAGATTACAGCACATCTATTGTAACACTAGCAATGGCAGAGGATCCTCTTTCCGGTGGGAAGACCCCCTACGTATAATATAGTAATGCACTGGTGCATACCCATGTGTTACGTGAATAGAAAAATTATATTGGTGTTCATATCTAGAATAATAGAATTATTCATTTTATCCTTTGGCAACTGAACTTGCATGGCTTCCTCACACCTTCCCAACAATATCCATAGCAACCCCTCTATTGCTTACAGACACCACTCCCAACCTTCCCACCATGAACCCGCCTGCGTCGCCACCCTCCAATGGTTGTAAGTAGCCCCCAGACGCTCTATGCCCTAGTTATAACCACGACCGTGATTGCTGCGAAAAGGTCGACAGGTCGATTTTTCCTCTGCCTCAAGGTTGCTGCTTTCGATGTCTAGAATGGAAAAGTTTCACATCTGGCATTGCTTGCATTCATCCTATACTGATTTCAAGCTTTCAAGTTGTACTTGTAATATAGAGCTCTCTCTCATTGTCGACCTTCCTCGCTTTGATGCAAAAGAGCTCGCTTTTATTGATCTGATTTTCGCCCTTCGAAACGTGGGGTATGTGAACTATATATCATAGAAGATCATTCTAGCCTTCGTGAAGTCGACACCTGGCATGATGTACCGGCTATTCCTGGATCTCTTCTGAAAAGTGCGTTGGGATCTCATCAAGTAGTAGTATTTGAATAGAGGGAACCAGAAAACCACGCATAAGAATATCCTCTTTCTTTTTGCTTTCCTTTTTTTCCACATTAACCATCCTTTGTTTATTTCACTATAAACTCCAATGTGACAGTCATAATTACGATTTGGGTTTTATCTTTGGATCGTTCGTCCTTATGTGGATCGTGGGATGCCATCTAATCGAGCAGAGGACTGTTGTAATTCAGGAAGGTACTCGAGCCGCTCGATCTTGATTGAGCACTTCGCACGAAATCTAAGTTTTTGTGGGTGTGAACCGCTCGATCAAGATCGAGCGGGTAGGGCACCCTCCCGCTTTACAGCAATCCTCTTCTGTACAACAGATCTGCTCTCTGTCATCTAAACGATGCTTCCTGCCTCCAAGTTGTGGAGAGAATTTTAAAAAAATAATTATGTTCATTCATCTAGGTTGCAAGAACAAAAATACATAAAAAAGACTATGCAAGAAGAACAAAATATCAGTAACTCCAAATACATGCTTTAAAGAAGAAACTTAATTCTATTCAGCAATTTGCATTCGTTTCTCTACATGACAAGAACTATACAAATGTAGTAAAAAAACAATACACTGAGCTAGATGCACCTACTTAGTAACCCTCGTTTCCACCTTAACTACAATGGACCCTTTGGTGCAAACCTAAATATGGAAACTAAATGTAGTTTGAACCATACTGCCACAAATCAGTGAAAAGGACAGTGCAGCATCACCAAAAAACCGGACGATGAAGGGGGGAATGGGGTCACCGTTGATGATGAGGTATTTTTCAAGGGGGAGGAGGGATTGGAGTGGTGGCGTGCAGCCAAATGAGGAGCGGATGCCAACGATCGAACATGATCAGATCAATGGGGGATTTCGATGATCTGGGGTCGATGCCAGGAGCTCGAGACCTCACGACAGCAGAGGAATAGGATAAGGTGGTGCTCGTTTGAGGGAGCGGGAGCCATTGTCTGCAGGTATACATGTTTTATTTAGATAGAGAGGCCTCTTACTCTCCTCCTCGTGTTCCTTCACATGCTATATATGTTGACATGTAACCTCGGCAAAAAGGATAATCCCATGTAAATATCATCATTATTCATCAAGGTGTTTGGCACATAAATGGGCAAACTATATATCATCCATATAGCAGCTCAATGCTCAGAATATAACACAAATCGATCATGTAAAAGGCGATCCAAAGTTCTTCCACAATGGGCTACAGAAAGTCAACCCCCCAAGATGGTGTATAAACCAGAATTACCACCAGCAAATTGAGATATAGATGGAGGAATGTCACCGAGTATAAGATATTTTTATCTAATCTCTTATATGATCTCGCAATCATTCCTTCTCTCAGACCTTTAAGCAGAAACACCTTCTAGCATTTAACCTCGAGCTACTGTCGACAATGAGAAAATAGGATAAAGAATTGAAGATGAATGAGAAGCTTGCTCCTCAAGCCCATGAGAGAGAAAAAAATCTGAAACAGGAACTGTCGCACCAAAGCGGATCCTCTGCCGTTACAACAGGTGTTCTAAGTCGCAAACACTCTTTGCTGCACATATGCATGCCAACTCAAGTCACACATCAACCTCTTGCAAATGGTAAAATATCCTATGCACTCAATGAGCAAACTACATCCAAGCCCATAGTTGGAAAAAGAGCCCACTGCTCAACACTCCCCCTTCAGAATATGAGAGAGAATCAAAATGAATATGTTCCATGTTTCAGACATCGACTACCATGATCCAAAAAATAGTTGAGTGTTTGCATGAAAATGAATCCTCCCATACAAATTCTTGTTCATCAAACAAGGTGAGATCCACTCAAATCTAGCAATCGAACAGTAATCTTCAAACTTTCCAGGTGGCAGTGTCTTTATCGTCATATCTGTGCCATTGTCATTATCGTGGATCTTTTCAAGAATGAGAAGCTTTTCTTCTAAAATATATTGTATGCAACAATACCTCAAATCAATGTGCTTCGACCTTGCATGAAAAATGCAATTCTTGCCAAGGTAGATCACACTCTGACCATCACGGTAAAACACATACTTGTTTTGACTAAACCCAAGTTCCTAAATGAACTTCATCCGTAATAATTTCTTACTAGCTTTTGAAGTTGCAATTAGCTCGACTTTAATAGGAGACAAAGTTACACACTTCTAAAGTCTAGATTGCAACGAAATTGCACACATATGACATCGTCTTCTTCTATAAACATCTCTCGTTATGCTTGAATATGTATAGCCATGGTCCTCTATAAAAGATTTAAACTTCTTGAATGATCGTTTGGTCTCCTACTTTAGAACATATATGCTTTTCTTTAACTTACAGACTTAGTCCTTACCATTGACCACGAATCCTTCAGGTTGCACTAGATAAATTTTCTCCTCAAGATCACCATGCAGGTGAGTTGTCTTCACATCCATCTGCTCAATCTCCAAGTCAAGGTTTGTGCGAAGTAGAGAATGACTCAAATAGAAGATACCTTAACCATAGGAGAGAATACCTCCTCAAAGTCAACTTCCTTTCATTTGTTGAAATCATTTACAAGCAACCTAACTTTGTATCCGGGTATGAAGAGTTATCATAATGTTTCCTTTGAAAACCCCATATCTTGCTTAACATCTTCTTGCCTCGGGTTAACTTCACAAGCTCAACAGTGTAGTTGTCATGAAGAGGCTCCATCTCATCATTCATAGCCTATTTCCACCTTTCATTATTCATAACTTATAAAGCCTCCTCATAGCATTCATGCTCATCACAATCTGTTCAAAAAACTTACCCATGTAAAGGAAATCGTGTAGAGGGATGCCTCTCCCTCACAGGTCTCTTCCATAAGATTGCATCTAAAAAAGAGCTCTCCATATCTTAGGCATCATCAACACCATTATCACAAATTGAGAGTTTTCACACATCCTCCTCTTCTTCCACATCTAAAGTCTAATTAGTAGCATCATCTAGAATTACATATGGAGTGCTTCGTAAAGGAACCGACTCCAAACGAACTAATTGATAGCTACTCAAGGGAAAAACATCTTTGCTTTCTAGATATCCTTCGTACTTTGATCTTCAAAGAAGACCATATCCCTACTTCCCGCAAGTTTCTTCTCAATTGAGTCATACAATCTCTATCTAAATTCATCCTGACCATACACCTCAAAAATTCATTATATGGGCTTTGCATGCAACTTAGATCTCTCACCTTTTTGGAACATGCATAAAGGATATGCATTGGAATACACGTAAGCAGTAGTACAATACTTTCTTGCAATGCAAAATCTTGTCAGGAACATCATTGTCCAAAAATACATGTAGAGAAAGATTAATCAAATAAACAACAGTATAAAGAGCTTCACGGCAAAATGAACTAGGCAATTACCTCAGAGAGGAGATATCTATCTCTATAAGTACATTCATTCTCTCTTCCACGCCATTCAACATGGACATCTCCATCTTTTGATGCATGATGCCATGAGACTTGCAATGCTAATTAAATGGACCGATATACTCATCATCAATGCCATTCCTTCCAGTGTCTTCCTTCACTAGCAAATGAAATTCCATTAACACTCCAAGATGCAAAGTACATTATGAGGAGAACTTACTTTCAAGGACTAAAGGTTGTGTATGAACTATCTCTAATGCATGCATTTTCCTCAAGGATGGATGGATTCTGAATAAAACTCTAGTTTCCTTCTCGAACAAGCAATATGGCAATATCACTCATATGACCTAATCTTCAATGCCACGTCTCAACTGATTTTGCATCTTAAGTTGCGTGTGCATTTTTTAAAATTGATGCATGTATGAGATAGAGGATATTTTACCATTTCTTGCCTCAAGCAACGATCAAGAACACTTAAGTAAATTTAAATTGTCAGCCACCAAAAGTATTATAATATCCTTCATCCACAAGCTTTCCTAGTGAGATTAAAATGCATGCATGGTGCATGCCTCGTGCTTGTGAGTGTCAGCGCTCCATTAGCGTTCTTCGACACAGCATTCTATTACCATTTTTACATCATAAGATAAAGAACAATCTCCCATCAATATGCCATTCAACAAATCGTGAAGTACCACCATAGGCGACACTCACTATCTCATTATCAGAAATAATAGGAAAACATGTTGAAAAGCTACAACGATATTTTCCTCTTTGTTATTTTTCTTATCATGTTTTTCATTGCTGCTTCTATTTTCTCATTTGAGGTGGAAACGATACTTATGTGTCCTTTCTTTTTGCAGTAAGAGCATTCCATAGTCTTGTATCTAGACTTGGAATCGCTTCTTCTATTTTATCTACCTCCAATTTCTTAAATATGCTCCTCCCCACATTCTTTGTAAGAGCTACCTTGATTTTCCTATATCTTCATAAGAATACTCAACTTAAAAATCACTATGTAACAATCTCATTAGTCATAGATTTAATATGTGAGATAATAAGTCACCCATTAATCTAGCAAAGTAGCAAACAACAACAGTCTCAGAATTTTGTCTTCAAATTCAATCAGCATGCTTGACAAATAATTAGAAATGCCTTGCAAATCATTCAAAATATCTAAAACTGAATTGGCATCCTTGAATATGAAATTAACCAATCTTTTTAAAAGAAATTATTATTGATTCTCATCTCAAAGGCATATAACTTTTCCAATTTAATCCACAAGTTTCGTGCATGGTTTTTATCTTGAATATAATTGTAAACTTTCTCAACAAATTGTCTAATGAAGCTACATGATTGTTCATGTTCATATTTTCACTCATCAGATTTGATTTGATTTCAAGGTTTTGGGTGGAAAAAGTAGTTATCTTTCAACTAGAACCAAAATCATAATTATCCAACGTATTGGCTCTAATACCACTCCAGTGGGAACCTTGAACCCGCCTGGCCCGACGCATCAAAAATCAAAAATGGAAATAATTAACATGGAAATAATCAAAAATGGATATCAAATACCCGACGTATCCGACACATCAAAAATGCACAAAAATATTTAACATGGAAATAATTTCAGCTATGTGATACCAATAATTAGTTGCTATGATCTTCAGTCAAGAACATAGTGTATAGGATCATGGTCAAACCAATGACATTGCTATAAAAAGGAGGTAGGAAATAGGATTCCCAACTCCCTTCAATGGAATCTCATTTCCCTCCAGCAAAACAACTCACCAATAGAATTAGATATCATCACTCAAACCCCAAGTAAACATAAAAGATCAAGAGTTGATACCTCCATACCAAACATGCCCTTGTATTCTAAGTGTATTTCATTCATTCTATTATAAGTCAAAGATGCATACATTTCCAAGGCTCTCTTCATTGCTCAAACACACTAGAGGCTCCTCCCTCAACACAATCAGCTCGTCACCAAAGCCCCTCTCCCTTGACTCCACCGCCCCTCCTCTCTCACCACCCCTCCTACAACCACCACGTCCCAATTCTGTGACGCGGCCTTTTCATCGCTGCACCACATTCCAATTCAACATCTCTTCCATCACACAATCACAGTGATCTTACCTTGGATTAGTAGAGTTATCCGATTTTGAAAATCCTCGTGAAGGGAAACTCAACAACCGTGGCACTGTCTCTAACATGACCCTGATAGAACAGCTTCCGGACATGATCCGAGTACAAACTTCAAAATATAGGTGCAACCAGCTTGCACATCTAAAGTGATACTTCAAGGTTAATTGCTTCAGATACGACAATGATAGAGACGTCAACATACAACTGCTTAAGGGACAAGGGTTGGAACTGGAACTGTTCTATTTTAGACCTCAGTAGTCACCCTATCAAGATGGACACCAACTGGATCCGATTCAAGATTAAATCTTCCCAAATATCTTTGGACATATTAGCGGCAGCCTTTCTTGAGGCAAAACAGCAAGAAAAGGATATGACAGAAAGAACATGCGATGTTCAAGGGGAAAAAATACAGTAGCAAAAGAAAGTTGCAAAACTGATACATCAGATGTGCTGCCAACATGTAAAGACCTCCGTGGGAAACAGAAATGATAGGAAGATGGTGAACTCAAAAGGGCAACGATAATGCGCATAGAGATCAAACTAAGTCTAAAAGGGGGGACAACGCAACCAAATTAATGCATATAACATTCGTATCATTGTCTTTCATACCAAGATCTACTCGTGAACTTACAAGACCACAAGATTTGATACTACTACAGAGGGGTCAACAAAAATTCTAGTTTCTTATCTACCATCCTGATTCCTAAAGCAGCTAATTTTGCTCCAAATAGCCTGCCTCTATTTACTTATCTGCATCTGGTTTTCTGCTATTATCAGCTGTCTCAAACATAAATTCCAGAAAGCCCATCCGACAAATGATATATCACGAGAATTAAGAAAAAGAGAAAATTGGACAACCAAGTTACTGAAATTCTACTACCAGCAATATAAAAACATCTATAATGATAAGGGCAATTCTCCCGTCAAAATAAAATACACATTAAATTCTTGTACCCTAAACGAGAACAGAGTGCATCAGTCTTCTTAAAGAAACAACCTCTTCATGTCACCATTAGCGAGTTGGCAAAGCCTATTATAAGACGTGGCATCTGCAAAAAGGATAACAGAAATCCAGTTAGGACATGACAAGAAGCTGGCAATTTTCTTGATGCCCGCTTGCAAAATGTTAGTGCGGAAAAACTAAAAAACTAGGGCATCGATAAGTTCTAGCCTTCAGGATACATTTAGTTTGATTATATACTTGGTAGATAATGACAAAATACAGCCACAACAAGAAAAAACTATGATCCTAGTATTTAATGCCTAGGACAATAACAAAAATGAACGTGCCCATAAAAATAAAATAGTATACTACTTGATGTAAGTCGGACAATGTTCTCTTCGCCATCAGCTGATTTGCTGGAACTTTTAGCTTTCAAATAAATGGCAAGCTAATTTCAAATAGGAGACAAAAAAAGTATGTTTCGTATGCTATTTATCATACAAGTTGTGAATATCTCCATTTAAAAATATCGTATAAATTCAGATTGTAGTCTTATTCTAAAATCATGGGTAAATATCCTTTACTTTGTAAATAGGAAAAATGTCAAAGTGCTAGTGCTAGTGCTAGTGACAAGAGTATCATTTTTTTGACTGAAAGTCTAAGAGTATCATGACATGACTCATTTTTCAAGAGGAAGATTCCTTCTGGCACTAGAAATCCAAGCATGATTGACAAATTAATGGGGAAAGGACGTACACACAATTTTGCAGTCCACGTGCTTTGGATAGATTCAGGAATATCTTAAGGCTCGAATGTGAGAATAGAAGCTTCAGAAGGTCTTAGTCCTTTTTGGATCAGAAGACAGCCAACCACTACTTGAATTTTCGAACAATCAAGAGGATATCATCAATGTTGAACCAATTTTGGAACAGATCCTGATGGAGACGAAATCCAAATGGTCTTCAAACTTGGGAGACTCAACAGTTTCCTAGCTCCTAGCATTCTTTTTCCAATACACTTGGAACATTATCGAAGTAGACATCTGCATACTGATTTAGGGTTTAGGAACCATCTTGGGAGGGAAATGACCGGTATATTGAAGTTATGCCAATTAGAGATGCATGCAATAAACCAAGGGGTATAGTGAAGTTATGCCAATTAGAGATGCATGCAATAAACCAAGGGGCACCAATCCAATAATCCTTAGAGACACATGATAAGCCTTACTCAAGTCATTGATGCAATCATTTGAAGAATTATTGCAGCCCATCATATGTGCTGAAACAACGAGCTTTCCTTGAATGGAGTCGCATCTCTGACAATGTTCTCTTGGAAAAAAGATTACCCACTCTAACATTTAAAGTTAAAACGAACTGCATATCCATTTAACTTGATGTGAAGAAGGTGTAACGTCTCAAGGGTAGGCTCAAGTCATTAACGAGGAAAAGTAAGCTTGACGATTTGTTGAGTTTGTATCCACTCAGACCCCTTAACTATCCAACATGCTTAACCTCAAATTGTAAAGTAGTAATCCCACCACTTGTGACCAACTCTCTTCTTTCGTAAGTGTTTCGTGTGAGTTACAACATTCCCCACTTATATTCACAATATCCGCGTTGCGACATGTTCCATGTTGAAATCTACCATGCAGAAGTGAATCGATGAATAGAGCAAGAAACAACGAACAAAAAAACATGAACGCTTGGTATTTTACATGGAACCCTACTCCCGAAGGAGCGGGATGAAACCATGGGAGAAGGCCTTAAAGGGTCGGATATTCTATTAAACTTTCTCACTGAGTACAGGAGGTGCGAGGCTCTTTATATAGCCCCACAGACAGACCAGAGTCCCATCGCTCATCTATTTGGGGCTAAACATAAGTAGGTGGTAATTAGATCCTATAGAGATCCAATTACCACTCTATTACATACTTCAACATTTTCCCTTAAGCTGGAGCTGAGAAAGCTGCAACTTGCAACAAAAAAAAGAGTATACACCACATCTTCACACGATACATCACAAAAAGAACATATGTCTGTTGCTGGTAGAAGAACTCGCTCGATGACGGGTCTACAATTATCAGGTCACCGGAACATATTCTCCATCATGCATGTATAGTCATTGCAATACCAAGTCACCGGAACGTATCTCTAACGTGCATGGAGAATAGTCGCAATAGAAGAAGAAATCCAACACAGCCCACGATTGGGCTCAAACAAAGCATCCCCCTTTTTTAAATGTAACAACAAACTGCTTACGGTCAATGGAAAATATGTAAAAATGACAATAAGACTTCAATGGGCCCAAGCCCATTAAAGCAACAGCACAGGATCACGGGTACCTTCCTCCTCTTCTTAGAAATAGGGTCCCCACGTAAGGAAACCCATCATGTGTCATTGTCAGGGGCTATGCCATCACCGCCCAGGAATAACAGGGTGGTGTCTTCATTGCATGCACTTCAACAATGCGAGGAGGAGCTCTGATGCTAGAGCAATAGCGAGACAGCTTGGAGCTTGGATAGGTATGCGGCGATGCTTCCTAGGAGATGAGTTCTGTGTATATGGCATGGATATGGTCGAGTTCCGTGTGGCTCTTGTGTTGGATCGTTGAGTGTTACCTGGAGGTAACGGCAATAGGAGAAGCCGGTATCGCCAGGAGTATGGGGATGCCTAGGTGCGAGGAGAACGCATCGTGCAGAGGGGCTAGATCTCAAGGTGGTGCTGCTTAGAGAGAAGATGATGGGGCCAAGGTGGTATCCTTTTCGATGCCCTCCCCCTCCCCTTCTTTATTCGGTGTGCACAATAACATGTGTGCCTCCTCGAGCATGGAGGTTAGGCCTTTCGAATGAAGCAAACAATGTGCAGGATGGTGAGATGATGTCGTGGTTGCTGCTATTGCCGATCTGGGAGGTAGCGGGCGGCTTGAATGTCACTAGAATTACGGTTCCAATCCTATTTTTTTAAAATTTTCTAATGACTATCTCTTCATGTTTAAAATTGATCCCTTGGCTCTCAACAAGGCATTCGAACCAATATATGAACAAGGCATTTGAACCAATATATGAGCATTTCTTTGAACATACAATCAAATCTCAAAACTAACAAAAGTTGCAGCTCGAACAAAATCTAAATCTCAAAAATCAAATCGCTCTAATGCCATGTTGAAATCTGGAATGCAGAAGCGAATCGATGAACAGAGCAAGAAGTAACAAAAGAATAAACATCGACGCTTGAAATTTTACATGAAACCATACTCCCGAAGGAGCAAGATGAAACCACATAAGAAGGCCTTAAAGGGATGTATATTCTATTAAACTTTCCCACTGAGTACAGGGGATGTGGGACTCCTTATATAGCTCCACAGCAAACCAGAGTCCCGTCGCTCATCCATGTGGAACTAAACATAAGTGGGTGGTAAGTGGATCCTAAAGAGATCCAGTACCACTATTTTACATACTTAAACACTTTAGACAATCACTCCTAACTCTTTGTAACGATGATTCCACTACTTGGATAGCATGTTCCACTATCAATAGAATGGATATTTACACCCATAACCCTAAGTAATGTCATAATTACAATCATAACCTCGTGTAATCGTGAGTTGCACAAGAAATCTCGGGTAATGCTTAACTCTTACATGACATAATCATGTGTTATGTTCCGTTTAAGAAGCATGTTATAGTTGACGGTTTCCATTAGAAAAAGTCAAAATTGCTCCTAATGCTCAACCTTATTTGCTAATCATGCCCAATAATTCTCTTCCTTGATGTGTTGATGCCCCTCTGATCTCCTCGACTCCATCCTCGCCCCCCACAACCTCCGCTCCCACCTCCGAACAGAAACAGTCTTATCCCACCCTAATATACCGTATTATGCTGTGTTGCATCATTACTGCCCAACACATGTACTCCGACCAACTTCAAAAACACAACGCGACTCAGTACCAACACCAAAAAAAGCATAAGAAGCAATACCATTCAAATTCTCCGTCCATAACAAAATCATTAATGCCATCTGAACCAAAAAAAAAAGCAATAGCTCACCGAACTTCTCCCCGAGATCGGTACAGATCTCGGCACGGATCGACTGGCCGCTGTCGGCGACGCCAATCACCTCAACGAAGTGCGAGGGAGGGAGCGAGGGGGAGCCCTTGATCGTGATATGCTGCCCATCGGAGGTCGTCCCCGCAAGGGCGGCGCCGTCGAAGCGCGACACCTGGATGACGGCCCGCACCCTGCGGCCGACGTGCATCCTCAACAGCTCGCCGTTGGCGAAGACGGCGGGGCTCGACGTGTCCATCTTCTCTCTCTCTCACTCTCTCTCGGCGCTAAACCCTAACACCCGAAATCGAAGGAGACGTGATGGAGATGTAGCGGGAAATAGTAGAAGAGAGGGGCGAGGGGGAGGGGAGGAGGGAGGTGGGGGAAGTTGGGGGAGAGGGCGCGGGAGAGAGCGGGACACCTCGGCGGGAAAGCGACGCGGGTTGGAGGGGTTTGCTCGTTTTGGATTTGGAAGTGGTTCTGATCGAGTCAGTCGTGATTTAGTTACGAGGATAATGGTGCGGATTAATAATTTCGAATGGATGAAATCAGCGATTCGATGATTTTTCCATATAATTATTAGGATAAAATGGGACTGCCTTCTTCGATAGCTAATTTAGCTTCCCTCGTATTATTTTACTTATTTTTTTATTTTTTTAAAAAAACTTTTGTAGATTTTCATCAATATATCCATGTATTATGTCATTCAAATTTCGTGCGAAACACTCCTACGACCTACATCCAGAAGGATTGTTTTTAACAATTCTGTTACCGTTAAAAAATGACTGTCGGGATGGATGATGTACGAGTCTCTGTTTCGCACCAAATTTGAATAGCATCATCTAGGGATATAGTGATGAATATTCATGGAAGAAATTTAAAACAAAATAAAAAATGAGCTAAATTGCATGGGGGAAGCCACGTTAGCTCCCCCAAGGGGCAACCCCATTGAACTCTAATTATTAAGTACAGCAACTCTTGACGTGTTTGTAGGAGATGGCAATCACAGTCGGATGTGATAGCCCCCTCGAAGCAAAGTTAATTATGCTCCGTAAAGACCATCTTCATGTTCAAAGAAAGGCACCACAAAGGGTACTTATACGGCATTGAATCGCATAGGGTAAGTTCTTTAGGTGAGTTTGGTACGCGGGTTAGGCTGAGTTAGATTGATAATGGGTAATCTATTTTGTGTTTTGGTGTTTGGATAGAGGGATAAATTGGGAGCGGGTTTGTCATGAATTTGTTGTGATATGATTGTATTGATGTTTGGAAGAGTAAGTAATTATTTGATGTAACTGTATTAAAGTTTGAAAAAGTGAACAGAAGTTTAGTAATTTATAATTTTTATATGATATGATTGTATAATATATTATTTTTTTGACGAAATTAATGAAAGATAATTGATTTATTTAATGTATTAAAAAAGATGAAAGTATAGTCCACGTGGGAGAGAGAAAGAATATGTTAAAGAAGGTAAACCCCCAAAGGGAGGTTTAACCCGCTTCGCGAACGGGGCCTTTGTGAATATAAACATCGAATACATAGTTAGTGTTTAGTTGTGAATTTGTTTTTACTCGATTTGATACTTAAAAAAATGGTCTAGGGTGCTCGTTGCTAAAGATCCGTTCATTAGGAAGGTTTACTTATGTGAATGAAGATATGTTCCTCTTTCTTTTATTCTTTAATTAAACTTTCTTTATTTTATAATCTTTGTGAACTTCCATCGATTTTTGTGTGCATTGTTGCTTCTACGGTTAAGGTGTTTTTATTAAAAGCTATATGCTACTACGTTTACATATCTAATGAAGATACATTCGTTACTTTAAGGATCAAATTTATTTAAGTTGTCTTTTGTTTTTAAATATAAAACATTCGCTTCCATACACTTTAAAATAGATTGTCTTGGGAATCTAATCATAATAAAGTTCGAAGGTAACTTTTTTAAAAAATGGTTGTATCAATACTTTATGTAACATATAACATGCATTATTAATTGTTTTAGCCCAAAGGGCCTTAGGTGATCTAGATTCAATTAATGAAAGTCAAACGCGCTTTACATTCTTTCTTTCTACGAATCAATTTTTTAGAAGCTCTTGGAAAGGAGTATTCTTGTGTGTGCCATATTTTCACAAAATTGATAAAATGTTAATTTTCAAAATCTACTCCATGATCTACATGTATTTTAAGGATTCATTTGTTCCTTTAATCTTATACTAGTATTGAAAAAGGTTATGAATGATTTTACAGTTTGATCTTTGTTTTTAAGATATTTACACTCGTAATTCTAAGGGCCCATTCAATTCGGGAATAAGCAGGAATAAGGATGGTGAATAAGGAGAATAAGAGTCTATTCTTTGTTCGGCTGGATGATAGGAATAAGGAGAATAAGGTGAAATAAAGGTAGGTAAGGTGGGCTAAAGATAGGAATAAGAGTGAAATAAGATGGAATGAGGAGGAATAATCGTACCACGAGGAACTGTGTCGGAAGGAGAATAGGCCCCTTATTCCGGAGCCTATTCTCCAAACGAACAGGCCCTAAGTAGTTTCATATTTACGTACATAACCCTCAGGTTTATGGGTGTGAGATGGAGTGTCTATTGTGTTGGACATGACTGCCTATGGATGGTATGCAATAAATGTTATCATAATCACTCCTTCATCTGAAATGAAGAGTAACTAATTTGCATAGTAGAACCTTTCGTACAATTAGGGTTATGTACCATGGTCATATTGATATCACGTTATTGTTGATCTAAATGTTGGATTATAGACAATTGGCGTAGGGTTGAAAATATCTTAAGGGTTAGATTGATGACTCGAGCGCGTTGTCAAGTGACTATCAAGAAAGAATCGTCAGTCTAAGAAGGAGATGAGAATCCTTACTCAAAATGCCGGCATCCGACCAACCTCTTGATGCATGTCATTTGCATAGGAATAGAGATTCAGAGATCTCAGATAAGCTAAGTCAAATACTTAATCTAGCGAGATCGAGATAACCAAGATCTATATCGCATGTTGTCACGATATAGGCATGCGTCGTCTAACAAGAGACAAATGTATTAATATATGTCTCAATATGTAAATTGGCAGACCATTGGGTTGATGACATAATTGGGGTTTATATACCAACGCGTTGGTATATATAAAAGGGCATATGAGTAATATGATGTAAAAGGGATCATACGGGTTAACTATTGAACTAGAAGACATGAGTCCACTCGTGAGATATTGGGATAGATCAAATTCCAACGTTGATCGTCTTGTTTTGGAAATAAGACAAGATTTATAGGTGTAACATATACATTTTGTGTAAAGCATATGATCGTTACTGCCTATCAATGATTGAATGAGAAACTAATTGATAAAATCATGATGGAGACAATCCAATACGGGATCAAAGCTTCGAGTTTAATCACGGCCTTTGAGTATGCTGGATGTTCAGTATTAGGAATATTCGAGAGTGATGTGATCTTAAACGATTGTATACTATGACGCTTCCATTTTGAGGGAGTGATGAAACAAGTTTGGATTTTAGTGACACCGCCGAGTGAACTACTTATCCAATCATAGTCCAAACGTTGGATATTGATCTAAATTAGATTTAGAGATAATAAGAAGATTGGATACTTTGTCTGATGTGATCAGACATCTCTTATGTATCTCCTTTTTCTTTTTCTTTATTCATTTAGTTTAGCTTAAAATTTCTTATAACATACATGTAAATATCAAATAAATCCATTCATTTACTATCCCTGTTTTTTTATAAATATTATATATTATCACCATTTTTATCTAACATAAACAAATAAACAAATAAGTAAAAATAAAGAAAATAAAATATTATCTATATATAATAGATACATGCTGACTCTGACCCCAAGAGAAGTTCAAGACTTGACCTGATCGACAAGGAATAAAGTAGAGAGATATAAGGCCTAAACACCAAAATTTCAAAAAATCAACCTTCACTTGTATATGTTCATCACTTGTACACTGATGTATATAATACACATTCTTTTCTTTTATTTATTCATACACAATTTTAACTCGAACATAATTTATTTCTTCTTTAAAATTGTGCATAAAAATCTTTTGTGAAAATAAAAATAATTACAAGAAAATTCATTGTAGAATGTGTAAATTACATCACTCTCAAAAAACTGCAAAGCTCAACTTATAACATCAGTACATCCTCCATCAAAACTTAAATTTCATCAAACTCACTTTTTATTGCACTCCAAAATAAATAATTTTTAAATGGATGTATTTTTATAAAAAAACGGAGCTAATGTGCGAAATGTGACTAACTGGGGTACTATTGTACATAATACCTATGTATACTATATACATTATCGATTTATTTATTTTTTTGTGTATATTTATAGATATTGTATTTTAATTAATTTAAATATTGTATTTTGCTTATATAAAATACAAATAAAATTCATGAAATAAAAAATCAACTGAAATAAAATCATGTAAATATTGTATAGGTATCACTATGTATATATTGTACATATAACTATTTATCTAACCTAATAAAATAATTCCTAAAGATCTAACAAAAAATATCATCAAAACTTTTATAAAAATATTTTAAATTAATAAATTATTAAATTATGTATATACGTTTATAAATAATTAATTAAAAATCAAAGCCTTGTATATACAGGTATACATACCTATAAATAACACCTTGTATTAATTTTAACCATTGTATATACCCCTATTTAATTAATAAAAAAACATATAAGTTAACAACATTTAATCCCTAACATTTCATATTACATTATTTATTTTTTAAAATCATTTTCATTTTTTATTTTATTTATTTAACTTTTTCTTTGTTTTTACCGTTTTCCATATTTTGTCCCTTCCTCTGTGCTTCCTGATTGGTCGGCATGGGTTCGTTGACATGGGTCAACTGTCTGGTCCACACCTTTCACATGCACATCTCGCATCCATCCCTCTCTTCTCCTAATTTTCCCATGCGCCACAATTACTAACAGTCCCCACTTTCTTCTCCAAAAATTTAGCCCATGTACTTCGCTCCATCGATCATATCGGCCTCGATCCTTGTGCAGTTTGAATTCAAATATGATGTCTGAGCCCTCTACTATATATACCATGTCACCTTCCCTAGTCGCATCTGATCTATTTTGACTCTTTTCTCCCCGAGATTGGCTTCTGGAAGAGGTTCGAGGTACAACCCGATTTCTCCATAATTAGGAGCATGAAAAGAAGGTTGAAGGCACGATTCCTCCACTCGTCGGACACTTGTCGGCGTAGTGTCGACTATCTACCATTCACCGCAGATCAAGGCCGAATCATCTCCACTTTCCATAGTAGGGTAACCTAGAATTGTTTAGAGCTAGTTTTAGCTTTTGATTCTTTACACCTCGACCTTCTCCATATCTTCCCACATATGAACACCCTCAGAACATCCTAGATCTAAGGTCCAACCTCGATTCCGACCACATACACCGGAGGCCTTCATCCCCTCACCGTTCTCTGTTTTATACGCTCAATAAGAGTCGTCGGAGCATCGCATCTGAGCATGGATTTCATTGCAGGTCTGGTGAGCGAACTTGAGAGCGTGAAGAGCGGTCTAGAGGTCCACTAGGAGCTTCTGACCTTCTGACCTCTAGATCTTGGGACATTACCGACCGTCGTGAAGCCCTTGGGTCGAGAGAGGAGGAGCTCATGAGCCATCCGTACCCTTCAAGAGTTGCCATGGACAGAGAACGGCTAAGCATTTGGTGAAGTTCAATGTCTGTCATCCCAATTCTTCCTCGAGTCTTCTTGTTCGTACGATCAAGAACAAGCATATAGATCATATCAAGGTTGTCGAAAAAACCCTAAATTCTATCCATTTGATCCATCTGCCAGAGCTCATTCACGCCATCCAACACATGAATCATCTTCAGCCATTGGATCAGAGCATCAATGCATATCCACCGTCCAAGAGTCCATGTGGTTTAAGGGTACTTTTACACCCGCACCTCTCCATTTATTTCCATTTTGCAAAAAAATCCTATAAGGACATTTGCCTGTTTATCTTTAATTAGACATTTGTACATTATTTCCCTTACATTTCTTTTAATTTCATATTGGTCCTGTTTGGACCTCGAAGCATACATCGCACATGTTTCTTGAATTATTTGCAATAAAGAGTCTGATGTTTGTATGTTATTAATTGGCCCTTGAAAATAAACACATACGCCCGCACGCATTTTTCTGGAACTTTTACACATGTGCCCCCTCACATTTATTCATTCGTAATCATTCAGTCCACAAACATTATTTATTTGCATATATACCCCTATAAACCTGCATTTTTATTTTGCATGTTAAAAATCAAATAAAAATAAGTAAAACATCTTCAAAAAATATGCAAAAATCATGTTAACTTTATGTTAAATAGGCCTTTTATCATTAATTTTTATTTTGCATTTTTCATCATTTTTATTATTTTAAAAATTTAAAAACAACATAAAAATCCATGTTTGCGTTTATAAGTCAATAAAAAAAGACTTTGACGAAAAAATCTAAAAAAAAATCCCGCTTATTTGTTTTCATCTCTTTTGTGTTCTATACCAGTTCGGTTTTTATACATCATAAAAACCAAAAATCATAAAACACTCAAAATCATAAAAAATCATAAAAATTCATAGAAAAACCCTAAAGATCATAAAATAATATTGGAAGTTTGCATTTATTTATGTTTGTCATTTTCTTTGTTTTTTCTTTTATTTAAAATCTTAAGAAATTTTTAAAATTATGAAAAAATCATAAAAAATATTAAAAAATTATCAGAAATCCAAAATAATCCTGCTTGAATTTTAGGTATATTTTGAACACTTTGTAAAAATCCCTACATTGCATTCCTTTTCTTTTTCTTATTTATTTCTCTTCATTTCTCTATTTTATTTTATTTAAAAATAAAAAACAACTTCAAAATTAAAAACCTAAAATTATAATATCAACAAAACTAAATAAAAAATATAAAATTAAAATTCTATAAAATATAAAAGATTGAAAATGTAGAAACCAAGAATAATGTTCATAGAAGCCTATTTTTATTTCATTGATTCTTTCATTGATTTAATAACTCTTGAGATTTTTGTAGCCTCCTTGAGTTCGGTCATGTACGCTATACATGTAAATAAATAACACTCATTGTTCTTGTGTTTACATTCCCATGTTGTTTGTTGACTTGAGATGTGTATAAAATACAAATAACTTTGTTGCGGTATTTTTAGGATTGCAACGATGTTGCAAATAATTCATTAATTTTAAACCCTCGAAAATCAATGTTCAATAATCTCTATTCCTCTAAGTTTGGATATGAGATTATATCTTATTATCCAATTCATTGTACATGGATAGGCAATCACCCTAACCTTATCTCCAAGTATCCACGGAGAAGGTGTATTATCCTTAAAGGAGTTTAAGGAATGTTCCTAAAGAGATAACTATGAGAATTGGGACTGTTTAGTGACATTGGCATCACCAAGCAAAGAGGAGAATTTATGATGATTAAATTAGATTTAATTATCCACTATAATATTATATTGAATAGTGTTATCCATAATTACCCAAGAAAAATATGGGCAAGATTCATTTTTTTGATATATACATAGAGGATTTCGAGATAATTAAATTGAATTTGATTATCTTGGATAAGATTAAAGCGGATAGTGATATTTACAATAATTATGGATAGTGTGGATAAGATCCACAATATCCAATTGAGATTTGATTGTGATTAGGATTCACAAATGTTGATGTGAATTAGTTTCACATTATACAATAAATGTAAATATGATTTACATCAGGTATTGGATCTATGAACATGATTCATATTTGTCAACGATCTATGTGCAACTATCACAAACAATTTGAAATTATTTATTGATAACTGAATTTTAAAATAAATTGATAAACAAATAAAAATGTGATGTATATTATGAGTTTGAAACTTGTTGGAAATGCGAGCCCACGACGAGCCATTATGCAATAAATATTATTGCATATATCATTCCCTGATCTGAAATGAAGAATGAATAATTTGCATAATAGGTCCCTTAGTACAATTAGGGTTATGTACCATGGCCATCTTAATAATCATACAGCTATTGATTCAATTATTGAATCATGGAGGCTGGTGCTTGGATGAATATCTAAAGGGTTAGATTGAGGACTCATCAAGCACCGTCAAATGATTGTTAAGAGATGATCTCCAGCCTGAGTAGGAGATGGCAATCCTTATCTCTGAAGGATGATATCTGACCGACCTCTTGATGCAGGTCCTCTGCATAGGAACAGAGATTCGGAGGTGTCAAATTAGTTAGGTCAAAGAGTTGACTTGACGAGATCGAGATAACCAAAGTCCTATATCATATGCTGTCATGATATAGGCACGCATCCTCTGACCGGAGACAGATGTGTTACTATATGTCTGAGTGTGTACATTTGGCAGACCAATAGGTTGATGACCTAATCAAGGTCTATACACCGGCGCGCTGGTGTGCATATAAGGGCATATGAGTAATGCGATCTCTCAAAGGGATCATACAGGTTCAGTTACTGAACCGGAAGACATGAGCTCACTCATGAGATATTGGGAAGAATCAAATTCCATGCGCATGGTCGTCTCGCTTTGGAAGCTTGACTGAATTTGTAGGTTTGATATATACTTTTAATATATGATCAAGACCTAGGTATAATATACGCTTTTGGAAAGTGTATGATTGATACCAACTCCCAATGATCGAATGAGAAACTTACTGATAAAACCATGAAGTAGACAGTATAAAGTTGATCCAATACTTCGGGTTTAGTCTAAGTCTTCCAGTATGCAGGATGTACAGGTGTTAGGAATACCTGAGGGTGATTTGATCATAAACGATTGTATAACCATGACGCTTCCATTCCTAGGGAGTGATGAAACGGGTCTGGATTTTAGTGACTCCTCTCAGTAGAGAAGTGATCTGATCTTGGTCCAAGTGTTGGACATTGATCTGAATGTGATTCAGATACAATGAGAAGATTAGATTTGTGATCTTGATTTAATCAAGCATCTATGGGAGGACCACGATCTGGATTTGAGATATGATCTTAATATCCATGTCACTATACGTAGAACAATACAATCGCTCTGTCCTTATCTCCAAGTATCTGCGGAGAGATTGCATTATTCTTGAATGGTTCGAGAATAATTCCATAAGATCTAAGCAATGAAGAAATGATGATTAAATGTGATTTAATCATATTGATGTGTGAAGAAATTATCCAATGTAATTAAATGTGATTTAATTATTATGGATAAGAATAATGTGGATAGAAATATCCAATTATTCATAATATATTATAAATGTGATTTCTAATGTATTAGAGAGAGCTAATTATAATTTATATGTGTTGATTAATTATTATGTGTATTGGATACATATTGTGTAATTAATTAACAATATAAATTATATGTTGTTTTGGGTTGTGAATATGGTTTACAATTTTTTCCATGGCAAGATTGCAATATTCTCAAATATAATTGTGAACTATTTTTGAAGAATAATAACCCAACAAATAAATAAAGAGATATTTTCATGGAGATATGCAATCTCATGAAATTCATGAGATTGCTCTCCCCATGGAAATAAGTGGGCGGCACATTATTCCTATAAGGAATGTGTGGCCGTCCACATGGAAGGTATATGGAGATGGAATCTCCATGTATCTTCTCTCCTTATTTGTTGATTTGATTTAGGACTAATTTATATTTGATTTTGTCAAATATATTTTAACCTAAATTTGTTGGTTTTACCAACAACAATCTTGACCATTGGATTAACATAAATCAATCTCACCCATTGATTTTATGTGTCCCATGGATTGAGATCCATGGATCCCAAAACCCTATAAATAGAGAGGCATACCATGCTCTCTCTTTACATGTAATATTGGAGGCTCTCTCTCTTCTTTTCTTCTCCATACTCGACAGCCCTCTCTCCCTCTAATATTGGTGGCCGTCCACCAAGCCCTAGAGGAGAGAACCGTCGTTGCCTTCGCCACCGCGCCGCCGCTTCGACGTTCTTCGGTTCTCCGTCTTCTTGGAGAGTTCCTCTCACGAAGGAGACATTCGATCTCGTATGATGAGATCAGGAGCAACCATGCTTGGATCATCTTCTTGGATTGCGAGGACAACGCGGTTCATCCCCGCGCTCGCAAGCGGTCTCGCCGACGATCGGACTTGAGACAGGAGGTCTCTTCTCTTAGAGACTCGATCAACCACGCTTCAAGAGGTATTGCATTATACTTGTTGTGGTTATAGATGAAACGATCTTAGAATGGTTCTCGGATCATGTGGTTTCATCGAATAAAAATTTTTAAATTCCGCTGCACCGAACAACTAGTACGACTAGTTGTTCTTCGTCGTATCTGATACGACGATCACGCTTCCGTGATGCGCTTGAGGATAATTTCAATATCCTTCAAAACTATGGTTGTAATGAAAGAAAAAATAAAAAGGAGCTCCCTAAGAAGGGGGGATGTTGATGGTTGTAACAACCATGGTTGACATCTCCAATTTTTAGGAGCCTCCTATTTATTTTCCCTGTTATTAATTATTTATTAGTTGATTTGTTGAAAGGATTAAATAAATAATTAGATTGATAACTGATATCAACTCATCCTAAAAGTAGTTGTGACCTCCTTTTATCATGGTCATTGATTCAACAACTAGGATTGCAATCCTAACTATTTGAAAGTGTATATAAGGAGGGACAGACCCTACCTTTCCAAAATACAATTAATTGCATGACTAACAAATCTCTCATCTCTCTTTTTCTCTAAGGGACGCCCCTTCACTGAGATAACACCCTTAATATTGGATATTCCTCACTACCTCACAAGACCGTCTCCTTGCAGGATAATACCATTAATGGTGGAAAACTCTGTTGTTACGCTACAAGATCATTTTAATCAATCTCGTGTAGAGTTTTGTCATCTTTGATTCTTCAGGATCGTGTTGAATAAGGATAATTTTGTACGATGAATTTAGGAGCAAGGAGTCTCAGATCGTCTTATTTGATTGTGGGAAGTGTGTGGTTCATCCCGCATCTGCAAGTGATATATTCGCCGGATGGGATTTCAGACAAGAAGTCTCTTGCTTTAAAGACTAGAGGACCACAATCCACCGTCTCTTTAAACACTAAAAAATACGTTGAGTAATAAGGCACTTGAGAGGATCCTTGTTCCAATGAGAGGGAGAGAAGAAATGACACAATCCTATGCCCTCCATCAACTGGCCTTCCATCTACACTTTTAAGTCTGACAACTAAAGAGACGGTGGATTGGATGCAAGAAATGGTTTAAGAGATAATTATATACTCGTGTGATGTTATTGGAATGGATTGAGAATGGTTCCGATCCATGTGGTTCCATCAAATATTTTTAAAAATTCCAATGCTATCTGAAGCGCACGACAAGTTTGTTTTTTAAATTTGATCCAATGCACAGGCTTCTGTGACATATGAGGACCAGTCCGTCCCCTTTCAAGTTGTATTGGAACAATGGTCAGAAGTAATGGATACAATCCAAAATCATAAGAAGATGAGACTTTGGATATCTGATTGCGGGAACATTATTTTTTCCACGATTATGCGATTTCCAATTGTTTTTGTAAACCTTTGATGTTGTTTATGTAAGACTCTATTATGAATGTGTTTTGAGATATTAAATCATTTTTAGAATGTCCAAATATGATCCTAAAATTCATGTCAATAATTGATTATGATCGGATAAAGATTCGAATACCCAAAGTTCTTGCAATGTGTTGTTTTTGCATAAATTTTGCAACTAAAAACAATTATTTTTTAGTTATTAGTTTACTATCATAAAATATAATAAAAATATTTCATTAATATTATAAATTAAATTCAAACCACACGATTTAATTTCATGCAATTCTGAGACCGATAGCCCAAGCTATGTCATATTTTCCGGACTAGGGTCGGATGATGATATGATCATCTTGAATACGTTTTTTATGCATTTATCATTCAAGATAAACCATGAATATAGGATATATGACCTTATTAAAATTTTAAATAGATATTTAGAGAAATATTTAATTCCTCGACAACTTTTGAATGATTGTTTCATAGTAGAAACCAACCAAATTTGAACTACAACTGTTGTAACTAAATAATGCGGTTGAAAATTAATTGATTGCTTTATATCATAGAAATTTGTGATAATCAAAATAAATGTAATTTAAACCTTCTAAGAGAGAATATTATATAGTATCACGCCAATAAAAAATGATCGATAAAACTGGAAGTACATATAAAACCAATTATGTTGTTCCAAATTGGAATGAAGATGATGCCTTGGCTGGGTATGCTGGTTGTGTTCCATAATTAACACCTTGCAATGCAAGGAAATGCTCCCTCCCGGCTTAACCATGTCCCAGTAGGAGAGTCCTTACTCTTAGAGAATGTTGTTGTGACCTATATGTTATAAATGATTGACTATCCATTTTTAAACTCGTTAGATACACACACACACACATTCTGAGATAGACATTAAGATAGACATGTACTCTGAGATAGACCTATCATAAAGTGTTATGATGGATATATTTCATAAGGCAATCTAACAAATAGAGGACTCGATGGAATTGTAATATTAATGAACAATTCATTGAAATTTATAATACTAGAAATTAAAGCTTTAAAGATCAAGAGGAGGACGAAGATCATATGGCGATGATCTAACATCAATTGACATGTGTCTATTGATAAGATCATTAGACTGGTAAGAGACAGACCTTAGATTGTTTAGAAGTTCATAACTTACCTAATCGTGAGCATTGCATTCAAATTAAATGTTTAAGGTGTCCTTCTCCTGTAAGATGTGGATGTATTCATGACCTCATACATATTGATGTATATCAATCCTCCATACCATAATGAACATGAATGATATGCGATATCAATTTACGATCATTCGTAGTATGGGATTTCTTCCTTGCATGTCTTTGAAATGTTCAAAGATTTCACAATTCTGGTTGAGAACCAAAGTTGGATGGAAGATGTATGCAGCTTCATCTGACCAAGGTAATGAGTATCTGTCAGATGAATTTAAGGAATATTTTATAGAGGAAAGGAATATTTTTCCTATATCACTCCTCCAAGCACACCTCAACTCAGTAGAGTTGTAGGGAGATACAACAAGATCTTATTGGATATGGTTAGATCTACGATGATTCATAGCACAATTACCGCTTAGTTTTATGAGGATATGCAGTAGAGGCTGCAACATATATCCTAAACTACATTCAATGCAAAGATGCCAGAATCTCGTACTAAAGAGTGCTACTTCATTGGTTGTGTAAAGTACGGTATTAGATATCTACTTTATGACCCTAAGATTCTTAAAGACTTCTTCACTAAGAATTTAATTCTTAGAGGATGACTTACTTAAGAGTCGGGATAAAAACTTATAGAATTCACATAGGATAACGAGGTTCCTAAACCAGGAACTAAGAAGATAAGTGGAGATGAAACACCCATGCCTCTTCGAAAGAGTTCAAGGGTGGTTAAACCACCTAAAAGGCACGAATACCATATGCCAGAAAAGTCTGCCAGTAATATGTTTTCAAATGACGAAGCATTCGAGGATTATGACATGGATAGTTGGATGTTAACTCCAAGTTCAATGAATACCTCAACGAGGATATTCGTATAAGGTAGCCCCGATGCTTCATAGTTGAGGAATACAAAGTGTGTAACCTACAGAAATCTGTTTATGAACTCAAACAAGCTTCTCGAAGTTGGAATATCATATGTAATGAAATTATAAATGTTGTGATTTCTACAGAGTATTGATAAATCATGTGAAGCTTATTGTGAGTATCATCGTGTTCATCGTGCAAAATGCAGGAGTAATCCTAATCATTTGGAATGATACAGGAAGATAATAAGTATTTTGCAATTCGGTTGTCCCATGCCTTTGAGATGAAAGATCTCAAAGTATGCCTATTGAATCTTAGTTTTGAATCGATTCATACGCAAAGAAAAGAGGGCATCAAAACCTTCACATAAAGAGTACACCTTGGACAAATCATACATGGGAAGTATCAAAGAATGCTTCTTTCCATTAAGATACGGTGATGACCTATCTAAAGGGATAACACGTCAAAGTTGTCGAGGATGTGAATGCGATAGTTGTATGCCATTGTGCATTAGCTATATGAAGCCTTGTGTATGCCATGATATGTACCAAAACCAGATATTTGCCATTTAGTGGGAGTAGTAAAGTGTTACTAATCCTACTGTGGAGAGTAAATACTTGATTGAAGTAATAATACATCTTCAAGGACTTAAGACTATAGAGATAGAGATCTCCAAGTCTTCATATACCTTGAAAAACTTAATAATGTGTCTTAATATAAGGAGATAGAGATCTCCAAATGTAAGGATATTGGAAATCCCTTACCGATTACGATAACCGGTAAGTTGCGGTGCTAGGCACTCTAATTCTTTCTCAAAATTGAGTATCGGTTGCATAAAATGCTACATTTACATTGGATGCGAGCGTTGTTACCAAGGGATATGCAAGTCTGTAAAAAGACTTGGCATAATCTCTCTAAACAAAGCGAGTAATCAACCAAATGAGTGTATATTTAGACCGATATGATTAGCATACGACTGTGGGTTTAAAGATTAGCCCATTACTAGCACTTTGTGCTAGTGGGAGATTTCTGGACATGAGTACCCATTGAGAGCAATTATGAAATAAAGGATGTTGCATATCACTTCTTAATATGAAATGAAGAATAAATAAATTACATAATAGGTCCTTTCGTACAATTAGGTTATGTACCATGGTCATCGTGATATCATACTACCGTTGATCCTAATGTTGGATCATAAAGACTGGTGTAGGGGATGAAAAGGGTGAGATTGAGGACTCAACCGGAACGTCAAGTGACTATCAAAAAAGGATTGATGAATCCCCATTCATTACTCTCTATTCCTTTATTTTAGCTAGAAACCTTGGTAAAATACCATGTAAATCTTTGTAAATACAATAATTTGTCAAAATGCATGCATCATGAAAATTGTAATAATTAGCATGTTTTTGTGTAAAAGTAAAGGAATAAAGAACTAAAGAAAAAGAGGGAGATATTTAGAATAAATATTGAATGACCTGAATCCAAGGGAAGGCTCCATAAGGGCCTGACGGCAAAACAAAATAAGTAGAGAGAGATAGGGTGACTGAGCATTATATAAAACCCCCTCTATGTGTAAATACTTTATTTTCTAAAAATAAAAATATATTTGTGTTTCTCATATTTTGTACATATTTATAAAAATAAAATAAAAATAGAAAAATAAAAGAAAAATAAAAATAAATACCTTCTCTCTCATCAGTGTATATATACCATGTACATACAATAAAAGATGTATTTATTTCACCCTCATAATTAATTAATAAAAATCCAATAAAAATCTTTTTATATTCCATATTTCATGTAAATAAAATATAAAATTGGAATAAATATACATAAATAAAATAATAAAAATAAAATTCAAAAATACCTAGGTATTTATACATGTATATAATAATAATATAATGTAAAAACGTAATTTACATTTCAAAAAAATAAATAAAAATCACTAAAAAATACTTTGAAAATAAATAAACATTTTTCATTTTGAAAATATTTTGAAATAAAGCCATTTACTATTTTTAATTTAATTTATAAATAATTAATAACTGGCGGTTCCTGATTGGTCCACGGGGGATGTTGACCCCCGGTCAACTCTCCCCCCAGGACCACTGGACTCGCGGATCTGTGCCCCAACCCGATCTTCTCCCCTTTTTCCAAGCACGATCCGATTACCATTCACTCTAACCCCAGGCCCCGACTAACCTTGATTCATCCCTGATCCATGCCCAGGGATCTTCCTAGGGATCCGTGCACCAGAATTCCATGCTCGACTCCATCTTTGCCGGATCCCTACCACCATATAGTCACGTCTTCCTCCGCCATTTGCAGCACCTTAGGCCACCGTTTCATACTCCCATGACCTCCGTCTTCTAGCCTTGAGTGACAGCAAGCAATAGGAGGCGTTGCAGCGAGGAGTGGAGCGTTCTAGCCCCAGGTCTGGTGGTTCTCCCCGTCGTGCTCCGCTCGAAGGAGCTCGAGCCTCTGGAAGACGTCGCTCCATTGAGGCAAGGACCCCAGGAGGTCACGCACCTCCAGCACAGACGTTTGCACTCATCAGGTAGACTCGATACCCTGTAGGTTCGTCTAATTTCTAAATCTTAGGTTTTGCACCGCCGGCCTCCGCCGGTCGATTCACCACACTCCGATCGACCATTCCCCCTTCCGACTACACCATCACCTTCGCTAGACTTCTCCGCACCTCCTGCGCCCCTCCGATCATCTTGGTTTTCTCCGGAACCAAGACTTAGGTCTCCTCCGCCGTCGCTTCGTCAGAGACCCTCGCTCCGCCTCATTTGATCATCCCCTTCGCCCGCTAATGGGTCGAGGCAATTTTCCCTCGACTCCTCTGATTTCCTATGCATGTACCAAGGCTTAAGAGCCTCATCTGGAGGCTCGACTATCCAGGAATAGCTGCTCCAGTTCATCTCTGCCGCCGGAGCTCCTCCGACGCTACCGGCCCCATCTGAGCAGTCTACCAGCTGCGGACTACTTCCGGCTTCCATTTCCACATTCCATCAACCCCAGAGGACCTCCATAGCGCACACGCCAGCCCGACGAACCTCGTTGGTGATCAGTTCTTCGAGGATCCTCTGGAGTCGTTCGATTGAGCCCCTTGCTCCAGATCAGATCTTGTCCATCCACTCACGAGGGGGCTAGCAACCGTCTGATCGTCTGAGGACCTCATCTGGAGCGTCCATTGTTGAAGGAGTACCACGTGCCTCATCCATGAAAATTTGGAGAGGACTCCTTGCAGCCGTCAGATCTTAATAAAAGGGTATATTTCACTTAGGCCCTCCTCCTTTTGTATTTGTCGTTTAGTCCTGTAAATATTTGTATCCGTTTTTTTAATTTGGATAATTTCACCTAAGACCTTAGGTTTTTAATATTTGCATTTTAGTCCTTCCTATTGTGGTGCACGTGCTTTGACACGTGAGTTTATGGGCTTTTTGCATGTATAGGCTTGGGGTTTATCCGATGTTATGGATTGAAGTTTAATTTCTGATATTTGCATTTATACCCCTGTGCGTACTGAATTGGAAGATGTGTTGCAATTGATGCAAAATTTACATTGAGGCCTTATAGTTTTCGCACGTGTTATATTGAAGCCCCTGGAATTAGTTTTCTTTACATTTTGGTCCATGTTCGTTGTATGTCTTTTATTGGTTGAATAAAATATCAAATAAAATCCAAATCAAGTGAAATTTGGATATGTGGCTCCTGCCACTGTGTAAAAATTTCACTAATTTTTTGGGATATTTTTGAGTTGTTTTGTTATTTTTAAAATTCAAAAACACACATTTTTGTTACTTTCTGAATTGAAAAATCAACTAAAAATACAAAACTCAACTAAAAATTCTAAAAAAATTAGGTATAGTTTATTTTTGTTTTCTTACTTCTATCCAATTTTTGTTGATTTTGGATTCATAAAACCTATAAAAAATACAAAATCATAAAAACCTTATAAAAAATACTAAAAATTATATAAAAATAAAAAAAATGCAATTTTGGTTTCTGAAGTTTAGTTTTTATTCCTAATTTTCATAAAAATTGCTTCAGATATTTATAGGCTAATTATCTATTTTTGATTAGCCTTTCAAATCTGACTGCACATTTCTTCAGTGTTTTTGCCTTTTTCGATTTTTAAAAAAACAACTAAAAATTATAAAATTCTGAGAAAATTATCAAAAATACCTAAAAATATAAAAAACACAAAAAGAATTTTATTTGAATTTTATGAGTTGATTTGATGCATTGAATAAATTGTTGAATGTGTCTTTTTTAGCTTTTTCTTACATTTTCTTTAGAATTAAAAATACAAAAAAATATTAAAATATAAAAATCCACTTAAAATACATTTTATCCTTTTTTATTCTCTTTGACTACTTCGTAGGCCGCTCTGGCCAATCCGTGCTCCTTGAGTTCGACCCTGGTCGCTATACCAGGTTAAATAAATAGCGAGGACCGCTTATTCGGATTTCAGTTCTGATTATTTTTGATTTGGTGGTCTCTTTTTCTTGATTGATCGATTTTCGAGGATTAAGGTTGCAACGACCCGTGATATTTATCTCCCTTAGTCTCTCGTCGGCTTCTTCGGTCATCAAGGATCTCCATCGTAAGACGGAGATGGCAATCTTTATTTTAAAGGTCGATATCCGACTAACCTCTTGATGTAGGTCCTCTACATAGGAAAAAAGATATGGAGGTGTTGGATATGTTTGGTCAAAAAGTCAACTTAGCAGGATCGAGATAGACAGGACCTATATCATATGTTGTCACAATATATGCACACATTCTTTGACTAGAGACATATGTATTACTAAATGTCTAAGTATGTACATTTGGAAGATCATTAGGTTGATGACATAGTCGAGTTCTGTACACCGAGGCACTGTTGTGTATACAAGGGCATATGAGTTATATGATCTCTCAAAGAGATCATACATGTTCATTACTAATTCGGAAAGACACGGGATCGCTCATGAGATATTGGGATAAACCAAATTTAATGTTGGTTCTCTTGTTTTGGAAACAAGATGGGATTTGTAGGTACGATATATGCTTTTGAAAAGCATATGATCGTCACCAAATCCCAGTGATTGAATGAAAAAGTAATCGATGAAAACCACGAAGGAGACAATCCAAAATGGGATTAAAACTTCAGGTTTAATCACAGTCTTCAGTACGCAATACGCACGCTGACGAGTCGCTAAATACGATAAATAATTAGGTCACGTTGTAATACGTGTACTTAGCGATTCGGTCAAAACCGAGAGAAGATCTCCGTGAAGAGTGTCTCGGCTTAATTTATATCCCGGGCAAGTCCGGGGTCGAACTCAGGGAGGCAAAGGAACAACTTGGGTTTAATTTGAAAATAAAGATTTTAGATTTCCAATGCGGTTTTTTTATATTTTTTTAATGCAAAAAGAAATATCAATGCAAGATGCGGTTGAATTAAAACACTAAGAAAACACACAAGGCCAAATTAATTTTAATGTTAAATTAATCCAATTCAGCCAAATTAAATTTTTCCTAGCATCCTAATCCAGTGATGAACACAAACACATTTTTTAGAATTTTCAGGGTTAAAATGCAACAAGGAAAAAATGTGCACTTTTTATGGTTTTTTCGTAATTTTTCACACAAATAGTAAGCAAAAGTCTTGAAAAACTTACTGGAATGAAAACATGATGCAAGGAAGCTACAGTAGGGATGAGCATCGGGCCGGGTCGGGCCGGGCCCAGTATGGCCCAACCCGAGCCCGGTCATGACTGCGGGCCTTGCGGGCCGGGCTTGAGCCCGATTTTTTTGATGCTTTGAAGCCCAAGCCCGAGCCCGGCCCGCAAGGGAATGGGCCGGGCCTGGGTCGGGCCAGCCCATTACCAATCTAACTTATGAATATTTTTACTTAAAATCCCACTTAAAAACATCAACAGAAGGTTAATTATATTTTGTATTAATAATTTAATAGTCATTATTAGGCATTTAACTGTATGAAAGATTTGGCATGGAATAGTAAATTATTTGTTATTTGATTTTTCTAGTTGTATTGTCAGTAAACCCTATAACAATGTTTAGCTTTTGAATTTTTTTAATCGTCACTAAATTAGTATCAATTATAACGATTTTTTTAATGAAATTGTTATTGGATAATAATCTTTGTATAAACTTTTAGCATAGAATATGGCATTCGTCACAGATTACCTAAACAAAACATAATCTTACACCGAATAATATTCTTGTTAGGCATTTAACAATGATGATATGTCAATAAATATTTAAATAATATGCTGACATGTGCCATGTCTATGGTATAGTTTACAGTGAGTTCATGAAATATTTAAAAATTATAGGGTTATTTGACATATATAAAAGTTCATGGAAATATAATTCAACATGCAGTACAATGTTCAAAATTTGAATACTTCTTGAATATTGGTATCACTATTATCATATTATATTTTGTTATTCATCCTTCAGGTGGGGTATGAAATTGGGTTGGACTCCTAACTGAGAAATCGGACCCAATATTCGGATCGGGCCTATTGCGGGCTTCTATTCGGGCCACCCATCGGGCTTCGGGTTCGGGCCCATCTTAGCCCGAGCCCGGCCCGAATTTCAAAATGGGCCAAATTTAAGGCCCAAGCCCGTCCATTAAATGCTCGGGCTCGGGCCTGGGCTGGGCTTAATCGGGTCGGGCACCGGGCCGGACCGGGCCGGCCCTACCCAATGCTCATCCCTAAGCTACAGTAATATTTTTGGATTTTTTCGACAAAATATGAATTTTTTATGAATTTTTTAGTGAAATCAGAGTGACAGTGAGTAAATAATTCCTAATTAATCCACAATATCAAATTAATCAGAGTGCGAATTATCTCAATTAGGTATTTAGATAAGCAATCCAGGAGAGTTGAAATTTCGCAAAACGGATATACGTGGATTTAATTAAAAATCAAATACTAAAAACACTCTACAATTTATTTCAGGCACAAAGGACTCCATTTTGGATGAAATTTGGACAGTACGTTTATCACATATTAAGGCATCACATATAATTTTTGTGAAATTTTTAGAGCAACTGTGTATGAGATATAAATTTAAGAGTTCAGATTGGGTAAAATATCAAGAATTTCAGTTACATAATTTTCATTAATTACCCAAATGTCATAAAAATACAAGAAAGTAGTCAGAAGGCAGACAATTAGTTTCTCAACACAATACCATTTTTCATTGAATGAAAAGATGAATAAACAAGGTCCAAATTAAAGTGCGAACACAGGGGTCTTTGTGCAAAGCAGAAATTGAAGATTACAATGCAACTTATGTACAGGGACTAATATGCAATTACGGAAACATGAAAATAAACACTTGCAATTTTCACGATAATAAAAAAATAAAGAAAATGGAAGGACCTTCTTCTCCACAGTGCTCGGTGATGGAACCCAAAAAAGAGGGAGGGCAGTGGGGAGGCCGGCGGCGCGCAGAGGCTGGTGGCGCGGCGGCCCGCGGCTGCTAGAACTGGAGGAGGATGGCGGATGCGCGGAGGTACGCGCGCGGCGGTGGCGGTGGCCGGAGGCGTGGACGGGAGGGAGGTGGCGGCTGTGGCCTGGGACGAGGGCGGCGCGGGTTCTCCGCGCAGGCGGAAGGGAGTCGGTGGGAGCCCCTGCGGCTGGTGGCAGGGGCGGCGAGGAGCGCGGAGGGCTGGCGGCTAGGCGGCGCGGCCGCGAGGGGAGCCGGTTGGCGCTTGCGGCTGGAAGGTGAGGGGGCGGCGGCGGTGGGTGCTCCCACCGCTGCTGCTATTTTGTTTTTTTTTAATTTTTTTTATTTTCCTTTTACTGCTGTAAAAAAACTTTTTTTGTTTTAAATTTTTTTATTTTTTTATTTTGTTAAAACAAGGGGTAAATAATGTGAAAAAAAGCTATGATGAAGGTTATGAAGGTGATGAAATGGATGATGTGGAACAAATGAAGATGTAATGGTGGCGATATGATATGTTAAAAAAATGCAAAACTAACAAGAAGATAAAATGAGACGAAAAATTACTTACGATGGACGGTCGCCTATGATGTGCTCGTGAGAGCACGATTTTCGCTCGAATCGCCGACGCGCGATGAGCTCGAGCAGCGCGCGGTTGCGGCTGCGATGTTGGCCAAAAAGCCAACGGATCTCACCGGAGAGAGGGCTGTAGTCGCTCGACCGCGGTTGCGTCGCTGTCACCGATTCAACTCTGGGAACTAGGCTCTCCTCACATAAAGATGGATCAAAGGCAAATTGAGGAGGATGGAATGTATATAAAGAGATGGAAAAAATGGAAGTTAGAATTAAGATGGAGTGGGATGGAGGTTAATAAAAGGGTGGAGTTGAATTAGAAGTTAGAAAGATGGTGGGGTTGAATGGAGGTTGGTGGTATAGAGTTGAATGGTGATTATTGTAGAGAATGGAAATTAAATAAATAAATAATGATATAAAGTATGCTACTTTAAATACAACAAAAATAAAGAGGGAAAAAATGGTGAATTTACAAGTGAATACATACAACATGTACATTTTTTTGTTTGCTTTTCTAATATGTATTTTTTTCTTTTTAATAAGAGATATTTACAACGAAAAAAATACAATAAAATAGTATAATCAAAATATAACACAAGTATGATTTTTTTTGTATTTTTACTAATTAAGAAAGATAAAATAAAAATAAAGAAGGAATGAATATATACATAATATACAATGTACATCTAGGTCCCAAAACTCAACTTTTGCAAATGAGCTCCGATTTTAATGAAACTACTTCCGTTGGATAGATAATTTTCTAACTTGAACTTTAAAAGTGAGTTTGGTGAATTTGGAGTTCATACGGAGCGGGAATTTAGCTTGGAAGTTGGTCTTTATGGCTTTTTTCCTTTGGGATCTAGGAGCATTTGTTTGAGGTAAATTTTGTTTTATATTTTTTGTATTTTTATATACATTGATATGAACATGTTGGAAAAAGAATTAGCCAAAAAGGAGTTGAAATGAAATTATTAAAAATACATGAAGTTTTGGGCTATTTACACGTGAAAAACTCCCTTGATTTTGCGGCTTTTTTGTTAATTTATTTTATACAATCTAATACACAATAATTAGTGTGTTTTATTTACAAGAGTCATTTTGTTAATTTATTGATTTTATGGACATTTTTATGGGATTTTACTCGGGGATTTTGCTAAGATCAAGATATTGCGATGATGAATCGTGGATTCATCACCCCCCTATACTTAAACTTTGCTAGTCCTCGAGCAAATAAAGAATGAATAAGTTGGATTGACCCCTGACTGTGCATGTGAAAACAAGACTTGATCTGTTTAAGAACTCTCGGTTTTAGAAATCCTAAAATTCTAAGCTGAAGCAAGCTCTAGTCAAAAGGTATCCAATTTCCCTAATCATCAGACTCTCTTTGTATACATATATAGTAGGGGTATGACTTTAAGTGTTGACCGCAGTTACAAGAATAGAGTCACAACGTCACCCAAGGTTCCAGTCTAAGAGACTCTCCTAAGGACCCGATCCTCAACACTAGGGAAGGCCAGTTGATGGAGGGCATAGGATTGTGTCATTTCTTCTCTCCCTCTCATTGGAACAAGGATCCTCTCAAGTGCCTTATTACTCAACGCATTTTTTTTGGTGTTGATCAGTGCGTCCGTCAAGAGAAATTGGAGCCGTCTGCACTTGTTTTCCTGGAAGTACACCGGGGTGTGTCTTTTTTGAGTATCTATTATACCTTCTACACCCAGACTTGTAGCATTTACGATGCAGAGCCCTTTTTTGGTGCAAGCCCGACTCCTGGTCCTAATAACGGTGGTCCAAGTGGACACTTTTGAAATGGTTGGGAGCGCTCGCCTTTGGTGGAAGCTCTTTGATAATTGACTTTGTATGGAATGAGAGCTTTTCTTTGACATTTCATTGATTTGTAGTATTTTTGGCTAGCTCCACTGCTTTTACCAGAGTTGGCGCACACTGATCAACATTTTTTTTATTTTATCACACCCTGGCACAAAGGTAGATGTCAAGAGATAGTACAAGAACCATGTTCTCATACTGGCTAAATGTGCTGACACTCAGGTTTCATGAAGCCTTCATTGATTTTATCCCATCCTCGAGCATCATTAAATCAAGTCCAAACTCAAATCCCTCATCCCAAATCCTCAAGTGAAATTTCAACTCATCTCATCATAACTGCAGTCGTGTATGTGAGGTGCTGATCATATTCTTAAGGTAGAGAATAAGCATGCAATATAGCATACAAATCTTTCAAACTAGGGAAATGTGAATAATTAAGTCAAGGACCCTAATGACTAAGGCTGGTTAACTCAAAATATCAAGACCTCATAAACCAAGTGTTCTTGGACATCACTAGTCTTGTGTGAAAGTGAATGTGTCAGGGGTTAAACCAACTTATTAGTTAGTTTTTTTAGTGTTTTTTTTATGATTTTTTGATTTTTTTAAGTTTTACAAAAAAGGTTTTTTCAAAAAGTTTTTTTTGACAAACAAAGGCAAAGAAGTTTTTTTTGTTAGAAAAGTTTTGCTCTCTTTTTTTTCAAGAGTTTTTTTTGAAAGATAGGTACATAAGAAAGGATTTTAAAGAAGAAATTTTTTTTGAAAAGTTTTTTTTGAAAAGGTTTTTTTTATATTTTTTTATATTTTTTTTTGAAAAATATAGATAAATAAGAAAGGACACTTTTTTTGAAAAGATTTTTTTAAAGCAAATAAGAAAAGAGAACAAAAAACATTTTTTTTGAAAAGTTTTTTTTAAGAGTTTTTGAAAAAGTTTTTTTTACCCACCCCATAATTATTGTATAATATATACAAAAATACGTGAAAGTACGAGCTATGGGTAAAGTATATATATAATGTATACACTTCCCCCTATACTTAGCATGTGCTATGTCCTCATGGCACAAGAAGCGAGAAAAAGACATAGCTCGTGCTAAGCGTAGGATGGCTAAAATAATAAACAGTATAGAAGTCGATCCGCCCCCCCTATACTTAGGCTCTGGACAGCCTAAGTGTAGAAGAAGAGCAAAAATGGGGCGGACGAGGTCAAGAGGAAAAATGGATGAGTATGTACACACGGCGGGCATCGGCTCCCCCTATACTTAGGCTCTTGGTAAGCCTAAGTATAAGACAAGAATAAGTGTAAGAACCGATGTGATCTAGAGAATATACAAATAAGGGAGAATGTACAAGAGTGAGTGAATCTTCTAAGATGTTGAATCTTGATTCTGCGTCTTCATGATGAGTAATATGATGTATCTGCTCTGTGCTCACTCTGCATGAAGTTGATGACCTCGACTTGGACTAACTGCTCTTTTGAATCAACAAAATGCTTCAACAGTTGTCCATTTACCACATGAGATTGTGCACCCTCTGTGAGATCAGCTATCTCTACACTTCCATTCTCGTGCACTTTCTTAACAACAAAGGGACCCGTCCATTTAGATTTTAGCTTCCCATGGAACATCTTCAACCTGGCATTGAACAACCATACCTTTTGTCCAGGGACAAAGTCTTTGCACCTAATGTGCTGATCATGTCATCTCTTTACCTTGTCCTTATAAATCAAACTGTTGTCATATGCCATGTTTCGGATTTCCACGAGCCCGTTCAAGTTCAAGTCTCGACAAAGCTTCCCTAGGTGACAACTCCAGTTAATCTTCTTAATTGCCCATTCGGATTTATGAATCAATTCTGTGGGCAAATGGCATGGCTTGCCATAGATCATTCTAAATTGTGAAGTACCCAATGGTGTCTTGTAGGCTGTCCTATAGGCCCACAGAACTTGGTCCAAAAGCTGAGACCAGATCTTCCTATCAGAACGAACCAATTTCTGCAAAATACTCTTCACCTCTCTGTTCGAAACCTCTGCCATGCCGTTGGACTGTGGGTGGTAAGGACTAGTAACTCTATGCTCAAATCCATAGTCCTTAGCTAAAGATCTCATATCTCGGTTCACAAAATGGCTACCCCCATCAGATATCAAAACTTTTGGCACCCCGAACCTAGCAATAATATGATCTCTCACAAACTTACAGACAGTCTTACTGTCTGTGGTTCGAGTTGGGATAGCCTCCACCCACCTGGATAAATAGTCAACCGCCAACAATATGTACTCATGTCCTTGGCTGTTGGGAAAGGGACCCATAAAATCTATGCCCCATGCATCAAAAACATCACAAATAATCATCGGTTGCATGGGCATCTCATCTCTCTGTCCAACTGTCCCTCCCATCCTTTGACAGATAGGGGACGACCGTACAAAATCAATAGCATCTCTAAACAAGGTCGGCCAATAGAATTCACATTGAAGTACTTTGTGAGCGGTTCTCTTTCCCGAATGGTGTCCTCCAGCCTCAAGTGAATGACAATATGTGAAGACACTCTGGTATTCCTCCTGAGAAATACACCTTCTCCAAATACAATCCGGTCCTTCGAAGAAAAGGAAAGGATCGTCCCAGTGGTATCTCCTCGAATCCGACTTCAGTCGGTCAATACTGCTCCTAATCCAACCATGGGGAACCTGCTTGGAGACAAGATAGTTCACCATGTTGGCATACCACGGGAGTGAGTCAATAACACAAATTGACTCATCTGGGAAGGTTTCTCTAATCCGCTCATGATCAGGAGAATCCTTAGGTTCAATCTGAGAAAGGTGATCAGCCACAACATTCTTCACTCCAGGTTTATCTTTTATCTCCAAATCAAATTCCTGGAGGAGTAAATCCACCTAAGAAGACGCGCCTTCGCGTCCTTCTTTTCCATTAAATATCGAATGGTTGTGTGATCTGTATAAATTGTCACCTTAGAGCCCAAAATATATGATCTGAACTTCTCGAGGGCCCATACTACTGCGAGCATTTCCTTTTCAGTCACTGTATAATTCTTCTGTGTAGGATCTAAAACTTTGCTCGCATAATGAATCGCAAACGGAATCCCCTCTCGCCGTTGTCCTAACACAGCTCCTATAGCAAAATCTGAAGCATCAGTCATGATCTCAAAGGGGAGAGACCAGTCAGGAGCTTGTAGGATAGGCGAGGCACAAATCTTCCTCTTCAAGAGCTCAAAGGCCTCCAGACACCTGTGATCTACAATGAACTCTGTGTCTTTTCCTAAGAGCTCAGTCAGTGGACGGGCGATCTTTGAAAAATCCTGAATGAATCTCCTATAGAATCCAACATGCCCTAAGAATGACCGCACTGACTTCACGTTGGTAGGTGGATCGAGTTTCTTGATCACCTCCACCTTGGCAGGATCAACCTCCATTCCCCTTTTGGAGATGACATGCCCCAACACGATACCCTCCGTCACCATAAAGTGGCTCTTCTCCCAGGAGAGTACCAGATTCACCTCTCTACACCTCGTGAGGACTCGGTCCAAGTGCGCTAAACATGTATCAAAAGAATCACCATGGACCGAGAAGTCATCCATGAATACTTCCAGGAAATCTCCCACCATCTCGGCAAATATGGCTATCATGCACCGCTGAAATGTGCCCGGGGCATTGCAGAGCCCGAATGGCATGCGCCTGAAAGCATAAGTGCCGAATGGACATGTGAATGTGGTCTTTTCCTGGTCCTCAGGGGCAATGGCCACCTGGTTGTAGCCTGAGTACCCGTCAAGAAAATAGAAGAACTCTTTCCATGCAAGTCTCTCCAAGATCTGATCAATAAAAGGCAAGGGAAAGTGATCTTTCTTGGTCGCGGCATTCAGGCGCCTGTAGTCAACACAGACACGCCACGACGTAGGTACTCGTGTCGCGATCTCTACCCCCTCCTCGTTGGTGACCATCTGAATTCCCGACTTCTTCGGGACAACACGGAGTGGGACCACCCACTTGGAGTTAGAAATAGGGTATATAAACCCTGCTTTGCACCATTTCTCAATCTCTTTCTTCACCACTTCCCGCAGATTGGGGTTAAGTCTCCTTTGGAACTCACGGGAAGGTCTCACATTATCCTCAGTAAAAATATGGTGCGAGCAGAGAGCGGGATTGATGCCCACGAGATCCGACACTGTCCATCCTATTGCTTTGCGGTTCCTCTCTAAGACCTCTAACAACCTAGACTCCTGTTCTAAAGTCAAGTATGAGCTAATGATGACAGGATATCTCTCTTTGGGTCCCGTAAGAAAGGCATACTTGAGTGTAGGAGGTAGTGATTTCAGTTCTGGCAATGTGGTATCATCAAGCAGATCTGGCTGAACTGTATCTGAATCTGGTTCCGTGCTGCGTGAAGGTGGACTAAACTGAGTAGTACTCGCCACCATCTCAAAAGTAAAGGGAGTCGGATCGCCAAAGAAACGTGGTAGTTCGGCCAAAGCCGCGTCCGACTCGTCATCTATGTCCCATGATTGTTCCGAAGGGGATGGAACTGACAGATCCAGATGGATCTCTGTGTCATCATGGGAATAGGTAGATGCATCTCTCACAAGATCAGACAACACCTGGCAAACTGCATCATCCACTATACCCTTTCCAGATGAAAGGGACTCGCTCTGTCCTGAAGGAATCTGTCCCCAAATTCCAACTGTGGTAATCATACTGCAATCTGCCTCTGAAGATGAGTACTCTGTACTACTCTCTGAATCGGGTCGCTGACACTTGGTTTGCTTCATCTCAAGGTTCACTTCTCTGCCTGGAGAACGGAACTTCATCATTCCCGTACCATAATCGAAAGCTGCGCCTGCGGTCCTAAGGAAGGGCCGCCCAAGAATGATCTGAGATTCTCTCCAATGATTGGGGGTCTCCATGTCCAAGACTGTGAAGTCCACCTGATAGTTCTGCCCCTCAATCGAGATAACAACGTTCTTCACTTCTCCCTTAGGTCTCTTCACTGATCGATCAACGAATTGGAGTAAGGCTCTAGATTTGCGAAGTGGTCCCAACTCCAATTTCTGATATAATGCTAAGGGAAGTAAGTTGATCGAAGAACCGTTATCTAAGAGTGTGCGTGCAAACGCAATGTCGTCAATACGACTCTCCACATAATGAGCACCCATGTCTCTCTTTTTCCTTGGCAAAATCTGATTCTTGAGACAATAGGTTGTGGCTACCGATAAGACATGTGTCTTTATATTTCGGTTATCTTTCTTCCTGCTAACCCTTGTAGGTGTGCATCTCACCTTAAGGTATTTTTGGAAGGCAGGATGGTTAGCCACATATTCATCAAATGGCACCTTGACTGTGATATTTTCTTTACAAAACCGTGCCATATCGAGGTCATCTTTCTGAATCTTTTTGATGCGCTTTCCTGTCGTAAGAGCACGGGGGAAAGGGATTGAAGCTATAGAAACTGAAGATGAAGAGTCTGAATCATGAATTGAAAGATCATTCTTGGCATTAACGGAAACAGAGTTCTTCATACATGAATCTTTTTGATGCAACATGGGATCGAAATCAAAACTATCTACTATAGGTTGTGGAATAGAAGCTGGAATGGTATCATCCACAACCGGAGATGCAAGGTCCTCCGTAGACTCAGAAGTGTATCCATGCTGCCGATGCTGCATACGTGCTCTCCTTCTCCTCTCGACTCCCTGAGTAGAAATCCTCGAATGATGCTGATGGGGCTCCGAAATATGATGCCTCTCCTCCTCGTCCTCTGAATACTCCTCAGGTAGAGCTCCAGAGATGCCCCTCCTCGTATCCCTCGCCTTGTCAGGTACGGTCACGGTCCTTCCTCTCCTAAGTGACATGTGGTTAGCCTCGTCACACGAAAGAATCTCATGTTCAGATCTAGGAGATGCTGAATAGTATACCTGACCAAAGTGCTGCTGAGAACTAGATCTGTTCAGGCTATTGGGGTTAGCATGAACTTGGGCTGGGATAGAGGTAGGGGGTGCAGTCTGCTCGTCTCGCCATCTGGACAGGCGGTTGACATCCACCCGTAAGTCTTGAATCTCGTTCCTGTAGGAACGTAGCTCGTCGAGTATCTGCTGCTGAATATCCACGGGACTAGACGAAGAAGGAAGTGGATAAGACTGGGAAGAAGAACGGGAAGACTGGCCCTGCTGGCCAGAGTACTGCCTCTGCTGCTGCTGCTGGGGTTGCGGACCCTGCTGGCCCGCCTGGTAATGGCCCTGTCGGCCATGCTGCTGGTACTGCTGCCTCTGCTGCTGGGGTGGCTGGAATGCAGGGCTCTGCTGTGAAGGAGGTGGTGCGGAGGTGAATGCGGTGTTATGAAAGGTCGGGGGACGCTGATAGGACTGTCGGTCTCCCGTACTTCCCTGCCTGGTAGGGTCCTGAGTATACCATACTCCATTCACCTCCCAAACCGGTGGAGGCTCCTCCTAGACTGTCTCTGCTACTGGAGGTGGCTGCTGGAAAGAGTGGGTGTAGGATGGTCCTGCTCCCACGGCTGGGGTTGCCCTGACACCAACTGCTCCTGAACATGGTGAACTCGGTATACGGGAGCAGAGGGTGCAGTCACGGGAGGTATCTTTATCTTAGATACCCTATCAGTCAACTCCTCCATTTGTTTTGAGATCTTGGAGACGCTCCGGTCTAACTCATCAATCCTCCTGTCGATCCTCTCTACTACAGTAAGCTTGTCAGCAAGGAGTCCCATGCTAGGGATCACATCCTGAGAGAGATCAACTACAGCTTATTTCCCCCTCCAAGTGAGAGTGAACTGGGGGATGGTGTATAGGCCCTGCTGGCCATCTGTGAGCGGCTAGTTTCCGCCATCTGCTCGAATACCCTCCAGACGGTATCCGCTCCTCGTGATGTATAGCTGCCTCCACAGGCAGCGCTCACTAAACCCTGCATCTCTGGGTTGAGACCAGTGAAAAAAGATTGGACCAAGATATTATCATTTAGTCCATGACAGGGACACTTCTGCAAGATGTCCTTGAATCTTTCCCAAGCATCACAAAAAGCTTCATGGGGTAATTGGGAAAAACTCGTAATGCGCGTCCTCATCATGTTAGTTCTACTCAAAGGGTAGAACTTCTTCAAAAACAGGTCCTTGAACTGGGCATATGTGGTGACAGCGATCCCAAGATTCTTTACCCAGTAATCAGCTTTGCCACCCAAGGCAAATGGAAGAGCTTTGAGCCTAATATAATCCTGGCTAACATTTTGATTTTTGAGGTTAGCGCAGATGAGCTCAAAGTCCCTTAGGAATGCATATGGTTCCTCAGAAGCATTCCCATCAAAATGTGGCAGCAGGTTCAGAAAATGCGGCTTCAATTCAAAATCAACCTCGGGCTCGGCCGGACTCAAGCAGTTCCGAATTTGATATTGTCCGGGGTTATATGTCGCATCCATTGGTGGTTGGACCCCAACATTCAACTGTCCTAACTGAGCTCTGAGAAGTGCATGTTGCTGCTTAGATGCAGCTAATCTGGCAAGTATCATTTTCATTGGGTCTTCATTGTTCTCTTCTTCATCTTCTTTCTTCTTTGGAGGCATTTTACTTGTGTCTTCTATATGGCCTGAATCAGCAATGTGTTCTTGATTAGAAGAGGATTTATAAATCAAGATATTCTCATCGAGGCGAAGGTCTTCCTCGGTGAGGTGGGAAGAGAGAAAGGGAATGGTTTGAGAGTAACCATCCCGAGAGTGGGTGATCCTGGGCTCAAGAGGGTCATGAGTCCAGGTTGGTCCATGTTGCGCATGGACCTGTGAAGACATACTTCTTGGAGGGTTCAACGGGAAATTCGCAAGGTCCGAATAATTATCCCCCCAATCAGTCATCTTCGATGTCAAAAGAACCGATTAGAACACGATATTTCAATGAGGTGCTAGTTCTACGGTGCACGTAAATGTGCGGAGTAAACTCACACAATACAAACGCAATTCAAACCCTCAATTTCACCAACTCAACACGTGAGGACCGTAAGAGTTCGGCCGAATTATCTTGTCAATTTTAGCTGATGAGAATACAATCTTGGAAAGATTAACGAGCTGTTAGGTGTCCGTATTTTTCTACAGACTGACCCGGTTCTTACGACTAGTGTCGCCTGAAAATAAAGAACCAGTAGTAAGTAAGAAATCCAGACTTGGCTCTATCCTAGGGTCGTCTCTCTCTCACTTGCAAGTAAAACAAACAATGAGGGCTTTATGCACCCGAGAACAAGGGTTCTTTTTATTCCAATTAATTAGATCGACCTGCTCAATTCAGTTCCAATTTTAGAGTTAGGTTATCACTTGAAATTTATGTGAACACACAAGCACGCCTACCGTTCAGTCCCAATTTCCTTTTGACCTTAAGTTGCAAAACAAGAGGGGAATCAGAAATCAGAATGCAAACGAGAAACTATGATGCATGCTCAGAAGAAGGTATACTTACAGTGAATCCCAGCACTCTCCATGCGTTATGCAAAACTGAATTTGTAAATATTACACTAAATGCATGCATATCAAGAAAAACCGCACCTAAACAGTATACTATTAGCGGGGAAGAATTGATTGAATTTTGAGCTAAGTAGTACGTGTTTATGTGCGTCTCATTACGAATCTTATAAGATATATGAATCTTCTAAGATATGTGTGGCCTAACTTACGATGGGCACAAACAAATTTGATTTTACACTACCGTGTGCCTAATTCTTAAGTTCGCCACTCAAGTCAAGCCCCACCCTCGCCGGAAAGTGAAACAGGCTCGACACACCACAAATAATGTCCAAGTCTTTTTACACACGCGAGCTCTCAAACAAGAGCCGCTATAAAGGAGCAAGCTAAATAATTACAAAAATTTACAAAAACTCTCTCAAAGATAAATAAATTCTCCAAGCTCTTCAGCAGTCGGCGCGCGTCGCGTCCGTCGACCTCCGATGCACTCCAAGTCCACCGGGCCCTCGCAAGGAAAATGAGATTTATATTGGAGAGATAAACAACAAAATATATACAAAAATATTGAAGAGAAAAAATGACAGAAAATGGATTAATTACAAAGTGGCTCAGGGGTCAGACTACCCGAGTAAATGAAATCTAAATCCAAATTTTTAAACTAATCCCTAAGTCATTTGCCTCCCCGGCAACGGCACCATCTGACGAGTCGCTAAATACGATAAATAATTAGGTCACGTTGTAATACGTGTACTTAGCGATTCGGTCAGAACCGAGAGAAGATCTCCGTGAAGAGTGTCTCGGCTTAATTTATATCCCGGGCAAGTCCGGGGTCGAACTCAGGGAGGCAAAGGAACAACTTGGGTTTAATTTGAAAATAAAGATTTTAGATTTCCAATGCGGTTTTTTTTATATTTTTTTAATGCAAAAAGAAATATCAATGCAAGATGCGGTTGAATTAAAACACCAAGAAAACACACAACAAGGTCAAATTAATTTTAATGTTAAATTAATCCAATTCAGCCAAATTATATTTTTCCTAGCATCCTAATCCAGTGATGAACACAAAACACATTTTTTTAGAATTTTCAGGGTTAAAATGCAACAAGGAAAAAATGTGCACTTTTTATGGTTTTTTCGTAATTTTTCACACAAACAGTAAGCAAAAGTCTTGAAAAATTACTGGAATGAAAACATGATGCAAGGAAGCTACAATAATATTTTTGGATTTTTTGACAAAATATGAATTTTTTATGGATTTTTTAGTGAAATCAGAGTGACAGTGAGTAAATAATTCCTAATTAATCCACAATATCAAATTAATCAGAGTGCGAATTATCTCAATTAGGTATTTAGATAAGCAATCCAGAAGAGTTGAAATTTCGCAAAACGGATATACGTGGATTTAATTAAAAATCAAATAATAAAAACACTCTACAATTTATTTCAGGCACAAGAGGACTCCATTTTAGATGAAATTTGGATAGTAAGTTTATCACATATTAAGGCATCACATATAATTTTTGTGAAATTTTTAGAGCAACTGTGTATGAGATATAAATTTAAGAGTTCAGATTGGGTAAAATATCAAGAATTTCAGTTACACAATTTTCATTAATTACCTAAATGTCATAAAAATACAAGAAAGTAGTCAGAAGGCAGACAATTAGTTGCTCAACACAATACCATTTTTCATTGAATGAAAAGATGAATAAACAAGGTCCAAATTAAAGTGCGAACACAGGGGTCTTTGTGCAAAGAAGAAATTGAAGATTACAATGCAACTTATGTACAGGGACTAATATGCAATTACGGAAACATGAAAGTAAACACTTGCAATTTTCACGATAATAAAAAAAATAAAGAAAATGGAAGGACCTTCTTCTCCACAGTGCTCGGTGATGGAACCCAAAAAAGAGGGAGGGCAGTGGGGAGGCCGGCGGCGCGTAGAGGCTGGTGGCGCGGCGGCCCGCGGCTGCTAGAACTGGAGGAGGATGGCGGACGCGCGGAGGTGCACGCGCGGCGGTGGCGGTGGCCGGAGGCGTGGACGGGAGGGAGGTGGCGGCTGTGGCCTGGGACGAGGGCGGCGCGGGTTCTCCGCGCAGGCGGAAGGGAGTCCGTGGGAGCCCTTGCGGCTGGTGGCAGGGGCGGCGAGGAGCGCGGAGGGCTGGCGGCTAGGCGGCGCGGCCGCGAGGGGAGCCGGCTGGCGCTTGCGGCTGGAAGGTGAGGGGGCGGCGGCAGTGGGTGCTCCCACCGCTGCTGCTATTTTGTTTTTTTTTTAATTTTTTTTATTTTCCTTTTACTGTTGTAAAAAAACTTTTTTTGTATTAAATTTTTTTATTTTTTTTATTTTGTTAAAACAAGGGGTAAATAATGTGAAAAAAAAGCTATGATGAAGGTTATGAAGGTGATGAAATGGATGATGTGGAACAAATGAAGATGTAATGGTGGCGATATGATATGTTAAAAAAATGCAAAACTAACAAGAAGATAAAATGAGACGAAAAATTACTTACGATGGACGGTCGCCTATGATGTGCTCGTGAGAGCACGGTCTTCGCTCGAATCGCCGGCGCATGATGAGCTCGAGCAGCGCGCGGTTGCGGCTGCGATGTTGGCCAAAAAGCCAACGGATCTCACCGGAGAGAGGGCTGTAGTCGCTCGACCGCGGTTGCGTCGCTGTCACCGATTCAACTCTGGGAAGTAGGCTCTCCTCACATAAAGATGGATCAAAGGCAAATTGAGGAGGATGGAATGTATATAAAGAGATGGAAAAAATGGAAGTTAGAATTAAGATGAAGTGGGATGGAGGTTAATAAAATGGTGGAGTTGAATTAGAAGTTAGAAAAATGGTGGGATTGAATGGAGGTTGATGGTATAGAGTTGAATGGTGGTTATTGTAGAGAATGGAAATTAAATAAATAAATAATGATATAAAGTATGCTACTTTAAATACAACAAAAATAAAGAGGGAAAAATGGTGAATTTACAAGTGAATACATACAACATGTACATTTTTTTGTTTGCTTTTCTAATATGTATTTTTTTTCTTTTTAATAAGAGATATTTACAACGAAAAAAATACAATAAAATAGTATAATCAAAATATAACACAAGTATGATTTTTTTGTATTTTTACTAATTAAGAAAGATAAAATAAAAATGAAGAAGGAATGAATATATACATAATATACAATGTACATCTAGGTCCCAAAACTCAACTTTTACAAATGAGCTCCGATTTTAATGAAACTACTTACGTTGGATAGATAATTTTCTAACTTGAACTTTAAAAGTGAGTTTGGTGAATTTGGAGTTCATACGGAGCGGGAATTTAGCTTGGAAGTTGGTCTTTACGGCTTTTTTCCTTTGGGATCTAGGAGCATTTGTTTGAGGTAAATTTTGTTTTATATTTTTGTATTTTTATATACATTGATATGAACATGTTGGAGAAAGAATTAGCCAAAAAGGAGTTGAAATGAAATTATTAAAAATACATGAAGTTTTGGGCTATTTACACGTGAAAAACTCCCTTGATTTTGCGGCTTTTTTTTGTTAATTTATTTTATACAATCTAATACACAATAATTAGTGTGTTTTATTTACAAGAGTTATTTTGTTAATTTATTGATTTTATGGACATTTTTATGGGATTTTACTCGGGGATTTTGCTAAGATCAAGATATTGCGATGATGAATCGTGGATTCATCACACGCGTATTAGGAATACTCGAGGGTGATGTGCTCAAATGTTTGTATACATCGACATTTCCATTCTGAGAGAGTGATTAAACATGCTCGGATTTTAGTGACTTCACTCAATGAACTAGTTATCAAATCCTGATCCAAATGTTGGATATTAATCTGCATTAGATTCATAGATAATAAGAAAATTGGGTAATTTGTATGTCATAATCATACATCTCTGAGCGGACTTATTGATTTGGATATGAGATCAGATCTCGTTATCGAAGTAATTACATCTGGATATACAATCACCCTGACTATCTCTTAGAGTATTCATGAAGAAGGCAAACTATCCGCAGAGGAGTTTGAGGAATGTTCCTAAAGAGAGACAAACATGAGAATTAGGATTGTTTAGTGATATTTGAACCACTAAATGAAGAGGAGAACTTATTATGATTAAATTAGATATAGTCATCCTAGATAATATTATCTTATATAGTGTTATCTACAATTATCCAAGAATAATACGGATAAGATTCACGATATTTCTGGATATATACTTAGAGCATTTCAATATAATTAAATTTGATTTAATTTTCTTGGATAAGATTAATGTTGATAATGATATTCACAATAATCATCGATAATGTGGATAAGATTCACAATATCCAATTGAGACTTGATTGTAAATCAGATTCACAAAATTACTGTTAACGTAAATTATATTCATACTATATAATAAATGTAAATATGATTTATGTTTAGTATTGGACCCATGAATATGATTCATATTTGTCAATGATCTATTTGCAACTATCACAAATAATTTCGAATTATTTATTAATAATTGAATTTTGAAATAATTCAATAAATCAAATAATAAATAAATTTATGGTTGTTGAAATATTGCAGCCATAATTATAATAAAAAACTAAAAAAGAGTTCCCTAAAAAGGAGGGGATGTCCATGAGTAGTAACAACCATGGTTGACATCCCCAATTTTTAGAGCACCCTATTTATTTAAAGTTTTATTAATTATTTATCAGTTAATTTGTTGAGAGGATTATGTAGATAATTAAAAGTATAATTATTATCAAATCTAATCCTAAAAGTAGTTACAAGCTCTTTTAATCTTGGTCATTGATTCAACAGTTAAGATTGCAATCCTTACGGTCTGAAAATGTGTATAAGGAGGAGCATACCTTGCCTTGAGAACACAATTTATTGTAAGAGTAACAAGTCTCCTCTCTCTCTCTCTCTCTCTCTCTCTCGATGGGACATCCCCTCACCAGGATAATGCCCTTAATGTCGGATATTTCCCCTTGCCTCATAGGGTCGTCCCCTTGTAGAGATAATACTTGTAATGGTGGATAACCATGTTGTTACGTTGTCGATCGATCGATCTCATGTAAAGTTTCATCTTTGGCTCTTCGGGATCATGGCTAAGAAGGATGATTTCGTTTGATGAAATCGGGAACAAAGAGTCCCAAATCATCACGAAGTACATGATTCAACCTACCCCTATCCTTCCCCCCCCCCTCCCTCAAAGTGATGCCTCTGTTGGATCAGATTTCAAACATGGGTTCTCTTGCTTTAGAGAATAGAGGGTCATAATCACGCCTCAAGAGAATTCTACGCCCGCGTGATATTGATGGAATGGATTGGGAATGATTCCCAATCCATGTGGTTCCATTGAATATTTTTCTGAATTCCGTTGCTATTATGGCATGTACAATGTCTTTTTCTTCATTGGATTTTATTTGATATACATGCTTCTGTGATGCGCAAAGTCTAATCCGTTTCCCTTTATATTCATGGTTTCTCATGTGGTTCACGATATTTATGGGTGTGAGATGAAGTGACTATTCAAGGTTTTTTGTGTGGTTCGTGATTACCAAGAGTTTTTATTTACGTAAATACGAAACTATTATAGGTTATGAACGTAAATATCCTTTATTTTTTCATCTCAAAGTTTCAATATGCAACCACGTGAACCTTCTACCTCACTTGGCCTAAAGAATCTAAGTGTAAAAGCTCTAACAATCCAGATATTAAAACTAAGTTTTTTCTTTTTTAAATGAACTTTTGTGTTGTTTTCTTTTTTTGAAAATGTCTTTTGGATTCTCTTTCAGTAGGCAATTTACTTGTTAAATTATTCCCTATTATTTTTATAAGTACGCGTTGGTGTTGGTATGAATGACTAATCTTTTACGACAACAATTAATTTCATTGTTTTTGCAATCAAACAATCATAAATATCTTTTCATCAAACTCAATAATATAAATATCTTTGCATCATGAGTAATTAACAAGGAATGTCTCCAGACTTTCCATCTGATATCAATGTGATCTCCAAACTTACAAATGTAATGATTACAATCCTAAGTTATTTTAAAGATAACAATGTGGTCACCCCCATTGGACCTCCACGATTAAATGTACACAATATCATTTGGACCAGTAGGGGACCACAATGTTACCTTTAAAATCGTCTGGGACTCAGATCTCCACATTCATAAGTTTGGAGACCACATTGGTATTGGATGAAATGTTTGGGGACACCTTTCTAAATTTCTCCGAAGCCTTTTTATATAATAGTAAAGTTTCATCAACTATTCTAAAATAATTCAATGAAAACCCAACATCAAGTCCCTTCTTACACCAAGTAAATTATGTATAGATCCTTAAATCGAAAAAATAATTTCAAAAGTAGATTTATCCTTAGCAACTTGTCCAATATATATGATACATCGTTTATTATTGTTCCCAAAAGTGAGCGATCCCTTCTTCCTGCACTCCAAGGTTGTAAATAACTTCTTGCTCCCATTCATATGCTTTAAGCATCCTAGCAACTTCCTCATTTTTTGTCTTATACTAGTTGACATGGAGTCATTCTTGGTTTGGATGTTATTTCACTCTTACTCCATTTTGTGGTATAGTATAAATCCATTGTGTATAATTTATATTTCCTCCACTAAAATATAAGTTTTGAGAAGTTCTTTTGCTATCCATTGTATGGGTCTATGTTGATAAGGTTTTCTCTCTCACATCTTACTAATTAATGAAGCAACGGGACACATAATTTTAATAAAGCCTAATTTATTTTTAACATCAAGATTTCTTCTAGATCAAAGCAATTTATCTAATTTTATTTTCCTTTTTCAAATTTAACAAGTTTGTCACAATTTAAGACTACTAATTTCATTTTCAAGGAAAAAATATTTTATTTTAAACGAGATGTTTTCACATGAAAAAAATTCTTTTGTACATACTAATTTGTTTATATCCATAGATAATTTTTTATTCTATAATTCAAACTTTTAAAGAGATTGAAAATCTTTATGAATGCATTTAGAAGTTCCTATAGATATCATGAGTTATCCCATCATGTAAAGATACAAATTCAAGGCATAAGCATTCTTCATTGCTTAGGATTGGATCATAGTCGATGTTGTCCCATGTTACTTGTAACACCTTTTTTGATATTCTTCTTAAATTCATCGGGTCCTTCCTTCTTGCTTTACATCTCTTGTTTGAATTGTAAAAAGTCCCTTCTAAGTTACTCATTTTTCATGCATTCAAAACAGAGATCTTTAAGGTACGTCGGCGTCTTCTTCTTCGTCGAGAACGGGAGAGAGAATGTGAGAGAGGGATGGATGGGGGCTCCCGAACCCGAGGTGTTTCACCGATAATGACTTCTCCTCTGTTGGGAGGTTATTTATAGGGCGCGAGCCCCTCGAGCCGTCCACCCCTATTTTTCCGTGCCCACACGTTGTGGCTCCACCGGATCTGATCATCCCGTAACCGTCGGCTGCGGAACGACCAGGGTATGGTTGTTGACCACTTAAGGTCATGGCCGGAATCATTCAAACATCTCCCACTTGACCGAAGTGGTCAAAACATATATGCTCCCACTATTCATGTAGTATATACATGGAGATCTATCGTGTGAGGATCATTATCTATGAAACATCTTCCTTGACTCATACATTCCTGAGTCCCATTAAACCAACATGTTTAATGTATGCTCCTGCTGTTATTCCCTTGGTAAGGGAAACAACCAACATGTCACTGGTAGGTATGTATGTTACCGTGATTTCTTGCTTCCCCACTATGTCTTGTATACAGTGATATTGGATCTCAATGTGTTTTCCTTTAGAACTATTAGCCCCACTATTGATCAAGCTTATCGCAGTTTGATTGTCACAGTACATTTCAATTAGCCCTTTGGCCAATTCGAGGCTTAGGTTCTCTAGAAAACGCCTGATCCACACAGCATGAGTGGCGGCCATGCTACATGCAATGTACTCAGCCTCCTGTGTATGTCGAGATAGACGTCCTTGTTTCTTGTTACCCCAAGAAACGGCTGCACAACCAAACATGAATAGGTAACCCGATGTGGATTTTCTATCATCCACATCCCCTCCAAAATCAGCATCCTACCACTTCAAGCGATTCTGTTTGATACACAAGCTTCAGATGTATTGTCCCTTTCAGATATCGAAGAATCCTCTTTACAGCTTCCCAGTGTGCTCGACTGGGATTGCTTTGATATCTACTGACTAAGGTTACTGGATAAGCTAAATTAGGTCGAGTATACATCATTGCATACATTAAACTTTCCACTGCTTGTGCATATGATACATCTAAAGGTTTATGTCCTTTTCCGGGACACTGACTCTTACTGAGTCTTTTTCCCATTACGAGTGGTATTTGAGCTGGAGAGTTGTTCTGCATTCTAAATCTCCTTAATACAATATGCAAATATCTTTCCTGACTAAGGCTCAATGTCCTTGAGTCCCTGTCTCTTGTTATTTGAATTCCAAGAACATAGGTTGCTTCGTCCATGTCTTTCATCTCAAATTCATTGCTCAATTTCTGTTTGAATTCATTGAGCATTTGTCTGTCATTACCTGCAAGCAGAACGTCATCCACATACTATGACATGATTGCAAAACTGCTCCCACTCTTCATGACATACACACAGTTATCCAATTTATTTGAAACAAATCCATTAGATAAATTTCTCATGAAATTTGAGATACAGACTGCTTCAAGCCATATAATGACTTTCTTAACTTGTAAACCTTTTTCTCCTGACCTTCAACCTGAGAACCATCAGGTTGTCGCACACAAATCCCCTCCTTTAATTCTCCATTAAAGAATGTCGTCTTCACATCCATTTGGAACAATTTCAAATCAATATATGCGACTATGGCTAAGATCAATCGAATAGATGCAAACTTAGCCACTGGAGAGTAGGTTTCCTGGAAATCTATTTCATCTTGCTGGGTATAACCCTTGGCAAGTAATCTGGCTTTGTATTTGTCAATAACACCGTCAAGTCGGTAATTTTTCTTGAATACCCACTTACATCCTATGGATTGCCTACCTTCTGGCAAATCACATAATTCCCATACATTATTTCGTTCGATTGAGTCCAATTCGTCCCTCATGGCGGCCGACCATGATTCCGACTCAGACGAAGCCATACCTTCATCAAAGGATATGGGATCTATACAATCCGCGACATCCTCATCCACGGTGTAGCATGATGCCTCACATCCATAGAAATGGTAATCTTTCATCCATGCGGGGCGTGTTCTGGGTCTCTTGTTGCCGATTATAATGTGTGGGTCCACCCCTTCCTCTAAAGGATCATCATGTTCCATAGGTTCATTCTCTACATTTGGATGATCGGTATCATCCTCAAGTTCTTGTCTAATGCTCAAGTCATCTTCATTGTCCTGTAAGACAATCAGAGGATCTGATTCCTCTACTTCATGCTCCTTTTTCTTGATGAAGTTTAAGGAAAGTAGCATCACGACTTTCGATCAGACCTTTAGTTTCATGGAAGAACCTATGTCCTTTAGAATTATCACTGTACCCAATAAACTTGCACTTTAATGTTCTGAAGTCTAGCTTGTGTCTAAGCTGACTCGGTACCAGAACATATGCTACACATCCCCATTTTTAGAGATGGCCCAACTCGGGGTTTCTGCCATTTCATATTTCATATGGCGTTGATTTTACGGACTTGGTGGGAATCCTGTTCTGTATATAGTTCGTAGTCAACACTGCATCTCCCCAGAATTTCTTGGAGAGATCTGAGTGTGAAAGCATACACCTTACCGCATTCACTAAAGTTCAATTCTTTCTTTCTGCTACACCATTCTATTGTGCTGTATAGGGCATTGTAGTCTGCCTACAAATGCCTGTCTGAATACAGTAATCCTCAAACTCCTTTGAGGTGTATTCCCCACCTCTATATGTCCTAAGAGTCTTGATTGGTTTTCCCAATCTTGTCTCCACTTCTGCCTTATATCTCTTAAATATTTCAACTGCTTCCGACTTTCTTCCTAAGAGATAGACATAGGAGAACTTCGAGTAGTCATCAATGAATGTTATAAAGTATTCATTATTTCTATGTGTGCTGATGCTCAGTGGTCCACATATGTTTGAATGGATCAAACTTAGTAACTATGTTGATCGAATTTCGGTTGAGAAGGGTCTTCTCATCATTTTACCAGTCAGACAGTGTTCGCAGGGCAATGTCCTTGCACCCGTGATCTTAGACAACAGATTTGCCTTCATCATTTGATCCATTTTAGAATTTCCTAGATGACCCAGTCGCATGTGCCACAAGTCATAATCAGACAAACAATACAAGGGATACTCAGAAGAGACAGTCATTGATTCAGTAGAATTTATTACAGGATGACAAAATAGGTCATGCTCGGGCACAAACTTTTCCATCGCATAAACCTTCTTATTCTTGTCAATAGAAACACACTTATTACAAAAAGCGGACTTTGAAATCCTTATTGAGCAGCACTGGAACAGAGATTAGGTTCCGACGTATCCCTGGGGCATGCAGTACATCATTCAATACCATAATGCTATCCTCCAGGTCAAGTATGTACGTCCCAACACCTTATACATCAAAGTAGGTGTTGTTCACCATGAAGATCCTCTGTTCGCCTTTGCTCAGCTCCTTGAAGTCCACTAGAACTTCCTTCGTCTTGGCAATGTGTCTAGTTGCTCCAGAGTCGATCCACCATCCATCACTGTCCGTGATGATGGAGTTGCATTCCACGACAACCGCGAATTCCATTTTCTTCTTGTCTTTATTTTCAGGTATTTTAGAATTTTCTGGCTTCTTCTTGTTGGGACAATTGACCTTGAAATGACCATATTTGTCGCAACCATAGCAAGAGCCACGTATTTCCCACTCTTTCCCTTGAAACTCGCTTTGGAGGGGCCTAACCTTTTCTTCACATGCGCGGCATTTGCTTCTTCTTCCTCCTCGACCTCAAAGATCTCAGCTTTCGATCTTTGTTTAGAGAGGTCCTGCTCAATTGCCAAATGTGCAGGTAGATCCATCACGGACTTACTGTTACCATTCGTCCGTAGAAATGTGGCAACCATGTCGAATGACGGTGGGAGACTTCCTAGTATGGCTGCAATCTGCATCCTTTCCGGAATCGCGCAATCAGCAGCTGCCAGATCTTTGGTCATCGCGATCATATTGTTCACGTGCTCGAGGATACTTTCAGATTCCTTCATTCTACATGAGTTGTACTGATGTAGAAGAAGCTGGACACTCACTTCAGATTGGGAGTGATATTTTTCCTTAACTGTGATCCAGAGCTCGTAAGCTGATTCGCAGGTCTCAAAGAACCGAATCAGATTCAGATCCATGTAGGTTAGCAAAAAGCTCCTAGCCCTGTTATCTGTTTTCTCCCACTGTTCGTGGGACCTAATTTCCTCCATAGTTGGATTCTCAGATAAGGTTGGGCCGGGTTTATCTATGATGGAGTGTATACTATCGTGCAACAGGCCATAGTAGATCTTTCTACTCCATAATTCGTAATTAGTACCATTAATTTTTCCCACCCCAGTGGCAATTATATTGCTTGTCATATTTCTTTGGTTGATCTAATAAAGGAATGTATGAGTATATGAGATCGATATAATTTTATAGGAATAAACATAGATTTACAAAAACTTAACGAGCATAAATAAAACACGCAGATGGACAAGTTAAGCCTATTTTACAATACCTCAATTGGGTCATATCATGTTAGCTCTAGGTATAGGTTCTTATCGAGCTGTTTTGTTTCATTTGACACTCATGCCTATTCTAAAGCATCATTGAAATAATAATCTATAGTCTGAATAACTATAGAAATAATTCTCAAATGTACGTGGAACAATACATCCCTAATTATAAATAAAAATGATACTACTACTACTATTTTAAAAAAAACAACATGGGTCAATAAAGATATTAATCAAATCCAAATTTTTTATTAAAAAATTATATTTGAAATACATAGAAAGTGTTTTGAAAGGTTCATGAGAAGTCAAACCAAATAGCAGTAGCATCCCAAAGTTTAAAGTTTAAAGCATGTAGATAAGTTTTTTTTTGTCTTCCATCTTTGACTTGAAGCTCTTTATATTGCTCGTGAATTTCTTAAGTTTTGACCATACAAAGCAATGTCTTTATCATGTAATATGTCTTTAATAAATAAGGCTATGACACATACCTTGAAGGCAAGTGGATTATCTAACATCTTCTTTATCTTCTTTTTAACTTTACATGGCATTCAATGACACATAAAGTCATATCTTTTGCACCGTTTACTTATTTTCTAGTTGTAACTTTTTGTTCCTACTCATTTGACATGATATCAATCACTTTCCTCTCATCCTTCCTTGATGAAATTTTCCTTAAATCATCGAGATTGTCCACATTCAACTCAAAGATATTATATTCTATAGTTAACATGGTAACTTTATAATTTTTTTACTTTATGCCTATTTTCATATATGACTTGAAGTGTCTTCAAAATCTCATGTACTTTATTGTACTCGTTGATGGTTCTAACATATTACAATATTTTTCATTATTTGATATTTTCTGCAAATCATTAATTTTAGCATTCGTGAAATCTGCTACACAATCCTTTATCGTCGGCTTCACAAAAGTCTTCGTTGTGCATGCACACATCCTATAGTAAGTGCTTTCCATGTATATCTCCATGGGATCCACCCAATATATTTCATAATTGCATCCGATGAAATAGAGTTTTATATCCACTTTGATACCAAACGTGAGTTCACATAAGATGTGAGTGGATTAACTGTGCAATATACATTATTTAAAAAATAATTGCACATTACAAACCTCGAAGTTACAAGAGATATGAAAGAAATAAAAAGTGCATTATGTTTTTAACATGGATACTTACATAAGTGAAAATCATGATCCAAAATGTTTCATTTTTCGGTGAATCTTGGTTCCACTCTGTACTACTTAAAAATTGGGGATAGTACAACCTCACATATGTCATATTCCTTCATTGAATAAACCTAATGAATATCACAGAGAAAATACCTTTAACCAAAGTACTTATATACAACAATGCTAACAGAAGAAAAAGTGCTTCATTAATATATAATGTTAACATCACAATGTTACTTAACCTTTAATGAGGATTGAACTAGATGGAATTTCTTGAATGGGTGTGACAACACAAGGGTGCAATTGGAAGTTGCGAACTAGACATAATCATACAAATGAACACTTTTTCTTCTCTTAGATGAGCATAGGTGTAATTCTTCTTTTATTTGTATTGTATACGAAGAACGATGAGTGGAATAACATGCACAATTGAGTGATACATGTCGAGGCTTAATAGAACCACCGGGGAATAAGATCAACTTCAAAAACTATCTCGAAAAATCCAAGTGGTCGATCATTTCTAACAAAGCGATCCATCAACATAGAAGTGTTCGATTAAGCAAGTAGAGGTGACCGATCAATCATTTGACCGGTAAGATGCTCATTCAGAAAGTGATCAATCAAATTTATTAGAAACATATGACAAAAAATGTTCGATCATGTTAGATAATGTGAGCGATCAAAGTTTCACAAGTACTAAAAACTGATCGATCATAATTCAAAATTGATTGATCGACAAATATTTACTACTGAAAAGTGATCTATCATGTCACCGAAAAGGCTGATCAATAAATAACTACTACTGAAAAGTGATTGATCAGGTCACATAATAGGATATCGATTTGATTTTGACCTATTTTGCTTATGGATTAAGAAAATATAAAATTGTAAAATCAATTTTGTTTGACAAAAATAGAAACTATGAAAACATCCTTACTTCACGAATCTTATTGAGAGTTCTAGCTTCTTCTCTACTTCTTTAACTTCCTTTATTTTATTTTTTATGAGATTTGGATATATGGGTCTTTGAGCTTTACTATTTTTCTTCAGAACATGTGCTTAATTGCTTTAATTAGCTACAAATTCACATTTCTTTTGGAATTTTGTATGTTCATTATTGAGTTTCTTTCATGTAAAAAGAAGTCACTGTGCAAAACAAACGTTATAAGTAACTACAAATTCCTCCAAATATTTGTTCCATCATTTAAAGCTTGCTTCCCTTATTCTCGAGCCTTGTACACACACATGAATATGTAAATGATTCAAGTTAAGTTACATGCTCATGTTGGGAGATGCATGGCATTAGTGATAGGGTCAAAAACACACACACACAACACACACACACACGCACGCACGCACGCACGCACGCGCACACACACACACACACACATTATCCACATGCGTTTGATATCGAATATTGTTGCCATTTTCCTATTTGACAAATATGAATGCAAATACAAATATAGAATCCATCATCCAACAAATACAATAAGAATACAAATATAATATTTCAAATTTTTACAAGATACAAACATGGATACAAACAAAATTTAAAGGATACAAATGTAGACGTTCGTATTTGAGTAAATATACATTTAACTATGGGGAAAAAAGTCAAGAGGCATTATTTTCCATGCTCTAAGTTATGCATAATCTTACATCTAGCTGCTTTAACTAATTACTAATGATTTTGTTCATCATGATATTGTTTGTCGTAGTCTATATGTGTTTTATAAAATTGTTTCTGTTTATTTATCCTCCACTGTACTTTTACTATTAGGCTTCAGGAAACTTGTTAATAATTGGTTAGATCAACTTTAGTTGTGTTTTTTAATACAATATTATTTATGCTCTATCTATTATCTTCACAATAAACAAAATTATTACCGTTCTTGAGATATTACTCAAGTATCGTTAGTTATTTGTTCTTTTTATTATCTAAGTGAGTACCTTTTCTATAGATTTATGTAATACTACAAGTCTAGATAAAATAAAGCGACAGTGTATTCTTCATCCTTTTGATATAGTTCAGAAAATACGAAACTTTACCATTCACATATGAGGCTGAAAGTGTATTGGCACAAAGTGATTCATCGTGAGATAAAGAAGAAAAAATAAAGGAACATCTTACTAAACCATTTTTCCGATCGTTCTTCCATGACTGCTTATAAATAATCGAATTCCGACAAATGGAATGAGAAGTGGGTCCATTCCTTAAAGAGAAGCGTGGAAGATCACTGGCCCCAATTACATAGATGGTTGTAGCACATATACATTCAATTCATGTTTTAATATCCAGTTATAAAAAGCAAAAAAAATCCACAAACCTATTATATATTAGGGTTTCTATGAGAAACAAAGTCAAGAGAAAGCTTTGTCAAGTATATTTTCAACGGGGGCTATGACCTCCTCTACGTCCATTCCCTACCTTGACGGCTAGAGAACATTTTGAGATCATAATTTCCTGTCTCTAGGGTTGGGATGACCTCATCAATAGTACAATGTAATTTGTTTCAGGGAGCAAGACTGCTCACACTTTTCTACAAAAGATTAGGTTTCACGATATGGTTGCTTTTCTCTCAATGTTGTACGACCCATGGAATATAGGTATTGGAAGGTGGTTGGAAGACCAGACGAAGGTATGCATTCCGAGCAAGAGCTGTTGTGGTCAGACAAGTGCGTAAAACAATAAAAAAATCTAAAGAAAATGGGATAACGAATGACTAAACATCCATTCCGAGGTGCGAGCATCAACAACATGTGAATGAGATTGTCATTGAATCAATAGCTAAAACCATTCCTTAAATCATCCTAACTAAAAGAGAAAAATCACATCAAACCTACTTAGTTGCCCCAGGGTAAAGTTCCAACATCACATGCATACAAATTTAAAGAAGGTTCAACCATTGGAAAATCAACACTATAATACTGGACTCGATCACTTTACTTAACCTTAACTCTTTCCATCCTTGCAAAGGATTGTGCCTAAGAAGATTGACCACAATTGTACACTAAATAAAGTAAACATATTACTAACTGGAAGTTATTTTATCCATATTATACATCACATTCCTTTTTCATATACAATTGATAATTTTCCTTGATAAAATGAAAATTGATTAATCTGTTGGAGTTTTCAAGTAATGAAGTTGCAAATAAAGTTGCAGATCTCAAACCTAAGTGAGAAAAAAATTGGTAACGACTCATGTCAACTAGGATATGTTCAATATTCTATATTAATGCATATTCGTTTCAAATACTCACATCTAAATAGTCAATAATCGTTCTGCATTTGCATCTCTCTTTGAAGATATGATTTATCATTTTACTCATTAGCATAATATTTCTATTTGTATTCATAGTAGAATTTTAAAAAGGAAGATGCCATGACAACATATTTACTTGCCAGGAAAAAAATCAACTATAATCAGGTGTTTTTTCAATTTAATTATAATTCAGTCTTTAAATATCAAATTAAACATTTTGATCAACATCTTTTCCATAAAATCAGTCAAATGTACAGCCCCCACAGGAGTAGCAGTGCAAATACCAAACAAGCAGGGGTTAACGCATCATTACTAACTTCTACAAGGATTAGGTCCACAAATGCACCAATTTCAAAAATATTAATATAAAACGCCACGCAAGCGTCGCGAGCCCTATATACAACCTCGCGAACTCGCAACCGCTTCTGCGATCACGCAGAGGCATCCTCCTCCGCTGCCTCTCTCTCTCTCTCTCTCTCTCTCTCTCTCTCTCTCTCTCTCTCTGCCACCCCCCTCGCGCGATTCTCCCCCTCCCCCGCGAACGCCCTATGTTAGATCTCTTCCTCCTCGTATGATCAATTCCAAGAAGAAGACCTGTAGACTGCAAGGACCTCCGAGCTCGTGTCCCGCTCGCCGTGGTTACTTGGAGTATGGAGTTAGATCAGGAGAAGAATAGGGAGAGAAGAGCATAGAATAACAGGAGAGAGCAGAGAACAGATGCTGGAAATAGGGAATGAGTGCCAGAATAATCTGCCTCTGATCCCATTTCATTGCTTATTTATATTCATCAAGGGTCCTATGGGACCATTTAGCAACAACTACAACAAATTGTCTAACAACCTCTAACAATTTCTTGTAATGTTACAAATCTCCTATCAACTACTCCCCCCTCCAAATCAACCTTGTCCTCAAGGTTAAAATCAGGATATAGAGATAGAAATTCGTCATAATCCAGCCATGAAGCTTCTTCCAGTGGGTATCCCTGCCACTCGATCAAGAGCTGTGTGATGGCCTTGTTATGACGTTTTACCATACGCCTTGATAAAAGCTTGAGCGGAACCTTTGTAGCATGTTGAAATGTATCGGGCAGAGAAAATGTATGCACAAGTTGGTTCCCATGTTTCTTTTTTAACTGGGAAATATGAAAAATGGGATGTATCTTAGAGCCTTGTGGAAGATCAAGCATGTAAGCAACAGGGCCAACGCGACTTAGAACCTTGAAGGGACCATAGAATCGAGCAGAAAGTTTAAGGTTCAAGGTAACAACAAGTGAAACTTGTCGATATGGATGGATTTTCAAGTAAACCCAGTCCCCGACTTGAAACTCACGTTCCTTTCGATGTTTATCAGCTTGTAACTTCATTCGTTGTTGAGCACGCTGTAAATGGACTTTTAAGTCTGCCAAAATCAGATCGCGGCTCCGTAGTTGGTCTTCCACTGTATGTACTGCAGCTGTCCCTGAAACATAAGAGAATGGAGTAGGAGGAGGATATCCGTATACTGCTTCGAAGGGGGTTACTCCTGTAGCAGAATGCCAAGTTGTATTGAACCAATATTCAGCCATGGGAAGCCACTTTACCCACTGATTTTGTTGTTGATAGCAGAAGCACCGCAAGTATGTTTCTATACACCGGTTAGTTACTTCAGTTTGTCCATCCGTTTGGGAATGGTAAGCAGAGCTGAGCTTCAATTGAACACCTTGCAACCGGAACAATTCTCCCCAAAATTGACTTGTAAATATTGGGTCTCTACCTGAAATAATAGCTTTAGGCAAACCATGAAGCTTAAGCACATTATCAAAAAAAACTGCTGCTACTGTGGACGCATTATATGGGTGTTGCAATGGAATTAAATGAATATATCTGGACAATCGATCCACAACAACAAGAAGAGTTGATTTAGAGCCAACTGGTGGAAGACCATCGATAAAATCCATTGAAATCTCTTCCCATATCCGAGATGGAATAGGTAATGGTTGTAAAAGGCCACTTGGAACTGCAGTATCATACTTACGTTGACAAGTATCACACTCGCGGATATAAGCCTTTATATCCTGACTCATTTTCGGTCAAGTGAAAAAACGTTGAACTCTGTGCAACGTTTTATGATAACCAGAATGCCCAGCATAAGGTGTATTATGCATCTCGTTAATAATGATGGGAACTAAGGGACATTTGGAGTGAAGAAGAACATGACCCTTATAATACAGAACTCCATCCTTGCAAGAATAAAGGGCAGGATCAAGTAGACCTTCATTCCATTTGGAAAGCATAGCAGATAAGATTGAATCCGAATTATATAAAGATTTCAAACTGTCCCACCAATCAGATTCTGGACGTGATATAGCCAAGGACTGAAGTGATGCTGGTCGTCGTGAAAGAGCATCGGCTGCTATGTTATGCTTCCCTGATTTATATTCTAGAGAAAAATCATAGCCCAATAATTTTACAAGCCACTTATGTTGGGCTGGAGTATGAACTTTTTGTTGTAAAAGGAAGTGAAGACTCTGATGATCAGTGCGTATTGTAAATCTCTTGCCAATCAAATAAGGTCGCCATTTATGTACAGCAAAAATAATAGCCTCCATTTCACGTTCATATGCTAACAAAGCATGTTGTAGGGGAGAGAATGCCTTGCTAAGATAAGCTACCGGTCGTCCTTCTTGCATCAGAACTGCGCCCATGCCAATCCCACTTGCATCAGATTCAATAACAAAATCTTGGAAAAATCTGGTAATGCCAGAATTGGCTTAGAAATCATTATGTTTTTGAGCTTGACAAAAGCTTCGTGTGCATCCGAAGACCAAACAAAGGTTCCCAATTAAGCAATGAAGTGAGAGGAGCGGCAATACTCCCATAATCCTTGACAAATTTCCGATAATATCCTGTAAGCCCCAAAAAACCCCTTACATCTCGATGTGATTTTGGAATAGGCCACGAAGAAATGGCATCAACTTTGGCGTGATCCATGGAGACACCTTCTTTGGATATAACATGTCCCAAATACTCCACAGTATCTATGCCAAACTTGCATTTGGAATATTTGGCATATAACTTGTTTTGAAGCAAAATTTTGAAGATAATTTTCACATGTCGTATGTGTTGAGCCATGTTGAGACTGTAAATGAGGATATCATCAAAAAATATCAACACAAACTTCCGCAAATACGGCTTGAACAGATCGTTCATCAAACTTTGAAACGTTGCTGGGGCATTTGTAAGGCTGAAGGGCATTACTAAGTATTCATAGTGCCCTTCATGTGTCTTAAATGCAGTTTTTGAAATATCCTCTTCATTCATTCTGATTTGGTGATATCCAGACCTTAAGTCCAGCTTTGAAAATACCCGAGCCCCATGTAATTCATCTAGAAGATCATCGATAAGAGGAATAGGATACTTGTCCTTGATAGTATAGGTGTTAAGGGCCCTATAATCAATACACATTCTCCAAGTTCCATCATGTTTCTTAACCAACAAAACCGGAGAAGCAAAAGAACTGTTGCTTGGTCGAATTAATCCTTCCTTCAAGGCAAGACGAACTGTTTCTTCAATAATATCTTTTTGGGCTGGAGAATGTCGATATGGACCCGAAGAAACTGTAATAGTTTCATCAGTTAATGGAATACGATGATCATAATTACGTACTGGAGGAAGGCCTGTTGGGGTCTTAAAAATAATGCTAAAATCTTGAACCACAGATTTTAGTTGTTCATCTGAAATATTACTGCCAACTAACTGAAAGTTCTGCATCTGAAGTAGCGACTGCGATTGAATGAAGTTGAAGCATAAAAGCAGTTTTAGCATATTTCAACTCCTTGTTTGCTTGCCCAGCTGTAACCATTGTAAGAGGAGCATTGGAAATTCAATTTAACTGGTAATTACAACCTTTATAATTGAAACACATGACACGCTCCTTAAAATTCCACTGGATTGTACCAAGTAATTCCAGCCAACTAACTCCCAAAACCACCTCACAACCCCCTAGAGGCAAGATATAAAAGTTGAGTACCATTGAAAGTTTCTGAAGAACAACATGAACTTGAGAACAAAGACCCATGCATTTAACTTGTTCTCCATTAGCAATCATTACTTGGAAAGTGGGGTCTTTGTTCAGTGGTAACCCCAGTTTATCCACAAGCCTTGGATCCATGAAATTATTAGTACTTCCAGAGTCAATAAGCATACGAACAGTAGCACCTTCTACACTGCCCAGAACACGCATCGTATTAGGTCCTATCTTACCCGAAATGGCATGATTGGAAATTTCTGGAATTTTATCCTCAGTTACAGGCATTTCTAATGTCTGGTCAGTTTCTTCTAATTGCAAGTATTCATCATCTGGTAATATTTGGACCACAAAAACTGACTTGCAACGATGATCTTTTGCCCATTTATCGCCACATTTAAAACATAATCCCTTTTTGAGACGATCATCATACTGGGATTGTGATAATTGACGAATAGGAGGGGCTGGTTTAGAGGGTAAGGGCAGCAATCCTTTATGGCTTTCAGATGCAAAAGTATGCTTATCACGACCTTGTGCTTTTAATTTGGCTTCCTGCAATCTTGCTAGCTCCGTGGCTTCATCCAAAGAATTAGGTTTAGGCATGCGGACTTCATATTCTATTTTAGGTTTCAGACCACTGAGAAAGGTTCCCAACAAATGTGCCACAGGAATTCCTTCAAGCTTATTGGACAAACGCTCAAATTCTCTTTGATACGCCAACACAGTTGTTGTTTGTCGAAGCTTACTTAAGACTCCATGAGGATCTTCATAAACTAAAGTACCAAAACGAGATTCCATACCCCGAAGAAGCGAATCCCAGGATTTCCCCATTCCACTTTTAGTATACCACCAATACCATTGAAGGGCTTCACCCTCCAGATGAAAAGATGCTAAAGAGTTCTTTTGGGAATCAGGTATTTGATAAAAACTGAAATACTGTTCAGCTTTATATCGCCATTCCATAAACTCCGAAGATCCATTGTATGCAGGAAATTTTAACCATTTGTGTTTAGGAATACCTGATGTTGATCCCCCTGATGATGAAGAATCATCAGGTTTTGGAGAGAAAACCTTTTCCTCCTTCTCCTCAATCTTAACTTCAGCAAGGCGCACATTTATCGTGTCAATCACCAAGCGCTTGATGGCTTCGATATCCTCCGGTGACATCATTGTTGAACTGGTGCTCGGAGTAGGCTCAGGACACCAATTGTTAGATCTCTTCCTCCTCGTATGATCAATTCCAGGAAGAAGATCTGTAGACTGCAAGGACCTCCGAGCTCGTGTCCCGCTCGCCGTGGTTACTTGGAGTATGGAGTTAGATCAGGAGAAGAAGAGGGAGAAAAGAGCATAGAATAACAGGAGAGAGTAGAGAACAGATGCTGGAAATAGGGAATGAGTGCCAGAATAATCTGCCTCTGATCCCATTTCATTGCTTATTTATATTCATCAAGGGTCCTATGGGACCATTTAGCAACAACTACAACAAATTGTCTAACAACCTCTAACAATTTCTTGTAATGTTACAAATCTCCTATCACCCGATCTCTCCCACTCCCACTGTAAGGGACTCCTCTCGCTTCTTCCGTCCGTGCTGTTCTTGCGCATTCGCCTGCGATCGAGAACACCCACGTCTTTCGTTGGTTTTGCAACTCTTTATTCCAAACCCTAATCCCACCTTTTGTTTCGTCTGATCATCCGTGTTTCTTTGGATCATATGAACATGCAGTATTAGTTTTATCGCATTTTATCGAAACATTTGTTCGCTTTTTTCGTTCTTGTTTGTACTTTGTACGTGCCGCCGTTAACGGGTAGACGGGGGATCACATGGACTCCATTGTTGTGAAGATGCAGCAGACGTGATGCGGATTGGGACGATGGTAGAACTTTTAACCTTAATGGATCAATTGTAGTATTAAAACACCGAGTATTCTGATTGCTCTCCACTTCCATAGTACGTTATGGCCTATACATATGCCCAATGGATAAATACTTGTACTGTGAAAGATAATTCTGGAGCGAAGAAAGTGAATACGTTGGATAGTAGGGTGCGGATCGTCTGCGGTAAATGGATTGCTGCAGACTCTGCTTCAATCCGTGGATGTGTGCCACGTGTCTCAAAAATAATCCGACGGCTATCCGGACTCCCCCTACCCCTCTCGCCCGATGTCTCTCTGGTTCTCCGACTCGAAGCTCTCTCACCGCATGAACCCACGTCTTATCTCCCCTGCGTCACCTCCTCGGCCCGCACCCTCCACCGCGTCGCCTCCTCATCCTTGGCCCGCCCCTCCCTTGCATCTCCTCCTCCTCCTCGGCCTGCCCCTCCCTCGCATTGCCCCCTCAGCCCGTGCCGCACCGTCGGCGTCACCTCCTCGATCAACGTTGCAGCCTCCTCTGCACCACCTCCTTGGCCCGCAGTTTCCGCCGCGTCTCCTCCTCCTCCTCCTCCTCCTCGGCCCTAGCCGCACCATCGACGTCACCTCCTCGGCCTGCACTGCAGCCTCCGCCTCACCGCCTCCTCGACTTGCACTTTTCCCCGCGTCCTCGTCCCATCTGATGGCCATCAGACACGGCGAATGGGCTTTTGGGTCGGGGAACGACGAGGGCTTGGGGTCGGGAAAGGAGAGGAGGATCAGGCGAGAGGGTTATGGGTTCAAGTGGAGAGAGGGTTCTGAGGGGTGGCAACTGTCTTATTTTTTTTGGGACACGTGGCATACATCCATGGATTGCAGCAGAGTCTACTGCAATCCACATACCGCAGACGATCCGCACCCTGGATAGTAGGGGTTCAAGCTTGACAATTAGTAAATGTGCTGGACTAGGCTTAGTGTTGGACTAGTCTCAGGCTCTCAGCGCTGGACTAGGCTCATAGTAAATTTGGAGCGAAGAAAGTGAATACGTTGGATAGTAGGGGGTCAAGCTTGTTCCTGACATTTCAAGGGCCTTAGGCAAAAGAAAAAAAATGGGTCCTTACACAAAAGCATGGAAGGAGCGTACTTTCTTTGCAAATGGTACAAGGGAAAGTAAGGACAACATGAACAACAATAAATGGTGTTTCTCCCGGGTTCTATCAACAATCAAATGATAATAATAACAATAAAACGAATATCTGATTTACGTATGAGAGATTGAAGCATGAAAAGTTGTGATAGTTTTGTCTTTAGGGAAATACATGGAAGGATGAATATAACTATAATTCATATCAATGTAGCTAATATATAGTACTCTATGATTTATGCAAAAGAGGATATTTCCTAAACTAAGATTTGATCACATGTAAAGATGGGCCTTAAAGTAGGCAGGCTATAGGCCATTGCACCCTATAACTACTCAAAAGCCTTGACCTGACTAAGCTTAGCCGGCTTTTGCATGTAGAATAGAAAATATTATCCAGATTTTCTTCCTTATATAGCTGGATCAACCCGGAGAATAAGGAAAGATATTTTTTAGATTTTCTTCCACTATCCCAGTTTTTCTTATCCTGGCTTATTCTGCAACTATCCATGGAATAACTATTTTCTTCATTTAGCAATTATTATTATTTATCTTCCACTCATGCTAGCTGGTTCATAATGGCTATCACTTATTTTATGATAACTACAATTTATTCTACTTTTTAAGAGTAACAAATAAGGAATATGAATAGTATCATTTGCTTCACTTTTACTCCACCAAGAAAAAGGAACAACAATATGAAATAAGCCACCTTATTCCTTATCCCACTCCCCTTTTTTTTCAAGTAAACACAGAGGAAGCAAACACAGAGTAGATATTCTAGTCACATGCAAGCTTATTTTATTAATCTTATAGAACAGAATAAGAAGTAAATCATTCTTTAAATATGCTTAAACATACTAGAAGCATTACTGGAAGCATCCTTGACAATGCATGATGAGGTAGTTTGCTGAAAAGAATATAAAATGTAGTTCATGCACAAATTCGCATAGAACATAATTGAGAGGTGAGTATTTTTAATACTACCGAGCTTGAAGAATAAATCAATCTCTAAAAAGCACGTAAGTGTCATCGCCAATCACCTAATGCAGAAAAATATTAACCACTATCACTCGATGCATACAGAACTGCAATTTGCGATATGAAATTGAAGAAATTAGCAGAAGGGAATATGAAAGGAACTCCATCCAAATTTATCACAAGACATCATGCACCTTTTTCATAAAAGTCATGAAAGTCTATCATGGTCATATATACCCAAATTTATTTACTTTATCACGCACTTAAACTTTTTTTCCCCAACTTTGTATTTTTTTGAATTCAGATTTGCATGATTTCTGTAGGTTAGGATAAGCATTTTGTGGTCAGGTTGTACTCTTTTTTTGCTCTTATTTTCACCACCGTATTTCGACAATTTTTTCCAAATATAATTTTATAAAATGTATATCCATATATAGAATTAGGTGTTGCCTTCTCTAAGAAATGTCAACTCTGCCTCCCTGCCCTGTTTGTTTTTACACAATCTCGGTCAACTTTTTATGTTATTTAACTAATGTATATGCAACAAGACAAATATGTCAGATTCGGAGGGCAAGGGGATTATTTCGCATTCGTAAGACACTGATGCAAATGCTGAGAGATGGATGTTACCCTGTTCTGGACAACGAGATCAACTTGTCAATTTGGGGCATCTACAATCAACTGCAAATGGGTGTTTACAATAAAACAGAATGCATATGTGAGCATTGATCGATACAAGGCCTGACTAGTTGCACGAGGTTTTACTCAGACATATGGGGTGGATTATCTAGACGTTTCTCTCTGGTTTCTCGTCACTCTACCATACGGATTCTTTATCAGTTGCAGTGGTTCAAGATTGGCCTTTATTTCAACTTGATGTTAAAAATGAATTTTTATATGGAGATCTTCAAGAGGAAGTCTACATACAGCAACCTTCGGGGTTCACTGTTGAGGGAGAATGTTCGCAGGTATGTAGACTTCACAACGCAATATATGACCTTAAGCAGAGTCCAAGAGCTTGGTTTCGAAAGTTCTCAGATTTGATTGAAAAGCAGTGATTCAAAAGGTCGAAGGCAGATCTTTCTTTTTTCATACAGAGGACTTCTAGATGTACAATTGCTATTATGGTGTATGTTGACGATATACTCATTACAAGAGATTTTATACATGGGATAAAGAAGGCGAAAGAATTTCTGGGTCATGAATTCATTACCAAAGATCTTGGTACCCTTAGATACTTTGTGAGACTGGAGTTTTCCAGAAATCAACAAGGGCTTATAATAACCCAAAGAAAATATGTCACTAATTTGCTAAGTGAAATAGGCATGCTTGGATGTTGACCCGCTATTGCACCTATGGATCCTAGCACGAGCCTATATGATAATGATACTGATGAGATAGATAGGAGAAGATACAGAGATCTGGTTGGAAAACTTCTTTATGTCACTATTACTAGAACCGACATCTCATTTGCTATTAATCGGGTTAGCCAGTTCATGGAGCAACCTCGCCAGGTACATATGGATGCCATACACATGATTCTAACATATCTTAAATCATCTCTAGTGTCAGATATGCTACTTAGAAAAGGAGGCGCCATCACTATTTCATCGTGTGCAGATGCAAATTATGCAGGGTGTCACAAGGACAGGAAGTTCACGACATGATTTGCTATATTTGTTGAAAATTCTCTTGTCTCGTGAAAAGCAGGAAACATACTTTTGTAGCCTAGTCTAGTGGTGAATCTGAATACAGGGCTATGACAAGGCAAGCACATAAATGATGTGGGTATGAGCAGTACTAGCAGATCCACACATTCCCATGTTGCTGAAGTGTGACAATCAAGCTATCTTATTCGTTGCAAATAACCTTGCATTTTATGAAAGAACGAACCATATCGAGGTTGGTTGTCACTATACACGAGACATGATCCAGAAGGGCTTCATTCCTACTTCCCATGTCAGCTTAAGTGATCAGGCCACGGATATCTTCACCAAAACTCTGCTCAGAGGACCATTCCATAAGTGTTCATCCAAGCTGAGCATGATTGATATCTATGCCTCATCTTGAGGGGGAGTGTAGAGATATATTTATGTTATCGTAATCTTTTCTCTATCCCTTTTTCTTCTGTCAGTCTTATGTAATTTACCCTCAGGTCTCTCCTCTATATAAGAGAGCCTAGGGTTCCATAGAATAAATAACTCTCATATTTTTCCTAACAAAGTAATTTATAAAATGAAATGTCTAAAACTTTCCAGATCAATTTATTATATAAGGGTAATCTATTCAAATAACAGATTGATTGATCAACCGATGCTCTCTCATCAGGGAGGTTATCTTTGATGGTCTCTCATCAAGGACACCGCCAGATGTCCTTGGTGTTGTGGTGGGACATTGCCCATATTTGTGCTTGATGAATCATCAATCGGCTAAAATAATATGCTCTCGTTGTAGCATGGGCCAATCGACAATCACTTAGAACTAAAAGAAGATCTTCGTGACACAATTCAGCTTTAATTTATACTTGGGCAAGTCCATGGTCGAATACAGGGGCACATGCCGTGATATAATTAATTAATCATTGATATTGTTAAGTGATAAACGAATCATTTAGATCAAAGGAAAACATGATACAATCATTACAAGATAACATATGAATATACATGCATTTTTTCTTTTGCTTTTTATGCAAGTTAAATAATGGAGTTGTAGAGATAGTTCTTAGTGTTATTATTTCTTTATGTATCTTGTCATTATTTCTTTATCTTTTATAGACTTCTTTGTAATTTACCCTTAAGGTCTCTCCCTATATAAGAGAGTCTAGGGTTATTCTGAATGATTATCGAAGACTCTTTTCCCAACATGGTATCAGAGCCGCCCTAGGGCTTTCCACACCTGCCGCCCCCTTCCCCACCCACCGCCCTCTCCTCGGCTCTCTCCCTCTCTCTCGCCGCCGTCTCTCTCTCTCTCTCTCTCTCTCTCTCCCTAGGGCTTCTCCCCACTGCCCTAGGGTCTCTTCTTCTCGACCTAGGCCTCCACGCGGCCTCCAGCCTACTGCCCGAGGCTCCCAATCCGCCGCCAGAGGCCTCCAGGCGGCATTCCAGCTTGCCGCAGTAGCCTCTAAGGGGCCCCCAGCTTGCTGTTCTAGTCCCAGGCGGCCCCCAACTCGCCGCCCAAGGCTCTCCCCGACGGCACCCATTCAGCCGCAGACCTCCCAGGCGGTATCCTTGCCACTGCAAGGGCTGTAGGCCTCCTCTAAGGCGTGTCCTAGTCCTCTCCTCGTCTGATATATGGATTTGAGTGCGTAACGTCTACATACGTACTCAAATCCGATGTAGTTGGTGTAGACATTCATCATCTTGTCTACATACCCTAGTTCTTCTCCAGCAGCAGTATGTCAGAATCGAAAGTCGATAAGCCCTCCACAGGCGCATTCAAGGGTCCTGCGCCAATAGTGAAGATGGACGGGTCTAACTATGAGCTCTGGGCTATGCAGTTCATGAGCCTCATGAAGTCGAATGGTAAGAAGCACATTCTTACTGAGGATGAGCCCGCTGAGAAGACAGGTATATATGCCTCATGGGAGGCCGATGACTCCTATGCAAAGGTCTGGTTGTCTGGTACATTGACGATGGAGATTGCTAATGATGTCCTTCATCAGCCCACTGCTAAGGCAATGTGGGATATTCTTGCCGCTACATATTCACAAGTCCGAAATGAGACAAAGATGTTGCAGCTTCAGCATGACATTTTCACAATGAAGCAGAGTGGTAGACCTCTCCATTCCCTATACACATCCCTAAGAGGGATGTTTGAGAAGTTATACAGTACCATTCCACTTACTGCTACTCCTGAGCAGCAGAAGGCGTTTCAGAATGCCACCATGGTGGGGTTCTACTTGCGGCTGTTGATCCTGAATATGATGCCGCCCGGTCTCAGATCCTAGCTGATGCAGTTATTCCTCCAGTGGAGAATGTTTATAGAAGGCTCAGTCGGATTCCAGTTTCCTCCAACACTTCTACTCCACCCCCATCAGCGATGGCAGTCTCACGTGGGAGAGGTGGCCCGTCTTCTGGTCGTGGTCGTGGACGTGGCCGTGGACCCCAAGGAAGGGGTGGTCGCTACAGTCAGACATGCTCCTATTGTCACCGCACAGGACACTCGGAGGAGACATGCTATTCTAAGCATGGATTCCCAACGTCGGCACGTGTTGCAGAGCACTCTCAGTCTCCATTACCGTCTGCTGCAGATACTCGATTTGATGAACGTGTGGCCCGTCTCCGAGATATTATGCCACATTCATCTGGTGATTCGTCTGGTGGTTCTTCAGATATAGTTGCTACAGCCTCTGCCAGTTCATCTGCCGCTGCTAGTACCTCAGGTAGATACAAACAAAGTTTAGAGGATACAAATGTAAATATTCATATTTGAGTAAATATACATTTAAGTTATGTATAATCTTACATCTAGCTGCTTTAACTAATTACTAACATTTTTGTTCATCATGATAGTGTTTGTCGTATTCTGTTTGTGTTTTATTTTCCCCTCATCTTAATGTATATTATTAGTGATTATTTCTGTTTATTTATGCTCCACTGTAGTTTTACTATTAGGCTTCAGGAAACTTGTTAATAATAGGTTGGATCTAACTTTAGTTGTGTTTTTTAATACAATATTACTTATGTTATATCTATAATCTTCACAACAAACAAAATTATTACCGTTCTTTAGATATTATTCCAATATCGTTAGTTATTTGTTCTTTTTTTTATCTTTATCTAAGTGAGTATCCTTGCTGTAGATTTATGTAATACTACAAGTCTAGATAAAATAAAGTGAGAGTGTATTCTTCATCCTTTTGATATAGTTTAGAAAATGTGAAACTTTACCATTCTCATATGAGACCAGAAAGTGTATTGGCACGAAGTGATTCGTCACGAGATAAAGAAGAAAACATAAAGGAACATCTTACTAAATCATTTTTCCGATCATTCTTCCATGACTGCTCATAAATAATCGAATTCCGACAAATGGAATGAGAAGTGGGTCCGTTCCTTAAAGAGAGGCGTGGAAGATCACTGGCCCCAATTACATAGAAGGTTGTAGCACATATAAATTCAATTCATGTTTTAATATCCAGTTATAAAAAGCAAAAAAATCACGAACGTCTTATATATTTGGGCTTCTCTGAGAATCAAAGTCAAGAGAAAGCTTTATTACATATATTTCAACGGGGGCAATGACCTCCTTTACATCCATTCGCTACCTCGACGGCTAGAGAACATTTTGAGATCATAGGTTTCTGTCTCTAGGATTGGGATGACCCCATCAACAGTAAAATGTAATTCGTTTTGGGGAGCAAAACTGCTCGCACTTTTCTACAAAAGATTAGGTTTCATCATATGGTTGTTTTTCTCTCAATGTCGTACGACCATGGAATATAAGAATTGGAAGGTGGTGGGAAGACTAGACGAAGGTATGCATTTCGGGCAAGAGTTGTTGTGGTTAGACAAGTGCTTAAATCAACAATATGCGAAGGAGATTGTCATCGAATCAATAGATAAATGCATTCCTTCAACCATCCTAAGTAAAAGAGAAAAAAATCACATCGAACCTAGTTAGTGGTCCCGAGGTTCTAAAGTTCCAACAATATAGTTTCAAAGAAGGCTCAACCAGTGGTAAGTCAATGCTATAATACCCGACTCGATCACTTTACTTAGCTTTAGCTCTTTCCATCCTTGCAAAGGGTTGTGCCTAAGAAGATTGGCTGCAAGCGTGCACTAAATAAGGTAATTGTATTACTAACTGGAAGTTATTTTATCCATAGTATACATCACATTCCTTTTTTTTCTTATACAATTGATCTTTTTTTTGATAAAATGCAACTTGATTAATTTGTTGGAGTTTATAGTAATGAAGCTGCAGATCTCAAATCCAAGTAACAACAAAGGTTGGTAATCAGCTCATCTCAACTAAAATATGTCAAATATTCTGTATTAATGCATATTCCTCTGTCAAATACTCATATATGAATAGTCAATGATCGTTTTGCTTTTGCATCTCTTTTTGAGGACATGATTTATAATTTTACTCGTTCATATGATAATTTTGTTTGTATTCGTTAGTCGAATTTTAAAAAGGAGGATGACATGACAACATATATAGTTGTCAGGGGACTTTAAATATAGTCAGATGTTTTTTCAGTTTACTTATAGTTCAGTCTTTAAATATCGAATTAAACCTTTTGATCAACAACTTTTCCATAAAATCAGTCAAATGTACATCCCCCACAGGTAGTAGCAGTGCAAATACAAAACAAGCAGGGATTAAAGTATCATTACTAACTTCTACAAGGATATAGGTCTACAAATGCACCAATTTCAAAAATATGAAGAGTATATTACAATTTGAGTCACCATTTATGGGTCACATCCCTGAATGGGTCTTCATCTTTAAATTGTAACGATTCGGGTCTCCGCCCCATTAACATAATGAACTTGAAGCTAATGACAAATATACCCTTGTTTAAAAGTTGGAACCCAACCCGAATCCCGATTCCCTTCTACTCTCCTACCTTATAAGATTTTCGTCATGAGCCCCAAAATTTCCATTTCGTAAAGCACGAGGACCCGAATCATTACAATTTAAAGATGACACCCATTCTGGGTTCTGACGCAAAGATAAGGATAAAATTGTAATTTACCCAAATATTAATATAAAACGCCACGCAAGCTTCCCGAGCCCTGTATACAACCCCGCGAGCTCGCAACCGCTTCTGCCATCACGCAGAGGCGTCCTCCTCCGCTGCCTCTCTCTCTCTCTCTCTCTCTCTCTCTCTCTCTCTCTCTCTCTCTCTCTCTGTCGGCCACTCCCCCGCGCGATTCTCCCCCTCCCTCGCGAACGCCCGATCTCTCCCACTCCCACTGTAAGGGACTCCTCTCGCTTCTCACACGCCTTCCGATCCTTTCGTCCGTGCTGTTCTTGCGCATTCGCGGGCGATCGAGAACACCCACGTCTTTCGTCGGTTTTGCAACTCTAGATTCCTAACCCTAATCCCACCTTTTGTTTCGTTTGATCATCCGTGTTTCTTTGGATCATATGAACATGCATTATTTGTTTTATCGCATCTTATTGAGAGAGATTTGTTCGCTTTTTTCGTTTTTGTTTGTACGTGCCGCCGTTAACGGGTAGACGGAGGATCACTTCATGGATTCCATTGTTGTGAAGATGCAGCAGACGTGATGCGGATTGGGACGATGGTAGAACTTTGAACCTTATTGGATCAACTGTAGTATTAAAATACCGAGTATACTGATTGCTCTCCACTTCCATAGTACATTATGGCCTATACATATGCCCAATGGGTAAATACTTGTACTGTGAAAGATAAATCTGGAACGAAGAAAGTGAATACGTTGGATCTGACATTTCATGAGCCCTAGGTAAAAGAAAAAAACATGTTCTTATACAAAAGCATGGAAGGAGCATAGTTTCTTTGCAAATGGCACATGGGAAATTAAGGACAACATGAACAATAATAAATGGATTTTCTCACAGGTTCTATTAACAATCAAATGATAATAATAACAATAAAACGAATATCTGATTTACTTATGAGAGATTGAAACATGAAAAGTTGTGATAGTTTTGTCTTTAGGAAAATACATGGAAGGATGAATATAACTATAATTCATATCAATAGCTAATATATATTACTCTATGATTTGTGCAAAAGAGGATATTTCCTAAACTAAAGATTTGATCACATGTAAAGATGGGCCTTAAAGTTGGCAGGCTATAGGCCATTGCACCGCACCCTATAACTACTCAGAAGCCTTGATCTGACTAAGCTTAGCCGGTTATGCATGTCGAATAGAAAATATAATCCAGATTTTCTTCCTTATATAGCTGGATCAACCTGGAGAATAAGGAAAGATATTTTTTAGATTTTCTTCCACTATCCCAGTTTTTCTTATCCTGTCTTATTCCACAACTATCCATAGAATAACTACTTTTGTTTTTTTGAATGGTAAGTATGGTGTGCTTTCATTGAGTTTCAAAAGATATACAAAGGAGGCACTGGGCATTCAAAATTTACAAATTTCCAAAAAACCATCAAGGGAGAAAAAAATACAGAAGGTAAGCAAGGACACCTTCCACCTGAAGCTAAGCTAAGCTCAAGCTATGTTCCAACAAAAAGAGAGTCACTGTTCAGTTCAGGAGGATCCGAACATCCTCAATTATGGTCGATGTTAATTGCCATATGGTCATGGAATGGGCAGCAGTCCAACGCAGGTTGCGCTCCCTCCATATGCGCCAGGTAGCGACATCTAAGGCAGTTCTGAGTTTTCCTCCCCTGACATAATCTATGCCAAAAAGCCGTTTTTTAGCAAAGATGGAGTGCATGATGTTATCCCCCAAAGCTGGAATAGGTAGTGATAGCACTGAGCATACTCCAAACCAAACCTGAAAGCAGAAGTGGCAATCCCAAAAGAGATGATCCCTCGACTCTAGCGGCTGGTCACAGAAAAGACAATCCTTATCCAGACAAAGCCCAAATCTCGATAGCCTTTCTCTGGTTGGAACTTTGTTTTTTATCATTCTAAAGAGGCAACACTTGTGTTTTGGGGCAACCTTGGAGAGACATACGCCCTTTCACCAATATACCACAGGTGCCCTGGAACAAACAAGTTCATAGGCTGAGCAGAAGGTGAAAATCGAGCTAGAGGAGGCCAGATGGGGTTGTGAAGCTAGGTTGCCCATAGAAGGGACAAGGAAGGGGCACGTCTTTAGCATAGTCTTCCAAACTGTTGAAGCACCATGGGATGCAATTGCATCCCAGAAGTTCGTACCGCTAAGATATTTGGATCAGAGGAATTCTGCCCAAAGGGAGCCTTCTGCCTATTGGAATCTCCATACCCAAGAAATCTTGGAGGCATAAACCAAGTCCTTTAGGGACCTAAGACCCATACCACCTTCCTCCTTAGGGAGGCAAACGACATTCCATGCTATTTCGTGCCATTTGTAATCTCACAGGAAGTTCACGTATATAGAGATGATCCGCTTAATAGATAAATTGGTGAGCATCGAGCAATCTGTCCAGTAAAGTAGGATACCACAAATAACCGAATTCAAGAGCTAGATCCGCCCAGCAATAGAGAGAGTTTTAACTTTCCAACCACAAAGCTGTGCTCAAATTTTATCCTCAAGTGCTTTAGAAGAGGAGCTGCCACCAAATTTGTGTTCCAGCGGGATACCCAGGTACTTCGTAGGGAGCAAGCCGCTTAGTAGGCCAGGAATAAGGTTCCAAGTAAAGAGATCCCTGTCACTTCTGGAGCAAAGGAGTCAGCTTTTATGGATATTGTTGGGAGAAAAATGAATCGTGTTATTAGAATAGATCAGGGGCTCTCTTACATAGGAGAGAAGCCCTTGCGTTAATTACATGATAAGTACCAAGAGAAAACATAACACATAAAATAGACCAAGAGATATATTTATCTCAGTACTCCCCCTCAAACTGGAGCATATATATCTATCATGCTCAGCTTGGAGCAACACTTCTGAAATGGACCTCTAGATAGAGCCTTGGTAAAGATGTGAGCCGTCTGATCTCCTGTGGAAACATGGGAGATGGATATGAGACCTTTCTGGATCATGTCTCTAGTGTAATAACAATCTACCTCTATATGCTTTATCCGTTCATAAAAAGCAGGATTATTGGCAATAAATATTGCAGCTTATAATCACATAAAAGTTGCATAGAAAGAGGAACCTCAATGGTGAGATCAGTCAATACCGATCTAACCCACATCATCTCTACACTCCCTTGTGCCATGGCTCTATATTCAGATTCTGCACTTGATCTGGCCACTACTGTCTGCTTCTTGCTTTTCTATGAGACAAGTGAGCTCCCGATAAACACAACAAAGCCCGAAGTAGACTTTCTGTCCCTAGGACAACCTGCATAGTCAGCATCTGTGCAAGCTGTCATCTCAAGAGATGCATCCCTGTTGAATATAAGACCCGAGCCAGGTGAGTTCTTCAAATATCTCAATATCATATAGCCAACATCCATATGCACCTTTCTGGGCTGTTCCATGAACTGGCTAACTTTGCTTACTGCAAACATTATATCCAGCCTGTTGATAGTGTTATATAAAAGCTTCCCAACCAGTTCTCTATATCTCCTGCTATTTACATCCTCATTGTCATCATCATATAATCTCATACTCGGATCCATAGGAGTAGTAGCAGGCTTGCATCCTGTCATACCTGTCTCGGAAAGGAGATCCATCACAAACTTCCTCTGGGTCATCGTCAGACCATGCTTGTTCCTAGCAAACTCCAACCCAAGGAAGTATCGAAGAGTGCTAATGACCTTAGTCATAAACTATTGTCCTAGGAACTCCCTGGCAGTTTGAATGCCTTGGTCATCATCTCCTGTGACAAAAATGTCATCCACATGAACAAGAATAGCAACAATCTCTCTATGTGTCCTCTGAACAAAAAGTGAGTGGTCTGCAGTAGATTGCACAAACCCCTGGTGCTCTATCAACTCCGATAGCTTCTGATACCAAGCTCTCAGACTCTGCTTCAGGTCATAAATTGCCTTGTGGAGCCTGCACACCTTCTGAAACTCCCCCTCAGTAGCAAACCTTGGTGGCTACTGCATGTAAACTTCCTCATGAAAATCCCCTTAGTGAAAGACATTCTTCACATCAAGATGGTACAAAGGCCAATCCCGTGAAACAACGGAAAGAGGAATGCATAGTGTCGAATGTATGACCACAAGAGAAAAAGTGTCCTAATAATCCACCGCACAGGTTTGGATGAACCCACATGCCACAAGTCTGGCCTTGTAGGGATCCACACTGCCGTCTGCCCTTTGCTTGATTGTAAATATCCATTTGCAGCTTACAACAGAGGTACCTTGTGGAGTAGATACAATGCTCCACGTTCCACGCGACCTCAAAGCTGCCATCTCCTCTTCCATTTCAAGTCGCCACCTACTGCCCTGTAGTGCCTCCTGATACGTACGTGGGATAGTAACAGCACAGAGTCCTACTACAAACTTCTTGTACTCCTCTAAAAGATGATCCAAAGAAACATGTGCAACATGAGGATACGTGGCACATGGGCGACGGGGCTTCCTTAGGGCAATAGGAATCTCCAGATCATCAGCCATTCTGTCTTCTGGAAGAAACTCATCATGTGTATCATGCAAATCTCCAGTGCCATCAGTAGAAACAATGTTTTCATGACATACCTGAGGCGTGGTGGATGATGTGGACAACGTATAAGCAGAGAGGCAAGTAGAAGTCCTGCTAGTGTAAACAAGGGGTAAGAACTTGGATTGGGTAGACAGAGGTGGTGGAGGCAGTGGTGGTGGTGGAGCTGGAGAAGGGTGAGGTGCAACATGGGGTCCATATGGTAGAAGAAACGGAGGTGGAGGAACAACAACATCCTCCTCAGAAGTAGTATTGGATAACATGTCACCTGTAGGAGAGAAATACATAATCGACTCAAAGAAAGTAACATCGGCACTCACATAATATCTTCGGCCTACATGATCAAAACATCTATACCCTTTTTGAGTACGAGTATAACCAACAAAAATACATTTGACAGCCCTAGGCGAGAGCTTGTCATGACCAGGAGTTAAATTGTGGACAAAGTCAACAGATCCAAAGACCCTAGGAGCGAGAGAGAATAGTTCCTTCTCGGGAAAAGCGATCAAGAGGGAACCTTTTCTCCAAGCATGGTGGACGACATGTGGTTCACCAAGTAACAAGCAGTAAGAACTGCGTCCTCCAGAATGAATGAGTGGTACGACTCGGATCAATAGTGTTCTTATGATATCAAGAAAAAGATGACGATGTTTGCATTCAACCACACCGTTCTGTTGAGAAGTGTAATTGCATGAGGTCTGATGAACAATACCGAGAGATATGAGAAATTCAGACAGATGTAGTGTGGAAAACTCCAAGGCATTATCCGTACGAATGAATTTCACATTAGCAGAGAATATATTTGTGACTTCAATAAGAAAAGCTTTAATGATAGCACTTGCTTCAGACTTATGTTTTAACAAGAACACCCAAGATAGTCTAGAATAATCATCCACAATAATCATATAAAAACGATGCTCCTGATGATCAGAAACGCGACTAGGACCCCAAATATCAAAATAAAAAAACTCAAAGGTCTGACTACTATGACGACTCGGATGACTCGAAAAAGAGGAGCGATGCTGCTTCCCAAGTTGACATGCTCCACAATCCAATATAGTACGAGTAGATATCTGTGGTAGCACATGACACATCTTCTGGAGAGGATGGCGACCAAAGCGAAGATGCCACATGAAAGGAGAAACAGATCCGAAAGGAATGGTAGCAATTTAAGCACATGGAGGTATGGCAAACTTATACAATCCTCTCTGCTAACGGCCATGACCAATCACCCTGCCAGTTAGTATGTCCTGAAACACAAAAGAAGAGGGATCAAAGATGACACGACAATGTAAATCTTTTGTAAGTTAACTAATTGACAAAAGATTCATCTAAGAGTCTGGAGCATATAAGACGTTCTGAAGATGCATAGAGGGGGTTAGAACAATCTCCCCTTGACCAACAATGGGTAGACGAAATCCATTGGCAATAACGACGGATCTGCCAGGCGTGATAGATCTGTATATACTAAATTGCATCCGATCTCCTCACATATGATGTGACGCTCCAAAATCCATCATCCAATTAATTAAATCTGAACTGCTACTACGTGATGAACTTGGTGATGCTCTGGCAGTGGCTGCGATGTCTGTGGAACCTGTAGTCGGAGTCGTAGGAGTGCTCATCATGTCTCGAAGTTTGGAGACAATATCATCGAAACGTGGATCCGGAGTAGGCACACTGGAATGCTCAGTCTGCTTAGCAACACGTGCAAATGCTGGATATCCATGCTTCTGAAAGCATGTCTCCTCAGAGTGACCAGGACAATGGCAATGGGAACAAGGACCACGATGTCGGCCACCTCCTCGTCCTTGAGGTCCACAGCTACGAAACTAGGACGACCCCCCTCTGCCACGAGTAGTTGTCATAGCAGAAGGGGTCGTCTGGACCATAGTAATGGATGTGGTAGTAATCCTGCTCAAGCGCTTGTAGACTTCCCCCATTGGCAGTATTGTTTCTCCAGTCAGAAGTTGAGTACGAGCGGCATCGTACTTTGAGTCAAGAGAGGACAAGAAAACTCCTGTCATGGTGGCATTCCGATATGCCCGCTGCTGTTTAGTGCCAGTGGTAATCGATATGAAGCTGTGTAGTCGCTCAAACATGCCTCTCAGATGAGAGAAGTGTGCGTGGGACGGTCGACCATTCTATTTGGTCGAGAAAATATCGAACCGCAGTTGAAGAATCTTGCTCTCGTTCTTGGCTTGCCCATATGTGTCTTTCAATATATCCCACATAGCCTTTGCAGTCGATTGATTAACAATATCATTGGCGATCTCTGTGGTAAGCGTCCCAGAGAGCCAAATATGAGCATAGACGTCGTCTTGCTTCCATGATGCATTGGCTCCAATCTTTTCCACCGGCTTTGAATCAGTCAGAATGTGCTCCTTATTATGGCACTGCATTAGGGCATGGAACTACATGGACCATAACTCGTAATTGGTCCCGTCCATCTTCACAATAGGTATCGGGCCCTTGAAGGCACCGGAAGAGGAGAAAACGTCACCCTTGTTCTCTGACAATGTACCAAGAAGCCGAAACGCGGAATACTGAGGAGTAAATTAAGGGAAAAATGTGTCTACAGAACCATAAAGAGGATTAGTTGTATCTGTATACTCATACAACCATCTCTATGTCTCCGTGCGAGGTCTATAGCTGCACAACAAGCTAGAAATCAGACTTTATCATGAATTATGAATCGGGTCAGACCTCTGATCAACAAAGAAAAGCCTCCCAACAACCCACAAGATGTGGTGGGACACCTTTCTCGATGGCGCGGGGGACAGGAGCACCTAGTGGCGGTGCGGGATGGCGCTGGGAGCCCCTGCGGTGGCATAGGAAGGCATTGGGGGGGGGGGGGGGCGCTCCTGCAGTGGTGCGCGACGGTGCGGTGGTGGGCTAGGGCCCATGCGCGGTGGCACAGGATGGCTGACCCGAAGAGGCAGCGGCGGCGGGGTTATTAGAATAGACCAGTAGGGCACGAGAAGGGGGGAGGGAGGGGGCAACGCGTGTAGGGTTAGGGTTTTGGGTGGGATAAGGGAACCCCGGTCTAGGACCATTGCTCTGATACCATGTTGAGAGAAAAATGAATCGTGTTATTAGAATAGACAGAGAGCTCTCTTATATAGGAAAAAAGCCCTTGGGTTAATTACATGATAAGTACCAAGAGAAGACATAACACATAAGATAGACCAAGAGATATATTTATCTCAACAGATACTCTCTAAGGTCAAACATATCCCCAAAGGAGCCCATGATCTCACCAATCGCATTGAGGGTGTTGGTGTTGCATTTAGTAAAGAAAAAGAGGTCATCCGTATAAATGAGGTGCATTGGGGCCAAGGATCTACCACGCCCCATAGGTTCGATAGTTCCTTCCACCACAACCATGTCTATCAAGCAAGAGAGGGATTCCATAACAATAACAAATAAGAGGGGGCTAAGAGGATCACCTTGGCCAGGCCTCTAGTGCTCTTAAAGAATCCAGATGGAGAGCCATTAACAAGCACCGAGAAGGAAGCAGTCCCAACGCAGTTCCAGATCCAAGAGGACCAAGTAGGTCTGAGTCCCATAGCGTTAAGGCGATCAAGCAAGAACTGGTGGTTTACAATGTTGAACGCTTTGGTGAGATCCACTTTAAAGCAAGACCTCCTAGGACCATTTTTCCTCTCAAAACCCATAGCTAATTCCTATGTCAGCTTCACACTATAACCCATACACCTTCCTTTGACGAATGCCATCTGGTTGTAGGAGATATGATGTGGGAGGACGACAGTAAGCCTTGAAGATAGTAATTTTGCAAAAATCTTGTAAATAACATTGCAACATGAATTTTGCTTCTTAATGAATTTTGCTTCTTAATGAATTTTGATGTGATGACTCCTGCCTTGGGAGGGCTCCCCCTTCTTTTCTAGTAAAAAAAACATTGCAACATGAAATAGGTCTGAAGTCCCCAATCCCCATTGGGAAAGGGACTTTAGGGACAAGCGTAATGAAAGTGTGATTAATTTTTCTAAGCATAAAACCATCATAATGGAAGAATCACATGGCCGAGAGGATTTCCCCTTTCACAAGGGGCTAGTGGCGCTTAAAGAAGCCCACATTAAAGTCATCTAGTCTAGGGGATTTGTTCGAGTTGATAGAGTGGAGGGCACCCCACACTTCTTCATCAAATGGCCTCTCGACCCATAGTTTAGCTTCTACGGAGAGAAGCTTCTTCAGGTCCGAGTTAATATGCATTCCATTTGAACATGTAGGGGTTGAGAGTAAGGATTCAAAATAGGAGTCTGCTTGGGAAGCAGTTTGTAGTTGGTCTTCTATGAGTGTCCCTTCATCATCAATAAGGCAAGAGATTCTGTTTCTTGCCTCCCTAATTTTAGTAGAGAAGTTGAAGAACTTGGTAGAGCGGTCTTCGAGCTTTATCCAAGATACACAACTTCTTTGCTTCCAAACAGACTCTTGGTCAGCCTTCGGTCCGACCAAGTAGGCTTTCAAGTCTTGCTCAAGCTGAGCAAGAGTAGGGTTCATGAGGGAGGCCCCTAAGGCGGTAAGGCCTCATTTATGTTAGCTAAAACAGCCGTCACAATCTTGATTTCGTCCTCCACTCTTCCATTGGAAGCAACCCAGGCCTTTAGGCCCTCTTAACATCACCTAATTTTTTTCTTTTTCCGCCAAGATGTAGAGGGGGTTACCCCTAACTGGGGCACCCCAAACGGCCTCTACCAAGTAGGTATAGCCATCTCTTGTAGACCAGAAGTCAAGGTACCCGAATGGCCTTCTTTGGTGTACTTTTCCAGCCAGGGCCACTGAGATTAGGAGGTGGTCACAAGAAACCAAGGGCGAGTATCTGACTTTAGAGCAGGGGAAGAGATCAATCCACAAGGTATTACATAGGGCTCTATCAAGCTTTGCAGCGATTCTTTTAGGCCCAACCGATGAGTTATTCCAAGAGAACGAATTTCCCCAGGGGTCAACGAGTCCTGCTTCATCAATAAAATTATTAAAATTCGCAATCGAAGAGGCACCAGGAGCCCTCTCCCCGACTTTTTCAGCGGCAAATCTGACGACATTGAAGTCTCCAAGAAGAATCCAAGGGAACGAGACCCTAGGGCTTAATTGGAGAAGATCAGCCCATAGAGCCCTTCTCTCCAACGGGAAGTTGGATCCATAGATGGTGGAGAGGCATATCTGAAGCCCCCCACTATTGGTGCAATTGAGTGTAATGGATTGTGTTGTAATTTGTATGGGAACACAATTCCAACTTGCCTCTTTCCACAGGAACCAAACCCTCCCAAGAGGGGTATTGTTGTGTATGGAGCACCACCCGATAGGGAGAGCTGCCAGGAAAAGAGAAACCCTATCGGGTTTAATTTTTGTCTCCACAAGGCCGACAAGTTCCAACCTTACTTTTTCCATCTCCTGTAGTATGCATTTCATTTTTGAAGGCTTGTTGAACCCCCTGACGTTACATGTCGCAATCGACATTAAAAAGTGGGGGAGAGGGCCGAGCTACCCGGGCCATTTCTCTTGAGCGAACCGGATGCCGCTTTCTTCTTTTTGTCATGCAGGACACGAGTTCATTCAGGGTTTTCCGCAACCAAAAGAGGAGGAGGTTCCTTTTGAATGACCAGATCTTGTCCCCTGCTAAGTGGTAAGTGTTCGAGAGAAGATGAGGCCGGCATAGTGCCGCCAAACTCCGATAGGGGGCAGCGGGGTCCGGCAAAGGATCCCCAGCCTCAGCTTGGGAATTAAGGTCAATTTTCTGCTTTGTGTGCCCCTTGCAGGGGTTGCAATGCTGCCGTAGAGAGCAACGTGAGTTCCCACAGGGAAAGCGCTGTAGGGGCGGCCAGTAGACTTCTTAGTCCCCTTAGCAGTCCCTTGAAGATTCAACACCAAGACAGGGGCTCTTGGGGGTTAGCCTCCTCCAACGGGGGAAGAAAGCAGGGCCACAGGAGAGGGAAGCCCACCAACACAAGCAGTGGAATCTGGCGACAAAGGCCCAGTGAAGGGCAGGGCCACAGAGGACCCATATGAAGGGCAAGCTTCCGGCCCAGCGAAGGGCAGGGCCATGGGGAGCACTTCGGGAACAAAAGAAGCTTTCCAATAAGGGTAGCATCCAAGGCAAGATTAGTAGGCTGTGTAGCCCCATATGCAGTCGAGGGGGGTTTCCACCTACAGAGAGAGAATTATCCATAGAGTTATGGCGACTAGTCCTCCCAGTCAGCTCAAACTCATTATGAGAGAGACCCGGAGAGTGGAAGGAGTTTAGGTTATGTCCAAAGATCGCACAATGGGAGCAACGTTTTGGCCTCCATTCAAGTTCTACACGAATCATTGACATTTTTCCGGAAGGGAGAACTAGCGATACGCAAGATGGTGTGTCCTTAGAGGCGTTGATGGAGACAACACTGGGCAAAGTCATGCCTGTCTCCCAGAGACGTGAGACCATCAGACGCCCTTGGAAAAGCCAGGGCCCAGATGAGAGGATCCTCTCACATTTGACAGCAGAAGACAACTTGATATAGAAAGAAACCATATTCTCACAGGGGGAAGCTTATAGGGGCCAACAAGCCTCCAAACATTGTCAATGAACAAGGTGAGGTGCTTACTAAAGGGTTTCTTACCCAAAACATAGAACACGAATGTGTTTTCCCAGCGCTGATCCAAGGGCCGCCATGTCTTCTTGCGAGAGAAGAGAAACCACTTGCCCATCCATAGGAACAGGGGGACGTAAGATATGGGGGGGGGGAGGGGACTGGTGGCCACAGACCTCATGCCAGGAGCACCGAGCAGTGCTAGGAGCAGCAGGTGCATTCGAGGGCCTCGAGCAAGGGAATCTTGTGAAGGATGGAGTGGGGTTAGTTGAAGGCAGGGGGCGTGTGATGATTTTTGCTGCAGAATCCCCAGAATGCAGCAGAGGGGGTACCAATGCCAAAGGAGGCCAAGAGATCGACGGGGCTGCCAACGCCTTTGTCAAGCAGGGGAGATTGGAGGGAGAGTGAGGGAGGGGAGGAGGAGGAGAGTTAGGGTTAGTGATTTTGGGTAGGGGGGTGGGAGGTGGGGGGAGCGGACGGTCCATTTTTTTAATCATCGACTTTCTCCTTAGGAATAACTATTTTCTTAGCAATTACTATTATTTATCTTCCACTCATACTAGCTAGTTCTTCATAATGACTACCACTTATTTTATAATAACTACAACTTATTCCACTTTTTAAGAATAACAATAAGGTATATGAATAAAATCAATTGCTTCAGTTTTGCTCCACTAAGAAAAAGGAACGACAATATGAAATAAGCCTCCTTATTCCTTATCCCACTCCCCTTTTTTCCAAGTAGACACAGAGGAAGTAAACACAGAGTAGATATTCTAGTCACATGCATGTTTATTTTATTAATTTTATAGAAAAGAATAAGAAGTAAATCATTCTTTAAATATGCTTAAACATACTAGAAGCATCCTTGACAATGCATGATGAGATAGTTCGCTGAAAAGAATATAGAATGTAGTTCACGCACAAATTCGCATAGAACATAATTGAGAGGTAAGTATTTTTAATACTACTGAGCTTGAAGAATAAACCAATCTCTAAAAAGCACGTAAGTGTCATCGCCAATCACCTAATGCAGAAAAAATGTCAATCACTATCACTCGATGCATACAGAACTGCAATTTGCGATATGAAATTGAAGAAAGTAGTAGAAAGGAATTGTTATAAAATATGAAGAATGCGGAAGCGAACATGGAAAAGAATAAACAACAAAATAAGAACGGGATTTTAACGTGGAACCCTACTCCGTGAGGAGCGGGATGAAACCACGGGAGAAGCCCTCCAATAGGGTGTGTTTGTCTATTGACTTTCTCAATGAGTACAGGAGGTCTGGTGCTCCTTATATAGCCTTCCCAGAGCCTCCAAGTCCCACCACTGGTCCATGTGGGACTAAACAGTGGATGGGGGTAAATGGATCTTCTCCAGGATCCATTTACCCTCTCTACAACTCATGGACGCATAACCAAATACTCTAACACTCCCCCTCAAGCTGGAGCATGCAATGCTCAGCTTGGACAAACATAAAGAAACTCAACTCAACGCTACATGACACTAAGGACAATATCAACCCAACGCGCACATTGCTGCAGTCGAGGACGTTGCTTCTCATGCCGTACAGGTGAGGAGGACGAACGGGCTGGAGTGTGAGTCAACTGAAGACTCGAAATCTGACCATCGAGTCTGAAACTGCGCCTGAAGTCTCCTCGTCGCAGAACTGGGTCTCTCCCATCTGGCTCAGAGAATGGTGCACTGCTCTGGTGTACCTATGATACCACATGAAAATCCTTGCCCTCAAGGAAATGGTCCTCTGCTCTAGAGTCCCTATGGCTCACATGAAAACTCTGGCCTGACAACTAGAAGAATGATGGGGACCTCTGACAATGATGGCAACTTATGCTCATCTGACAATGACCGCACACTCGTGCGTGTCTGAAACTGGAGTCTCTCTCTAGAGATCTCGAAACTGGGCCTCTCATCTTAGAGTGCCTCGAACTTGGACTCTGACCAATCTGTCGAGTCTGAACAACTGCGCATCACACCTGTAGACTCGGAATCTGAACTTCGAGTCTGAATCTTGCGCATGAAGAATCTTCATCTAAAAAATGTAGAGTCTGAAAAATCTGACCGGTCTGGAAATCTGAATTTGGAAGATCTGACAATCTGGATTTGAATACAACCTGTGACTCTACATATACTCCCCCTTTCTCCCATACTTGTCGGATTACATGAACGTCGACCAAGTTGGGAGAAGATAATATAAATGGGGAGAAAACATCACTTAAAACTTCTTGCGGCTTTTCTTAATTTTTTTAAGCCGTCTCACCTTTTTTTTCGAATTTTGTTTTAAGCTGTTTAACTCCTTTTTTTTTCTAATACGGCTTTCAAATTTTTTTTGAAATGCGTGCGGTTTTTTTTATTGCACGTGCCTTTTTCAAAAACTTTTTTTTGAACTGGCCCCCTCGGCCCAAATAATAAAAAAAAACTCTCCCTTTTTTTTTGGAACTGTGGCATCCCCCTTTGGCCCCCACTCCTTTTTTTTTACAATCAGCCCTCGGCCACAGGCTGGTAACAATTTTTTTTAACTAACGGGCCCATCGGGCCGAAACTTTCCTTCCTTTAATTTAGGGTTCCCCTCGTGGGAACCCCATCTGTAACGCCTAAATACCGCCGCCGCAGGACGCCGCAGGAGATGGGAGCCCGATCTGTATCGGGAGGCGTCGAGAGGAAGGGGCTTGGGGATTGCGCGCGGTCGGGACTCGGGAGAGCTCGCCATCGGAGCTCGAAGGTGCCGCCACGATGGAGGAGAAAAGCGGCGAGGGCACGGGCCCGCCGCCGCCTGGAGGCGCACACGGAGATGCCGCCATGTCGATCTGCTGGTCTCCCGCCTGGAGCATCGCGCGCGACGCACGATAGGAGGCCACGCAAGGGGATCTCGGGGGCACTTCGCCACCCTGGGATCTAAGACGATCAGAAGGTCTTCCGCGGTCGATGGAGAAGCCTGGTGCGGCATGGAGCTCCACCGCCGCACGCATAAACCGGAAGGAGGTGCCGACGCGATGGAGCCTGCTGGACTGGGGGCACGCCTTGCCTCCGCGATGAGTGAACTGGAGGACGCCTTGTCCTGGATGCGCGATGGTATTTACGCCGCCTGAATCGAGAGGAGGTTGGCCCTTGTTTGGACTTTGCCGCGATGGTATTTACGCCACCTGAATCGAGAGGACCCTTACGCGAACATGAGAGATCGGGCTTGGCCCTTGTTCTGGACTTTGCCGCCGCTGATTGCAGGGAATAGCGCCGCAGCATGATGCGGCTGGGGTTCCAACGGCATGTAAAAATTAGGGTTTCTTTGAAAACCCTAAAACTTCTCAAACTTGAACCGATCATAAAAGATAGAAAATAATCTTCAACTATAAATCTTCAAGAATAAGAACTCTAACATCGAATCTCGAACAAAAATAATGAACGAACATAAGAATCTCCGAGAATCGAACCCGCTCTGATACCATGTTATAAAATATGAAGAATGCGGAAGCGAACATGGAAAAGAATAAAGAACAAAATAAGAACGGGATTTTAACGTGGAACCCTACTCCGTGAGGAGCGGGATGAAACCACGGGAGAAGCCCTCCAATAGGGTGTGTTTGTCTATTGACTTTCTCAATGAGTACAGGAGGTCTGAGGCTCCTTATATAGCCTTCCCAGAACCTCCAAGTCCCACCACTGGTCCATGTGGGACTAAACAGTGGATGGGGGTAAATGGATCTTCTCCAGGATCCATTTACCCTCTCTACAACTCATGGGCGCATAACCAAATACTCTAACAGGAATATAAAAGGAACTCCATCCAAATTTATCACAAGACATCATGCACCTTTTTCAAAAAAGTCATGAAAGTCTATCATGGTCATATATACCCACATTTATTTACTTTATCACGAACTTGACTTTTTTTTCAGCTACTTTGTATTTTTTGAATTCAGCTTTGCATGATTTCTGTAGGTTAGGATAAGCCTTTTGTGGTCAGGTTGTACTCTTTTTTTGCTCTTATTTACATCACCGTATTTCGATTTTTTTTCCAAATATAATTTTGATAAAATGTATATCCATGTAGAATTAAGTAGGTGTTGCCATCTCAAAGAAATGTCAACTCTGCCACCCTGCCCTGTTTGTTTTTACGCAATCTTTGTCACTTTTTTATGTTATTTAACTAATGTATATGCAACAAGACATATGTCAGATTTGGAGGCAAGACGATTATTTCGCATTCGTAAAACACTGATGCAAATGCTGAGAGATCGAGGTTACCTTGTTCTGGACAAGGAGATCAACTTGTCAATCGAGGAATTTACTGAAAGGTTTGGTGAAAATATAAAGAGGGAGAACCTTGTACTTAACAAAGCCAGGAGGAATGATAGCTCTGATCAGGTACTTTTGATTCCATATTTCACTCTTTATACAAGGGCAAAGTTCTGGTACTAGTAGTAAGTTGAAGATATCACCATTAATTGGAGAAGTAGCCTACATGCCAATAACGGCATAGAATAATTAACCAGCAAAGCCCGTTGCTCAAACACCTTATACCTCATCTAGTCCTAGGAGGAGGATGAACAATTTGCAACCTTAGCCTCTTTTGTTAGGAGACACAAGGCAAACAGTTTTGGGAATTTGTCACACAGCACTTTTTTCATCTATCCATTGTGCTAGAAGTGGGAATACTCTCCATTCCCCAGCTTCAGTCTGATGTAAGGAGCAACACCAATCTTAGCATAACAACGCCCTTCTAGATTTTGGAGGGGGGCCTCACCTTAACTAACAGACTACTAGTGATCCTGCAAATGCCTCTCATCAAGAGATACACATTGTCCTTGTCTCCCCATATATGCACTACCCTTCTTGCTGTAAGTGTTTTTTTCATTGCCCATAAGCTAAGATCCCATCTCATCTAGTGCCATGTGCCACTACATCCCATGAGACAAGCATCATCTCTAGACTTTCTTTCCTAAAAGATGTCTCCACCAAATTCTCAAAATGTGCATGAACCTTCACCAGAAACCTGAACCAGGATATATAGAAAACAGAATTGTCATCAAAACCATTTGAGTAGCATCGAGTGACCTCCCATTGATAAGAATCTAGCCTTCTAGTAGATTAGTTTACCCTCCAAAGCCTCAATCATTCTTTACTAATCATCTTCTCAAAGTCTACCTATAGTCAGAGGATGACCCAAGTACAGAAAATGCAAATGCAAAAACATGAGAACTCAAAATCTCTCCACATCTCGTTGTCCCCTCATTATGAAGAACAAAGGTGATAAAGGAGGACTATTTCTATTAATATGAAGTATTAAAAATCCTTTAAAAAATTTGACATTGGATGACAACTTCTTAGACTTCCTCCTGCATTCCTCAATGAAAAGTAGCATGTCATCCACATACTGTAGCATTGGAATGTACAAGATTTGATTGAGATCCTTTGAAACATCCCCTAGCAATTGCCTGATTGGCCACCACAACAAGTGCTTCTGCTCCCCACATGAATCTGAGTGGTGCGAGGGGGCAACTCTATTTAACACCTTGCTATTACTAAAAGAAGCCCCTTTTCAGCCGACCATTATAAAAAGAAAAGGTAGTGACACACCTTTTCATACAAGCAATCCAGATATTAAGGAAGCCTGTATTTTATAGCGAGAACCGAAGGAATCTCCAACCAAGACAATCATAAGCATTTGTTGACTTCCATAATATGGCAACCACTTTTCTTCTCTTCCAATATGTGATGATCTCTAACACTATAACCATATTGTCCGATAACTTGTTAGGCATGAAGCTTGTCTGCAAAGGACCAATAGTAGATCCCATCGCCTTCTTATGCCTGTTGGTTAGACCTTTGCCTTCAACAAGTTATTTGCCCAAAGAATTCACCAAGACAAACTCTGACAACCTTGAGTTCTCAATGTGGTGCCATATATTGTCATTGCATGACTCGAGCATTTTTGTGCAGTAGATTGCGGCCTTTTTTTCTTGGTCATAAAGGCGACAAATGTCCGGGGAAAAAACTTAATTAGATAATCAAACCAGTTGTTTTGTTACGCGGTGAATATGGCTCCCAACTAGGATGAACAATATAACATGTAATTTATTAAAACTCCGGTGAATCCTCGGGTTTATTTGGTTGTCTTTCTTTTGACGAATCATATTTATTTTTTTGAAAGAAACATTATGATCGCACGATCCCTTATCAAAGATTCATGTTATTAACCAATATAAATAGCTTCTATCATGGTATTTGGGAACACCATGAGTCATGGGTGGGGGTGCCACTCCCCTATGTGTAACCCCCTCATTGTGCATCCATCGTGTAGAGAGTTGTGCCCAAGTGAACTCGTTGATGAGTTAGCTAGGAATAAAAACCCCTCATTGACCTCAATCATCTCACATGTTGGTGCATGAAGGGCTCTTGGTCTTTTTACTCTATAACTATCCTGAAGAGCCCATCTCTATTTGGGGTGTGCTCTTCGATGACAATTACCAATCTAGCGACTCCACTCAAGCTTAGGGCTACCATAATACGACCATCTTGAAACTCATGCAAGGGTCGATCTTCTCACCTTCTTTCATTATGAGTGTAAGAGTTCCTCCAGTGCCTATGCCTCTACATTCAAAGGATGCAAGGGCATTACGGTAAGAGAGCACCACATGCCTGATATCTCCACAATGATAGCAATACAACTTCACTAGTCTCTTGCGATTTCCCTCTGTGGAGAAGAGAGACAGAATGGGATCTGTATTCCATAGGGCTTGGGTCTCTTATATAGAGAGAACCCTAGAGAGTAAAAGAGGAAAAATACATAAATACCCCTGAGGGGTTACGGAACCCGAAGGTTAAAGGTTACGGAACCCGAAGGGTTAGTGGTTACGAAACCCGAAAGGTTACAAATATAATTGTAATATAATAATTCTAACACTACCCCTCAAGTTGGAGCATATCTGTCGACCATGCCCAACTTGGATACTAAGTACATTAGGCGCTTCCTTGGAAGAGCCTTTGTGAGGATGTCTGCAAGTTGAAGTTCAGTGGAGATGTGTGGAGTGCTGATTCGTCCTTCTCGTACTGCAACACGAATAAAATGGTAATCAACTTCAATGTGTTTTGTCCGCTCATGGAAAACTGGATTGGTGACGATGTACGTGGCAGACTTGTTGTCGCAGTATAAGGGTACATGAGTGGTGACTGACATGCCAAGTTCTGTTAGGAAAGAAACAAGCCATGTGATCTCACATTTGGCCTGAGCCATTGCCCTATATTCTGCTTCCACACTAGATCTAGATACCACGGTCTGCTTCTTGCTTCGCCAAGTGACAAGGTTATCCCCAACAAACATGGCGTATCTTGTAATGGATCGACGATCCTCAGGAGAGCTAGCATAGTCAGAATCTGTATAGGCGGAGATATTAGTGTGTCCATTCACCCCATAGAAAACTCCACGTCCGGGAGACTCCTTCAAATATCGAAGGATCAAAAGAACATACTGCCAGTGACTGTAAAGAGGCTTCTCCATATATTGGCTGGCTCTGCTCACAGGATATGATATATCTGGCCTAGTAACAGTGAGATAGAGTAATTTTTCCACTAAGCTTCTGTATCGTGTTGCATCCTCAAATGCTGGATCAGTAGATGCTGAATATTTTCTCATTTCTGCAGGGATGCTAGATGGCTTGCATCCAAGAAGTCCTGCCTTAGTTAGAATATCGAGGCAATACTTTCTCTGTGAAAGATGGAGCCCCTCTGTAGTGCGTATTACTTCGATGCCAAGAAAATAACAAAGTTGGCCGAGATCTTTCATGACAAAGACCATCTGAAGGAAGGCCTTGGTCTCCTGAATACCATCTACATCATCTCCTGTGATAACCATATCATCAACATAGACAACAAGGATGATCGTACCAGTAGACCGTCATCTAACAAAGACAGAGTAGTCAGATGTTGTCCTCTGAAAATCAAGTGTGTTGATCTCTGTAGTGAGCCTGTCAAACCATGCCCTTGGGCTCTGCTTCAGGCCATAAATGGCCTTGCGTAGTCGACATACATGCTCCCCCTCGACTACATACCTCGGCGGTTGCATCATGTAGACCTCTTCCTCAAAATCACCATAAAGAAATGCATTCTTCACATCAAGTTGATAAATGGGCCAAGCCTTGTTGGCAGCAACAGAAAGAATGGTACGTATCGACCCCATTCTGGCAACATGCGAGAAGGTCTCAAAATAATCAACTCCAAAGGTTTGTGTAAAACCTTTGGCAACAAGTATGGCTTTTAAGCTGTCAATAGAACCATCAGGTGACTGTTTGGTCGTGAAGTCCCATCGACATGCCACAGGGCGAACTCCTAGGGGGCACGACACAAGATCCCACGTACCTCGGGAGGTAAGTGCATCCATCTCCTCATCCATGGCCTGTCGCCAACCTTGATCTTGCATTGCAATAAAATGATCTCTTGGAACGGTAATAGCATTAAGAGCATTTGCAAATCTCTTATCACAACTAGATAAACCATATGTAGAAGTAAAGTGTGACATGGGGTGATATGTACATTTCCTTTTTTGCTTGCGTGGAGCTATAGGAAGCTCCCCAGGTACATCGGGGACAACAGTGGTGGGAGCACTCGAAGTGGTTATATTATCCTGCATAAAAGGGACAGGCAAAGGTACAGACACTAGTGTAGAAGGTATAAAGGTACGCTGGCGAGTATAGACAATTGGTGGAGGAGGGAGGTCCAGAGGAATGTCACATACAGTCTGTGTGAAATAACTTGTTTGCTCAAAGAAGGTGACATCAGCAGATACATAGTATCGACGTCCAACAGGATCATAGCAGCGATAGCCTTTCTGGGTATGAGAGTACCCAAGAAAGACGTATTTGATGGCACGAGAGGATAATTTGTCAACTGCATGAAATTTATGAACAAAGGCAATACAACCAAAAATTCGCAGAGATATAGGAAAAGGAGACTCGGTAGGATAAAGTAAGGAAAATGGAGTTGGCCCTTTGAGAACTGATGAAGGAACACGGTTGATGAGATACACTCTAGTAAGGATAGCATCTCCCCAATATTGTTTAGGAACACTCATTTGACTAAGAAGAGATCTGGCAACATTTAGCAAGTGTCGGACTTTCCTCTCAGCTATACCATTCTGTTCTGAGGTATATGGACATGATGTTTGGTGAACAGTTCCCTGGAATGCAAAGAAAGAGGTCAAGTCATGTTGGGTTAACTCAAGAGCATTGTCGGTACGAATGATCTTAACAATGCTAGAAAAGTAAGTTTTAACATATTAAAAGAAATTTCTGACAATCTAATTAATCTCCGAACGCTCCTTTATTAGATAGGCCCAAGAAGATCGACTATAATCATCAACGAAAACTATAAAGTAGCGATGACCACTTAATGTGCGGATCGGACAAGGTCCCCAAACATCACAGTGAACAAGATGAAAAGCAACAGTACTACGAGACTCAGTACGAATAGGAAACGAAGTTCTATGGTGTTTCCCGAACTCACATGCCTCGCACTGAAAGGGCTTCAGAGAAGAGAGTTCAGGAAACATCATGGAGATGGCCTTGGCAGAGGGATGTCCAAGGCGCCGATGCCATAGGAGCGGATCTTCGGAGATAGATGCAGCACCAACAAAATTGGAGTCTGAGGGTATGTCAAGGTAATACAGGCCGTCCTTCTCATGACCCCCACCAAAAATCTGCCTCGTCCGAATGTCCTGAAAATAACAACAAGACTCATCAAATATCACATGACAATGAAGCTCAACACAAAGCTTGTGAGCTGACAACAAGCTAAGAGGAAAATCAGGAGCACAGTGAACCCCCGAAAGTCGGAGTTTGGAAGAGAATTCCATAGTTCCGACAGTAGTAATATGTGATTGAGTCCCATTAGTGACTCGAACTGACTTTACAGAGGTAGATGGTATGGAAGAGGTGAGCAGACTACCTTCTCCAGTGAGATGAGTAGAGGCGCTGGAATCAATAATCCAAGCTGGAGTAGAAGTGATAGCAGAGTTGGCTATTATACATGAAGGAGTGGCCATAACAACAGTTGTAGTGTTACTAGTGGTGGTATGCCCTGGAGTCTGAAGGATCTGCATCAGGCGGGAGTAATCTGCATCATTAAGATGAACAGTCTTGCCACTGGAGGTAGGCGATGCTTATTCCACATCATAGGCATCCTCATAAGCATTATTGGCGTGATAAGAAGGTACGCCAAACTTCTGCTAGCATCGTTCAGCCAGGTGGTTCCACCTACCACAGTGAGTGCATGGGGTAGTAGAGTCTCACCCACGACCATGACCAAAGTCATGGCCTCATCCAGATTCCCGTCCACGGCCACGACTTGGATCGCGACCACGTCCTCCTCGCAAGCCATATCTGCCTCCTCGCCCAGATGAGGCGATGTGTGCAAAGTTCTCTATTGAAGGTAAGACAGGAGGTCGGGTAACGGATGTCTCGAGATCCTCAAGTCGGCCAAAGATGGCCTTCAATGTTGGCAGTGTGTTTGATGTAAGAAACTGCTCCTTCGCTGCATGGTACCTAGAATGCAGGCCATCAAGGAAGCGGTATACCTGCCAGTCAAAACGCTCTTGTATCTGTTTGGTGCAACATGAGGGCTGGAATATTGCAAGCTCCTCATACAGACTGGATAGATGCCTGTAGTACTCGATGAGGGTGGAATCACCCTGAGATGCCGACCAGATTCGCCTGTAAATATCTGCAAGGCGTGACTTCGTCTTCTTCTGGGAGTATGTTTGCTCGAGATCCTCCAACATTTCCTTGACCGTATTTTTGTAAAGAAGATTTAAGGTAATATGAGCCTCAACACTGTTGGTCATCCAGTTGATAACCAAATAGTTATCAGTCTGCCAGTTGTCGTACTCTTTGTCCTTTTCATCTAAAGGATCTTTAGTCAAAATGTAGAGTTTCCTCTGACCACCAATGAATACCATAAAAGATCGAGACCAGAGCACATAATTTTCTGTGCCCTTGAATTTGATAGTAGTGCCTTGTGCCATAATATTTGTGGCCAAGGGCTTTGTCTCGGTAGGAGAAGATGCCATGGTGGTCTTAAAATAGTAAGACGATCCTGTGATCAACTAAGGATGCATATAAGAGCTAAAAAATACCCTAAAACTCACGTTTTCCCTTGACGAAGGGCTGGAAACCCCCAATGGGCAGCATATCTGGATTCTTGGAAGCGATCCGTGATGAGTTATGGATCTCCAAAGAGTCCTACGGTACCCGTGGAGGGTAGCTGTGGGGCTGACGACCTTCGTAGGAGGTCCTGAAAGCGCCGGGTAGCGTTAACGGGAGGGCTGCTGCACTGGAGGCGATTGGAGGGCCTTGCACGGGGCCCTAATTCAGGGAAGAGGGCCCGCACAGGCTTTTGCGAGGCTTGAAGGTGGCGGTGGGGATTTTAGATTGGATACCCGGTCTAGGACCGTTGCTCTGATACCATGTGGAGAAGAGAGACAGAATGGGATCTGTATTCCATAAGGCTAGGGTCTCTTATATAGAGAGAAAACCCTAGAGAGTACAAGAGGAAAAATACATAAATACCCCTGAGGGGTTACGGAACCCGAAGGGTTAAAGGTTACGGAACCCGAAGGGTTAGTGGTTACGAAACCCGAAAGGTTACAAATATAATTGTAATATAATAAGTCTAACACCCTCAACACTGTTAAAAACCTATGCCTTTCTAGATAATTTTTGCCATCAACATACTTCAGGCCAATCTGTCTCATCAGCTGTCACCTCCCTCGCCTTGATAACCTCATTCCCTTTGTGAAAGACCATCTCCTCCTCACCACCCTTGCCTTTCTTCATTTTCTCCTTTCCTTTCCTCTTGAAGCTCTTGTTGCATCTTAGGTTCTCGTTTATTATGCCTTTTTCGAAAAAGTACTTCAACTTATTGTACTTCATAGTTAAAGTGACAAACCTAGATGATCAATTGAAGTCATTGTCAAATATCTGTAATTAAGTTATCTTTTAGATTAGAATTCACCAATAACTCTTCATGCATGCCCAATTTTTAGATGATTCCAATTATGTGTAGTGGTTTTGTATATTTATGAAAAATGTTGTTGGTCATAGGGAGGAGCATATTTCATAAACTTAGTACAAAAATGGTTAGTGACATAAGCAACCTACAACTATACAATTGTCTTTATGAGTGTAGAGTACGCATCTCACCTTTCTCATGGACAATCAGGAGCATATATGGATATGATGAATATGTTAACAAGAATATTTCAAAACAATTTGACTTCTCAAAGGCTTCAGATTGTGTAGATTGGCATTTCCTATAGGCATTGATGAATCCCTACTAAATCATCATTATTCGCTATTATTATCCTCGTTTAATAAGAACCTCATGAGAAATCTTCATTAATTCCACATATTTAAGAATGCACCTATCTCTTGTAATTACACTATATTTTAACCCTATTTTATTGTATTTATTTACTAACACTTTATTTTATTAAACAACAACAACAAAGCCTTTTCCCACAATTAAGTAGGGTCGGCTACATGGATTCTTCGCCTCCATTCAGATCTATCGTGGATCAATCCCTGGCTTATATCCACAAAACTAAGATTCCTTCGTATAGTCTCTTTCCAATACTTTTTGGGCCGTCCTCGTCCTCTCTTTGCCGGCTCAACATCCCAACACTTGCATCTCCTAACTGGTGCATCAATTGATCTTCTTTGCAAATGACCAAACCATCTTAAGCGGTTTTCTCGCATCTTATCCTCGATCGGAGCTACACCAACTTTCTTTTTGATTGCATCATTCTGAATCCGATCTTTATGTGTGTGTCCACACATCCACCTTAACATTTTCATTTTTGCTACAACCATTCTCTGCACATGTCTATGGTTCACATGCCAACATTCAGATCCATTGAGCATAGCAGGTCTCACGACTGCTTTGTAAAACCCTTAAAAACCCTTAAAAGTTAGGTTAACTATTGTTTATATCTATCTTGGATTTTAAAAGGAATTAAAAAGACAAAAAAATCTCAAAACCTCAAAAATCAATGTTTTTACCCATTAAAAATACTCCCAAAAATACACCTTTGTACAAATGACCTCCTTTAGCTTTTTATCTAACATGAATTTTTAACTTTTTTCCAATTCAACATCCTTCTATTTCTTTTAGAATTTTCTTTGTTTTATTAATTTCTGAATTTTCTGGAGCGGCCACGTGGCGCTCTCTAGAGATGCCATGCGACCGCCTCTCCTTGCGCCATTTGCCACTTTCCTTGGTCATCAGATTCGCCTCTAGATGCCTTCATCCTAGCCGTTCTTCTCCGTTTCATTTCCAGCCATCAGGTCCCATTTCCAGATGGGATCTCATCCACCCATACCCGCCTCTTCCTCAACCGCAGATGAACTCCCATCCAACGGCCAAGCTCCACCCACATCATCCCTCCTCTCACCACCATATGACCTCTCACCATCGTACGATCTGAACCTAGTACAGATCCACGCCACTCACCCCCGCCCACTTCTTAACTTCAGGATCAGATCTTAAGATCTGATCCACGCCCTTCACTTGTGCTCCCTCCTGGGCTGGTGGACCGTAAGATCCAACATCCCACGAACCTTCTTCCTACTCTAGTCTCCCCCTCCCCCTTACGTTACAACTCGCCGCACCCCTACCCCCTTCCTATTTTAGCCTTCTCCTCCATTCACCTTACTGCAACCTAACGCTACCCTCCATCGTCGTTACCTCTTACATCCACACACACCCCTTAACTCCCCTCACCCCTCACTTTAACATCTCTCTCAAGCCATTCCAAGTCCCCTCGTCACCACCATAATGGTCGGAGACTTCTTCCTATAAATTAATCTCCTCTGCCCCTTACACCATCGTCCACCAATCACAGGCTTAAGCCTAGCTTCGCTCGCCTCTCCGATGATAGTGGAGTGGCGAATAGCAGAGGCTATGATGACCTAATGCCCCAGTGTCGACCCACGACCGCCATGGATGTACTACGGCGGCTCCGCCACTGCTGAGCACCTCGCTACGACTGGGCGAGTGTGGAAGACCCCGAGCATTTCCTGATGCTCAGCCCAGGCCTCCTCCGCCGCCATTCTTTCCTTAAACCTCAGGTCTATCTTTTTACTTTTCTTCTTAATTTCTCATCATTTCCCTGCCGTCTACAACTATCCCCTCCATCGCCAGACTGCCTTATGACCTCCACCATCTCACCCTCATCTTCGCCGACCTCTCCGATCGCCCTCTTCCCTTCTCTAAAGCCCAGACCACCTCGCCCCATTTCACCTTCGACCTGGCGGAGATGAAGCCCAGGTCCCACACTCCTCTGCCTCCTTGGCACCCCATTTCATCCACAACACTGCACATCGAACTCACGCATGCCTCGGCTATATCACTAACGCTTCTACAGGTCAATGGTCGGAGATTGCGCCTCCTCTCCGATCTCGGACTCCACCTCTGGTGATGCTTCATTGGCAGTTGTCTACAGCTACCCTAGTAGCTTACTCCACCGCCAGCCATCTTCGCGAGGAATCCATGAAGCTCTAGCAACCCTCAGCGAAGACAGGGGAGCCTGGCGGTGCTTTGGCAGCCTCGTCGGAGCTCCAACTACGCCGCCTCTCCCCCAGCGAAGGCGAAGCACAAGCACCGTTGGATGGCGCCTCCTAGAGGCCATCCAACGACCTAGATGGAGCTACGATGCGCATCCTAGCCTACATGCTCGGGTATACTGAGTCAGGAGCCGAAGGTCCAGATCCAGCCATGTGTCATCAAGCCTCACAATCGCCCGAGCCTGGTCCCTCACGTGCCTCGCACGTGAGGGGCTGGGTAATTTGCAACTGATCCTTTGGACTTTTCTAGAATTACAAGAATGTTCCAGGTGTGTGCCTCATGTGCGCGTCGGGTTTCATTATTTGCAGAAAGGTCCCTCTGTGCAAAAGAAAAAAATACATAAAGGCCCCTATAATTTTCATTATTTGCAATTAGGTCCCTCCAGGACCTATTTGCAATATTTATCCTTTATTTTTATGAATTTTTATTTCATTTATGCCCTTCGCACGGTTCTTTCATATCCTGAGCATTTTAATTCCAAATCGCATGATTTCGGTTTCATTTTGATGCTCATTTCATCCTCTATCTCATGACATGTTTAATTTCTTGATTTGGCACTAAATTAATTGTGATGATTTTTGATGATATATAGTGTCTCTTACTCTTTATTGTAGAATCCATGTAGCCGACCCTATTTACAGTGAGAGAATGCTTAGTACATTTTTATAGTGTCTCTTGCTCTTTTAACTTAATGCCATTATTTATGCTCAATGCTCGAATTGACTATAAAATTGATCTTCATTATTGCTCAATGATTTGACTAATTCACGGCATATTTGTATATTATTTCTCTGTATACTTATCATTGCATGCTCTGCTCATTGCATCTCATTTATTTGCAATTTAAAATCAAATAAAAATTACATGTATCATGGCCTGTGATTCTAAGTGCATTTTTTGCATTGTTTTATCTGCCTTGCATATCATTTTGCATAAAAACCTCAGAGTAGAGACTACTCACACATTAATCAATCAATAATCTTCGATAAATAGATGAAGAGGCTTGTTTCCCTGTGTTCGACCTTGGTATACTTGCCAAGTAAATTAATTTCTACATATTCGAAGGTGCGAATTTTGTGAATCGAAGATCGTCTCCTATACTACAAATCTTTATTATTAAAGAGGCGATCTCCACATTCATCAAATGGCGCCGTTGCCGGAGACACGACCTACCTTTATTTATTTGTCGAGTTTTGTTGAATTATTTCTTATGTGAATATTTTCAATAATTTTAGGTCTTTTCATCATGTTATTTTTGCATCATTTGTTGATTATTATTATTTGATATTCTCTCTAACCATTTCTTTTGTGGCAGGGCCCATGGAGATCGAGGATGCTTGATCTACATGGAGGCGTGGAGTTGGGAGCTTCCGTTGCGAGGAGCTGCAAAAGAAAATAAGAAGAATTCAAGAAAGAGTTGTCTACATCTCATTCATGCATCATGTTGTAAAAAATGTATCGTATGCATTTCTAGCACCCTCGTTCGAGGGCTTGCGTGTGTAAAAAAAGAAAGGAAAAAAGAAAAAGAAAAAAATAGATCACTAGATGATTTACCCCCCTCACAAACACACATACGCATCCATATTTGTATATCCACTCACCCCCTCACCATTTTTGTATATTCACATACATACTTACACTCCCTCACTCGTGCATTCGTCACAATGTATACACACCCCCTCCCGTATCCACATCTTCATCTGTGAAAATTCACCACCCCTCCCCCATCTCCATGATAGTCATATGTAAATTCACCCTCTAATCCTAACAGCCACGGGTCCCCCAACCTAAACTTCACATCTGCTACTTAGGCTCTTTTCAGCCTAAGTATCAGGGTACCCGACTCAATCCATCCTCCCTCTATCTATCTTCTTAGGGGGACCTCCGACTCAGTTCTGCTATATCTTATATTTATGGCTTCATATCACTTGTGCTATGAGGACATAGTAAAAGTTAAGTATTGGGGGGATACCATATATTATTGTATATATACTTTAGACATAACTCTTTTTTTAAAATTTTTGGAAACTTTTTGGACTTGGTTTAAGTTTACCTTTGTGAACCGTTGTTTGTAAAAATTCTTGTAAAAATCTTTTTTTAAAAGTTTGAGGGATTAACTTTTTGTAAATAAAATTAACCTTTTTCAAAAACTCCTTAAAAATATGAAAAATTAAAAAAAATTCTTTGATAGAGGCTCTGACTACTAGGCTTAAAAATGAGTAGCTACTCTTCAGTGAGGGAACTTCGATCTTCCTTAGCAGAGTGAGTGGTTTAGAGGACACTGTTTATGGCCCCGCCCATATTGGTTGGAAATAACATGGATAGCCGTCTAACGGTCCGTACTTACACCCATATTGGCTGGAAGTAGATGCAACTATTCATATAAGCTTGGGCCAGTCAATATCTCTTTGAAGAATTAAAAAAAAGTAAAATCCAAAAAAATGCAAGATAAAAATCACAAAAATTCACTAACCGAGGAGTTGGTGTATTTTTGACACATCCACTATCACTCAAGGTTGAAGGATTTGAAGATACTTTATTTCTGAGATCTTGAAAGTCTGAGTTAGCCAACCTTACTCATTAGGGTTTTTGAACTTAATAATCCACACTTCCCTAGTCTGAAAGATTTGAGCACTATATTGCACTCTTCATCTCTACCTTCTAAAGAATATGATTAGCACATCACTCTCACAACTGCATGATTGATGAGATGAGTTGAGTTATCATTTGAGGAACTGGGACTGGTGATTTAAGTCTAGACTGATTTAATGATGCTCGAGGACGGGATAAATTTAATGAGGGTTTCAAGAAACCTGAGTATGTAAAACCCTAGCCAGTATGTAAACAAGTTCGCATGCTATCTTTTTTTTACCTATATGCCAGGGTGTGATGAAACCTAATTTAATTGTTGATCAATGTGTGCCAACTTTTGGTAAAATCAGTGAAGCTAACCAAAAAGAAGAGAGAAATATTCAAAGAAAAGCTCTATCATTACGAAGTCAAATTCAAAAGAACTTCCACCAAAGGCAAGCGCTCCCAACCTTTTCAAAGTGTCCACTTGGACTAAATGCTATTAGGACCAAGGAGTCGGGCTAGCACCAAAAAAGGGCTCTGCATCGGATAGTGATACACGTCTGGGTGTCGAACGTATCTTAGATACTTAAAAGAGACACACCCCAGTGTACTCTCAGAAAAACAAGCGCAGATGACTCCAAATTCTCTTGACGGACACATTGATAAAAAATATACATGTATTGAGTAATAAGGCACTCGAGAGGTCCCTTGTTCCAATGTGAGGGAGAGAAAATAGACACAATTTTATGCCCTCTGTTGAAATCAGAGAAGCGGAAGCGGAATCGATAAACAAAATGATAAACATAAGAACACCATGTTTAACGTGGAACCCTACTCCGTGAGGAACGAGATGAAACCACGGGAGAAGCACTCAAAGGCGCGGATATTCTATTCGAATTTCTCAATGAGTACATGAGGTGTGAGGATCCTTATATAGGTGCTCAAGGGAGAATATTCTATAGGATATTCTCTATAGAATATTCTCTTAACAAATAGCTACACAGAATATTCTCTAACACTCCCCCTCAAGCTGGAGCTGAGAAAGCTACAGCTTGCAACAAAAAGAAAGTATACAATACATCTTCACACGATACATCACAAGGAAGAATACAAGTCTACTGCTGGTAGAAGACCTCGCACGAGGATGGGTCTGCGGCTTTCATGTCATCGGAACATATCTCTGTCATGCCTGTAGAACCGCTGCGATATCAGGTCACCGGAATATATCTCTGTCGTGCCTGGAGAAGAATCGCTGCAGAAGAAATCCAGCGCAGGAATTGATCGGGTCGTAAAAGAAGAAGTATACGCCTCGACGAAGAAGTTGATGCTCGGTGAAGACGGATGATCTTGTATAACTCTGGAGTATCGGTCTGTCAGTCGTAGATGGACAGTTGTGAAGAATACACCTCTGATTCTCCCTTTCTCCCATACTTGATAGAATAAAGACCGCGGATCAAGTTGGGAGAAACCAAAAGATACATTTTTTGTCTCTCTCTCTCTCTCTCTCTCTCTCTTTTCTTCTTCCTTTTTTAAGCAGTTCAACCAATATTTTTTGGCTTTTGCAAATCATTCAATTTTTTTGCATTTTGCGTGCGACTTTTTTTTTATTTGTATGCGCCTTTTTTTATCGAAGAACATTTTTTTTGAAAAAAAGAAAAAAAAACTCGACCCAATTGGGCATGATCTCGTCATCACCTCTTTCTCTCTTTTTTTTCTTTTATAGCACGGCCCAATTGGCCACATCCCATTCTCTCATCATTTTTTTAACAGCAACCCCTCTCATCATTTTTTTTCTTAATAATAAATGAGCCCACTTGGGCAAATCAATAGTCGAAGTCCACTTAGGGTTCCCCGATGGAACCCAGTACTGTGCCTTGCTAGCCGCCACGAGATCTGGAGGAGCAGTGGTACGCACGAGGCATGGAGACTAGGGTGCGGTTCTGGGTAGCGCAGTGGCCTGCGGAGGCAGAGTCTCATCCTGGAGAGTGGATCTCACCTGCGCGAGATTGGATTCGCGCGAAGGTGGCACGCAGGAGGAAAGATGCGCATGCTGAGGGAGATGTGGAGCTCCAAGGAAGGTCGACGCCGCCGCCACTGGTGATCGCTGCCTGGCACGTGGTCGCCTGCGAGAAGGATGGAGCGCCGTCGAGAGGTGGCCGCGCGAATCTTACGCGAGGAAGGAGGCTTTGCCTGCGAGAGGTGTTGCCAGCATATGCGAGAGGCGTTGCCAGCGGACATATGTTCTTATGCTGCATCGTGTCAGAGGTGTATTCTTCACAACTGTCCATCTACGACTGACAGACCGACACTCCAGATTTATACAAGACCATCCGTCTTCACCGAGCATCAACTTCTTCGTCGAGGCGTATACTTCTTCTTTTACGACCTGATCAATTCCCGCGCTGGATTTCTTCTGCAACGATTCTTCTCCAGGCACGACAGAGGTATGTTCCGGTGACCTTATATCGCAGCGGTTCTACATGCATGATAGAGATATGTTCCGATGACCTGAAAGCCGCAGACCCGTCCTCGTGCGAGGTCTTCTACCAGCAACGGACTTGTATTCTTCTTGTGATGTATCGTGTGAAGATGTGTTGTATACTTTCTTTTTGTTGCAAGCTGCAGCTTTCTCAGCTCCAGCTTGAGGGGGAGTGTTAGAGAATATTCTGTGTGGCTATTTATTAAGAGAATATTCTATAGAGAATATCCTATAGAATATTCTCCCTTGAGCACCTATATAAGGATCCCCACACCTCATGTACTCATTGAGAAATTCCAATAGAATATCCACACCTTTGAGGGTTTCTCCCGTGCTTGTAGAAGATCTGGTGCGGCAACGGTCTTGCCTGGAGCATCGCACGACTTGGAGAGGAAAAATACGACTATACCTGGAGTTACTAGGGCTCCGCCTTGAGCATGCGGGAAACAGGAGAGGGTTCCCATTGCCTGGAGAATGCCCTGGAGAAAATGGAGATACACTTAGAGATGCAGAGCTCCTCTTGGAGCCAGGCTGTTTGATGAAGGGGCACCAGGGGCATCTCGCTCTGCTTGCGCGAGATCTGGAGACGTGCTAGGGCTAGGGTTCTCGTCATGAGAACTGCGGCTGGCTGGAGAAGACCTTCTTTCCTTGAATTAGGGTTTCAAGAAGTAAAACCCAAGAACGTAAATCTCCGATGAATAAATCTCCAAGAACCAACATAAATTGATTCTTTTTTATAAATCGAATCTCGGATATATCAAGAACATAAAACCGCGAGAATCGAACCTGGATCTGATACCATGTTGAAATCAGAGAAGCGGAAGCATAATCGATAAACAAAATGATAAACATAAGAACACAATGTTTAACATGGAACCCTACTCCGTGAGGAGCGGGACGAAACCACGGGAGAAGCCCTCAAAGGTGCGGATATTCCGTTGGAATTTCTCAATGAGTACATGAGGTGTGGGGATCCTTATATAGGTGTTTAAGGGAGAATATTCTATAGGTAGAATATTCTCTTAACAAATAGCCACACAGAATATTCTCTAACACCCTCCATCATCCGGTCATCCATCTACATGTTCAAGTTTGACAAACTAATGAAACGGTTGACTGAAGTAAGAACTGACTTATTCCCTAGCATTGAGGATTAGGTTTATAGGAAAAGTCTCCTGAACTGGGACTTTGGGTGATGTCTCGACTCGACTCTCATGATTGCAGTACACTAATTATCATATCCTTATATTTTATGTACAAACAGAGAGTCTAATAAATAGAGAAGTTGGATTCCTTTTAACTAGAGCATGGTTGAGCCCAGAATTTTAGGATCGCTTAAATTGATGGTCTTCGACAAATTGAGCCTTGAAAATTTCACATGCACTGTCAGGAATTAATCCGACTCCTTCATTCTTTAGATGCTCGAGGACGAGCATAATTTAAGTATAGGGGTATATGATGAATCCCTACTGGATCATCATTATTTGCTATTATTATCATTGTTTAAGAAGAACCTCATGAGAAATCTTCATTAATTCCGCATCTTTAAGAATGAACATATCTCTTGTAATTACATTATATTCTAACCCAATTTTATTGTATTTATTTATTAACCCCTTATTTATTAAAAACCCTTTAAAATTCAATAATTATTGTTTATGTATATCTTGGCTTTTAAAAGAATTAAAAAGACAAAAAATCTTAAAACCTAAAAAATCAGTGTTTTCACCCATTAAAAATACTCCCAAAAATATACCTTTGTACAAATGACCTCCTTTGGCTTTTGTCCAACATGAAACTTGTAGATCTCATCGAGATCTACAGCTTTCATGTTTTGACTTCTTCCAAATTCAACCTCCTTCTATTTCTTTTAGAATTTTCTTTGTTTTATTAATTTCTGAATTTTCTGGAGTGGTCACGTGGCGCTCTCTGGAGCTGCCACGCAACCATCTCTCCTTGCTCCACCCACCACTATCCTTGGCCGTCGAATTCGCCTTTGGACGCCTTCATCCTAGCCGTTCTTCTCCGCGTCGTTTCCAGCCATCAGATCCCATATCTAGATGGGATCTCATCCACCCGCACCCACCTCTTCCTCAACCGTAGATGAACTCACATTCAACGACCAAGCTCCACCCACATCATCCCTCCTCTCAATACCGTACGATCTGAACCCAAAATAAATCTACGCCACTCACCTCCGCCTGCTTCTTAGCCACATGATCAAATCCTAAGATCTGATGCATGCTCTTCGCTTGCGTCCACTCACGATCCAACGGCTCACGAACCTTCTTCCTCCTCCAGTCTCCCCCTCCCCCGTACGCTACAACTCGCCCTATGATAAACGGGTTTCAAAAGGATCGTACGGTTTCACATGGCGAAACCGTAGTCAATGTGTTGACGGCTCAATAAACCTCGGTTGATTAGCGGATAACCCACAAATTAAATAAAAGCAATGAAGCGCACAAAGTGAGTTAAAATTTATTATTCTCTACCAATATGTATAACAAGTATGTATAGGTTGAACCACAGAGAGAAAAACGGGTATCCTAGGGTTATTTATGAACATGATATTTATATACAACCATGTCATTTATCATGTATATATATGTATCTTTTTGGGGGGTTTTAATTTTATAGATTTTTTTTTGTTTTATATTTTTGTAATTTGTTTTTAATTTTTAATTTATATTTTCTTTTTCTTTTTTTTGGTTTTTATATTTCTTGTTCTTTTAAATACACACACACACACATATATATATATATAGAATATATAAGGCTATATATAATATAGAGGAATGTACTTATAAATAATAGTAAATATAAATAAAATGCAGCACATAAATTGTTTTTGGATTATATATATTTTTCTAATGTTTGTAATTTTTCTAGAATTTTTGCTAATTTTTATGGATTCTTAAAGTAAAAAATATCCCAAATCAGGGATTTAATAAATACCTGAAATTGAATTGGATTTCAAAAATAGTAATTAAGGTCCAAAATCATCCAAATCAATTTTAATATGTAAATATTTATAGAAAGAAAATTAAGAAATAGATAAACATATTTAGGGGTTTTTAATGTTTTTTTAGATTTTTATAAAAATTTTTAGTATTTTTCAATTTTTAAAAGATTTCTTTTTTCATTTTTAGTGATTTTTAGCCTGTAGTTAAAACATTGTAAAAGAGACACTATCTAGTTTTTTTTAGGATTTTTAGACACGTTTTTATATTTTTTTGATATTTTATACTATAGACATAACAAAAAGAAGCTCCTTTTGATTTTTAATAAATGGGTAAAAAGCCCCAAAATGCAAAATAAATTTATGATAGGAAAGTACATGCTACAGGCCTATAACCCTATTTTTGCACAATTTTAGGAGACAAAGCGCTATTTTTAATAAATGAAATCCAAGCACCAAAGTACATATACAGACAGGGGCATATTTGCAATTAAAATAAATGATAGGGGCTCAAGTGCAAATTTACAAAAAATATACAACTATTTAACATTTTACCAGTCTTAACTAAATATAAAAAGTCCCAGGGGTGTCTCTGAAATTTGCCCAGCTTACGTGGGATGACACGTGAGCTGGACTGGACATGACCTAAATGCAAATGAAATAAATACAAAGGCCTTTTTGCAAAATGTCCATTTTATTTTACAATTTACTTGAATTTACAGGAATAAATAATAAATGCAAAAAATGCGGGGCTAAGATATGCAATTTACCCCTATTAGCGCGCCATCAGACGGTTTAGCGCCACTTATCCACGTCGCGCAACCTGGACGAGTGATACCCCTTCGTCGATCTGTGGTCTTGATTTCATCTTGGGCTTCATCAAATGGCCGGAGAGCTTCATGATTGAACGGTCATGTTCCTCCTCCCGGCGGTATCTGACGGTGGCGTTGGACTCTACACATATGAGGAAGCTCCCTCTATCGGCAGAAGGCTTCAGAATGGCATGAGGATCACTGGAACGCAACCACGAGGTCGGGGAAGAGGTGGTGCTCCAGGTATCTTCGGCGAGTGGTAAAGCCGCCTTCAGGTGCCTCGATGCACCTCGATCCTGCACAGGAGAAGACTAGGGACGAGGGCAAATTGCCTCATCCTGTTAGAAGTAAAAGGGCGAGATGGGCTCCCTCCGAGGAGCGGTGTCGGAGGAGGGAGCGATTGCTCGATCCAAGAGAGATCGAGATGAGCGGAGGTGTGTAGGATGATCAACATGCATTGAGGAACGAGATGAGGGCGAAAGCGTGGCAAAGGACAATCGGACAGAGTTGATCAAGCTAAGTTACTAAGCTAACCACTAAACAAAATGCGGAATTAAGAAGCATGAGTTAAAATCTACTAAAAAGATCTAAAAACGCATCTCTTATACATGAGGTAGCTCAGGGAGCAGGGCCGCAGGCGAGGTGGTCGTGGGTGCACCTCCTCCTCTTGGAGCTCTGCCCGGCCGCGAGAAGGCTCCTCCTATCACGAGGGGACCTGCTAGACTAAGGACGAGGACTCCCAGACTCGAAATGGCGATGGAAGACATATTTTTTTATCTATAGATAAGGTTTGACACCCTTTTTAACCGACGACTAGGGATGAATGCGAACCATGTACAACTGATCTAACGTTCTAACATGGATGACGATCGATCAATGATGAAATCCAATGAAGAAATCGAAGGCGATTGATCGATGGATCAAGAGTGAAAAGGGAGAAAAAACAGGGAGAAGACACGTGCCAAGTTAGAAGGTCGGGGGAGGTAGTTGACCATTGTCAACTCGCGACCTAATGTGATTGGTCCACGTCAGGTACTATATGACAAAATAGCAAGTTTATTGAAAAATAAATAATTTAAAAATAGTATTTGATTTTATTATTTTTTGTGCATAAAATAAAAATGTTTATTATTTTATGTAGAATTTTAATATGATTTTTATTTATTTTTGGTGTTATTTATTAGTTACTTTTTAGGGGTTTATTTATAGGTATATTTATCTATGTTTTGACCTATTTATTTTTATTTTGTATATATTGTATTTTATTATCATATTCTCTTATTTTATATATTTACAACTTATTTTTATGTACATAAATACATTTTTATCATATTTTTGTGATGTTTTTTGTATATTTAAATAAATAGGTATATAAATTATATAAGTATACTTGTAGGTATTTTATGTATAGTGGTAGTACAGTGTGTCTACCACACAATAGACCAGGGTTCAAATCCCACTCTTGTAGGGGTTGCGTTAGGTAGTCGACGGCCAGCGTAAAACATAGTCGAATCTTTCAACATGGATTTGAGCAAGAATCCATGTAGCCGATCCTACTTATAATGGGAGAAGGCTTAGTACTTATAGGTATTTTATCTATGTATTGTACACATTGTTTTATTTTAATGTATTTATTGGATTTTAATTTCTCTTTATATTTTTAATAAAGTATAAATAATATGTACATGAGTATAAAAATATAAAAGAAAGAAAAGTAAAGAATGAATTTCTCCTTTTATTTATATAGATGTATTATTATAAGTATTTTGCTTATATATTTATATAGCCGTATTTTATTTTGTGTTTTCTTTGTAATTTTATTCTAGTTTCAATATGTACATAAGTTATACATAGTGTTTACAAAATTATAAAAATATAAAATTGTAGAAATAAAAAATAATGAGTAAATTAAATATTTTAATCGGGTCTCCTATACAATGAGGGTCCAAAACCTAACTTTCACATCTTAATTCCAAACAATATGAAACTATCTTCATTAAATAGCTTATGAAAAGTTATATACAATTAGAGATAATTTTGATACATTTTGAGTTTTTATTTGGAAGAGGTAATTGGGATCTATTTTGCAACATGATGGAGAAATTGATGGAGATGTTACTAATAGAATAAATGCCAGATGGCTAAAGTGGAGAGGAGCCTCTGCTGTTCTCTGTGATAAGAAAATTCCTTTAAAAATTAAAGGAAATTTTTATAAAGCAGCCGTGAGACCTGTTATGCTCTATCGATTTGAATGTTGGCCTTTGAACCATAGAAATGTGCAGGGAATGGTTGTAGCAGAAATGAAAATGCTAAGGTGGATGTGTGGGCACACATGTAAAGATCGGATTCCGAATGATGCAATCAGAAATAAAGTTGGTGTAGCTCCGATTGAGGATAAGATGCGAGAAAACCGCTTAAGATGGTTTGGTCGTTTGCAAAGAAGATCAGCTGATGCACCAGTTAGGAGATGCGAGTGTCGGGATGTTGAACCGGCTAAGAGAGGGCGAGGACGGCCCAAGAAGTGTTGGAAAGAGACAATACGAAGGGATCTTAGTTTTTTGGATGTAAGTTCAGGATTGACCCAAGATAGATTTGAATGGAGGCAACGAATACATGTAGCCGACCCTACTTAATTGTGGGAAAATGCTTTGTTGTTGTTGAGTTTTATTCGGACGATATGGGTCTGTAAAGTTCGGATTTTGATTTTTTATTCTGTGTATAAAAAGTACACTATATATTATTTTTGCACAAATTCAATTTTTTATTTTTATTTACATTATTATCTACAACTTTCATGTACAAAGTTTCTGTATTTGAGGTATACATTATAAAGAATAAAATAGGTATAAAAAATACTTTATTTAATTAATAAAATAATGAAGTTTTTATTATATTTTTGGCCTTTATCTCCCCCTACTTTATTCCTTATCGACCAATTCAATTCTTGATTTGGTCTCAGGGTTTAGGGTCTTAAAATACCTTTGGTATTTTATTCTTTTTCTTTTCTTCTCTTTATTCTATAATTTTTGCATTAAAAACCATATATTAAACACAATAAATGCAATAGATGATGAATTCTAATATGTACAAAATAGTTATTTTCATGCATTAGGTAGGGTTTTTAAGGTCAAAATAAAGGTTATGAAATGGAGATTCATCACCCCCTATACTTGCCTTTGGTACTTGTTGCAAACACTTATGCAACAAGTACAAATAGAATAAAAAAGAAAGAAAAAGAAAGAATAAATGGAATTGATTATTAAACTTGTCTTTCCAAAATCAAAGTCTGGAGCTCATGTTAGATCTTGATGTGAGAATGTGATTGGAACCTGGCCGAGAACCAAATTTAAAACACAACATCCTTCAAGAGTCACAGAACTCGGTTCAAACCTCCTCAATAGCCAGGTTAGAACTAGCCTACATTGCACACAAACCCTTATGACTATGAAGCTGACTTGTACAATGTAAGTGATATTGGTTGTCCCCAATCGAAATGACAAAAGAACTGACTTCTCCTGAATGACAACCCAATGATTCCCCAATCCAACAACTCTTTCTTGAGGAGTGGGGTATTCCCTTCTAAGTTCAAGTGGCATCCGACTCAAGAGGAGGGGGTGAAGAGAATAATGGACAGTAGCCAGTGTAGCTACCTATCCTGGAATTCATGACCAGTGTAGTTAAGTCATCCAGCTACAGGCTCATATAGTATAACTTTGATGCACAAGCTTGCTTATTGATTATGCAATATATATACATACTCCGACATGCATTTTATTTTCAATCAGGCATATCCACTTTTTTTGGATTTTTTTGTGAAATACTATATACAACGACATTTACATAAGGACTTTTTCCTCTTGAGCAAGAAGACTATCCCTCTTTTGAAGCATTATTGCAACCCGCACTCTCCTGTCTTTAGACCTCATGGTAACTGGACAGGTTGGGGTGCACTTCCCTCCCTAGACAAGGACGGATGTTTCCACTTGTGTGCGTCTCAAAGAGGAAAATCCATTTCCCTCACCACTCCAACTGAGTTGAGCCAAGTGAAAGGTGCAAGTGTCCAAGTTAGGTCACGGCCGACAAGAATCATGCGTGTCTTGAAAAGTTCTATTTAATCAGTTGAGGTGACTTAAATGGACCTCAAGTACCTTAAATTTAGTTCCCTAAAGGCTCTAGTGAAGTTAGGTGCAGTAAGGTCCAACCAAGCTCCAATCTTTGATTTTTTGGACTAGTTTAATCATCAAGCTCAATTCGAAAAGAATGCTAATGCTATGTAAATGCTATGTACAATGCAGAAAATACTTTTACGATGCAAATTTTATAAGTTTTGAATTTTATAAATTTTTGAAAAGATGATGCATGTGCATTTTTTTATTTTTCAAAAAGTTTTTTGCATTTGCTTTATGATTTTTGAAAGCAAAAGATTTTGGCTAAAAACTAGGTACAAATAATTACACATGGATGCATCATATATTTACAAGAATTATGTTTCAAAGAATTTACTAGGGGTAAGTTATCAAATTTATAGACATATAAAGAATTTTAATATGATGTATATACTTCGCAAACTTATTTTAAAATCATTTAACAACAGTTTTGAAAACTATAGTCTAAAATACTTTTTTACAAACAATTTTTACAAACATTTACACATATTTGAAAATCATTTTGCAAAGATTTTTCAAATAGTACATATAGATTTTCCAAATATTCTTGCCACCATTTGCAAATCGTTTTCCAAATTTTTTATTTCACGCAAAGAAAATAAAATTTTGCAAATAAAATATTTTTACAAAGGTTGAACACTTTTTACAAAATATTTTCCAAACAGTTTTCAAAAGATTCTTCAAAAAAATTTCAAACTATTTTTCAATCATTTTGCAAAAGTTTTTTGCCTGATTTATTCATCAGTATGTACAAAAAGAGTTTTAGGAGATAGAAACATCTTTCTATTATGTGATTTTAGTGAATTTAATGATGCATTTTTTAATGAAATATTTTTAGCCATATTTATTTAAAATACGAAAGTACGAGTTATGACTAAAGTATATAAACAATATATACGACCCCCTATACTTAGCTTGAGCTATGTCCTCATATCTCGAAGAGAAAATGAGATGACATAACTCGTACTAAGTATAGAAATGCATATAAATAACGAATGAAGGAACGAATGAATAAGAAGTCAACCGCCCCCCTAAACTTAGGATGAAATAATCCTAAGTATAACAGATTGTACACAAAGTAGGGAGAGTCAAGGGTGGGAATGAACAGTTCGTACTCAGACTGTCTCCCTCTATACTTAGGGTAAGATATCCCCACGTATAGACAAGAAGAGAAGACAATGGAGAGGATCAAAAAATGAAAGAACTCGGAGTGCACACCCCCCATACTTAGGACAAAGTACATCCTAAATATACGAGACTGACATAAATGGGTGATACACAAGTTTCTTTTCTTTCTTTTGTTTAATATACAACGAAAGCTATGGACACAAAGAAGAAAAAAAGAAAAGACAAAAGCTTAAAGGTAAAGTTTTTGATTTGCATTGTCTAAATCTTTTGATGCTGCTACTGTTGTGGATGTATTGTCAGAGCTCACTACTTGGATAGAATCGACAATGGCTAAGAAAATGTCATGCCCGAGGTAAGACTTCAGTAGTTGACTGTTGACGACAAATGGTTGTGTCAGGAGACAATTCTGATATTACATTGCTGCCATTGTCACGCACTTTTCGAACTTGAAACGGCCTTGTTCATTTGCTTTTTAACTTGCCCGGGAAGATATTCAACTTTGCATCAAATAACCACGCTTTCCGTCCAGCTTCGAAGGTCTTTCGTCTGATGTACTGGTAATGCCAACATTTCACCTTCTCCGTGTACATCAATGTGTTATCGTATGCATAGTCTCGAAATTCCAGAAGCTTGTTTAGATCATCTTTTCTTTTCTGACCACCTTGTTGTGAGTTTAAGTTACACATATTGATAGCCCATAAAGATTTGTGAATTAATTCCACAGACAGATGACATAGTTTCCCACATACAAGACTATAGGGCGACATGCCCAAAGGAGACTTGTAAGCGGTTCTGTATGCCCACAGGACGTAGTCCAAGAGTTGGGACCAATTCTTTCTATATGGCTTCACAAACTTGTGCTGGATCGTCTTAATTTCTCTATTTGATAATTCCGCCATGCCATTGGTGTGGGGATGGTAATGAGATGCGACTCGATGCTTGATGTCGTATTCCTTCATTAGTTTCTTGACCTCTCTATTAATGAAGTGACTACCCCCATTATCTTCGGAATCCCGAATCATGAGATAATGTTCTCTTTCAGAAAGCGACAAACTGTACGGTTGTCTGCGGCTCGAGCGGGGATAGCTTCAACCTAGTGACTCACTTAATCAACGGTAAGAAGAATGTGCTCATATCCCTGACTGTTGGGGAAAGATCCCATGAAATCGATGCCCTAAGTATCGTATATGTCTGCTATCTGGATGATCTTTAGGGGCATTGAATCTTTCGTTGTGAGGGTGTCTTTCAATCGCTGTCAGTCAGTGCATCGTTCGACAAATGCTGCTGCATCCTTAAATAGCATAGTCCACTAGAGGTCGCATTGCAGTACTTTCGCTGCCGTTCTATCTCCGTAATGGTGTGTACCAGATTTGAGTGAGTGACAATGCTTGAGGACACTATGATGCTCTGTCTGAGAAATGCACCTGTGCCAAATGAAATCTACTCTTCTTTGAATAGAAGTGGGTCTTCCCATTGGTAGAAATGAATAGTAGACAAGAATTTGTCCTTCTTGATTTCCGTCCAATCTTGTGGAACCAACCCGGATACGAGGTAGTTCACAATATCGGCATACCAATGGAGCGAATCCACGACCAAAATTGATTCTTCAGGAAATGTGTCTGTGATGGGTGCACTGCTCAGTGGAGGCTCTTACTGCTCAATTCTAGAGTGGTGATCTGCTACCACATTCTGAACTTCAAACTTGTCTTTTATCTCCAAATCGAACTCCTAGAGTAGAAGGATCCATCTAATTAGTCTGGGCTTAGCATCCTTCTTCTGTTGTAAGTACATGATAGAAGAGTGGTCGGTGAAGATGGTGACTTTTGTTGATCCAAGCATATATGATCTGAACTTCTCAAGGGCGAATACCACAACTGACAATTCTTTCTCTGTCACCATGTAATTTCTATGAGCTTCATCTAATGTTTTGTTGGCATAGTGAATGGTATAGAGCGCCTTGTCTTTCCTTTGTACTAAAACAACCCTTACTGCAAAATCTGACACATCTGTCATGATCTCAAAGGGAAGAGACCAATTCGACGGTTGTAGGATTGGAGCTTGGGTGATTAGCTCCTTTAGCTGATTAAACGAAAGGAGAACCTGTTGATCAACATTAAACTCAGTCTCCTTGCGTAGTAGCTCTGTAAGAGGTCGGGCAATTTGGCTGAAATCACGGACGAATCTTCTGTAGAATCCCACATGTCCCAGGAATGACTTCACATTCTTAACTGTCTGAAGTGGCTCAAGATTAGCAATTACATCCACCTTTATCGGGTCGCTTTTGGAAATGATATGGCCCAGCACAATCCCTTCTGTGATCATGAAGTGACTCTTTTCTCATGATAATACTAGATCGACTTCACATCATTTCTAAAGTACTAGGTCCAGGTGTTCAAGACAAGAATCGAAGCTGTCACCATAGACGGAGAAATCGTCCATAAACACCTCGAGAAAATTGCTTACCATCTCGGTGAAAACTGCAAGCATGCATCTCTGGAATGTTGGTGCGTTACACAATTCAAAGAGCATCTTCCTGAAAGCATAGGTGTCGAACGGGCAAGTGAAGGTCATCTTCTCTTAGTCTTCAGGGGCGATTACCACTTGGTTGTACTCGAAGTACCCATCTAGAAAATAGAAGAACTCCTTACCAACCAATCTTTCCGGAACTTGATCGATAAACGACAAGGGGAAGTGGTCATTCTTAGTTGTTGCGTTCAAACGGTGGTAGTAACACATATACGACAGGATGCCGGTACTCGAGTAGATATCTCCTCTCCTCTATCATTTGTAAGCACAATAAGCCCTGACTTCTTTAGAACTACGTGCAGGAGGCTTACCCATTTGGAGTTGGAGATGTGATAAATGAAGCATGCGTCACACAATTTTGTGATATCCTTCATGATGACGTCCCTCAGATTCAGATTCAATCTTCTTTGAAACTCACGGGACGGCTTGGCGTCTTCTCCCAGATAGATGTGGTGTGAGCACAACACATGATTTATCCCACGGAGATCTGAAACATGCCAACCAAGTGCCTTGCAGTTTTTGTCTAGAACCTCAAGAAGTCGAGATTCTTTCGCTGGGGTCAGCCTGCTGCTGATGATGATCAAATACATATTTTCTGCACCCGCATGGAAAGTATATTTCAGGCCTGCTGGAAGTGACTTTAGTTCTGGTTCTGATCTGGTTGGCTTCTCGGTCACTTTTGAAACGGTGTTGGTTGGAGGATGCTCTGCCTGAACTTTCACAGAATTGCTGACCTCAGTGTTCTGTTGAGATGCTGACAATGTGCCGAACAAATCTGCACTGGCTCATTGTCTTCGGGCTGGAGTGAATCATTGGAATCAAATAGATGCATCAATAAATTGGACTCTATCTCTCAAATGTCATCAGAGCTTGCATCGACTGTGCTTTCCAGGTCCTCCTCTAGGGAGAGGATTTCCTGTGTCTATGGGTCATTCAAAGAGAGTAGTGTATCTCTGATTTCTGCAATGAAGTCACAGTCTGCTTCAGACGGTGCTGCATAACCCTTATTAGTTACGAATCTGACCTCATTGATCATGTCTATGGTAATTCTATTGTTGCATGATCTGAAGGTGATCTTGCCAGACCCATAGTCAACCATAACTTCTTAAGTGCATAGGAATGGCCAACCTAGGATGATAGGAGTTTGGAATAAGGGTATGAGAGAGTCCATATCAAGGACTATAAAATCAACTGGAAATTGCATTTCCTGTACATTTACCACAACGTCTTCCAAAAGACCTCGAGGTCACTTGATGGATCGATCAACAAACTAAAGGATCATTCGTGTCTGCTTGAGTAGTCCTAGCCTAAATTCTTGCAGTAGTGAAGATGGTAGGAGGTTGATAGAAGAACCACTGTCAAGCAATGTTCGCTCGAAGACTTGATCGAAAATCTTGCTACTAATCAAAGACGCTCCTTTTTCTTGCTTTATTGTGGGATATTGCTGATGGCTGCTACCGTGGCCATGGTGAGAACGTGCTTCTTATATACAACAAAATTCTTTTCCACAAAATTTTGTACATCTGGGTCATAAAAAGGTGTACATGCTGTAAGTGAAGATTCTGCTGCTGGTGGACAAGCAAAAGGTGCGCTCTCCGCTCCGTCGGGTAGCGTTGAATCGGCTGTTGTTGCGGCCTCCTCCGTCGCTAGCGTGGCTTCACTTTGACAACAATCATCTTTTTGGTCTTTTTGCTTTTTTTGTTCTTTTTATTGGGTGAAATGGTGGTGAACGGCAACTGGCATGGCTCCTCCTTCTTCCTCATCTGCCCCTGTGGCTGGCACGACTGATGCAGAAGATAATGATTCACCTGTCAAAGCTTTATTTTTCCCATGACTTGCGGCAGATGAAAGTAAAGTCCTACCGCTCTGAGAGTGACAACATTAGATAAAGCAATATTACGATTATCTGACTCTACGGGTGTAGAGTGGACATCATATTCTACCTGCTCTTTTCTTTTAAAACTATTGGGGTTAGCTTCTACCTGCGTCGGAATAGACGTCTTTGTGGCGATCAGGTCATCGAGCTTCTTCGTCATATCTGTTAGGCCTTTGATAAGCTGGGCCAAGCAATCAAGTGTGGGGTTCAAATGATTCGCCCCGATAGGTTCAACATGAGGACCACGCGACTGCTGAGTGTTTGGGAGTTGAGGCTGTGACCACTGGTGGTGTTGAGGAGGTGGAGGAAGCTGATACTGATGGTAGGAGGTTAGTGCAAATACTGCGGAGGTGGTGCAACCGCATACTGGTGGTATGGCTGTGGTTGGTGATATTGCGGCTGCTGGTGTTGCTGATTCTGCCTCTATTGGTTAGGGTACTGTGGAGGCTAGTGATATTGAGGCGAAGGTTGAGAGGACTGCCCAAAATGATCAACCTGAGGTTGGTGGTAGATCTTGTTGCCTTGTTGCTGGTCCTGGAGGTGTCCGGTAGGACGGTCTAGCTGCGTATTATTACTCCATACACCATTAACTTCTTAAATCAAGAGTGGTGGTGGAAAGGTTGGATCAGAGGATGGAAGGAAGTCTAACTGGTAACCTATCATCTGCTGTTGTGGTGGACCCTGATCAGGCGCCTGCACGTAGTATACTTTATGCATTGCCGATGGCTGTTGACTCGACCGAGGCTGTTGCTTTGGTGCTGGCTCATCCTTCTTCTCAGTTGGAGTCTCTGTTGATGATGTCACCGACTGGACAGAACTAATGGTACTCACTAGCAGCTCCAACTGCTTGGTGATCTGGTCCAGCTTGTCCAGGTGTTGCGTCCTCTTGTCGATCACATAGAGTTTGTCAAGATCTTGTGATCGCTTCTCAATAATGTCAACCTTTGAGAGATGGCCTTCGATGATGCTAAGATTGAAGCTCTCATCTCTCTTTGCCTCACGAGACGCTGCCATATGTTCTTGCTTCTGGAGGAGATGGGGTTGCTTTTGATATGCTCTGGATGAAGAGAGGGCGGCCTCGCTTTCGGCCATTTCTTTGAAAATCTTCCAAATTACATCTTCATCGTTGTTGAAATGTGATCCTCCACAAGCTGCGTCAACGGGTCGTTGGCTTTCTACATTCAGCCCCCTTGAAGAAGTGTTGGACCAAGCTGGCCCTCGGAATTTCCTAAAGGGGGCACTTCTCCTGCAGTTCCATGAATCTCTTGCAGGCTTCATGGATGGTCTCACGGACACCATGAGAGAAGTTGCTAATCATGGCTTCCATCTGGTTGAGCTGACCGAGAGGATAAAATTTGTGTAGGAAAGCAGATTTCAGTTCCTCCCATGTCGTCACAACCTTTTCCAAATGATTGACCTAGTAAAAGGTCTTATCATGTAGACTGAAGGGGAACGCCATCATCTTCACTACGTCTAAGAGAACATTGGGGTAGTAGGTAGTACGGTAGATGCGTGAGGACTGCTGCAGATGAATATACGACTCTTGCTGGTGTTCCCGTGAAATGATGGGAGAAGTAAGGAATTGGGGCTTTAGCTCAAAGTGAGCATGCACCGGTGGAGTGAGGATCCACTCAGTCATCTGGCTGTCTACAGGGTTATATGTCTCTTTAAGCATGGGTTTTTGCCTCCCTTGTTCCGGCTCTTCCTCGTCAGGATTATCACGAGGTCCACCACCTCCTCCTACTAGTCTGTCTCCTCCTCCTCCTTGTCTATTTATGACATCATTCAGCATATCCAGAAATGCGGTATGTTCCAGGGCTTGCTCGGTCAGTTGCTGTTGGATGGCCTGGATGGAGGCCAACAACTGAGCATTCACTTGGTTCTTGTCTGGCATATGTCCCTGTTCTGACTGGGGAGGCTGCTGACCCTTGCCCTTTCCTTAAACTGCCATCTCAGAGTCTGAGTCCGAAGAAATGAATTCGATGTTGGGATCCAGGACTGGGATTGTCTTATATCTGAAACGTGAAAAAATCCCAATCATACCACTGCCAATTGATTCCTAGCTTCCAAGATGAATTTGGAATTAGAATCATTCCAAGAGTATTGTGAATGAAGAAGATGTGGATTGTAATCGACTTTCATTCACAACGACGAGGGTGGGACAAGAGTGATCACGATTTATTGGGTGGTCAAGAGGATGGATAGAAGATGAGGAGTCTGTAGATCAACCTGCAAAGTCCGGATCAGGTTCTCGGGAATCGCCTCAAATTATTGACGAGGTCGAGTCTATGGAATCGATGTAGGCATCGGCGGGGTCCCGACTGAATCATCCATGGATCGACATTGCGAAGCAAGAAGAAGGATAAATGTGCGTGACTTGTTTTTTTTTTAAACCAAGAAAAGGGGAGACACTCGTAGGTGTTCACCCCAGAAATATATTAAAAAGGAGAGGAAAAAAAACAGTTACAAAGAGACGCTCTAGGCGAGGCACGAGTTTAATATACTCGATGCATGGGTACAAATATTTTCCCTGTAAAATCTATGACTAGAGAATAGCAGCCCATTCCTAGCCAGCCAAACGGACTAAATCAATGCGATCGGCCGAAGCAGCATCCTCCTCGGCCGATGCCTGGCCGCAACCAAACCACCACATAAAGCCTCAACGCTCGCTCTGCTCACTTCCACCATGACTTTCGAAGGCAGCATCCTCCTCGCCCTTCTCCTCAGGAAAGGCTCTTCTATGCAACGCTGCCCAGAGAAAGTGCTCAGGAAAGTAGCATCCTCCTCGCCCTTCTCCGGTGCGCGACTTGATCTTTGAACCTTAATCTAGATCCATACAAACACAATACAAAATTGGGTTCACCAACTCACGCCATGTGAAGGCGTGAAGGTTCGACTACTTATTATCTTTTCAGTTTTAGAGTTGTTATTTCAAGCATATCTTGTAACAAGTCCTTAGCACGTTAACCCTATAGGAGAGAGAGTACTTCCAGAAAAGTATCACATACTTGTCCTCCTCCTTCGTAACCTGTAGTTTGCACTTTTTGAGGTCTTTGTAACCCTTCCTGGATCCCTACTCAACCAAAGAAGTAGAGAGAGGAAGCCGATATGCAAAACTGCTACTTTGGTCCTCGCTCGCAACGGAATCACCCGTGAGCGTGTAGGAACCTACTCGAATGCAAATCGATGAGACAGACACCTCCGTGAAGGCGTGGCCTAAGCTCAGTACTTCACACCATGTCGATGTTCCACACAAGACGTGAACACCATCATTGACAAGGACCTACTCGATCACGTACGATAGAAGCGCCATTACTTCGGAAATCCAGATGATACACAAGGCAGTTACAGACTGGATTTTTGGCTCTAATCCTTAGCGGGTCGTGCGTCGCTCATGGGAGGGGTTTTGTTCCCCTCCTAAGGTACCTGAAATCAATGAGGACTTTATGAACCCAAGACAATGAAAGTCCATTACGGATTTTAATTAAGTTCAAAGTTTGTTTAGCAGTCTCCTTGTTTTAGTTTTTGGTTTTCACTCTTTTTGGATCTGTCTTCATACAAGTGCCTATCATTTTTGTAGATTTTCATTTAAGTCCTAGGTGCTCAAAATTAGAGGGAGATAGCGAAAAAGTCGTGCAAGTCGATTCAATGATGGAGATCTCACCATCGAATCTAATGATGCATGTTGAGTTAGAGGACTTGCTATACTTCCTACCTCTCTCCATGCGGTATGCAAAAACAGAATTTTTAAACCTATTTACATGACGGTGTGCAATCGATAAAATCGTCCTAAACAATGGCTGCTATTAATCGTGAAGAACCACCTGCTAGTTATTTAAAGACAAACCCTATAGTCCGATCTTGGAGACATCTTGGTGCTCGCAACAACGAGTCCTGCTAGCGTTGTATGGTGTCTCTTACGGCGCGCGGGTTTGAATTCAAACGACTAATATTTATTAATTTTACTAGATCCAAACGTAAGAGACTATAGGAACATGGATTCTTATTAGGGTTTGGACTTAATTATCGAGTCAAACAACCTATGTCTATGGGCTACATGCACACAAATCAAATAAAAATAAGGCAGAAAGCTCAAAACAACGAGAAACAAACAAAATAAGGCGAGAAAATACGGAAAACTACGACGAGGCCCCCAGGTAAACAGACACCCGGGTACTTGACCTCGTTGTGGAGAGTAGAGTCCAAGTCTTTGATTATTACAAATTTAAATTGTCTCTCTCTTACCAATAAATATATGAATAGAACTAATCTAACTCTATGTCAATTCCCTCTCCTTGCTTCCTTTGTAGCCTCTCCAACTGGTCACAGAGAGAAGACCAACCTCCTCTAAGCTTGGCTGCATCGGCCTCCTAAGAAGCCGTCCTTGCGTGATGGGCCCTCGCAACAAAGTCACAAAGAAAGATGTATTAACATAAATAATCAAATTAAATAAAATTGAGCTATACATAAATAGTAATTGAATGGCTATGCGCAAAATAAATTCCATTATTAATTACAGCAATGAATTAATGAATAAGCAATAATGACTATACAATATGCATGACAAAAATAGGCTACTTTCATTGCTCCCCGGCAACGACGCCATCTAATAAACAGGTTTCAAAGACGGTCGTATGGTTTCACAAGGCGAAACCGCAGTCGATGTGTTGACCGCTCAGTAAACCTCAGTTGATCAATAGATAACCCACAAATTAAATAAAAGCAATGAACCGCACAAAGTGAGTTAAAATTTATTATTCTCTACCATAAAATGCGTAACAAGTATGTAGAGGTTGAACCACATAGAGCAAAACGGGTAGCCTAGGGTTATTCATGAACACAATATTTATGTACAACCATGTCATTTATATGTATATACATGTATCTTTTTGTGGGTTTTTTTTATTTTTATAGATTTTTTTTATTTTTTTTGTTTTATATTTTTGTACTTTGTTTTAAATTTTATAATTTTATATTTTCTTTTTATATTTTTTCGATTTTTATATTTCCTTTTCTTTTAAATACATATATATATATAGAATATATAAGGTTATATATAATTCAGAGTAATGTACTTATAAATAATATTAAATATAAACAAAATGTAGCAAATAAATTATTTTTGGGTTTTATATATTTTTCTAGTATTTTTATATTTTTTTGGAATTTTTGCTTATTTTTATGGGTTTCTAAAGTAAAAAATATCAAAATCAGGGATTTAATAAATACTTGAAATTGAATTGGATTTTAAAAATAGTAATTAAGATCCAAAATCATCCACATCAATTTTAGTATGTAAATGTTTATATAAAGAAAATTAAGAAATAGATAAACATATTTTTTGGATTTTTTTTATGAAATTTTAGATTTTTATAAAGATTTTTTGTATTTTTCAAATTTTAGACGTTTTCTTTTTCCATTTTTAGTGATTTTTGGCTGTTGTTAAAACATAGTAAAATAAACACCATATAATTTTTTAGGATTTTTAGACACGTATTTATATTTTTTGGTATTTTATATTGTAGACAAAATAAAAAGAAGCTCCTTTTGATTTTTAATAAATGGTTAAAAAGTTGAAAAAATGCAAAATAAATTTTTGTCGTGAAAGTACATGCTACCAAGCATATAACCCTATTTTTGCACAATTTTAGGAGCCGAGTTGTTATTTTTAATAAATGAAATCCAAGCACCAAAAATACATATACAGACAAGGGCATATTTGCAATTAAAATAAATGTCAGGGGCTAAAGTGCAAATTTACCAAAAATATACAACCTATTTAACATTTTACTAGACTTAAATTAAATACAAAAAGTCGCAGGGGTGTCCCTGCAATTTGCCCAACTCACATGGAACGACGCGTGAGCTGAGTTGGACATGACCTTATTGCAAATGAAATAAATACATGGTCTTTTTTTTGCAAAATGACCATTTTATTTTACTCTTTACTTTTAATTTATAGGACCAAATAATAGATACAAAAATGTAGGGCTAAGATATGCAATTTACTCGATATAAGAGCCCGGTTGGCAAACTTATTTACCTTACTATCACTATAGCAGATATTTTCTATGTAGTGAGCAGAGCTAGTCAACACATGGAGGAATCTTGTTACAGCTGGCAGGATATTCTTCAGATTCTACGATATGTGAAAGGATCACCAGGAAGTGGCCTCTTTTACGGGGTGAATGGGTACACCGATATTATTGCATATGCTGATGCAGATTATGAAAGCTCACCAAAAGATCGACGCTCCACCACAGGTTATGCTATGATGGTTGGAGGAAATCTTGTTACTTGGAGAAGCAAGAAGTAGACTGTTGTATCTACATCCACTGCAGAAGCAGAGTACAGGACAATAGCTCAAGCTACTTGCGAGATCACGCGGCTATTAACTTTTCTACAAGAACTTCGTATTATTGGCACTACTCCTATTCCACTATATTGTGACAACAAATCTGCTACATATATTGCCACGAATCCGATGTTCCATGAGAGAACCAAGCATATAGAGGTTGACTGCCATTTTGTTTGTGATGCTGTCAGGATTACAAGGATTACTATTCCTTACATCAACACCGACCTTCATCTTGTAGATGTCTTCACAATAGCACTACCCAAGAAGAGACTCTCCTGGATTGTTTCCAAGTTGGACATGACTGATAAATATGCTCCAACTTGAGTGGGAGTATTAGGAGTATATTTGTTAAGAGAATATTCTTAAGATAAGAGTATATGTTAAGAGAATATCCTATGTGGCAGGAATATTCTGAGGCATTTATGTATTTTCTCCTTTGAGCTCTCTAAGATTTTGTCCTATATAAGGACCCCTAGACCTCTAGAATAAAACAAGCCTTTCTATTCTTTCATTCTTTTTTCCACAATATAATAATGAATGAAGTGATTTATCCCTCTAATTAATTAACACAATGGGGCTATGTAAATCATAGATTAAAATATACCATATCAAAGAGGATTAAATGAGCTTCATAATGAAATTGAAATTACATCAATTGGACATCAAATGCTCAAGTTATTCGACAAACAAACTAGGGGTATAAGTGCAAGTAATGAAGGATATGGTAAGATCCTTAAGCGCATCACGGAAGCGTGGGGATTGCATCGAATGCAATCGGGAGCGACTAGTAGCACTAGTTGCTCGAGGACACGAAATTTTAAAAATTTTCATGCGACGAGACCGCATGATCCAAGAGTACTTCTCGGATTGTTTCGTCTAAACCACAAACAAGTATTAGGGTTACCTCTTGAACCGTGGTTGCGATGGAGTCTCTAAACGAAGAGACCTCTTGTCTCAATTCCAACCCGACGGAGGAGACGCTTGCGAGTGCGTTAATGAGACGCATGCTCCTCGCAATCCATGTTGATGATCCAAGCGACGAATCTCCTGATCTCGTCACACGAGATCCGACATCTTCTTTACGAGCGAGTCACATCGAAGGAGACGGAGATCCACAAGCAAACAATCCGATAGCATAACGACGACACTGCGATTATGGCGACTCTCTCTAGGGCTTCATGGTGGACGGTCACAATGAGTGAGGGAGAGAGAGGGTTGACATGTAGAGAGAGAGAGGGAGAGAGCCTTATGTTCTTATTTTGTCACTTGAAGAGCAAGGGGTGTCCTATTTATAATATTTTGGAAGTCCATTGATCACAATCCATGGACTACACAAAATCAATGGATGAGATTGATTTGTGCTTCTTTCAATGGCCAAGATTTTGTTGTAAAAACACAACAATTAATTTAATTTACATAAATATATATTGATAAATCAATATAAATTAATCCTAAAATTAAATCAATCTAACATGTAGATAATGGAAGCAAGATTGACTCCTTCCATTAAGAGGGAGGGGACGGCCACCCTTTCCAAATGGGATTGGTGACCTTCCACCCTCCCTAAGAAGGAAGGTGCAATCTTCATGTAATCTCTTGAGATTACATTATTTAATGGAAATATCCAATATTTACAACAACACTTGTTGTAAATTATTCAACAAAAATAATTCATAATTATTTTGTGAACATTGCAATCATGCCATTGAAAATTTGTGAATCTCATTCACAACCCAAAATAAAATGTAAATTACATTTTCAATTAATTGTTCAATGTGAATCCAGTTCACATAAACATTTAATTAACAAATGTGAATCACAAATAGTTCTCTCTTATATGTTATAGATCACATTTATAATATACGTGATTAATATAGATAGTGCTATACACATTATTCATATACATGATAATTAAATCACATTTAATCATCTTGGATCTATACTCTCATGTGCCCAAATAATATGAATCATATTCATATTATTCACATCTTTGATAATTAAATCACATTTAATTATCTTAGATAACTCTTCTTATAATATGAATCAAATTCATATTATTCACGATAATTAAATCTCATTTAATTATCAATTTTGTCAATGCTCAGGTACATATATCAACAATGAAATTATCCATGAACTATTTCAAGGATAATGCGCTTTCTCCGCAGTTACTTGGAGATAAGGACAAAGAGATTGTATTATTCCCAAGGTTGCAGAAAGCGGTAGTCGGTATTCAGTCGGCGGGGTCACCTACTAAGGATTAGTCGGCAGTCGGGCGACTAGTCGGAATTAGTCGGGCATTAGTCGGTTTTGAATTTTTTATTATTTTAAATATATAAATTATTATTAATATATTAATCTATATATATACTCAATCATAAATATGCATAGATTTAGCAATTTTCAATTTTATAAGAGCTAAAAAAGAAATAATTGCAGGAAAAAAGTAGCAAGAACAAATGTTTGCTACAGGAACAAAAGTAGCTAATGTTCACTGACAGATACAACATTTCAAAATAAAAGTAATTCAAGCAAGCACGAAGCATCAAGTAAAAAGTCAGTCATTTCCATGATTGTCATCATCCAAATCAATCTCTTCTTCTTCATCATCTTCTTCATCATCATCTTCTTCTTCTTCAACTATGTCTTCAGGTAGAAATTCCTCCTCTTCTTCATTTATAGATGCAACATTTGAGCTCGAAGATGAAGCTCCCTTGCCACGTTGACTTTTTCTAAGCTCCAAATTCTCTTCTGCACCACTTGCATGAGCCACTGCTCCCCAAGTCAATCCGGAACCTGGAAAGACCTCCTCATCTTGAGCTTGTACATTGACCTCTCCTGTCCATTCACATAAATATGCACGATCACGAGAGGAAAGCGGATCTTTTCCTTTCTCAAGACGGCGTTCCATCAGGTTGGAATTGAAACGAACGTACACAAGATCGTTTAGCCTCTTTGTTTCCAACCTGCCTCTCTTCTTGGTATGAATCTGTAAGCAACATTACAAAAATTGTGACTAATGACTATATCACTTACTAATTTACAACTGGTATTTCTATTAGATGGGTCACTAGAGTCTTACCGAGTCAAACGTGCTCCAATTGCGCTCACATCCAGATGATGCAGAAGTCAAGCTCAATATCTTGATGGCCATGTGTTTCAAATGTGGTGTGTCATCTCCATAATTGTACCACCAATTAGCTGATTAATATAGAATGGTTAGGTCAATGAAATCAACAATAATCAAAATTAGATTAATGGAAAATAATGTCTGAAATACCTGGATCGAAATTTTCATCATTTCTCATCCTCTGTCTCACGGCTAATGGCTTCCCAAAAGCCCCATGACCATTTCTATAATCAACAAGCTCCTTTGTGGTGATAGCATCTTGTATATCCAAATCTGGATAAAATCGTTCCATGCAATCCATAAAACCTCTCTTCACCACAATATCTGCATCACCACCACACTCCGTGAAAAAGAAGTATGGGTTCAAATAGTAAGCCGCTAGATGCAAAGGAGTATCAAGTCTGCCCTTGGTCTTGGAGAAAATAGCATCCACAAAAAACTTGTAAGATGACTCCACGCTATTTAAAGATGCAATTATCTCTCTCTTTGCCTCTTCAAGCCCTCCATAAACAAATCCCATGGATGGGCGACAATCTGCATCAACCACACGCAATAGACGCACCAAAGGTGTAAAAATTTTGATTGCAAATGCGGTGTGGTTCCAAAAAGTAGCGCTGAAGACAATGGATGCTACTTGTTCTCCCTTTTTGGTCTTGTAACATTTGCAAGCCCTCCATTCATCTGACGAAAACATCAACCTGAGCTTGTCTTTTTTCTCTAGAATGCTTTCTAGAGTGAGAAAAGTAGTAGCAAACCTTGTTTGCCCTGGTCTAACAATGTCTCTCTTGTTTGTAAACTTCCGCATCAAGCTCAAAGTTTTAGTGTGAGCATAAATAAAGATTGTGAGCGTCCTCGCCTTTTTAACCGCGCTCTTCACTTTTGAATCTCTGCTGATCTCCTCCAAAGCAAGATCAATATAATGAGCAGCACAGGAAGTCCACCATATCTGAGGATATTTTGTGAGTAGCAATCTCCCTGCTGCTACATTTGCCGAAGCATTATCCGCAACAACTTGAACAACATTATCCACGCCAACTTCATTTATGCACTCATCCACGAGCTGAAAGATATAGTCGGCGGTGTGTGTCTCATCAGAAGCATCAATAGACTTCAAAAATGAAGTCCCCAAGGAGAAATTGACACAGAAGTTCATGATGCTCCGTCCTCGCATGTCCGTCCATGCATCAGTCATTATAGAGCACCCTATCTTCTTCCATGTAATTCGATGACATTGCAAGTCATCAGATATTTTCTTGACTGCCTTCTTAAAAAATGGACCACTTATCTCATACCTCGTAGGAGTCTTCAAGCCTGGGCCATACATCCCAATTGCTTCCACCATCTGCTTGAATTGTTTCGTGGTGAATGCATTGAAAGGGATTGCCGATGTATATGCCCAATTGCATATATAGGAGACAACCCTTTCACGATGGTCCTTGGATAAAGCGTCTTTTATGCTCATCTGGCGTGTTCCTTGAACAACGACATTCTGTTCCAAAGATTCAGAAGATCGATGTCTTTTAGCAGATCCAGCATCTCCAGCAATGCCAATATCAATCTCATCTCTCATCTCAGAAACCTCAATGGCTTTTTGACTCTTCTTTCTAGCAACATCATCCAAGTATGATATCATCATCTTCTTCGTCTCTTCGTCCACCTTAGGACATGCAGCCACATTGCCTTTACGGTGCGCAAGATGTTGCTTGAACCTAAAAACCCCTCCTTTCACCACCTTCTTGCACAACCTGCAAGTAACCGTGTTCGGATCCGCACGGTTTGAAAGGTATCCAAATTGCCACGCAGGATCACTTGATCCTGGCGGCACATAGAAGGACGAGTCGCTACCAGAAACGACGTTTATGGGAGGGGTTGCCATCTACATTGTCAGAAACTTACAAGTTAAATAAGAACACACAATTTCAACTTCAATTTCAACTTCACATAAGAACACACAAGTTGCAAATATATCAAGTTACAACTTCACATATACAAAAAATTCAATTTTTTTGTAAGTAATAATTGTATACTACAAATATCACAATATCAAGTTACAACTTCACATAAGAACACACAATTTTGATTTGCATTTAAATAAGGACAAACAATCACAACTCATACAAGTGCATTAAAAAACAAACTAGCTAGACCACCAACACTTGCTTTAAACCAACATAAATAAACTATTCTTAAGAACCATGAACCATCCAACAAAAAAGAGCATAGTAACCTAAAAAAATTTAAAATCTAAAAACATATCATTATCAACAATGACAAAAAATGCATAATAATCTACAAATGCATAGTATAACCTAAAAACAAACTATTATATAAAATGGTAAAAAAATATAAAACCCTAACCGAGATGAAATCGGTTGGAGCAAGAGGGATTCCGAGTTGCAGGGAGTCGGCGACTGGATGAAGAAGGAGGCGACACCGGAGCGGTCGCCGATCGGAGGATGCTAGCCGCGGCGCGCGACCGACCACGAAGGCGATGAGGGCGACTGGGGAGCTCGGGCGAATGGCTTTTGTGTTTGGACTGGAACGCTTGCGAATGTCGAAGGGTTGCGTTTTAGGTTACTGTCTGACAGTAACCTAAAACACGATGGCTTTTCGGAATCGGGCAAACGGATCGTTGTTGCAAATATCGGTCGCCTAATTGGCCGACTAGACCGACTAGTCGGCCCGATTACTCGGGCTACCCGACTACAGGCCGATTAGGCCAAATCGGTCCGGTCAGGTAGCCGCTTCGACTAATCGGGCCGACTAGTCGGTCTAGTCGGCCGATTTTTGCAAGCTTGATTATTCCACATATAGTGACTTGGATATTGAGATCACATCTCAAATCGAGATCTTGTGGACCTCTCATACATGCTTGATTAAATCAAATCCGTAAATTTAATCTTCTTATTGCTTCTAAATCACATTTAGATCAATGTCCAACATTTGGATCAAGATCAGATCACTTTTTTATTGAGAGGAGTCACTAAAATCCAGACCCGTTTCATCACTCCCTAGGAATGGAAGCGTCATGCTTATACAATCGTTTATGATCACATCACCCTCAGGTATTCCTAATACCTGTACATCCTGCATACTGGAAGACCAAGAATAAGCCTGAAGTTTTAGATCTATTTGACACTATCTACTTCATGGTTTTATCATTAAGTTTCTCATTTGATCATTGGGAGTTGGTATCGATCATATACTTTCCAGAAGCATATATCATACCCAGGTGTTGATCATATACTTTCCAAAAGCATATATCAAACCTCTAAATTCAGTTAAGCTTCCAAAGAGAGACGATCATGCACAGAATTTGATTCTACCCAATATCTCATGAGTGAGCTCATGTCTTCCGGTCCAGCAATGAACTTGTATGATCCCTTTGAGAGATCGTATTACTCATATGCCCTTATACGCACACTAGTGCGCCGGTGTATAGACCTTTGTTAGGTCATCAACCTATTTGTCTGCCAAATGTACATACTCAGACATATAGTAACACATCTGTATGGTCAGATGATGCGTGCCTATATCGTGACAATATACGACATAGGTCTTTGGTTATCTAGATATCGTTTAGTCAACTCTTTGACCTAACTAATCTGACACCTCCGAATCTCTATTCCTATGCAAAGGACCTGCATCAAGAGGTCGGTCAGATATCAACCTTTAGAAAATGGATTGCCATCTCCTTCTCAGGCTGGAGATCCTATCTTAATAATCATCTGACAGTTCTTGACGAGTCCACAATCTAACTCTTTAGATATTCATCCAAGCACCAACCTCTATGATCCAATAATTGAATCAACAACTGTATGATCATTAAGATGACCATGGTACATAACCCTAATTGTACTAAGTGACCTATTATGCAATTAGTTACTCTTTATTTCAGATCAGAGAATGATATTTGCAATAACATTTATCGCATAATGGCTCGTTGTGGGCTTGCATGTCCAACAAATAAATCTTTACACATAGGTATCTATAGGGACTGGACCGTAATTACTAAAAACCGCCTGTTGAAATTACTGAAAACCCCTTGGCGAGGGCATTTCTACAAATAGGAAAAGTAGACAGGGTGGAGATGTAAATAACCCAAGGGTCGTACGTGTATGGCATGCTCGACTTATGTTCGGGTGGAAAATCTACGGCTTGGGCCACGTGGCAAGCTCCTGTGCTTCGGCTGGTGATTCGGTTGTGTCTGGACCTGCAGATTTGGATTTGGAAACGTGGCCGACTCTCGACCGTTAGATCACACCCAATTTCGCGTGATCCAACGATAGCTGTACGCTCCCCTAACCCTTCTCCTCATACGTCTTGTGGCGACGATGGCTAAGCTCCAGTGAGAGCTTCGTTCCTCCTCCATGCTCCTGCCAATCCTCTGAAGGTCGATGAAGTTGCCCAACCACCTTGCGAAGGCAGTCGGATGTCGCTGGAAGCATGATGGTGGTTGATGGAGCAAGTTAACAAGGTTTCAATGAAGACTAAGGAACAGTTCGATGAACCTTTGCGATTTCCGGCCATTGACATGCTTCAGTACCTGCAGGTATTAGAGTACTAAGGCCAAAACAAATGGAAGTGCGTGCGTGTGAATGTGAGGCGAAACAGAGGTTCGGGAATGATTGAGAAGGTGAAGGACCTTGTGTGTTCCTTCACCACTAGAGTTGAGGAATGGGGCGATGTGATCTGAGGTTTTGGGGAAAAGAAGGGTGTCAGGGACCTCCAACGACCAGTGTGCATCGTCAATGCACAGTTAAGATTAGGAAGTTGTTGAATCAGAGAGAAGACCTATGTACTATGCTGGAGGAATCAAAGAAATTAGGCAAGAAACAAAACCTAACTAGCTTGGGGGTTTGAAGAAGCTCGTCAGTGAAGGTATTGATCTGGGCTTGAGGGTTGATTCAACCTTCGAGTCTTTGCTTGACTCGCGCGGTTGGAGCGAGAAGCTCGAACGACCTTGGATAGGTCGTGACATGGTCGCTCCGACCATGGGCCGTCACATGAAGTTTTCGGCCGTCATCGCTTTCCAATCAATCCCTTATCCTATCACGATAGGGAGGAGGCTAGGCGAAACTTCCCATAATGGTGGACCACCATGAACAATGGCGGAGATGAGGTTTTTGAAGATGATGATGGCAGAGGTTTCAAAACTTGGGTGGTAGTTTCAACCACTCCTAGCGGTTAGAGGAATTAAGGGTTCGAGTAGTCGAGATGTCAATGAGGTGAATGGAGGTTAAAATTGGAGGTTAGTGGTGGAAGTTAGTAGGAAGATTATGGAAGATGTTACAGAAAATGGTGAGAAATCAGGTGGTTGACAAAACTGACATCTAGGGAGAAGAGGGGGACGAAAGTTGAAGGAGACTTGACGGTTGTCGGATCAAACGATCCAACAACTCCAATTGAGGCATGATTTGATGGCTTAGATTGTCTGATCTAGTTGATTAGAGGGTGCAGACGTGAGCCAGGCACGACGAAACCATATCTGTCTGATCAAGAAGATCAGACGGCTAAGGAAGGCAACGGGTGGTGAAACAGATGCGGGCTACATGGCTGGTGTAAGCAGTGCCACGTGACCCAATGGAAATCAAGAAAAATGAAGAAAACAAAGATATTTATAAATAAAATAATTAGAAGATGAATTAAGAAAAAATGGTAAACATTAACAACTTTGTAGAAATCAAAGAAAAAATAAGTCATATAAATATAGTAAATATTTTTCAAGTAATTTAAGGTATCAAATTACTTATTTTTAATTTCCTTTCTTATTTTTTGGATTTTTAACGTTAGATTAATCATGTACAATATTATTCTAATTTTTATTGGATTAATGAATAATAAGCACATAAAATAGAGGCACACTAATAGGAATATTAATGTACAATAATTAGGGTTATTTATTTACAACACATAGTTAATTACTGTTAATTATTATGAAATTTTATTGTTTTTCTTAAGCTAGAGAGATAATATAGAGAAATAATGTGGATAAATCAGGGATTTATCAGTGCTATGGAGGCAATTATTAAGATTAACTTCTCATCTTTCTTGGTTAGGGTGATCGAGCATGTATGGCTCTTCCTTGGGTGTCTTTGGTTCTGGTGATGATTCCAAATGTCCCTCACTTTCCATTATCGTCCCCATGACTAGAGATTTCAAGATCGTGGAAGCTGATGTGGCCTATGGTATTGGTCACGGAGATTTTGGCCATTCGAATGCTCACGAATTTCTTGGGTTTTATGTTGACATTTTAGATGTGGAAAGGCCGGTTTGGGTTTTATTGCAAGTTTGGAGTTATTCCCTCGGATGAGTGCTTTCTCGAGTATTGATTTAGCGGGTCCTTTGCATTTATGTACCACATTGGATTCTGATGCTAACGTGCCGTCTTGGTATCAATCTTTGAAAGCTCTTTTGGGTGCAAGTTAGCTGTATTGGCTCTGAGTTGGCCGTCGACTGCAACACATTGGTGGTTATGGAAGGTTAGTTATTGCAACCCGCTGAATGGTTTGGTCGTAATCTTTTCACCACCCGTGGGTGGGGGGCTGATTTGAATGAGGAGTTAGTTCTGCGTTCTTTAGAGAAGGGATTGCCTCTTGTAGTTGCAAAGAATCAATGTAGCACACAATAGAGAGATCGAGGCTTGAGGAACTTTAGAAAGCTTGGTGGGAAGATTATGTAGCTCTCTTGATGTATCAAGTTGTACATGAAGAATGTTGAACTTGTAAGGTAAACCATTATAGGAGCTATTGTATGCAAAGTGTAGCACGCAATAGAGAGATTGGGGCTTGAGGAGCTTTGGAAAGCTTGATGGGAAGCTTATATGCGGTTCTCTTGATAAACTAAGGGAAAAATCTGTTACATAAGGGTGATCAATCAAATAGTAGAGTGATTGATTAGGCTATGGTCAGATTAGTCAAGTGACTGTTGCATGATAAAATAGTAACATTTTAAAAGTGATCTATCAAAACCTAATAGTAATTGATTATCAAACTTTTAGTGTATTTGAGTGATTGATTGTCAACTGGGGTGATAGATCAAAAAGATCATGAGACCAACATCCTCGAGCACCTCCTAAAGTTGCTGGCAGGTCCCATCTGCATCCGAAATAATCTATCCTTCCGAGCTCCCATCAACACATGGTCTTGCTTCAACAACAACAAGAACACTTTGACCCGCAATTATTACATAAATTTATTGTTCTTTTTTCATGTCAATCCACGAACTTACAAAATTGAAAAATTAATATGATTTTATGGTACTTTTTAAATTGTCTATTTTTGTAGGCACGAGTTCAAGATTTTTGAATCTCAGAAATTTAAGGCAATAACTAGCTTTGATAGCTAAAACTAAATTAGAAAGTTCAATCCAACCGAACCAACTTAAAATTCTGTGGGTTAAATTGAACTGCGTGTCTTGCATTGTTTGGGGTTGGACTACGGATTTAGGAGTAAGCTGAGCCAATCTGATCCATGTGCAGCCCCTATGAAAAACTACTTTCTATTTTTCTTTCTAAAAAGACATTCTTCTTTGTCTATTCTTTTTTATGTTGATGAGTCAGAATGAAATCGTTTTTTTATTTGGCGACGAGTATGATACCTCACTAAGCATCGTTCTCCCCTGAGTTTTTCTTGTTGATTAGTAGCATTACGTCAGTGAAGCTCTGGCCCATATCTTCTGCATTTTATATTTCTCTTATTAGTAGAGATTGCATTAATGCCACAATTCCTTGATATCAATAGTGATGCTTATTAGAAAGTTCCTCATTTTATGTTGTTAACTTTGGAACAGATTTATGTCTTCTTTCCAGACGAACCAAAGGTTGGTGTGAAGACCTTGAAGACTTATGTCAATCGCATGAAGTCAGAGAATGTTTTCAGGGCAATTTTGGTTGTCCAACAAAGTCTACTCCATTTGCCAAGACTGCCATCCAAGAGTTCTCGCAGAAATTTCATTTGGAAGTATTCCAAGTATGTAGGCTTATTTTCTCTTCAGCATGTACCACGATGGTAGACATGGTAGTATTACAGTTACGTTGAACTAAATAGTAATGCGTCTGTCTCTAACTTGACCATTGTCACTTCGAATCTTGACACCTAAATGTACGTTGATCCTCAACCACTTAATATAATGTTTTCCTTTCATTTCCCATTTCACGGAACACATTGTATCCATTTCCTGCATGGCTGCTTTTTTATTGATAACGATTTTGTAAGATTCCAGATATTTTCTGTTAATTTGATGCAGGAATCAGAGCTAATGGTAAATATCGTCGAACACACTCAGGTGCCAGAGCATCAGTTGTTGACAGCAGAAGAAAAGAAGACTTTGCTTGAGAGAGACACCTTGGAAGATACTCAGGTTTTCCAACCAATCTGACTTTGTACTTTCATTAGGAATTCTTTTAAATTTTAATTGTTTCTTGATGCCATATACATCCCACTATGCGCTTTATGTATGTATTGAATCTCTTACCAAGAGGAATTCCAATGAATCTAACGAAAAAATTATACAGTACCCATAGGAAATGACATAGTATTATTCGAATTATGTAGATAGATGACAATGTATCTTTATTTCAGAACGACACCTAAAATGATAATATTTGCAGTTTGGGCAATTGATTAAACCTGATAAAAATTAGAAGTTTTTCCATATTAATCACGGCCCTTAAATTGGATTTCCACATGCTGGTCTGACTTGGGTCATCCTGGACTTAACACTAAGTGAACACGATTGTTTATAATTTTTCCCTTTCAACTCCTGGCCTTTCTCGAACTCTCTTGCAGGGTTCAAAATAACTTCTCACAGGTTTGAATGCAAACTGTTGGTATCCTCTCTAGGCTCTTTAACAGATTTAAAAAGTAGTTACCTGACTTTACTTTTGGGTCAATTTTCATATGTTTTTTTACTGTATCTATTTTTTGCTTGGATTAGTTTATGTATTATATTAGTTTTGCATATGGTTTTTGCTATATAACTTTTTTGTTGTATCAATTGATGCTGCACGTGTTCCTCATTATATCAGTTGTATATATGGTTGCGTATATCAAATTTTTGGATATAATAGTTGTTATATCTTTTTTGGCTTTGACTTTTTCTTTATTAATTTGTATTGTGGTCTTTTTTCATATACCGGTTGTTATATTAGGTTGCATATGTTATTTTTGCTATATTATTTGTTATATCAATTTCCAATACATCCATTGCTATATGAGTTTACATACATCAGTGTGAGTGCCTCTGGATCGCTAAACAAAAAATGTTATTAACTTATTGCCAATAAACAATTACTACATATAATCACCATAAATATACATAGTCAATCCACAAAACAAATGCAACCACAAGAGACAAGTAATTTTAACGTGGAAATCTCAATAGTTATTATTAGAAAATAGGAATGCGGAAGCGTATCAGAATAAAGATAAAGAAAATATTGAAGAACGAGATTTTCAGTGGAACCCTACTCCGTATGGAGTGGGATGAAACCACAGGAGAACACCTCAAAGGGCTGATAGTCTATTGATCTTTCTCATCTGAATACAAGGGGTGTGGGGGTCTATATATAGCCCCCACCGAGTCTCCACATCTCCAAACTGACAGTTGTTGGACGAAAGACATGGATGTGGTAAATGGATCCTGGAGTGATCCATTTACCCATCTCTAATATAAATGACACATAACCAAATGCTCCAACACTCCCCCTCAAGCTGGAGCATGCAATGCTCAGCTTGGTCAAACAAAAAAAAATCTCATCTCACAATACATAACACCACAGACAATATCAACTCAATGCGCACAACTGTCGACTGTTGTCGAGGACGTTGCTTTTCATGCCGTGCAGGTGAGGAGGATGAATGGACTGGAGTGTGAGTCAACTGAATCTCCTTGTCGGAGAGCATGTTCTATGTATTGTGCATATCATAGTCACTGCAACTGAAATGAGTCTCCTCATCGGAGTACTCTACCCCGTCACAACATGTGGACAACTGCTCCATCTCTGAAAGGGCCGAAAAGAGCATCGTTATATCCATACATAGATTTTTGAAGATGGGTCTCTCTCATAGGGACCTCGAAGTGGGTTCTCTCTCATAGGAACTTCGGGAGGATCTTGTATTGGAGTTCACGATCGCTTGAGAATGGAGTTTTAAAAAGTCTCCTCGTCAGAGAACTCTCTCTCTCCCATCTGGCATAGAGAATGGTACTCTACTATGGAGTCCCCATGAAACCACATGAAAATCATAGCCAACATGGTATAGGGAATGGTCCTCTACTCTGGAGTCCCTATGGCTCACATGAAAACTCTTTCCGAAAACAAGGATGATGGGGATCACGACAAATGATGTCATACATGTGCACATCTGAAAAGACCGCATATACGTGTGCGTCTGAAACTAAGGACTCGAAATCAATCGTCGAGTTGAACAACTATCAAAATCTCTGTAGGGTCTGAAAAATCCGGCTAGTCTGGAATCTGACCTCTGAATTTGGAACAAACCTGTGACTCTACACAATACTCCTTTCTCCAATATTGGTTGGAAAATCAACATCGACCAAGTTGGGAGAAGACAAGAAAATGGGGAAACATGAATCTCATTTGGCCATTTCATTTTTTTACGGCTCTTCTCCTTTTTTTGCATTTTTTTAAGCCGCTTAAGCTTCCTTTTTTTACGGTTTTTTTCAAACCGTGTATGCCTTTTCTTTGTACATGCCTTATTTTTCATTTTTTTAAAAAACCTAGATACCTCCCTTTCGATTTTTATAACAAAGCAGGCGACCTTTTTGTTTTCTCATGCGAGTTTTTTGTACCACCTTTTTTTCGGCTCAACTCCCCCTCCTTTCTCTCTCTCTCTCTCTCTCTTATACAACCCATTTGGGCCGAATTGCAACAAACCCCATGATTTTTTTATTCAGCCTTATCCCATTGCCTTTAATGGAGAGAGGGACTTTTTTTTAAATGGCCAGGGGATTTATTAGGGTTCCCAAGGGAACTCTTCTCTTCACCCGCTACTGCGATCTGGCTTCCTGCTTGGGTTGCCGTCACCCCTCGATCGGAGCATCAAGATGCCGCCGCTGTCGCTGGAGGCACACTTGCTCTGGAGGAGGCACAGGAAGATGCTACCTGGAGAGAGCTTGTCGCTTGGAATTGCTGGAGTGCTGGCGACGCCTCCTGGTTGAGGCTTGGAATTTCTCACGCTATCCATCACCCGCAGATGCATAGGTGGAGAAGGGCTGCTCCAAGGAGGTTGCGCGAGGGGTGCCTGGAGCAGAGGTGCTGCCTGGATGGATTGATGCCGCCAGGTCGCCGCATGCTGATGGACTTCACCTGGAGCATCGAAAGAGGAGGAGCGCCATGCGCCACCAAATTATGGGAGGTACGCGGAGGTGCTCCACTGTGCGCAGGGCCAGGGCGATGTTGATGCTTGGACAGATCGCCATTGAAGTCGATTAGTGGGGACTCCGCTTGGAGTCTCATTGAGGTCGCATGCCGCCACTGTTAGAGATGTTCAGCTTAGGGACAGAACTTGATTGGATGAACCATAGTTAGAGATGACGCGACCAACTGGAGTTGCTCGCAGGGGGTCGTGGGTTTCCACCGGAGCCTTAGGGCATCCCTGCATGTGGAGATGCCGCCTACGCGCTTGGAATGATCGTCAGGATGCGACGATGCAGATCAGATGAGCCTCTAGTCGCCCGGATTGGAATATAGTTGCCGGGGGGCTCTAGATCTTGTAATATAACATAACTTCAGCAATTAGGGTTTTAAAAACCCATAAACAAAATCTGCCAAACTTGAATAATCAGGACTATGATATTCTTCAACACCAAAATTGAATCTTGAATAAATAAAGGATATGAAAACCTTGAGAATCGAATCCGTTCTGATACCATGTTAGAAAATCAAAATGTAGAAGCATATCCGAATAAAGATATAGAAAATATTGAAGAACGGGATTTTACGTGGAACCCTACTCCCTAAGGAATGGGATGAAACTATGGGAGAATGCCTCAAAAGGCTGATAGTCTACCGCTTTTTCTCATCTGAACACAAGGGGTGTGGGAGTCTATATATAGTTCCCACTGAGTTTCCACATCTCCAAACTGATAGATGTGGGACTAAAGACATGGATGTGGTAAATGGATCCTGAAGTGATCCATTTACCCATCTCCCTTATAAATGATGCATAACCAAATACTCCAACAATTAAGAACCATGACCTAAGTTTCATGACTTAGGATTTTCGATTGCTCGAGTCATTTAATTATTCCACTATCTCGAGTTATTTCACCCATGAACAACTCACCCACTTACAAATATCTTGGATCGTACAATAAAAACTTTTCCACATCTTCGATCATACACCAAGTCCTTTGTACACCTTATATCGAAAACCAATCATTATGGTACAACAGTAAAGTAAAGAAAAAATACAAAAATCTATAAAGCCTCAAATAAAAAATGCAATAATAACGAGGTTAAGAAATGCACGCTATAATAAATGAAGGAATTGCAGACCAATTATGTAGATAAATGGTTCTCAAGATGTGATCTTGATGCAGAGAGAAAGAGACCGCCTCGAGTAGAACTTCAAGAGATGCTAGAAAGAATGTGTTAGATGTATGCCTAGAACATAGACCTGGAGGTCTATTTATAGTGGTGGGGGATTTACATTCACAAATATAGTTGTTTGTCCAAGAATAGAAAGGAATCAAAGAATTTCTCCAAGTTGATTGATCAAAATATTCAAGTTGATCGATTAAGATCAAAGTTGATCTATCAGTCGATCAAAGTTGATTGATCAAAAGTAGTCATATAGCCGTTGGACAGAATTTGAAATAGATCAATAGGGTCTAGAAATTGATTGATAAGGAGTTGAATGATCAAAAGTGAACTATTGATCGATCATGGAGCGGTCTATCAAAGGAAATAAGGCGATCTATCATAGATAGTTGATCGATCTAATCAGGAAAGGTAATCGATTAGAATCAATTTGGACTTAATATGCCTACAAAGTACAAAATAGCGAAGAAGGAAGCAAAGAAGGCCGTAAGCGAAGCTAAGTCAAAAGCTTATGAAGTTTTGTATAAAAATCTCAACTCTAAGGAGGGACAGAAGGATATATTCAGGTTGGCTAAAGCAAGAGAAAGAAATACCAAAGATCTTTCTCAAGTGAGATGCATTAAGGACGAGGAAGGTCATGTGCTTGTTACTCAGAAGGATATAAAGACTAGATGGGCGCAATACTTCCATAAACTTTTCATTGGGGAAGGAAATAGAGAGATCACTTTGGGTGATCTAGCTTGTAGTGGAAGTTACTTGAATCGTGCAAGCTATAGACAGATACAAAGAAATGAAGTAGAGGAGGCTTTGAAGGTTATGAGACCCGGGAAAGGTGTAGGACCGGATGACATCCCTGTAGAAGTATGGAGAGTTTTAGGTGATCACGGTTTGACTTGGCTTACGAATCTATTCAATGTTATTTGGCGAAGTAAGAAAATGCCTGAAGATTGGAGGAGGAGTATCGTGGTGCCTCTTTATAAGAATAAAGGAGACATTCAAAATTGTTCAAATTATAGAGGTATCAAGCTGATGAGTCACACTATGAAAATTTGGGAACGTGTGATCGAAAGAAGGTTGAGGTAAGTTTTCAACATAAACGAAAACCAATTCGGATTCATTCCAGGTCACTCAACGATTGAAGCCATTCATTTACTGAGGAGAACAATGGAGATTTATAGAGCTAAAAGGAAGAACCTCCGCATGATCTTTATTGATTTGGAGAAGACTTATGATTCTGTCCCACGAGAGATATGGTTTGGACATTTGCAAAGAAGATCAGTTGATGTACCAGTTAGGAGATGCGAGTGTTGGGATGTTGAGCCGGTTAAGAGAGGGCGAGGACAACCCAAGAAGTGTTGGAAAGAAACCATATGGAAGGATCTTAGTTTTGTGGATATAAGTCTGGGATTGACCCAAAATAGATCTCAATGGAGGCGAAGAATCCATGTAGCCGACCCTACTTAATTGTGGGAAAAGGCTTTGTTGCTGTTGTATGCCTACATAGTACACATGCATATATATTGATACCTTTTACATATGCTTATTACAAAAGTCTTCTTTCTTCTATTTTGTAGAGATAGTTAGTTTCTATTATTATTATATGTTGATGTACCCAGTTTCTATTTCTCTATTCTACTTAGACATCCGTGTAATTTACCCCTACGGCCTCTCTCTATATAAGAGAGCCTAGGGTTTTCTCAATACAATAACGAAGACTCTTTTCTTCTAACATGGTATCAGAGCCGCCCTAGGGCTCTCCACCCCTTCCCTTCCCCACCCGCCGCCCCTCCCCTCTCCTTCTCTCGCCTGCCGCTGCCACTCCAGCGGCTCCCAGCCCTCGCCGCTCCGCTCCTCCACCAGCGGCGCCCCTCCGCCACACCACGCTCGTTCCTCCGCCCCTCCGCAGCCCCAGCAGCCTGCGGCCCTAGCCGCACCAGCGGCTATCTCCAGCGGCTATCTCCAGCCGCACCAGCGGCTATCTCCAGCCGCACCAGCGGCTATCTCCAGCCGCCCCCTGCAGCCGCCTCTGCGGCCCTAGACGCTCCAGCCACACCGTTCTCAGTCGCTGTAGGGCGTCCATAATCTCCAGCAGTCCAGAAGCGCTTCGGGTTATGGATTTGAGTACGTAAAAGTCTACACACGTACTCAAATCCAATGCAGTTGGTGTAGACATTCATCGCAGTGTCCATTATCCCTTCGTCTTCTTCGACCAGCAGTATGTCAGAATCGAAAATCGATTCGCCCTCCATCGGCGCCTTCAAGGGTCCGGCGCCAATAGTGAAGATGGACGGGTCCAACTATGAGTTATGGGCCATGCAGTTCATGAGCCTCATGAAATCAAACGGTAAGAAACATATTCTTACCGAAGATGAGCCTGCGGAGAAGACGGGGATCTATGCATCATGGGAGGCCGATGATGCCTATGCGAAAGTATGGTTGTCCGGCACGCTGACGATGGAGATAGCTAATGATGTTCTCCATCAGCCCACTGCTAAGGCAATGTGGGACATTCTTGCCACTACGTATTCGCAGGTGCGAAACGAGACAAAGATGTTACAGCTTCAGCATGACATCTTGACGATGAAGCAAGCCGGCAGACCTCTTCATTCTCTATACACATCCCTAAGAGGGATGTTCGAGAAGCTCTACAGTACCATTCCTCTGACTGCTACTCCAGAGCAGCAGAAGACGTTCCGGAACGCCACCATGGTGGGTGTTCTACTTGCTGCCCTCGATCCTGAGTACGATGCTGCACGGTCACAGATCTTAGCCGATGTAGTTATTCCTCCGGTGGAGGATGTCTACAGGAGGCTCAGTCGTATCCCAGTTTCCTCCAGCTCATCTACTCCACCCCCATCTGCGATGGCAGCTTCGCGTGGGAGAGGTGGACCACCTTCTTGGCGTGGTCGTGGACGTGGCCGTGGCTCTTATGGAAGAGGCGGTCGAGTCAGTCAGACATGCACGTATTGTCACAGACCTGGACACTCGGAGGAGACATGCTACTCAAAGCATGGGTTCCCAGCATCGGCACGGGTTGCGGAACACTCACAGTCTCCATTACCGTCTACTGCAGATCATAGATTTGATGAACTCGTGGCTCGTCTTCGTGATATTATGCCACAGTCTTCTGGTGATTCATCTGGTGGCTCGTCAGATATTGCTGCCACAGCCTCAGCCAGTTCATCCGCTGCAGCCAGTTCCTCAGGTAGCTCTTCAGCCTTCATATCTTCACATGATATATCTGACTGGGTTATAGATTCCGGAGCTACACATCATCTGTGTCGAGATAGAGGAAGACTACAAGACTACAGGGCTATTCCTCCAGGTCGCTCAGTACAGATAGCAGATGGTTCCTACTCACCCCTTGTTGGTCAGGGGGAGGTTTTCTTATCCTCCACCATGCAGCTACAGAATGTTTTATATGCCCCTGAGTTCTCCCTGAATTTATTATCTATTAGTCAGATTACAAAGGACTTGAATTGTCGCGCTATATTTGACCCGTCTTCTCTTATTTTTCAGGACATACTCACGGGCAAGGTGATTGGCTGTGGCTCTGAGCAGAACGGTCTATATCGGCTGGTCCGGGATTCCTATGCTGGCATCTCCACTCACTCTGCTGGACCAGTGTCACCATACATTTGGCATCTTCGTTTTGGTCACCTTCCGCTCCAGAAGATGCGTCACCTTCTACCCCAGATCTCTCCAAGTTCGTCGTTTCGTTGTGAAACATGTCAGTTGGGAAAGCATCACAGGTCGAGCTTCCCAGGTCGTCAGAGTCGGAGCAGTAGCTCCCCTTTTGAGTTGTTGCATTTAGATATATGGGGTCCGAGTCGTGTGCCCGATCATCAGGGGCACAGGTTCTATCTTGTGGTAGTTGATGATTTTTCCCGTGTCTCTTGGGTTTTTCTTCTAAAGAATAAGTCTGAAGCCGGCGATGTTATTCAAAACTTGATTAATGAAATACAGAATGTTTTTTCCTCTTCTGTAAAATATGTTCGAACTGATAATGCCCTGGAATTTTGTACACGTGTTCTTTCTCAGTTTCTGTCATCGAAGAGTATTATTCATCAAACTACCTGCCCATATACATCCCAACAGAATGGGGTGACAGAAAGAAAACATCGTCATCTCTTGGATATCACTCGTACCTTATTGATTCAGAGTTGTGCTCCTATTTCCTTCTGGGGGGATGCTGTCCTCACTGCATGCTATCTGGTCAATAGAATGCCATCCTCTGTCCTTGGAGAGAAGATTCCCATTTCGCTTATTTTTCCTGACAAGGAGATATTCTCACTACCACCTCGTGTTTTTGGTGCTGTGGCTTTTGTCCATCGTCTTTCTCCTGGACTTGACAAGCTCTCTCCAAGAGCAGTCAAGTGTGTCTTCGTTGGGTATTCCAGAACACAGAAGGGATACCGGTGTTATGATCCTACTACCAAAAGGTACTTTGTTAGTGCGGATGTCACTTTCTTCGAGTCGGTCATGTACTTCTCGCCAGCTGGAGACAGAATGGTACCATCCACCACCGCTGATGATATTTTGGTTCCACCACCACCTACTTGTCCTTTACCTAACACATTTCCTGTGTCCGTTCCTATGCCAGCACCACCACCACCTCCACCACCACCTCCACCTCCACCCAGTCCACGGCAAATCGTCTCACCATTTCCTCATCACTATACGCGTCGCTCAGGTCCTGCTCAGCCGACAGCTCCGCCAATCACTAAGCCTCAGGTATGTTCGGATCATATCACTAATGACGGGTCAGATTCGGTTCATATGCAGGATGACTCCTTACAGGTGGACACAGACGGTGATCTGAATGTTCCGATTGCTCTTCGGAAACCGAGACGACAGTGTGTATCATATCCACTTGCTTCCCAGGTTTCTTTTCACCGACTCACAGGTGATTTCCAGCAGTTTGCCACAGCTTTGTCTTCTGTGGACATACCACGGACATACCAGGAAGCCCTGAAAACTGCATGCTGGAGACGAGCTATGGAGGAAGAAATGGAGGCCCTGCAGTCCCGTGGCACATGGTCTTTGGTTCCTGCACCACCTGATGCATCAGTTGTCAGCTGCAAATGGGTCTTCACAGCCAAGTATCATGCGGATGGCACATTGGATAGGTACAAGGCACGCTTGGTTGCCCGAGGATTTACACAGACATATGGCGTTGATTACATGGATACATTCTCTCCAGTTGCGAGACACACGACTCTCCGTATCCTTCTGTCGGTTGCAGTGGTTCGCGACTGGAGTATTTATCAGCTAGACGTCAAGAATGCCTTTCTGTACGGGGACTTACAGGAGGAAGTCTACATGCAGCAGCCACCTGGGTTTACTGCTGAGGGGGAGAAGCATATGGTATGTAGACTTCACAAGGCAATATATGGACTTAAACAGAGTCCACGGGCGTGGTTCCAGAAACTATCCAATATAATTGAGCACCAGGGATTTAAGAGGTCCAATGCTGACCATTCGTTATTTGTCCAGAAGTCCTCGGCAGGTACGGTTGTCATAATGGTCTATGTGGATGATATTCTTGTTACAGGAGATGATACTCAGGGCATAGCAAGGGCGAAGGCATTCCTAGGTAGTCAGTTTGTTACAAAGGATCTTGGAACCCTAAGATATTTTCTGGGGTTGGAATTTGCAAGGAATGCACATGGTTTGGTGATGACACAACGGAAGTACATTACTGACTTCCTGGTTGAGACTGGTATGGATGGGTGCAAACCATCTAGCATCCCCATGGATCCCAGCATGAAGATATATGATGATGATACTGATGAAGTGGATAAGAGGAGATATAGAGAGATGGTGGGAAAACTCCTCTACATCACCATAACTCGCCCAGACATCCAGTTTGCAGTTAGCAGGGTGAGTCAGTTTATGGAGCAGCCAAGACAGGTTCACATGGATGCTATACACATGATACTGAGGTATCTAAAGACTTCTCCAGGCTCAGGGCTGCTATTTAGAAAGGGCACGGACTTATCTGTATCAGCATGTGCAGATGCAGATTACGCAGGTTGTCCTAAGGACCGAAAATCAACCTCAGGGTTTGCAGTGTTTGTTGGTGGCTCCTTGGTTTCTTGGAAAAGCAAGAAACAAACTGTTGTGGCCAGGTCCAGTGCTGAATCTGAGTATAGGGCCATGGCTCAGGTCAGTACGGAAATGATGTGGGTTCGCTCAGTACTAGAAGATCTACATGTGGCCGTATCTCTACCGATGATGCTCCAGTGTGACAATCAGGCAGCGTTGTTCATTGCCAACAATCCAGCCTTCCATGAGAGGACCAAGCATATTGAAGTTGACTGCCATTACACCAGGGACCTAATCCAGAGAGGATTGATATCCACGGCCCATGTTAGCTCAGGGGATCAGACTGCCGATATATTCACCAAGCCATTGCTCAGAGGACCTTTCCAGAGATGTTCATCCAAGCTGAGCATGATCGACATCTATGCTCCACCTTGAGGGGGAGTGTAGAGATAGTTAGTTTCTATTATTATTATATGTTGATGTACCCAGTTTCTATTTCTCTATTCTACTTAGACATCCGTGTAATTTACCCCTACGGCCTCTCTCTATATAAGAGAGCCTAGGGTTTTCTCAATACAATAACGAAGACTCTTTTCTTCTAACATATTTATATTGTCCATAGCTTTCAACTTGTCCATTGAATATGACTTTTCCATCCTTGTAAAACATGTGTTTGAGCAACTAAATAGGTTGTTTGTTGCATATATTGAATATGCCTTTACCTATAGTCACAAAGTTTGTTATCATTAAAACAATAATACAACTAGTATGTAACCATGGTACCAAGAATCAGTTTTTAGTATGGTGTTCTGCATATATTGGTCGTTATACCAGGTTACATGTAGTATTTCTATATCATCTATTATATCTGCTTTTTGCTATGGTTTTTAACTATATTAGGTTGTATTATGTTCTTTGTGTATATCGGTTATTATATCGGGTTCCATATGGTTTTTTATATCAGTTGTTACGTGAGTTTGCACATATCAGTTCTGTGTATACATCACTTTTTGTTATATCAGTTATTTGCATATGGTTTTTTACCATGTTAGTTTCTTGATAGGGTTTTTTGCTACATATGTTCATGTAATTTTATTTATGATTTTTTCATGGCCTCAAATTTCAACGAAATTCCACCGAAATTTTCATTTCTTTAGGTCACTGAAATTGAAATGCTCCTTTATTTCTTTTTTCTAGGATTTCAACGAAATTACAAAAAATTCTTCGAAATTACATGTCGATTTGGCAAAACAGCAAAAATAAGGATATCTATCCTTCGGTTTCATCGAAATTTACACATATTAATGAATTTTCACTTAGTTATTCGCTAATGTGTTGAGTTGTTAGAGTACTTTACATTGTTTAAAAGAAGTTTCTTTAGTTAATTTCTATATTTAGATCTTAATCCAAACTAAATCAGTTAGACACAAGATTCAAGAGTTAAGTTAAAGTTTTAACTGAGGATCTTTATTTTTTTCATATATTATTAGTTATCATATATGTCACCTCATTCTTATTGAAGAGGTGCTCACGTGTCACAATTTTCTTCATGTTCATGTATTTGCAATCGAAAGGACTCGATAGTTTATCCCGTTTCTTCAAATCTTGGTTTTGAGTAGCATAGTACTTTTATACTGTTGGGATGATTGGATGGAAATTTAATGTAACATATCATATTATTATCTTACTACTAGCAAAAAAACTATTTTTCTATCTTATTTATTGAGTTAAAGAATATTAGAAAAAAGTTTATTTTTTTAAAAAATGAGTTTTCAAGTAAATTCCACAACTTCCAACCATTTCACCGAAATTCCATCGAAATTCCACCAAATATCAATTTCCAGGCCTGTTACCGAAACGAACCGAAATCAGACATTTAAGGCCTTGGTTTTTTTTGCTAGGTTCAATTTATGTATTATATCCGTTTTCTATATGATTTTAGTTATATATTTGCTATATCAGTTGTTTTTACGTGTGTGTTACTGCATTTAATCACATGTTATATGAATTTGCATATCGGTTATTATTATATCTATTTTTACATATATATATATATATATGTTTTTATATTTTATTTCTTTTGTTTTTTCTATATCAATTTTTACTACAGTTGTTGTATCGGTTCATATTATATCAGTTGTTATATAAGCCTGCACACAAAAATTCTTTGCATTATATCATTTCTAAGTGCACATGTTCCCGTTTTATATTAGTTTTTATGAGCTTTTGCATATATACCACTGAACCCACTTAATGGTCTAGTGGTAGTACAGTGTGTCTACCACACAAAAGATCAGGGTTCAAATCCCACTCTTGCAGGGGTTGCGTTAGGTAGTCGATGTCCAACGTATAAAATATTCGAATCTTTCAACATGGATTTGAGCAAGAATCCATGTAGTCGACCCTACTTATAGTGGGAGAAGGCTTAGTACAATTTTGCTATGGCTTTTTTCTATATCAGTTTACTATATCATAGATCAGTTGTTGTTATGCTTTTTTGTTATAGCAATTGTGAAAATCTATTATTATATTAGTTCTTATTGCATTAATTATTACATGAGTTTGCACATATTCGTTATATATATATGACTTGTTTTATCAGTTCTTTGCATTTGGTTTTCTGCTATTGCATATGTTATTTTTGCCACATGTGTTCATGTATTATATGCTTTTTATGCATATGGTTTTTTTGGTTGGATCAACTTATGTATTATATCAGTTTTGCATATGGTTTTTCAATATATCACATTTCTGCTATATCATTTGCTAGTGCATATGTTAATGTATTATATTAGTTGTATGAGTTTGCATATGTAAATTCTTTGCACATATCTATTGTCATAGCTGATTTTTGCTTTGTTTTTTTTCATATATTAGTTCCCTATATCATTTTGTATTATGAATTTTTGTATAAGTTGGGGAAACTATGAAACATGTTTATTCCATTGAACCCTAGGCTCTCTTGTATAGAGAAGAGACCGATGGGTAAATTACATAAGACTGAAAAAAGGAATTAGAATAGAGAAAAGAGTGTGGTAACATAAATATATTTCTACACTCTTTCAAGATGGATCATAGATATTTATCATGCTCAGCTTGGATGAACACTTCTGGAATGGTCCTCTGAGCAGGGCTTTGGTAAAGATATCTGCATTCTGGTCTCCTGAGCTAACATGGGAAGTAGAAAACCAAGCCATTTTGAACCATGTCTCGTGTATAGTGGAAATCAACCTTGATATGTTTCATCCTTTCTTGAAATGCAGGGTTATTTGCAATGAATGTGGCAACCTGATTGTCGCACTTCAACGACATGGGAAGAGGAGTATCTATGTGTAGATCTGCTAGTAGTGCTCGAACCCACATCATTTCTATGCTTGCCTGTGTCATAGCCCTATATTCAGATTCAACAGTAGACCTGGCCACTACAGTCCGTTTCTTGCTTTTACACGATATAAGAGAATCTCCAATAAATATAGCAAATCTTGTCGTGGACTTCCTATCCTTAGAACACCCTACATAATCTGCATCTGCACACGCTGTAATAGTGATGACACCTCCTTTTCTAAATAACAACCATGACCCTGGAGATGATTTAAGATACCTTAGTATCATGTGTATAATATCCATATGTACATGACGAGGTTGATCCATGAACTGGCTAACCCGACTGAGAATAAATGAGATGTAGGGTCTAATAATAGCGACATAGAGAAGCTTTCCCATTAGTTCTCTTATCTTCTCCTACCTACCTCATCAGTATCACCATCATATTCATATAGCCTCATGCTCGGATCTATAGGCGTGGTAACGGGTCAACATCTAAGCATGCTCATTTCACTTAGCAGATCAGTGTCAGTGACATATTTTCTTTGGGTCATCACATGCCCTTGCTGATTTCTGGCAAACTCCAGTCCCAAAAAATATATAAGGGTACCAAGATCCTTGATAATAAATTCACAACGCAGAAATTCCTTCGCCATCTTTATCCCATGTATATCATCTCATGTAATGAGTATATCATCAATGTACACCATAATAGAAATTGTATCTCTAGAAGTTCTCTGTATGAAAAGAGAATGATATGCATTCGACCTTTTGAATCCCGGCTTTTCAATCAAATATGAGAGCTTCTGAAACCAAGCTCTTGGGCTCTACTTAAGGCATATATTGCCTTATGAAGTCTACACACTTGCAAACACTCCCTCTTAGCAGCAAACCCCAGTGGCTGCTGCATGTAGAATTTCTCCTGGTGATCACTATACAAGAACATATTTTTAACATCAAGCTGAAATAAAGGCCAATCTTGAACCACTGCAAGTGATACAAGAGTCCGTAGGGTAGAGGGACGAGCAACCGGAAAGAAAGTGTCGAGATAATCCACCCTGTATGTTTGAGTAAAACCTCGTGCAACTAGTCGAGTCTTATACCGATCAATGCTTCCATCTACATTATGTTTCACTGTTAAACACTCATTTGCAGCTGACTAAAGATGCCACGAAGGGGGTAGGAACCAGACTCCAGGTACTTTGCGATTGTATGGCCGTCATCTCCTGCTCCATAGATAAAGCCATTGACTGTCCTTCAATGCCTCCTGATAGTTCTGTGGTATGTCAACGACCGACGACGCAACAACAAATCTTCTAAAGTTACCCGTCAGACGATCCAAGGGGACATGAGAAGCAACCTGATATATGATCTCCAGTCCCATCATTATAAATAATGTATTCAAAACAAACTTGAGGCGTGCTGGATAACGGACCATGAACATGAGCAGGAGCAGGCCGTTGACTGTAGTGTTGAGGTAGGGGTGGAACCCGAATAATGGGTGGTGGCGGCGGTGGGGCTGACGCGGGTGATGGAGGAGGGGATGGAGATGGTGATGGCGGTGGCGGACTCATAGGTGGAGGGTGCATGTAAACCTCATCATCCGAATATGAAGATGTCAACCTGTTACCTGTAGGAGAGAAATACATCACCTACTAAAAAAATGTGGCATCTGCGCCAACATAATACTTCCTATGTAACAGATCATAACATTACACCCCTTCTGAGTCATGGAGTACCCGACAAAGACACATTTGACAACCCTATGAGAGAGCTTGTCAATCCTTGGAGTCAACCAATGGACAAACACAACATACCCAATGACGCGGGGTGTAAGAGAGAACAACTCATTGTTTGGAAATACAAGAGAAAGAGGTATCTTCTCCCTCAACACTGATGAGGGCATACGGTTCACAAGATAGCAAGTCGTAAGAACCGCATCTCACCAAAATGAATGTGGGGCATGACTCTGATAAGGAGAGTACGAGTGACGTCTAATAAGTGACGTTGCTTTCTCTCAGTAACATCATTTTTTTGAGAGATGTAGGCACATAATGTTTAATGAAGAATACCATGAGATGAGATGAATTGTGAAAGCACAGAAGTACATAATTCCAGAGTATTATAGTTCACACAATTTTGACAGAGGTGGATAAACATTCTGCAGTTTTTTAATAAAATTATAATAGTATTTCCAGTTTCAGATTTATTTTTCAATAAGAAAACCCAAAATAGATGACTAAAATCATCCACTGCAACTAAATAAAACTCGTGTCCCTGATGATCAAGAACACGACTCGAACTCAAATGTCAACATGAAAAAACTCAAATGGGTAGCTACTACTCCGACTCCGATGACTAGGGAAAACAGACCAATGATGCTTTCCCAACTGATAAGTTTCACAGTTGAACGATGAACGAGATGAAATTTGGGGAAGAATTTGACACATTTTCTGAAGTGTAAGATGTTCAAAGCGTAGATGCCCTAGAAAGTTATAGATCGATCTAGTGGAATGAGAGGATAGTCCAACATATGGGGTTCGTACTGGTAGATAGAGATTGCCCTGTTACGGCCACAACCAATCACTATGCCTGTAAGAATGTCCTGAAATACAAGAGACGATGGGTCAGACATAGCTCTACAATGTTAACCTTAGTAATCTGACTAATAGACACTAAGTTCATAGAGAAGTCAGGAGCATGAAGCACATTCAGCAATCACATAAAGGGTGTCAAGCTAATCTCCCCCCTTCGTGTGATCTTAGAATGAGTCCCATCTACTATAACCACAGTCCTCCCTGGAGGAACCTGTATGCAGGCGGTGAGCTGATCTCTATCTCCACGCAAATGATGTGTTGCACCGAAATCCATGATCGAGGTGCTAGACGGGGGCATGATGTCTCTCAATTGAGAAACAATGTCTTCATATCTTTGATCTGATGAGGATAGAATTGCATAAGGGATGACCTGCTCTGCTATACAGGCAGATGCATGGAAACCATGCTTGGAGCAATATATATCCTCTGAATGGACAGAATGATGGCAATAGATGTAGGGCTGGCGAGTTCCACAACCTCCTCAACCACGAGGTCTACGACCACGAAACTGAGAAGAGCCTCCTTGACCATGGGATGCAGTCATTGAAGATGAGTTCGACACGAAAGTTAGTGAAGGAATGTTGATCCGTCTGAGTCTACGAAAAACTTTCTCCATGGGAGGAATAGTAGCATCTGCCAGTATCTGAGAGCATGCTACCTCGTACCGTGAGCCAAGAGATGCTAGGAAGATACCAACCATCATGGCATTCCGATACGTCTTTACATGCTTTAGGGTAGTTGTGAGAGGCATGAAGCTATGAAGATTCTTAAACATCCCGCGCAAGGCGGTATAGTGAGCATGAAGGGGTCATCCATTCTGATTTATAGTAAAGTTATCATGTTGAAGCTGTGAAATCTTCATCTCATTCTTAGCCTATGAATATGTGGCAGCAAGTATGTCCACATTGCTTTGGTAGTGGGCTGGTGCAAGACATCATTAGCAATCTCTAGTGTCGAGCTACCATACAACCAGACTTGAGCATATGCATTGTAGAGATAGTTATGTAATCGATGTATCTTTTATCCTTTTTTATTTTCTTTGTTCCATCTTATGTAATTTACCCATGGGTCTCTATATAAGAGAGCCTAGGGTTCCCTTGGAATAATAACTCACAACTTTCTTCCAACATGGTATCAGAGCTAAAACCCTAGAACCCTTCCCACAACCGCCCCCCCTCTCTCCTCGGTGCCGCCACCCCTCTCCTCCCTCTCCTCGCCGTGCCGCCGGCCTCTCCCCTCCCGTCGGCCCCCTCCTGCCGCCTACCCCCTCCCGTCCACCCACTCCTGCCGCCGGGTCCCCTCCTGCCAGCCCCTCTCTAGCCAGCGACCACCTGCCGGCTCCTCTTTAGCCGACCCCTGCCGCAGTCGTCTTCTCCTCTATATTCTTGGGTTTGAGTGCGTAAAGTCTGCGTACGCACTCAAATCCTATGCAGTTTATGTAGACATTTGTTTTTTTCGTCTAAAAATCCTAGTTCTTTATCTTCGGTGACATGTCATAACACAAAGTCGATATGCCCTCCATAGGCACGTTCAAACGTCCCACGCCAATAGTCAAGATGGATGAGACGAACTATGAGCTCTGGGCGATGCAGTTCATGAGCCTCATGAAGTTGAACGATAAGAAGCATATTCTTACCGAGGAAGGGCTGATAGAGAAGACTGGGATCTATGCCTCCTGGGAGGCTGATGATTCATATAACAAGGTTTGGTTGTCGGGCACGTTGTCGATGGAGATTGCTAATGATGTCCTCCATTAGCCCACCGCTAAGGCGATGTGGGACATACTGGCAATGACATATTCACAGGTGCGGAATGAGACCAAGATGTTACAACTCTAGCACGACATATTCACAATGAAGCAGAATGGGTGGCTACTTCACTCTTTGTATACATCCCTGCAGGGATGTTTGAGAAACTCTACAACACTATTCCTCTCACGGCCACTCCCGAGCAGCAGAAGACATTTAGGAATGCTACCATGGTGGGAGTCCTGCTTGCGGCCCTTGATCTTGAATATGATGCTGCCCGATCATAGATACTTGCCGATGCTACCATTCCTCCTATGGAGGATGTTTACCGGAGGCTTAACCACATCTTTGTATCATCCAATGCTTCTACTCCACTATCCTCGGCGGTGGCTGCTTCCAAAGGGAGAGGTTGCTCTTCGTCATTCCGTGATCGTGGACCTCGTGGTCGAGGTGCTCGTTTTCATCAGTCATGGACTTTTTGTCATCGTACAAGCCACTCTGAGGATACATGCTATTCTAGGCATGGATTTCCAGCCTCAGCGCGAGTAGTCGAACATGTTGCATCCCCGTCAGCATCTACTTCGGATCAGAGGTTCGAGGAACTTATTGCGAGATTGAGAGATATTACGCCTCATGTTTCTACAGATTCTCCTGGAGGCCCTTCGGATATTGCTGCATCAATTTCTGCCAGTACTTCTGCCATGGCTAGCACGTCAGGTAGTGCTTATGCTTTTACATCATGTTATAGTTCTGATGTCTCAGATTGGATCGTGGACTCTGGTGCCACACACCATCTCTGCCACGACAGAGACAAACTTATGTCATACAGAGAGATTCCACCGGGGCGGTCAGTGGTAATAGCTGATGGGACTCATTCACCCATTATTGAACAGGGGGAGATTACTTTGTCGCCTTCCATGCATCTGCAGAATGTCTTACATGCCCCTGATTTTTTGACGAACTTACTTTCTATTAGTCAGATTACGAAGGATTTGCACTGTCACGCTATATTTGACCCATCTTCTCTTATATTTCAGGTCATTCTAACGAACAGGGTGATTGGTTGTGGTTCTGAGCAGGATGGTCTCTCGTCTGAACCGGAGTTCATATGCTGGCATCTCCTCTCATGTAGTTAGATCTGTCTCTCCATATACATGGCATCTACGATTTGGTCACCTTCCCCTTCTGAAGATGCATCATCTCTTTCCTCAGATCTCTCCGAATTCTTCCTTCCAGTATGAAGCCTGTCAGTTGGGAAGGCACCATAGATCTAGCTTCCCTAGTCGTCAGTGTCAGAGCAGTAGCTCCCCTTTTGAATTACTTCATGTCGATATTTGGGGTCCAAGTCATGTCCCTGATCACCAGGGACACATGTTTTATCTTGTAGTGGTTGATGATTTCTCTCGTTTGTCGTGTGTTTTTCTATTAAAGAATAAATCTGAAGCAGGAGATGTTATCAGAAATCTTATCAATGAAGTGCAAAATGTGTTTTCCTCTCATGTGAAATATGTTCGTACTGATAATGCTTTGGAATTTTACACTCGTTCTCTCTCACAATATTTTTCGTCAAAAGGTATTATTCATCAAACCACATGTGCGTACACCTCTCAACAAAATGGAGTCACTGAGAGAAAACATCGTCATCTTCTTGATATTAATCGAACCTTACTTATTCAGAGTTGTGCTCCTATTTCTTTTTTGGGAGATGTCGTCCTTAAAGCTTGTTATCTGGTCAATTGTATTCCTTCCTCGATTCTTGGTGAGAAAATTCTCCTTTTAGTTATTTTCCCAGATAAGGAATTATTCTCACTTACTCCTCGTGTGTTTGGTGTGTTATAAAATATGAAGAATGCGGAAGCAGAATGATAAAACAGAGCTAAAGAACAAGAAAGATAAACATGGGAACACCATGATTTTACGTGGAACCCTACTCCGTGAGGAGCGGGATGAAACCACGGGAGAAGCCCCTGAATTGGGCATTTCTTCTATTGAAGTTCTCAATGAGTACAGGGGGTGTGGGGCTCCTTATATAGCCCCACGGACAGACCCAATAGTGACCGCTCACCCATGTGGTACTAAACACATGGGTGGGCTCTTTTCTTTTCCAACACTCCCCCTCTAGTTGGTAGCTGGGACAGCTGCAACTTGCAACAATAAAGAAAAATATACACCATTACATCTTCACTTGAAATCATCACAATAAACGTATGTATCCGCAACTGGTAGACAAACCCGCTTGCTGACGGGTATATCAGGTCACCGGAACGTATCTCTGTCGTGCCTGGAAGGTCACCGGACTGTCTCTGTCGTGTCTGCATGGTCACCGGATCTCTGTCTCAGTCGTGCCTGCGGGTCACCGGACTTTGTCTCCGTCGTGCCTTGAAGAAAACAAATCCAATGCGGAGTCGATGTCGAGGATAGAGACACCACGACGAAAATCGATGCACAGTGAAGATGGCTTGATATTTTGTGAAATCCGGAGTGTTTGGTCTGTCAGTCAAGGATGTAGGATGCATATGACTTTTACTCCCCCTTTCTCCCAAACTTGTGAGAAAAATGAAAAATAAAGACAAGTTGGGAGAAGCAAACATGAATCACATTTTTTTATGCGTACGACTTTTTCTTGTACGCGTCTTTTCTTCATCTTCTCCTTTTACAATTTTTCGTACGGCTTTCCTTTTTTTTGACAAGATAGAATGGGGAGAAAACATGAACTTGTGGCTTTTCCATTTTTTTAAGCCGTCACATTTTTTTGTAAGCCGTCTCAACTTTTTTTTCCGACTTTTCATCAAACAAAATTTTCTGCGTATGGTTTTTTTATTGTACGTGCCTCCTCTCTCTCTCTCTCTCTTTTTTCACTGCATACGATTTTTTTTACGTAACCCCTTTTTTTCAAAACATATTTTTTTATCGGCCCTCTTGGGCCTAACTCTCTCTTCCCCCTCCCCTTATTTTTTGTTTACTCACGACATGCCCCTCTATTCACTTTTTTTCATATAAAACATGTCCAGCTGGGCCCATTAGGGTTCCCTAAGATGGCAACCCCATCATTCCCTATGCCGCCCCTGCGTTGGGCACGTAGGGTTCCCATAACCTTTCTTTTTTTTATTTTAAGAAACGCAACTCCCCTGCCATTGCTGTCTGTGCGCCAAAGAAGTCAAGATGGCCTATGGAGGAGATGCCAAAGGAGGAAATGCGCCGTGATGCGCCAAGAGGGGATGAGGTCGCCTCTTGACTGGAGAAGGCCGTGCACCGTTGATCTAGAGCAGCGCGCGGGAAGGGCTCCGCCTGGGGCTCAAGGGCTGCCGCCAGCGGCTGGGACTCGCCATCGCCTGCGCTGGTGTCGCCTGGAGCGAGAAGGAGGGTTGCCGCCATCTGGAATGATCGAGAGGGTGCCGCAAGAGGGTGCAGAGGGGCCCGACCTGTGCGGCCTGGGGTTGCGCCTGTGTTCACCGACCCGCACGATGCCACCTGAGGTTGTCACGAACGGAGCCGCCATATGCGGCTGACATGGAAGGCTCCAGTGCCGCTGTGATCCGAGTTTGCTACCAACGATGACGAGCGGGAGTCGATGGAGTCAGGGGGCCGCCGTCAGTGCGTTTAGGGCTGGAGGCCTCACTGGTCTGGAGAGGTGCTTGAATCGGAAATGCGCGTTGGGTTCTGCGGCTGGGGTGCGCCATCGCGCCTGGGGTTCGCCATCACCTGGCGTCTGTGCGCACAAGCGCGCCTGGAGATGCCTGTCGCTCCTGGAGTTCCGTCTGGATCTAGTGCCTCCGCCTGAGGATGGTGCCGCGAGAATCGCCTCCTGGATGATGCGGCGGGAAGAGGAGGGCGCATGTGCGCGCGACCTCCGTCTTGAGAAAACGAGGCGCCTTGAATCACATGATGCGCCGAAGGATCACCATGGACCCTTGATCTTCAGAAAAAACCGTGGAGATCTTGAAAATAAATCTTAGGAACAGTATTCTCCAAAATAATCATCAAGATCAACTGAATCAAAATCTCGAGGGGAAAAAAATCTCAAAGAATAAATCCTCGAGAATCGAACCCGCTCTGATACCATGTTATAAAATATGAAGAATGCGGAAGCAGAATGATAAAATATAGCTAAAGAACAAGAAAGATAAACATGGGAACACCATGATTTTACGTGGAACCCTACTCCGTGAGGAGCGGGATGAAACCACGGGAGAAGCCCCTGAATTGGGCATTTCTTCTATTGAAGTTCTCAATGAGTACAGGGGGTGTGGGGCTCCTTATATAGCCCCACGGACAGACCCAATAGTGACCGCTCACCCATGTGGTACTAAACACATGGGTGGGCTATTTTCTTTTCCAACATGGTGCTATTGCTTTTGTTCATCAGTTGTCTCCCGATCTTGACAAGCTCTCGCCTAGGGCTGTCAAATTTGTCTTTGTGGGTTACTCTCGGACTCAGAAGGGATACCATTGCTATGATCCTATAAACAGGAAATATTTTGTCAGTGCTGATGTTACATTCTTTGAGTCTGTTATGTACTTTTCTTTTGCAGGTGACAGATTGGCCTCATCCACATCTAATGATGAGGTCTATGTTCCTCCTCCTATTGCGAGTCCACTAATGTCCATTCCACTTCCTATGGTCACACCGTCACCAACGCCACCACCACTAAAACCAATTGTCTCACCATTACCAAAATATTATACACGTCGGTCAGGTCCTACTCATGCTGCACGTCAATTATCCACTACTCCTTAAGTATGTCCAGATGTTACTACTAATGATGGGTCCAATAGTGTGCATGTGCAGGGTTCATCATTGCAGGAGGAATATGATCCGGCAAGTATTGTGGTTGATATGGATGTCCCTATTGCTATAAGGAAGTAGAAACGCACTTGTGCTTCGTATCCTCTTGCTTCTCAGGTTTCCTTCCATCACCTCACAGGGGACTTTCAGAGGTTTGCAGTGGCTTTGTTTTCTATGGAGATACTACGGAATTATCAGGATGCCTTGAAAATTGATCGGTGACGTTCTGCCATGGAGTAGGAGATAGCTGCCCTACAATCACGGGGTACATGGAGCTTGGTTCCCGCTCCCTCAGGAGCATCAGTTGTTAGCTGCAAATGGGTATTCACTATCAAGTATCACGCAAATGATAGCCTTGATCGATACAAGGCACGACTGGTGGCGCGAGGCTTTATTCAGACATATGGTGTGGATTATATGGATACCTTCTCTCTAGTTGCTCGTCATTCCACTCTTCGTATTCTACTATCAGTTGTTGTGGTACATGACTGGCCCTTGTTTCAACTTGATGTTAAGAATGCATTCTTATATGACGATTTGCAGGAAGAAGTCTAATGCAACAACCTCCGGGGTTCGCTGCTGAGGGGAAGAATCATATGGTGTGTAGACTTCATAAAGAAATATATGGCCTTAAACAGAGCCCAAGGGCATGATTTTAGAAGCTTTCCCATCTAATTGAACAATAAGGATTCAAGAGATCAAATGCGGATCACTCGTTGTTTGTTTAGAAGACTCCTAGAGGTACTGTTGTCATTATTGTGTATGTTGATGATATTTTGGTTACGGGAATGATACTCAGGGGTTAAAGATGGCAAAAGAATTTTTAGGCCATCAATTTGTTATGAAGGATCTTGGTACTATACGATACTTTTTGAGGTTGGAGTTTGCCAAGAATGCACATGGTCTTGTGATGACCCGAAGGAAATATATTATAGATATTCTTATCGAGACGAGCATGGTTGGGTGTAGACCCTCAACTACTCCTATGAACCCCAGTATGAAATTATATGATAATGATACAGAGGAAGTTGACAGGAGAAGGTATAGAGAAATGCTGGATAAGCTTCTTTACATCACTATAACTGAACATGATATTGCCTTTGCAGTCAGTCAGGTAAGCCAATTTATGGAACAGTTGAAACAGGTACATATGGATGTCATATATATGATACTTATGTATCTAAAGCTGTCTCCATGCACAGGGTTGTTGTTTAGAAAGGAAACAAGTTTATCTATCTCGGCATGTGCGGTTGTTGATTATGCCGGATGCCTTAAGGATCGGAAGTCTGCTTCAGGCTCTGCAGTGTTTGTGGGTACCTCTCTAGTTTCTTGGAAAAGCAAGAAACAAACAGTTGTAGCTAGATCAAGTGCCGAATCTGAATGTAAGGCCATGGTACAAGCAAGTACGGAGATGATGTGGGTTCGAGCTGTACTCGAAGACTTGCATATAGATGTACCTCTACCCATGCAGCTACAGTGTGATAATCAAGCCACATTGTTCATTGCCAATAATCCAGCCTTCCATGAAAGAACTAAATATATTGAAGTTGATTGCCATTACACTAGAAATATGATCCAGAAGGGCCTGATTTCTACTTCACATGTTAGTTCAGGGGAGCAGACTGCCGACGTCTTCACCAAGCCATATTGCTGAGAGGACCATTCCAGAAGTGTACTTCCAAGCTGAGCATGATTGATATCTATGCTCAATCTTGAGGAGGAGTGTAGAGATAGTTATGTAGTCGATGTATCTTTTATCCTTTTTTATTTTCTCTGTTCCATCTTATGTAATTTACCCATGGGTCGTCTCTATATAAGAGAGCCTAGGCTTCCCTTGGAATAATAACTCACAAAATTTTTCAACATGCATCATCAGCCTCCCATGAGGTATTTAACCCTGTCTTCTCCACCGGCTCTTCCTCGGTAAGAATATGCTTCTTAACCATTGTGCAATGCCTTAGGATCCGGGTTACCCGTTTACACAATATTCGCAGTACCACATTTGGTATCGATCACATTAGTTTACAAAAACTGAGGGATTTTTTTTACGTTGGACTGACATTTACAATTTAATAAACAACCGCATAATAACAAGTATCACCAATTCATATTTGCATTAATTTCCATAAAATATTACATATATTAAAAGAACTGGCATTCCGTACATATATCCTAAAATATAATAGAAGAGAGAAATAAGCATCTACAATACCATGTACAGAAGTATAATATTTGTACCGTCATAAGTAAAATATTTGAACCGCATAAGGGTCCAGCTGTCGGACTACTCTGACACAGGTTCTTTACCTGCCATCTATGTTAGGAATAAAAGAAGGTTAACAAAGGTTGAATACAATCTAATTTATTAAAAATAATAGGTATTTCAGCGGTTTCAAAAGAAAGAAAGTAGATAGGTGTTGACATTTAAATTTAATAAGTTACCTGCGTGAAGTTGGTTTTCAAGCTAATCTGTTTATGAATCCCATTGTTCACCCATCACCTCAACTACTCATACTTAATACTTTCATTTATTTATAAGATCCATATTTAAGCTATCATCATTTTATTATTTATAATTCTTGTTGATGGATCTTAGTAAGTATAGATGATGTGACTCTCGTTCTGATCTTTGTCCTTGTCTAATTTTTCAAGCTCAGTGGATAGTCTGTGGTCTTGGTTCGGATGATACCTTACATCATTACTCTAAGGAAGGAAGAATGCCTTAGGGTTGGGGTGACTTTGTAAGCATGCGGTGTAGTGTAATGCATCATAACTAAGTTCCCAACACGTCCACTAGATTTGCCTAATTACTGTAGTAATATTTCTTATTTTGATATAGATGATTTTACGCCTACTTCCATTGTTGTGAGACGTCAGATGTGATAATGGGTCTTCTTAAATGTTGATGATTGTTAGAAAATATAATACAGAAGTATGCTTAGAGAAATAAAGATAAAAATATGAAGAACAAATGGATTTTAACCAGGAACCCTATTCCCTAAGGAGTAGGATGAAACCACGGGAGAGGGCCTTAAAGGTTCATATGTTTCATTAAACTTTCTCACTGGATACAGAGGATGAGGGGCTTCTTATATAACCCCCACCGAGTTCCACATCTCATAATTGGTAGATGTGGGATTAAACAACTGAATGTGATAAATGGATCATGGAGTGATCCATTTATCCATCTACACCACAAGTGACGTATAACACATATACTCCAACACTACCCATCAAGCTGGAGCATGCAATGCTCAGCTTGGACAAATAGAAAGAAATCTCAAACTCACGCTACAAGACACTACGGACAATATCAACTCAACTCGCACAACCGTCGACTACTGTCGAGGATGTTGTTTCTTATGTTGTGCAGGTGAGGATGAACACTGGGATGGAGTGTAAGTCACACTGGATGTGCTTTGTATTGTGCATGTCAGATCCATTGAAACTGCAATGAATCTCCGCCTGGAGAACTCTGGGTCTCTCCCATATTGGCTCAGAGAATGAGATCTCTACTCTGGAGTTCCTATGAAACCACATGAAAACCCTAGCCAACATGGCATAGGGAATAGGATCTCTACTCAGGAGTCCCTATGGAACACATGAAAACTCTGACCAAAATAACAAAAGATGAGGACCATATAAAAAAGATTGCATACATGTGCATCTTAAAAGAAGTCTCTCTTTGGGGAACTCGAAGAAAATGTCTCTCAACTATGGAGTGCCTCGAACTTGGATTCTGAACCAATCCGCAGAATCTGAAACTAAACTATAGAGTTTGGAATGTCTAGTTGGCATGGAGCATGGAGAATATGAAAATGCTGCCTGTAGAACTCTACACAATACTCTCCCTTTATCCTATATACTTGTCGGAAAATAATGACGTCGACAAAGTTGGGAGAAGACAATAAAGTGGGGAAACATCTCATGAGTCGATTACATCATTATATTTTTTCTCAGCTTTTCAAACAATTTTTGCATTTTTGGCTATATATTCTCCTTTTTGTTTTTAATAACCAACTCATCATTTTTTTTCTGCGTATGGGTTTTTTTGCACGCATCTTTTTTTTTTGAAAAGATTTTTTAAACCAAATATCTCGGCCAAAAAGGCCCAATTGTCTCTCCTTTCATTTTTTATTTAAAATATCAGCCCCCTCCTTTTTTTGAACACGACCCGGAAGGGCTCATATGCAGCAGAGGTAGTTTTTTTAGCCCGCTTGGGGCATTTATTTAGGGTTCCCGATGGTACTCTTTCTTTCGTCACTTCTGCCTCCGATGTGGCTATCTGATGTTGCCACTGTCGCAAGAGATGAGGTGGACTTAGAGGAGCCTCCGCTTGAAGGTTTCACATGAGGAGTCCTGAAGTCGTGATGATGTGCGAGATGCAACCGTCATGGGGTTCCCTAGCTTCGCCTGCATGCCGCTGATGAAGGGGATGCTTCGCCTGGAGCATCAAAAAGGTGCTCTGCCTGGAGCTTCGAGACTTGCCGCCTGGGACTAAACTTGAAGAGGCTCCTCAGGTGCGAGGAGCGGGCGACACAGATAGGAGCTCGAAGGGCGATGTGTGCAAGGCCTGGCGGTGAGATCTGTCGCCTCTTTGGAGCTACGATGGGAGGAGGTGCACGAACCATCTTGAGAGGGCTCCGCCTCTTGGAGATGTGCGCGAAGGAGGCTGCAAGCTGGTGCCGCCTCGATGAAGCTCCTGCTTTACAATCCCATGCGGTTGCTTTCCCTGAGGGAAGGGTTGAGTCTTGATGGTGATGATGCCCATTCGATGAAGCTTGGTGTTCACGATTCGATGACTGTTGAAAGAGGTGCGCTGCCCCACGATGGGAAAGGCCGTCATGAGAGGAGAACGTCGCCTTACAACGACCTAGAATCTGGGGCATGATCAGGTGGTGACCCTTCTAGGGTACCCCGATGGAACCCTCTCTTCTTCAAAGATGCAGTCGCTACAGGATCAAAGCCTAGATGCCTTCATGATGGAGATACTCGATGGAATAGCCGCCGTCAAGGCCTTTGCTCACGAGAAACTAGGGTTCAGAAAACGCTAGGTGACTTCAAATCTCCAGAAACAGATTTGAATGATTGAATCTTCACATAAATCTTCAAGAACAAGAACTCCTAAAACGAATCCCAAAAATAAAGAATTTAAAATCCTCAAGAATCGGCCCGCTCTGATACCATCTTAGAAAATATTACGCGGAAGCATGATTAGAGAAATAAAGATAAAAATATGAAGAACAACAGGATTTTAACATGTAACCCTACTCCCTAAAGAGCGGGATGAAACCACAGGAGAAGGCCTCAAAGGGTCATATGTTTCATTGAACTTTCTCACTGGATACAGAGGGTGACATGTTTCTTATATAGCACTCACTGAGTCTCCACATCTCACAGTTGGTAGATGTGGGACTAAACAACTGGATGCGGTAAATGGATCCTGGAGTGATCCGATTACCCATCTACACCACAAGTGACTCATAACACATATACTCCAACTATGATTAATGATGATTTTCGTGATATAAACTTTATCCTCGCCAGTACCTGGCGGGACAACAACTAAACTCAACTCCTCCTTCCAATGATCTTTCCTTCGTCAAGCCTTACTCGCGGAACAATAACCATAACTCAAGCGGTGAGGAAGCCTCCTAAGAGACTCTTCTTTCTCACCCTCTCAGTGGAAGTGCGGTCCAAGAGAGGGCTATGCACACTCCTAAAGTAAACTATGCCTTTGAGATGGGTGGGAGAACCTCTCCGGATTGAGTCACTCCGAAACCAACCCGACTGATACGGGCAAAACGAGATCGGAAAAGAAAATCAAGGGTCCTCCAGCCTAAGCACCCTTCTGAAAACATGTTCAAGGAACTAGTCATACTACAACACCTGGATCCCAATGAAGCGTAAAAACTGCAAGCTCGTGAAAAAACGTACAATGGTCTGGGATCTTAGACCCACGCACTAGGTAGCTGCTGCCCTAGTTGGTCTTCCTATCTCCCGCCCAACTGAGGGTCACCGCACCCTCACACTATCAGGTGTAAGGGACACCATGACCGGTACAGATACCAGTTATCACTTAAGTTGCTTGATTCATTAAATCACTGAGATTCCTGAATACTAATGATCTCGTCTGAAACTTTGAGTCAATTTCATGCACCATCCTCAATTTTTTCATTTTTAAAATCATAAGATTAGAAGATGTTCATTGAATCTGGATTAATTTCAGATTAATGCAAAATTTCTCAATTCCTTTCAACTTTAAATAATGAGATTTAGAGCTAGTGGATTTGTAACAATTTTGATAGATATGGATTTAGACATGATTATATTCCGATCTCCTACTTATTCAATCTAAAAAATCATGGAATTTGGAGTCTATTTATAGTTATGAAATTTGGCTTAAATACTTGAATAAACACCAAATTTTTAAATTCTAGAACTCACATTTGTAGCTATTTAACTGATCTGAAATTATAATTATTTACATGAAAAAACACCCTGAATCTTCTATCTTTTAATCCTATAATCTGTAGCATATAGTGTTAGAGTATTTGGAGCATGCGTCACTTATGTAATAGGTGGGTAAATAGATCCCTCCAAGATCCATTTACCCCACCACTGAGTTTAGTCCCATACCGCCTAGTGGTGGGACTTGGAGGCCCTGTAGAAGCTATATAAAGAACCCCAGGCCTCCTGTAACAGATGAGAAATTCTAATAGAATATCCGCCCCGTTGAGGGCTTCTCCTGTGGTTTCATCCCGCTCCTCACGGAGTAGGGTTCCACGTAAAAAATCCCGCGTTATTCTTGTTCTTTATTTCTTTTTCCATGTTTATGCTTCCGCTTCCGATTTTCTAACATGGTATCAGAGCGGGTTCGATTCTCGAGGATTTTTATTTGAAGGCTTATTTTTAGATTCGAGATGCAATTATTGGTTTTATGGAGATCTAGACATGTTTATAGTCTGTTCAAGCCCTAAGGTTTTTTTTCAAAAATCCTAATCGAGATCGAAGAGTAGTTCTGTTCCTGAAGACTTTTTTTTCTCCGTTGAGCTCCATCTTATCCAAGGGCAAGGTTTTTTTGGAACCCTATTCCACGCCCCATATGATCTGATGTTAGGGTTCTGATAACCCATCTCTGGAGACGAAGCAGCAATGTCCTGGCGCATCTCCTTCCATGCGGCACACGGCTTCCCTCCTCACGTCATCCAGCAAGATGCGTCATCCAGCATGTTCCGTGTGCGCTCTGCAGTCCTCCAGGGAAGACCCCCGCGCGCAACCTCATCGCCGATCGCACGCGCTCAAGACTCTATCGGATCTCGCGCAGGCGGCGCGAGATCAAGCCCCAGCGGCGGCGCAACAGGCCTCCAAGTCCAGGCGAAACCTCCTTCACCGCCGCTCCTCTCTGGCGGCGTTTCCTCCCTAGTCGCAGGCCCCGCATCAAACTCCAACAACATCGCTAGCCGAGGCGATCATCTGATGTCAGATTCCAGGCCGCAGCATCGCTGGGTGTCGTGCCGCCCCAGGGGTTCCTGACAGCCGCTCCTCAAGACTCCATCTTCCAGTCCATCGCCTCTTCAGTCGTTCGGGGCGGCGCGCAACAGACGATCAGGTCCCCCCCAAGCCCCAAGCCCCCTGCACGATCAAGTCCCCCGCGCGACAGACTCTTCTCCCCTCGCGAGCCCATGTTCGGCGGCGCTCTTTGTCTCTGTGTGTAAAGGGGTTCCCTGCTGGGAACCCTAGTAAATGTTGAGCGTAGCCCAATAGGGCCCGGTTTATTTTTTTTATATAAAAAAATGATGATGCGTGGGGGAGGGGGCGTGGGGGTGGGGCGGGGGTTTCGGTTACAAGAAACCAAAATGATTGGGGCATATATGGGCCGAAGGTAAAAAAAAAGAAAAAAAGAGAAAGAAAAATGAAAAGAGGCGCGTACACAATACAAAAGCCGTACGCATATGTTAAAAAAAAAGAGAGAATGACGGCTTAAAAAAAATGAAAAAGCCGCAAGTTTCATGTTGTTTTCTCCCCATTTATATTGTCTTCTCCCAACTTGATCGACGTCCACATTTTCCGACAAGTATGGGAGAAAGGGGGAGTATATGTAGAGTTACATGTCTTGTTCCAAAAATTCAGATGTTAGATTTCCCAGATCGGTCAGATGTTCAGACTCTACAATTCTCAGATTCAGACTCGACGATGACGCATGCCAATTGTCATTCTTGTTGGTCGGCCAGAGCTTTCATGTGAGCCATAGGGACTCCATAGCAGAGGACTATTCCCTATGCCATTAAGGGCAAGGGTTTTCATGTGGTATCATAGGGACTCCACAGTAGAGTACCATTCTCTGAGCCAGATAGACACTCCAGCCCCGTTCGTCCTCCTCACATGCACGCCATGAGAAGCAACGTCCTCGACTGCAGCAGCTGTGCGCGTTGGGTTGATATTGTCTGTAGTGTCATGTATTGTGAGTCGAGTTTCTTCCTGTTTGTCCAAGCTGAGCATTGCATGCTCCAGCTTGAGGGGGAGTGTTAGAGTATTTGGAGCATGCGTCACTTATGTAATAGGTGGGTAAATGGATCCCTCCAAGATCCATTTACCCCACCACTGAGTTTAGTCCCATACCGCCTAGTGGTGGGACTTGGAGGCCCTGTAGAAGCTATATAAAGAACCCCAGGCCTCCTGTAACAGATGAGAAATTCTAATAGAATATCCGCCCCGTTGAGGGCTTCTCCTGTGGTTTCATCCCGCTCCTCACGGAGTAGGGTTCCACATAAAAATCTTTGTGTTCTTCGTGATTATTCTTCTTTATTCTGTTATTCCGCTTTCGCTTTCTATTTTATAACATATAGTGATCTGAATTTAGTACTAAATGCATGCAATTCACCCTAAATTTTCATCTTCAAAGAATGAAATTTGGATCATATTTAATAGTATGAAATCGATATTAAATATATGCCAATCACCCTCCATTTTTCATCTCTCAATCATGCAATCTGGAGCTTAATTAATGGCCTGATTTTAAGTCTACTTGCATGCAAAACACTTCCAATTTCTCCTCAAACCAATCATGAAAACTGTAGCTAATCAGTGGCTTGAAATTAGACTCAATTGTGTGCTATTTACTCCTAAATCTCTTATATTTCAAACGTGGAATCTATAACTATCGGAGACTTAATTTCGAGTTATTCATCCCTAATTTCCCATCTTTCCAACATGTAATCTATAACAATTAATGTTATGAAATTAGACTCTAATCACATGCAAATCATTCCCAATCTTTCACATTTTAACTTGAAATCACACAACAATATTCTGAATTTAGTTCTAAATGCATGCAAATCACCATCAAATCCTCATCTTTTAAACATGCAAACTGTAACAATTATAGGTCTGATATCTAGATCAAATTCATACTAATCACTTAATTTTTTATCCTAAAAAGCTTAGGAAATCTGGAGCATATTCAATGGATCTAAAATTATGATTAATTCCTTGTGAAACTTCACATTTTCATCTAACTTTCAGAAGCAAAATAATAGGTTTTGAATCATGCATGGAAGGCAGCAAAAGGGGGATGATTGTACCTTTAGTCTCCAAGATTTGGAGATCAAAATGCATCCAGCAACTGGTCCAATGGATGCAGGAGAGGGTTGCATGGAAGAAGGGAGCAACAACAACAGGAGGCTGCTTTGGAGCAGCTTTAGGAGAAGAGAAGCAGCAACTGCTGCTCTAAACTTGGCTCCAACAGCTCTTGTCATGATTCTGACAGCAACTGAGCTGCTGCTATGCAAGGAGCAGCATGCTTCTTTGGCTGCTTTGGGCAGCTGCAACTGCTGGAGATTAGAGATGCACTCTAAGGCTGCTGGACAACAGTAGTGGCTGCTGCAAATGGTAGCAGCAGCTGCTCTCCTGCTCTACTGGAGTGCTGCACATCAACAAGAAGAAGGGGAGGAGCCGGAGCTTCTCTGTTGGAAAAATTGGAGGGATTTGGGGGGCTTTCTCGGTGGAATTTGGGAGAAGAATTAGGGAACAATAAAGGGGTCCTTTGGGAGATATAAATAAGTGGGAGAGAGTGGGTTAGGTGTGGCCAAGTGGAGAGAAGGAAGGCTTCACGTGTGGTCTACTTGAATTCGCAACAATTTTTTGAAATCCTTTATCTCTCTTATTTGGAATATCGAAGTCATCCGTATTTCCACCCCGAATCTCCAATTCAAATGATGCTCGTTTCGACCGTCTTAGAATAATGATCAAATGATATAAAAGCTGTTAGGGTAAAACAATACTCTGATGATTATTCCATAGAGCCCTCGGGTCTCTTATATAGGGAGAGAACCCTTGGGTAAATTATAGAGACGTACAATAGATAAATAGAAAATATGAAACAGTACACAACATAAATAAGTCTCTACACTCCCCCTCAAGATGGAGCATAGATATCTATCATGCTCAGCTTGGACGAACATCTCTGGAAAGGTCCTCTGAGCAATGGCTTAGTGAATATGTCAGCCGTCTGGTCCTCTGAACTGACATGAGACGTGGAAATGAAGCCCTTCTGAATCATGTCCCTAGTATAATGACAATCCACCTCGATGTGCTTTGTTCTCTCATGGTAGGCTGGATTGTTGGCAATAAATAATGCTGCCTGATTATCACATTGAAGGTTCATAGGCAAGGGGACATCAACATTCAGATCTTCTAAGACTGCTTTAACCCACATCATCTCCGTGGTTGCCTGAGCCATGGCTCTGTACTCGGATTCGGCACTGGATCTCGCCACAACAGTCTGCTTCTTGCTTTTCCAAGAGACTAAGGAGCTTCCTATGAAGATAGCAAATCCAGAAGTAGACTTACGATCCCTTGGACATCCTGCATAATCTGCATCTGCGCAGGCTGAAATAGACAGATCTGTATCTTTCTTAAATAGCAACCCTGTGCCTGGGGAAGACTTCAGATATCTCAATGTCATATGCACGGCATCCATATGAACTTGCCTCGGCTGCTCCATGAATTGACTCACCCGGTTTACTGCAAAGGCAATATCCGGTCGAGTTATGGTAATGTATAAGAGCTTACCCACCATTTCTCTGTACCTTCTCTTGTCCACCTCCTCGGTATCCTCATCATACAGCTTCATGCTCGGGTCCATAGGTGTACTTGAAGGTCTGCATCCAGTCATTCCTGTTTCAACTAGCAAATCTGTAACATATTTTCTTTGAGTCATCACCATTCCTTGTGCATTTCTTGCAAACTCTATCCCCAGAAAGTAACGTATTGTGCCTAGATCCTTTGTAATGAACTGGCTCCCCAACATGGACTTGGTTCTCTCAATCCCCTGAGCATCATCTCCTGTGACCAATATGTCATCAACGTATATCATAACGACAATAGTACCTCTAGGAGTCTTCAGGACGAACAGTGAGTGGTCCGCATTTGATCTTCTGAACCCCTGCTGTTCCATAAGCTGGGAGAGCTTTTGGAACCATGCCCGAGGACTCTGTTTAAGGCCATAGATAGCCTTATGAGGTCTACACACCATCTGAGTCTCCCCCTCAGCAGCAAACCCGGGTGGCTGCTGCATGTAGACTTCCTCCTGTAGGTCACCATACAAGAAAGCATTCTTAACATCAAGCTGGAAAATAGGCCAGTTACGTACCACAGCAACAGACATAAGGATGCGTAGAGTAGTGTGTCTCGCCACCGGTGAGAAAGTATCCAAATAATCAACCCCATATGTCTGAGTAAATCCTCGTGCCACGAGCCTTGCCTTGTATCTGTCTAGACGACCATCCGCATGATATTTTACCGTAAATATCCATTTGCAACTCACCACGGATGCACCTGGAGGAATGGGGACAAGAGACCAAGTCCCTCTAGATCGCAAGGCACACATCTCTTCTTCCATTGCTAAACGCCAGCATTCAGTCTTCATGGCATCCTGATATGTCCGTGGTATCTCTACTGACGATACTGCAGCTGCAAACCTCTGGAAATCCCAAGTGAGACGATGAAAGGAGACGTAAGAGGCAAGGGGATAGGAGGCACACTGTCTCCGCTGCTTCCTGTGAGCAATGGGGCGGTCCAAATCATCCAGGGCCGTGCTAACTGGTTGATCTTCCTCCTGTAGGAAAGGCTCCTGCACAGGTGCATTATCTAACCCATCATTAGTGTTAACATCAGAACATACCTGAGGCGTGTTGGATGGTTGACTTGTAGCTTGAGCAGGACCTGTCTGTCTCGAATAGAACTTAGTGAAAGGGACAACTGGAGGTGGTGGCAGGGGTGGTGGTGGTGGTGGTGATGGTTTTGGTGGAGTAGAGGATTGACCCAGACTTGGAGGTGGAGGAACATAGACAGTGGAATCTGGTGATGTGGAGGAGACCAGTCTGTCACCTGCAGGGGAGAAGTACATGACAGGTTCGAAAAATGTAACATCTGCGCTCACATAGTACTTGTTATGGATAGGGTCATAGCAACGGTATCCTTTTTGTGTTCTGGAGTAACCCACAAAAACACACTTGATAGCCCTAGGAGAGAGCTTATCAAGTCCCGGAGATAAGCGGTGGACAAACGCAACAGAGCCGAAGACCCGAGGTGTAAGGTTAAACAAGTCTCTGTCGGGAAAAAGAACAGAGATCGGGGACTTTTCCCCAAGAACAGTTGTAGGCATTCGGTTGACCAGATAGCATGCTGTAAGTATGGCATCTCCCCAAAAAGATAATGGAGCACAACTCTGAATCAGTAATGTGCGAGCAATATCAAGAAAATGTCGATGTTTTCGTTCAGCAACCCCATTTTGCTGAGAGGTGTAAGCACATGTTGTTTGATGAATGATGCCTTTAGAAGAAAGAAAACTAGCAAGAGAGCGAGTGCAGAATTCTAAGGCATTGTCAGTACGCACATACTTAACAGCAGATGAAAAAACATTCTGAATTTCATTAATAAGATTTTGAAGAACATTTCCTGCTTCAGATTTATTTTTCAGAAGAAAAGTCCAGGAAACTCTAGAAAAATCATCAACCACAACCAAATAGAACATGTGCCCCTGATGATCCGGGACACGACTTGGACCCCAAATATCTATATGAAATAGTTCAAACGGGGAGCTACTGCTCCGACTCTGACGACTGGGGAAGCTAGACCTATGATGCTTCCCTAATTGACACGCTTCACAACGAAAAGAGGAACTCGGAGAGATCTGAGGCAGGAGATGACGCATTTTCTGCAGCGGTAGATGACCAAACCGAAGATGCCAGGTGTACGGAGATACGGAACCTTGGGAATGCAGTGAGACGCCAGTGTAAGAGGTACGGACGAGACGATAGAGGCCATTGTGCTCAGAGCCACAGCCAATCACCCTGCCCGTTAGTATATCCTGAAAAATAACAGACGATGGATCAAAAATAGCACGACAGTGCAAATCACGTGTAATCTGGCTAATCGACAAGAGATTCATAGAGAATTCTGGAGCATGTAGCACATTCTGTAAGTGCATAGAGGGAAGCAAAGCCGTCTCCCCCTGACCAATGATAGGGGAATGGGTGCCATCAGCAATGAGTACAGAGCGACCAGGCTGAACAGCTCTGTAAGACTGCAGAATATCTCTCTCACGGCATAGATGATGAGTAGCTCCGGAGTCGACAATCCATCCTGTGAGATCATGACTAGTAAATGAGACTGAAGAACTACCTGAGGCACTGGCTGAGGCAGATGAACTAGCTGAGGCTGAAGCCGCGACATCAGAAACCTCAGCACCCTCTGACGACGATTGTGGCATGATATCACGAAGTCGTGCCACCAACTCCTCGAACCTGTGATCTGGAGTAGATGCAGATGGACCCTGAGAATGATCAGCTACACGTGCAGAAGGAGGAAAGCCATGCTTAGAATAGCATGTATCCTCCGAATGACCCGTACGGCGACAGAAAGTGCACGTTGAACGAATGCGACCTCCACGGCCACGTCCACCACTTCCTCTGCCACGAAATGAGGACGAAGCACCACGTCCCCTGGAAACTGTCATTGCTGATGGAGATGTAGTCGCTGTACTGGATGGAACAGGAACTCGACTGAGCCTCCTGTATACCTCTTCTATCGGCGGGATGGTGGCATCTGCTAGGATCTGAGATCGTGCTGCCTCGTACTCCGGGTCAAGGGCAGCGAGTAATACGCCAACCATAGTGGCGTTCCGGAACGTCTTCTGCTGTTCCGGCGTGGCTGTGAGCGGAATGGTGCTATAGAGCTTCTCGAACATTCCACGAAGCGACGTGTACAAGGAATGAAGAGGCTTCCCATTTTGCTTCGTGGTAAATATGTCGTGCTGCAACTGGAGCATCTTCGTCTCGTTGCGCACCTGTGAGTACGTCATGGCCAAAATATCCCACATCGCCTTGGCGGTGGGCTGGTGAAGGGCATCATTCCGCTATCTCCGACGTGAGCGTACCTGAGAGCCAAACCTTGGCGTACGCATCATCAGCCTCCCACGAGGCATAGATCCCTGTCTTCTCCGGCGGTTCATCTTCGGTAAGAATATGCTTCTTACCACACGACTTCATGAGACTAAGGAACTGCATCGCCCACAGTTCGTAGTTTGTCCCGTCCATTTTGACGATTGGTGCCGAACCTTTGAAAGCACCTATGACGGGCATGTCGAGCTTTTGTTCTGACATAATGCCGGAGAAGAACAACCACTGATAGACCAAGAAAATGTTGTCTACCAAGACCTTTTAGGATTCAAGTGCATATGTAGACGTTATGCACTTGAATCCAACATCTATTCGAGACCGAGGGAAGAAGTGGCACCCCGGTGACGAGTAGAGGCTCTGAAGGCCTCTACTATGTAGAAACAGCGGCTAGGGAGGTCCCGGCGGCAAGCTGGAGGCCGGGGGGGCTGGAAGCCGGGTCGCTGGGTGGGTCCCGGCTACAGCTGGGGGCTGGACGGCTACGGCAGGGGGGCTGGGCGGCGTCGGGGGGGAATGGGCAGCGCCGGGGGGGAATGGGCAGCGCCGGGGGGGGGGGGGCTGGGCGGCGGCGAGGGGAGGCCCGGTGGAGGGGCGGCGGGACCTTAGAGGTCCTGCGAGCGGCGGCGGCGGCGGGAGAGGCTGGAGAGGCCGGCGGCGGCGGAAGAGGGGGGGGCGGCGGTGGAGAGAACCCTAGGTTAGGGTTAGAGCTCTGATACCATGTTAGGGTAAAACAATACTCTGATGATTATTCCATAGAGCCCTCGGGTCTCTTATATAGGGAGAGAACCCTTGGGTAAATTACAGAGACGTACAATAGATAAATAGAAAATATGAAACAGTACACAACATAAATAAGTCTCTACAAAAGCTATACGTTTTTTATTTGAAATGGATTTAGAAATTAGCAAAATACGATATCAATTTGTGATTGAAATTTTTGTGATTTAAATTATCAACCGACCTCCAATCGACGAACGATCGATTCCATTGGTCTTATTTTGATGAATCGAAATTTACGTCGGTCTCAGGTTAATTTTGCGATTTCTGATTATGTCATGGCTTTTTCGATGACATGAATTATGATGCAATTGATTTTTGATCGATTGATCTCAAATAAAATTTTATTTACGATATATGGATCGATTCAGATCATTTAATACCGATCGATAGTTTTATCAGATCATATGGATTCTAATCGGGTCGGGTTAGGTTTTAGATTCGGGTGATTTGGGTCCAGATGTCACAAATATAAAAACCTCAAAGGGAGTCTTGTCCTTGAGACTCGGGTCAATGTCAGTATATGTTTTATCTGAGTTTTATCTTGACATAAAATCTCAAAGTATTTGAACCCATAAAAACCTCAACAGAAAAAAGAGCCATGTTCTTTCAACATGTATATAAATAAATGGGCTTGTTTTGACAATTACCTGAAAAGAGCTGTGGGTATCGTGCCCACGTGCCTGCTTCAATCTCCCATGTCAACTCTTCGACACCATGTCGGTGCCATAATACCTTGACTGAGGGAATCTCTTTGCTGTGAAGCTTCTTTACAACACTATCGAGTATCTGCACTGGCCTCTCCTCGTATATCAAGTCGGGATCCACGTTAAGATTCTTGTATTTGATGGTGTGTCGAGGGTCATGCACGTATTTCCTTAGGTTGGATATATGAAAACATCGTGTATGGCTGATAGAAGTAGAGGAAAGTCTACTTGATAGGCCACCTTCCCTACATGAGCAATGATCTCAAATGGTCCAACATATCATGGCGCCAACTTTCCACGAACACCAAATCTCTGTACTCCCTTCATGGGAGATACTTGTAGAAACACCCAACCTCTCACCTGTATTTACATGAATTTCATCAATATGAAAGATTAAGTTAAATCTTAATAAGTCATATTTGCAAATGGATTAAGAGAAGAGAATCAGATTACTTGAAACTCCAAATCTCTTCTCTGATGGTTTGCATAGCTCTTCTAGAAGCTCTGTGCCATCAGAAGCTTCCACCTCACAAGATCAACATCCCTCGCAGTCTCCTCCAAGAGATCTATGGAGTAAAGAGCGTGGTCATCTACATCACACCAACTGAGAGGTGTGAGGCATCTACTCATATAGGGCTTCGAATGATGCCATGCCTATACTGGAATGATGGATGTTGTTGCACGTGAATTCTATCAACGACACGCGGTCCTTCCAGAATCCTTTCCACTCAAGGGCACATGCACATAGCAAATCCTTAAATGTCTGAATGGTGCGCTCACTCTGTCCATCGGTCTGCGGATGGTATGCAGAACTCATCTTCAGCTCTGTGTGCAGTGCTGATATGAACTAGTGTCAATAATACGATGTGAACCTCGAATCTCTGTTAGACACTACCTCACGTGGTATATCATGAAGCTTATGTTCTGCATATATGATCTGACCAATCTAGATGGAGTGTAGGTCATGTTGACAGGTATAAAATTGACTCTTGGTCAACGTCAACAACAACTCGAATAACATCATGGCCACCTGGTGTCCTCGGTAGTCCAGTTTCAAAATCTATAGAAATACTCTCCCATTTCCACTCAGGAATGAGGAGAGACTGTAATAATCGTGGCGGTTTCCTATGCTTAGCTTTGGCCATCTAACAAGTCAAGCACTTGCTAATATGATGTGCTGTATCAAGCTTCATCCCATCCCACCAAAATTGTTGGCGCAGATCACGATGCATCTTCGTGTTGTCAAGATGAATAGACAATCGTGAACTGTGTGCCTCATCAAGAATGTCTCTGCCTAACTGCTCATCATTGGTCGTAACAACCCGACCATCTTTCCACAAAATAGATTCTGCTACCACAAAATCATCACATTCGTCGTTGATAGGATGCATATATCTGTCTCTGATCCAAGGATCTGTCTTCTGACCTTCTACTATGCAATTCCATAGACTGCTGAATCGTAGAGGCACGATAGTAGATATGGATGCACTCTCATGATGGTGTCAATCAATTAAAGCTGCGAACATATCCCATGTGTATAACCAATTTATCGTACCCTATGCATGAGCTCTCCCGCTAAGAACATTAGCCACCATGTTTCCCTTACCAGGGTGATAAGAGATCGTACTGTCGTAATTCTTCAATAACTCAAGCCACCCCATATAGATAGTGGTAATGATTTCCCTTACCATGTGTATAACCAATATCCCATGTGTTGTCTCATGTTTAACTCCTTCTGATCGAAATGTATTTCAGACTCTTGCATTCTGTGAAAATCTCAAAATTCACCCCATATAGATAGTGGTGCCAGATCTTCAAAGCGAAGACAACTGCCTTCAACTCCGAGTCATGGCTAGGGTAAATCCTCTCCTGCGACCTCAACTGACGTGATGCATGTGCAATCACGTGACCTCGCTACATCGGAAACGCTCCTAAACCTTCTCCTGAGGCATCTGCTTATACAACATAATCCCGGGTGCCTGAAGGAAGTGTAAGAATGTGCACAATAGTTAATCTTTCCTTTAATATCTTGAAGACCTGCTCGCACGAGTCATCCCAAATGAAAGGAACTCCCTTCTATGTTAATTGTGTCACGGGAAGAACTATTCAAGAAACACCACTGACAAAGAGTCTGTAGTAGCCCGTTAGTCCAAGTAAGCTACGAATCTGAGTGACTGTCTTGGGTTGCTCCCAAGACATAACTACCTCAATATTCGCAGGATCAACTGCGATACCTGCTCCAGAAATGACATGCCTAAGGAATGAGACTTGGGATAATCAGAACTCACACTTGCTCAGCTTGGCATACAATTTGTGTTTTCGAAGTGTGTCTAGGACTATCTTGAGATCATTTGCGTGATCCCATTCATTTCGCGAATATCAGCACATCGTCAATGAACACAACCACAAATTTGTCCAAGCATGGATGGAAAATCCTATTCATCATGTCCGTGAATGTTGTAGGGGCATTTGTGAGAATAAATGACATCATAACAACTCGTAATGCCCACATCGGGTCTTGAAATCTGTCTTCGGAATATCTGATTCTCGAATCCTCAAATGATGGCAACCTGATCTAAGATTGATCGAAAACACTGAAGATCCTTGTAGCTGATCAAACAAGTCATCAATGCATGGTAGAGGATAATGGTTCTTCACTGTTCTCTTGTTCAGCTATTAGTAATCAATGAATCTCTCTATCTATCCTTTTTTCCAATAAAAAGAATGGGAGCATCCCAAGGTGAAGTGCTTGGCCTCATAAAACCCAAGTCAAGTAACTCCTATAATTACTGTTGAGATCCTTATATCCCGTGGTCTTTATTTATATTTGTTTATCTTTCAGTTTATCTTATGCAATTTTCCCATGGAGCTTTTGTCCTATTTAAGAGAACTCTAGGGCTTCGTGGAATACTTCATTTTTCCCTTTCACATGGTATTAGAGCGACGATCCTAGACCGGAGCCTGTACCCTAAGCCCACCCCCACCAAAACCCTTGCGCTTGCGCTGCCCCTTGTGCCCACGCCACCCCTTGCGCCTGCGCTACCTGCGCGTAGTCGGTGCCGTCTGCAGCACGCGCGTCGCGCGACACGCGTGCTGTCGCGCACCTCCAGCGCTTCGCACCTGCGTGTCCCCACACGTATCGTCGCGCATGTCTAACGCTGCCTGCATGTCTCGCGAGTAGCCAGCGCACTCCCATCCGTGCCGTACCGCCTGTGAGGGCCGTGTGGTCTCTGCCCTCATGCTGCCAGTAGAGATTCGACACCATGATCTTGGGTACCTAGGGTATGACATGCATATCTAAAAAAACCCTAGTTACCCAAGGGAATCTCCAGAATGGAAGAGGTTGTGCTATGAGTCTACACCCACAACCATCTTCCTGTATGTCTGTGTAGATGCATGTCTTTCTTGTTGACCAAGTCTTGGAGATAGTTCTCATCATGTATGGCAACAAAGCAGAAGTCCCATCCGTAGGTACTTTCAAAGGTCCAACACCCATCGTCAAAATGGATGGAACCAATTATGAATTGGGGGCCGTGCAGTTCATGAGTCTACTACAGTGCAATGACAAAAAGCACATCCTCACGACAGAGGAGCCACATGATAAGACTGGGATAAATGTCTCACGGGAGGCAGATGCTGCATATGCACGCGCGTGGCTATCCGAGACTTTGTCCACGGAAATAGCCAATGATATTTTGAGTCAGTCTACTACAAAGGCTATGCGGGATATTCTCGCCGCTACATATTCTTCGACGAAGAATGAGTCGAAGATACTGCAACTCCGACATGATATCTTCACATCGGAGTAGAACAGTTGCCCCCTTCATACCCTTTATACCTCTTTGAGGGGTATGTTTGAGAAGCTACATGGATACATTCCCTTGACTGTTACACCAGAGCAGCTCAAGGCATACAGAGACTCTGTGATGACTGGGTTTTTCTAGTAGCTCTTGACCCCCAATATGACGCAACTCGTGCCCGGATTCTTACTGATGCTATCATACCTCCTATGGAAGAGACATATCGCAGATTGAGTAGACTGTCTATATCCTTTGGTAGTACTTTGCAGTTTCAGACATCTTCAGCTATGGCTGTATCACGTGGTAGAGGGAGCCCTACACCATACCGTGGTAGAGGTGATCCTAACCAAGGTAGAGGAGGGGATTGAAGAATCCATCAGTCATGCACTTACTGCCACAGGTAAGGCCACTCTGAGGAAACATGTTATTCTAAGCATGGGTTTCCTGCTTCAGCTCGAGTTGCAGAATAGACACAACAGGTTGGGAGTCCATCACCTGTATCTGATCAGAGATTTGACGAGCTTGTGGCACGACTAAGGGAGATTATGCCTAGTACTTCTAGATCTGCCAGCTCTCCTTCAGGATCCTCAGAGGTAGCTGCCTCACCATCAACATCTATGTCAGGTATAACATATGCCTTTACTAGTTGTTACAGGACATACTTGTCAGAATGGATCATGGATTCCAGAGCATCCCATCATCTATGTGGTGACAGAGGCCAGTCTAGTGTTTTTCGTCCGACTCAGCCTGGACGGTCTCTTGTGATAGCAGATGGGACACATTCATCCATTACTGGTCAGGGGGAGGTGCAGTTGACTCCTGGACTGAGACTTCAGAATGTTCTTTACGTTCCCGATTTTTTTATGAATTTACTTTCAATTAGTCACATCATCAAAGATTTACTTTGTCGTGCCATATTTGATCTATCTGCTCTAGTGTTTCAGGATATACTCACGAGAATGGTGATTGGAACTGGCCGTGAGCAAGGGGGTCTCTACAGACTTGTGCAATCTCCATATGCTGGTATCTCTTCTCTTCACACGGGATATGTTTCTCCATATATGTGGCATCTTCAATTTGGTCATCTTCCTCTGCAAAAGCCGAGTCATGTTCTTCCACAAATTTCTTCTCGCTCTACTTTCCAATGCGAGGCCTGCCAGCTTGGGAAGCATCATCGGTCCACTTTCCAGAGTCGTCAGGGTCGAAGTAATCAAAGTCTGCTCGAGTTAATTCATTTTGATATTTGGGGTCCGAGTCGTGTCCCTGATCATCAGGGACACATGTTTTATCTTGTTGTAGTTGATGAGTTCTCGAGATTGTATTGGGTCTTTCTTCTTAAGAACAAGTCTGATGCATGTCATGTTATTCAATCCTTTATTAATGAAATAAGGAACATTTTTCAGCAAAAGTCAAGTTTATACGTTCAGATAATGCCCTGGAATTTTGCACCACTCGACTTTCTCAATTCCTTAGGTCTCATGGTATTGTGCATCAGACATCTTGTGCTTATATTTCCCAACAGAATGGGGTGGTTGAACGAAAACATCGTCATCTCTTGGACGGTACCAGAACCCATGTGATTCAGAGTCGTGCCAACAAATACAACGAAGCTTAAGGTAGACTTATTGTCCTTGGGACATCCTGTGTAGTCTAAATCTGCACAAGCTGTGATAGTAAGAGATGTTCCTTTCTTGAATATCAATCCTATACCTGGAGATGACTTTAGGTACCTTAAGATCATATATAATACATCCATGTGTAACTATCGAGGCTGCTCCATGAACTGACTAACTAGACTAACAACAAAGGAGATGTTTAGCCTAGTGATAGTAATATAAAGAAGCTTTACCATCAATTTTATGTATCTTCTCCTATCTACCTCCTTTGTATCATCATTGTATAGCCTCATGTTGGGATCCGTAGGAGTAGTAGGAGATCGACACCAAATCATGCTTGTCTCAACTAGCATGTCTGTAACATACTTTCTTTGGGTCATCACAATACCCTATTGATTATTAGCAAACTCTAACCCTAAGAATTACCGTAAGATGCCAAGATCCTTGGTGACAAATTATCGGTCCAGAAATTCCTTTGCCTTCTTGATCCCCTATACATCATCTCCTGTAACAAGTATGTCATCAACATAGACCATGATAACAATTGTACCTATGGAGGTTCTCTGTACAAATAGGGAATGATATGTATTTTATCTTTTGAATCCCTGCTTCTCAATTAAATCCAAGAGCTTATGAAACCATTCCCTTAGACTCTGTTTAAGCCCATACATTGCCTTGTGAAGTCTACAAATTTGCTGACATTCCCCCTCGGCAACAAACCTCAAAGGTTGTTGCATGTAGACTTCTTTATGGAGATCACCATATAGGAATACATTTTTAACATCAAGCTGAAATAAAGGCCAGTCACGTACCACAACAACTAAAAGAACTCATAGCATGGAGTGGTGAGCAATATAGGAAAATGTGTTCAGATAATCTACCCCATAAGTCTGAGTAAATCCTCGTACAACTAATCTGGCCTTGTAACGATCAAGACTCCCATATGCACGGTGTTTCATTGTAAACACCCATTTGCAACTGACAATAGACGGCCCATTGGAGTGGGCACCAAACTCCATGTACCACACGACTGTAGTGCAACCATTTCTTCTTCAATGGCCAGACGCCACCGACCGTCTCTTAAGGCCTCCTGATAATTTCATGGGATTTCCACGACAGATAGAGAAACAATGAATCTCCTAAATTCTTTTGACAAGCGATGTAAGGAAACCTGAGAAGTGAGAGGATATGAGGCACATGCAGACTTCTGCTTCTGAAGTGAAATAGGTACATCCATGTCATTGGGAATCTCCTCAATCTGTATAAATGTCTCCTGCAAAGGTTCTTGCTCTGACAAATCTCCAGACCCCTCATTAGAAATATTGTATTCATGACAAACCTGAGTTGTATTGGATAAACGCCAATTACCATGAGCATAAGCAGGACGACACGTATAGTATCGTGGCAAGGATAGATCTAGGAACAAGGGGAGGTGAAGGAGGTGGAAGCGGCGATGGAGTGGGAACCACATGCGAGATGGTGGTGATGGGCTCGTAGGAGGTGTCATGTTAATCTCATCAAGTGAATCTGATGAAGTCAACCTATCACCTATAGGAGAAAAATACATCATAAACTCAAAAAATGTGACTTCAACGATAACATCTATATCCCTTTTGTATCTTGGAGTACCTAACAAAAACAAATTTGACAGATCTAGGAGAGAGCTTGTCAATACCCGGAGACAACTGATGGACAAATGCAATAGAACAAAAAAAAGGAGTGTTTGAGAATAACTCCTTCTTTGGAAATGCTAGGGAGAAAGGAAAATTCTCACCTCATTCTGTACTTCATTGATAAAAGTTGTAATATAAAAGTTGTAATTACATTTCCAGTCTCATATTTATTCTTCAATAAAAGACCCATGGCAAGCGAGAAAATTCATTAACATCAACTAGATAAAACATGTGTCCTTGGTGATCGGGAATACGACTTGGACCTCAATAACATTACCAATTCTCACAAATTTAACATAATAAGAAAAAACATTATGTACTTCATTGTTAAAAGTTGTAATCATATTTCCAGTCTCAGATTTATTCTTTAATAAAAAGACCCATGACAAATGAGAAAATTCATCAACATCAACCAGATAAAACCTATGTCCTTGGTGATCGAGGACGTGGACCTCAAATGTCAACATGCAATAATACAAAAAGGGAGCTACTGCTGCGACTCTGACAACTAGGAAAAGCAGACTGATGGTGCTTCCCCAACTGACATGCCTCGCATTGGAAAGATGAACGAGGTGAGATCTGAGGGAGAACTTAACGCATCTTCCAAAGGGGAAGATGACCAAAGTGCATGTGCCACATGAAAGGAGAAACTGGTCCCTATATAATGAGAGGATAGGCCACCATATGGAGTTCGAACTAGTCGATAAAGGCATCCCTGGTTATGGTCACAACCAACTACCCTGCTTGTAAGAATGCCCTAAAATACAAGATACAATGGGTTAAAATAGCCCAACAATGCAAATCCTTCGTAATTTGACCAATAGATAATAAATTCATAGAAAATTTAGGTGCATGCAACACATTCTGCAGACACATCGAAGACATCAAACTGATCTCCGCCTGTCATGTGATCGGGGAATGAGTCCCATCAGCTATGACAACAGTTCTCCCCGAGGAACCTATCTATAAACTGCAAGATGATCTCTATCTCTACACAAGTAATGTGTCATTTTCGGAGTCCACAATCTATTCTGTAATATCATATCCACGACAAGTAGTAAGAGCATAGATGCTACCTAAGGTACTGGAGTGGCAGAGGTACTGGAAGAGGCATAAGCATCAACATCTGAGTGGCCTCTTGGAACATGCGAGGAAGTAATGAGACTAGGAGCATAATGTCCCTCAATCGAGCTACTAAGTCATCAAGTCCTTGATTCGAAGAAGGAGTTGCATGAGACTCAACTTGTTTCGCTACACGAGCCAGTGCAGGAAAACCATGCTTGGAGTAGCATGTATCCTCTGTGTGTCCAGGGAGATGACAGTAAGTATAGGTTGACGAATACAAAATCCTCTACCACGAGGTCCACAACCACAAAACTAAGAAGAGCCCCCTACCGCTGGAGGTTGTCATCGTAGAAGAAATCTAAGTGGAAGCAGGTGATGAGATTGTGATTATGCTAAGTCTGCAGAAAGCTTCCTCCATGGGAAGAATAGTAGCATCCGTCAATATCTGTGAACGATCTGCCTCATACTCTGGATCAAGTGTTGTTAGGAATATACCAACCATAGTGACATTCCTGTATGCCTTCTGCTCCTCAGGACTAGACAAAAGAGGCATAAAACTATGGAGCTTCTCGATTATTCCACGCAGGGATGTGTATAGATAATGAAGGGTCATTCGTTCTGCTTTACTGTAAATATGTCATGTTGTAGCTGCATGATATTTGTCGCATTCCTCGCTTGAGAATATGTGGCTGCAAGGATATGTCACATCACCTTAGCAGTGGGTTGATGTAACACATCATTGACGAATTTTGACGCCAATGTACCAGATAATTAGACATGTACATAAGCATCATCTGTCTCCCACGATGCATTGACCCTAATTTTCTCAGCTAGCTCTTCCTCAGTAATAATATGTTTTTATCCATAGACTTCATGAGGCTCATAAACTGCATGGTTCATAACTCGCGGTGGTAGCGGTGCTTGAGAGAGAGATAGGGAGACGGCGACAACATGCGGGAGAGAGGGAGCTGATGCCGTCGGAGAGAGAGGGGTTGGCAGGTGAGGTTATGGTTTTTTCAGGTACGAGAGCTATGGCCTACGACCACTGCTTTGATACCATGTTTAGAAAAGAATGGGAAATGTTTATTCAATGTAATCATAGAGCTTTCTTATATAAAAGAGAGACTTATGAGTAAATTACTTAAGATTGGCGAAAAAATAAACTGGGAGAACAATACAGAAACATTGTAGAAATAGTTAGTAGTGTTATTATTTATTTATGGAGTTTGTTGTTATTTCTTTCTTTTCTATAGACCTCTCTGTAATTTACCCTGAGGTCTCTCCCTATATAAGAGAGCCTAGGGTTTTCTGAATAAACAACGAAGTCTTTTTCCCAACATGGTATCAGAGCACCTGTGCATATACCTATTCACCAAACCACCTGTGCATATACCTCACAACAAAATGGTGTCGCGGAAAGGAAGCATCGCCATCTCTTAGATATTACTCGTACATTGTTGATTCAGAGTTGTGCCCCTATTTCTTTCTGGGGTGATGCTGTCCTTACTGCTTGTTATCTAGTCAACCGTATGCCATCCTCTGTCCTTGGTGAAAAGATACCTATGTCCATTATTTTTCCAGACAGGGAGTTATTCTCACTAACTCCACGTGTCTTTGGCACTGTTGCTTTTGTGCATCGTCTATCCCCCGGACTTGACAAACTCTCTCCTAGAGCAGTCAAGTGCGTCTTTGTTGGTTACTCCAGAACTCAGAAGGGCTACCGGTGTTATGATCCCACAACTCAGAGATACTTTGTGAGTGCCGATGTCACTTTCTTTGAGTCTGTCATGTATTTCTCTCCTGCAGGTGACCGAATGGTTCCATCCACTACCACTGATGAGATCTATGTTCCTCCACCACCTACATTGAGTACATCTGAGTCTTCCCCTCTGTCTGTCTCCACGCCAGCACCACCTCCACCACCTCCACCACCTCCTCCACCTCCACCCAATCCACGGCCTATCATATCACCGTTACCGAAATTCTATACGCGCCGGTCAGGTCCTGCTCAGACCACACAGCAGCCGATCATCCCGCCTCAGGTATGTTCAGATGGCACTACTACTGACGGGTCAGGTTTGGTACATGTGCAGGATCCTTCAGTTCAGGCTGACACTAGCCCATCTCGTACAGCAGATGACAGTCTTGATGTTCCGATTGCTCTTCGGAAACAAAAGCGGCAATGTGCCGCTTATCCGTTTGCTTCACAGGTTTCTTTTCACCGTCTCACAGGTGATTTTCAGAGATTTGCCACAGCTTTGTCTTCCGTGGAGATACCACGGACATACCAGGAAGCCTTGCAGAATGAATGCTGGCGATTAGCCATGGAAGAAGAAATGAGGGCCCTGCAGTCTCGTGGCACATGGTCTTTGGTCACTGCACCTTCTGATGCATCCGTTGTGAGCTGCAAATGGGTCTTTACAGTCAAATACCATGCAGATGGAACCCTGGATAGGTATAAAGCACGCTTGGTTGCTCGTGGGTTTACGCAAACCTACGGTGTGGATTACATGGATACTTTTTCTCCAGTGGCGAGACATTCTACCCTTCGCATTCTCTTATCTGTTGCTGTAGTCCGTGATTGGAGTATATCTCAACTAGATGTCAAGAATGCATTTCTGTATGGAGACTTGCAGGAGGAAGTCTACATGCAGCAGCCACCTGGGTTTACTGCTGAGGGGGAGAAGCAGATGGTCTGTAGACTTCACAAAGCGATATATGGTCTCAAACAGAGCCCCAGAGCATGGTTCCAGAAGTTGTCCAACCTGATTGAGCAACAAGGATTCAAGAGGTCAAATGCCGATCACTCATTGTTTGTTCAGAAGTCATCGGCAGGTACGGTTGTTATTATGGTCTATGTGGATGATATTCTTGTTACAGGAGATGATGCACAGGGTATAGAAAAGGCGAAGGCATTCCTTGGCCGTCAATTTGTCACAAAAGATCTTGGCACCCTGAGATACTTCCTGGGGTTAGAATTTGCGAGGAATGCACAGGGTTTGGTAATGACCCAACGGAAGTATATTACAGACTTCCTGACTGAGACGGGCATGGATGGTTGCAAACCATCAAGTATTCCTATGGATCCCAGCGTGAGGCTGTATGATGGTGATACTGATGAAGTAGATAAGAGGAGATATAGAGAGATGGTGGGCAAACTCCTCTACATCACCATAACTCGCCCAGACATCCAATTTGCAGTTAGCAGGGTGAGTCAATTTATGGAGCAGCCAAGACAGGTTCACATGGACGCTATACACATGATACTGAGGTATCTGAAGTCTTCTCCAGGTTCAGGGCTGCTATTCAGAAAGGGCACGGACTTATCTGTCTCAGCATGTGCAGATGCAGATTATGCAGGATGTCCTAAGGACCGAAAATCAACCTCAGGGTTTGCAGTGTTTGTTGGAGGCTCTTTGGTTTCTTGGAAAAGCAAGAAACAAACTGTTGTGGCAAGGTCCAGTGCCGAATCCGAGTATAGGGCCATGGCTCAAGCCAGTACGGAAATGATGTGGGTTCGCTCAGTACTAGAAGATCTACATGTAGCGGTACCTCTACCTATGAAGCTTCAGTGTGACAATCAGGCAGCTTTGTTCATTGCCAACAATCCAGCTTTTCATGAAAGGACCAAACATATTGAAGTACGTAAAAAAAAAAAAGGGAGATGTCATGGCTATAAAAAAAAATGGTGATATAGCCGGAAAAAAAAATGATGAAGGGGGTGTATGTTTGAGCCCTCTTTGGGCTGTTTTTTTTTTAAAAAAATGATCAGAGAGAGAGAGAGAGAGAAAAAAAAGAATTTGAAAAGCCACGTACAAAGAAAAGTCGTACGCAATTTTAAAAAAAAATGCAAAAGCCAATAAAAAAATGGCTACGGCTTGAAAAAAAATCATCATAACGGCTATTGAAAAAAAATTTGATAAAGCCGCAAGTTTCATGTTCTTGTTGTTTACCCCCTATTCATCTTGTCTTCTCCCAACTTTGTCGATGTTCATTTTCCGACAAGTATGGGAGAAAGGGGGAGTATATATGTAGAGTCAAAGGTCCTGTATTCCAGATTGCAGATTCAGATTTCTAGACCGGTCAGATTCCAGACTCTACGGTTCAGATCCAGTTTCAGACTCGACGATTGTCTTCCGAGTCTTCAGTTTCAGACACGCACAAGTGTGCGGTCATTGTCCGCGGTCATTGTCAGATGAGCATATGTTGCCATCTTTTGTTTCGAGGTCCCCATCATTCTTGTTGTTGTTCGGCCAGAGTTTTCATGTGAGCCATAGGGACTCCAGAGCAGAGGACCATTCCCTATGCCATATGTTGGCAAGGGTTTTTCATGTGGTATCATAGGTACACCAGAGCAGTGCACCATTCTCTGAGCCAGATGGGAGAAACCCAGTTCTCCGACGAGGAGACTCCAGGCGCAAGTTCAGACTCGATGGTCAGGTTCCGAGTCTTCAGTTGACTCACACTCCAGCCCGTTCGTCCTCCTCACCTGCACGACATGAGAAGCAACGTCCTCGACTGCAGCATGTGCGCGTTGGGTTGATATTGTCCGTAGTGTCCTGTAGCGTGAGTTGAGTTTCTGTCTGTTTGTCCAAGCTGAGCATTGCATGCTCCAGCTTGAGGGGGAGTGTTGGAGTATAAGTTGTATGCGCCTATTGTGTTGTAGCAGGGTAAATGGATCATGGAGAAGATCCATTTACCCCCATCCTGTGTTTAGTCCCACATGGACCAGCAGTGGGACTTGGAGGCTCTGGGAAGGCTATATAAGGAGCCCCAGACCTCCTGTACTCATTGAGAAAGTGAATAGAATATCCGCCCCGTTGAGGGCTTCTCCTGTAGTTTCATCCCGCTCCTCACGGAGTAGGGTTCCACATAAAAATCTTTGTGTTCTTCGTGATTATTCTTCTTTATTATGTTATTCCGCTTCCGCTTTCTATTTTATAACAATTATACTAGGGACTTGATCCAGAGAGGATTGATATCTACTGCACATGTGAGCTCAGGAGATCAGACTGCAGATATATTTACCAAGCCACTGCTCAGAGGACCATTTCAGAGATGTTCGTCCAAGTTGAGCATGATAGATATCTATGCTCCACCTTGAGGGGGAGTGTAGAAATAGTTAGTAGTGTTATTATTTATTTATGGAGTTTGTTGTTATTTCTTTCTTTTCTATAGACCTCTCTGTAATTTACCCTGAGGTCTCTCCCTATATAAGAGAGCCTAGGGTTTTCTGAATAAACAACGAAGTCTTTTTCCCAACAAACATAAACATATCTCTACAAGAAGTAATTGATCATTAATGTTAAATGATCAATCAAATCTTTGTAGTTGGTCGATTACCATCGGTCATCGTTCAAGATTGGGGCCACCAGTGATCAATCACTTGCCAGATTGACTGGCACCCAGGCAAAAATGTAACACCCCAATATAGTCTCACATCAAAAGTGGGGTATTAGTGGTGAAGATTACTACTTGACAACTTGAGCTTAAACATGTTAGATAGTTGTCAATCAATCCATATGGACATGAACCCAAAAAGTTGTTAGGGTTAGTTTTCCTCGATAACGGTCCAAGAACGTAAGTCCGTGACTTCACAAATGATATCAGAGCGGGTTTCCTCTGATGGTGCAAAGGGCTATCTGAGAGGTGGAGCCACCCTTAAACAGAAATATGAGGAAAAGTCTACCCAGAACGTATAACCGCAACTGTCACTAAGAAAAAGTGATGGGCCATGTTGCAATGAGGACATTGCGAATATAAGTGGGAGAAGTTGTAACACCCCATTATAATCTCACATCAGGAACTTACGAAGTGTGAGAGTGGGTAACAAGTACTGGGGATTGCTACTTGATAACTTGGTCTTAAGTATTTTGAGTGGTTGTCAACTAGTCGATATGTTGGGGTTGAACCTAACAAGCTATCAGAGCCGGTTTTTCTCGATAACGGTTCAAAGACCTTCGCCTAGGATGTTAAAAATATAGTTCCACATCAGAAGCTCATAAAGTATGAGAGTGTAATATAAGTGGTGGGGATTACTACTTGACAACTTGGGCTTAAGCATTTCAAGTGGTTATCAGCGGGTCCAACCGGGCTTGTACCTATTAGGACCACTTTTTCTCGATAAATGGCCAAGGATCTAAACTGAGGATGTTATAAATGGTATCAAAGTGGTTCCCTCTGATTTTTAGAAAATAAGAATGCGGAAGCAGAATCAGAACTAAAGATAAAGAAATATGAACACAAGATTTTAATGTGGAATCCTACTCCCTAAGGAGCGTGATGAAATCACGGGAGAATGCCTCAAAGGGCTGATGCATGCATTGCACTTTCTCGCTGGATATAGAGGGTGAGGGGCTTCTTATATAGCCCTCGCCGAGTCTCCACATCCCACAACTGGTTGATGTAGGACTAAACAACTGGATGGGATAAATGAATCCTGAAGAGATCTATTTTCCCATCTCCCACATAAGTGACGCATATAACTTATACTCCAACACTCTCCCTCAAGCTGGAACATGCAATGCTTAGCTTGGACAAACAGAAAGAAAATTTCAACTCATGCTACATGACACTACAGATAATATCAACTCAACTTATACTCCAACACTCTCCCTCAAGCTGGAACATGCAATGCTTAGCTTGGACAAACAGAAAGAAAATTTCAACTCATGCTACATGACACTACAGATAATATCAACTCAACGCACGCAACTATCGACTGTTGTCGAGGATGTTGCTTCTCATGCCGTGCAGGTAAAGAGGATGAACGGGCTGGAGTGCGAGTCAAACTGGATGTACTCTGTACTGCACCTGTCAGAGTCGCTAATTGAAAATGAGTCTTTACCTGGAGAACTCTGGCCCACCACAACATGTGTATAAATGCTCCATCTCTGAAAGGGCCGAATAAAGAATGTTGCTAATTATCTATACGTAGATCTTTGAAGATGGGTCTCGCTCATAGGGACCTCAAAGTGGGTTCTCTCTCATATGAACCTTGGAAGGATCTTGTACTGGAGTTCACGATCGTTTGAGAATGGAGTCTAAAAAAGTCTCCTTGTCGGAGAATGGGGTTTCTCCCATATGGCTCAGAGAATGGGATCTCTATTCTGGTGCCTCTATGAAACCACATGAAAACTATAGCCCACATGGCACATGGAATGGGATTTCTACTATGAAGTCCTTATGGATCACATGAAAACTCTGACTGACAAAACAAGAATGATGAGGACCACAAAAAATGATGGTAAACATGTGTTCATCTGAAAAGACCGCATATATGCGTGTGTCTGAAACTGAGGACTCGAAATCTGACATCGAGTTTGAAACTGAAATGTAGAGTCTGAACATCTGGCTGGTCTGGAGAATCTGACATCTGAATGGACCTGTGACTCTATGCAATATTCCCCCTTTCTCCTATACTTATTGGAAAATAGTGACATCGAAAAAGTTGGGAGAAAACAATAAAATGGGGAGACCAAAAACAAATTAGTCGATCACAAAATTTATTTTTTTCCACTTTTCTTGAATTTTTCCCAACTAGTTCATTCATCATTTATTTAATAGTTGTTTTTTAAAAGTATATTTTTTTTTCAAATAAGCCGTTCATCTCTTTTTTTATGGCTTTCTCCCCTCTTTTTGCAAATTTTTTTCCGTACGATCTTTTTGTACGATCCTTTTTCTGAACAAAATAAATGTGGCCTACTTGGGCCATACATTCAGCACCTCTCCTTTTTTTGCAAATCAATCCCTCTCCTTTTTTTAATATATGGCCCAAAAGGACCAAAGCTCTATGCCCAATTGGGTTTTCGGAACTATGCCCATTTTTTTAATCGCAGCAGCTCTCAAAAAAATTTAAATAAACTCAACAACTTTATATCAGGGTTCCCACTTAGGAATCCTTCTGGAATTGCTGCCTCAATGGGGCTTTCTCTTGTTGTTGCCCCGATGGGCCATCTCGATGGCGCCACTGCCGCTCCGTCCAAGGAGGGAGGAGGAGATACGGCTTGGCCGTAGCTTTCGCTTGGATCGCATAAGGATCGAGCATCGCTTGAAAGGGAGGGTTCCAGCCTCTGTTTGGAGCTTCTCTGGAGGAGCATTGTCTCCGCCTTGTGGCGATGAAGAGGGGGTGATGCCCGGAGCACGCCGCCTGGATATGCGCGGAAGAGGAGGGTGATGTTGCGCGCTCTCATCGTCTGGAGCAGGTGGCTTGGAGGGTTGCACCTGGGACTCGATGCCTCCGGGCTCTGAGCTCGCCGCCTGAAGTAGGGGATCTTGCTGTCTGTAGGGTTCCCCCTGTTGGGAACCTTTCTTTTTTTGGAAGCAAGCACCACCGCTAATAGGACTGTGAAGAATAATATCGTCGCCGAGACTGTACGTGATGCGTTGTCGATGGTGCCTTGGGTTCTCGAAGACCGCATGTTGCCTAGAGATGGTGGCTAGTGAGCGAGGGGGGAGCGCCCTGGAGGTTGCTTCGTGCACGGAACGGGGTTTGGAACTGCGACCTGGAACGTCGGGGTCTACGAGGAGGGAATCTACGATTGTGAGGAGGGAATCTGCGAGAGGATCTACGAGAGAGGTCGCGACGCCTGTGCAGTAGAGGTGCTCGATGGCCTGGATGACCTGGATGCTGCGTTAAGAACAACTAGGGTTTTGAAGAAAAACCCTAGATGCCTGGAACTGGAGAATAACATCGACCAGACCTTGGACAAGAGCTTGATATAATAATAAATCTCCAAACTAACTTCCAAGAACATAATTATGGTTTCAATATAAACCCTAGAATCGAATCTCGAATAAAATAATGAACGAATATAAAATTCTCGAGAATCGAACCCACTCTGATACCATGCTAGAAAATAAGAATGCGAAAGCAGATTCGGAAATAAAGATAAAAAAGTATGAACGCGTGATTTTAACGTGGAATCCTACCCCCTAAGGAGCGGGATGAAACCACGGGAGAATGCCTCAAAGGGCTGATGTATGCATTGTACTTTCTCACTGGATACAAGGGGTGAGGGGCTTCTTATATAGCCCTCACCGAGTCTCCACATCCCACAACTGATAGATGTGGGACTAAAACGCCAGATGGGATAAATGGATTTTGGAGAGATCCATTTTCCCATCTCCCACATAAGCGATGCATAGAACTTATACTCCAACACTTAGTGAAAGGACAACCTGAGCATTATCACCGGAGCATGCAGCTGCCACTGTCACTGGAAATAAATGATGGGCCATGTTGTAGCGAGTATTCCGTGAATTTAAGTGGAGGAGGTTGCATCACCTCAAAATAGTCCCATATTGGATACTCATGATGTGTGAAAGTCAGTTATTAAGTGTTTGGATTAATACTTCACAACTTGGCTTAAACATTTTGGTTGGTTGCCAACATGTCCAAGTGGATATGAACCCAATAAGTTTTTGGCGCAAGTTTCTCTCGATAATGGTCCGTGCATATTAGCCTGAGACGTTACAAATGATATTAGAGCAGGTTCCCTCTTATAGTGGAAAGAGCTACCCAAGAGTTGAAGCCAACCATACAAAGAGATAGGAGCATTCAACTATGAATGTCACTAGAAAAAAAGTGATGGGCCATATCGCAATGAGGACATTGTGACTATAAGTGGGAGAGGTTGTAACGTTCTAACATAGTCCTACATCGGAAACTCACAAAGTGCGAGAATGTGTAATAAGTGACGAGTATTCCTAATTGTCAATTAAGCTTAAGCACTTTAGGTGATTGTTAACCAGTCAATATGTGCCTGCATTTTAGGTGATTGTTAACTAGGGTTGGGCATGGGCCGGGCTCGGGCCGGGTTCGCCTTGGCCCGGCCCAAGCCCATTTTAGAATATGGGCTAACGGGTCGGGCCTAGGCCCATTTTATTTTCAAAAATTAGGCCCAAGCCCAAACCCGGCCCAAATAAAATGGGTCGGGTTCGGGTCGGGCCGGCCCAATTTAACACCTATGTATACGAATATCATGTCTTCCATTCTTCTTGCATTTGTGTGGTTGTTTCTTATGCATGTGTGCATGTTTAAAACTATAAAGTATGCTAACTAATTTGTGATTTTAACATTAGTTGTATGTTGGAAATACAAATGTGGTAAAAATATGGCGACTTAAACCACCATTCAATTCACCATTACATATTCTATTGTAGATGCGGGCACTATGACCCAATACAAATTGGTTACTTACAGTTGTACATGCTGTAACACTTGAGGACACAGATTCCATTATTGCATATTAATGTAATAATCTTGTATATTAATGTAATAATATCCTCAATCCACTATTAGATATGATTATTAATGTATCTAAGCATTTATTCTACACTTGAATAAGGATAGTAAAGTTAGAACATGGTATTTGGAATGAACATGAATATAATTGATATAATTATACCGTACTGGATATAAATATACTTGCTTTAGAATGGATCGGGCTATCGGGCTAACGGGTTTGGGCCTTCGAAGGCCCAAACCCGGCCCGTTAATCAATATGGGCTCATTTTAGGGCCCACGGCCCGCCCATTAAATTTCGGGTTCGGGTTTGGGTCGGGTTATACGGGTCGGGTTTTGGGCCGGGTCGGGCCGGCCCAGCCCAATGCCCAACCCTATTGTTAACCATCAACATGCGCTTAAACTCAACAAACTGTTAAGTTAGTTTTCCTCGATAATAATTCAACTCGGAGGACTGGTGGGTGCTTGAAAAACATTCATCCTTCAAAAAGCAAGTCTGTTTGAATGTAGGAGACCTCGACACAAAGGCAATCTCAAACGACATGAAACCAACTGTGTGGATACCCTCACCCTGTATCATGTACTTGGTAAGGTTCAACGAAAAACTCAATCCTTAATCAGATTGGCCTAATTTGATATGGTAACACACATGAAGGATCAAATCACATAAACACTATGAAACACTGATTTACGAGGAAAAATCATTTTTAATTGAACTAAAAAACCACATGAGAGGATTTTCTTGAATTTCACTTGACTTTTAATGGTTTTGTGCATACAATAGCTACAGGGGTGAAGGGTTAAATAGATTCGCGCCCGAGATACATTTAATCCGGATACTATACTTTTAGTTGGGTACAAAGTTAACAATACTTGTTAAGAAAACAGATAAGAGTGAACATCGTGATGTTCTTTTGGAAAATGGAGAACTTTTGAAGCTACAATTTAAAGAAGGAATCTTGTTGGGTTGATGGAACAAATCCAGTGCTTCTGAGAAATCAGTTGTAAATATTCGTAGTGCATTACAGGCATAAACATGCAATCATATGAACATAAATAATTTCAAGATTCGCCAGAAAGTGGAAAGAAGGAAGAGAGTCCAGAGGATTACGATTAACATGAAAAAGCCAAAACTCTAATCCTAGGGAGTTTATACAGGCACTCCCAACACAACCAGAACCAGGTATAAATCCGATCCAACCAAATAACCGAATATCTGATTTAGCTCCCCTGTTTGGACAGAGGTTCCTATTCTGTTAGAGGAGGTTGAAATTCAATGCATATATACTACGCATATGAATAGCTGATATAGTGAATGATGATCAAGTGATCGAACATGTCAAGTGCATACTAAACTTTTATCTTTGCTTCTGCAGGTAGCAGTACTTCAAGTGAATGGCAAAGCTTGTGCTTCGTCTTCAACTCACATTTTCCATGCTTGCCCGCAGATTTGCATCGACTCGCAATGTAGGCCATGATGTCTGTTATCCGAAAATCTCATTCAGCATTTTCATGCATCAATTGCGTTGTTCGAGTTTCCTATCTAGAGTTTTTTTGCTTGTTTCAGGTAAAATTTATAGGACCCGGCGATGTTCATATGTTCATTACACAATGCTAGCTTTTGTGCCTAGTCTCCGCATCTTGCTAAATTGGAGGTAATCTTAACTGTAATTATCGCGAGTTCTCGCGGTTCTATCATATGCTCATGATGGCAACTCTACAAGATTATAGAAAAGAAGAAAGGTGATATGAACTCCACTTCATGAGCTAATCACGGCTTTTTATGCCTTTTGGTTCCTGTCCAAACGTTGTTTTCTAAATTCTGTGTGTTTTTGGGAACTAATTGCCATGATAAAAGATGGAAAGATATGAATTTGGATTCCCTGCTGTAAGTGGAAACACAACAGGTGCTGCTGTGACTATCACAACCGTCCATCGAAAATCCAAGGAAAGAGGTTGGTTTCAAGTGCGCTGCCATAAAATGCATAATTTTACATCTGAATGCATATTCTTACCATGCAATACTCGTTCTTACCCGCTTTGATATTGAGTAACTTGTTGATGCGAATAAGCTTTTACCGACTCGTGCGCTTGGTTATCGCCAAAAACACTAAGTTACCATGGGATGCATATTGTTACGATTGTACGCACATCATTCGCAAGCGAAACCTGCATATGATTTGTACGCACATCCAACGACGGGTATGTCACATAGAGGCTTTGAGTTCTTGCTAACGAGACCTGCATATGATGAATATAGCCAAGTACAGACTCAAGATAACGAAGAGATCATGACGGAATTCAACTCAAGGAGAAGATTGTTAGAAATTAAGAGTCATATTAGGATTGGGAATCTTAAAGAAATAGAACTCCTAATCCTAATAGTAGTTGAGTTGTATTTTATTTATAATCATATTGGGAATAGGACTATGTTGTTGTAACTGGGCTATATATAGAGGAGGGTGGAAGCATTAACTCAACATCACCACAAGAATAATGTGCTGTCAGTGCTTGATACTGAGATCGGGAAACACATGAAGAGTGGAGAGGACTCTCATTAAGGAACAGATTCACACGCCTGATTGAACCTCTCTCACCCTTAGCTTGAGCGTGAACCTTAGACCTAGCCTACTTTACCCATAGAGAAAGGGGAGAAGCATAGAGAGAAGAGGAAGAGAGCGAGAGAATGGGGAGAATTGTACTCGTTCTTCTTTTGTGATATTTCTTCTCTATTTGTCGCGAGAGATGACTGATTACCGTTATATCTGATTCTTTTCTTCGTGAACTTCCGTAGTGGTGGTTGATTGTTCATCCGTGTTTAAAAGTTCATCCGATATCCGAGCAGAGGTGATACCGATGGATCGTGTCCCAACACTTTGATGGACTGTTAGTGATACAAGTGATCATGTTATGTGAGATGGATAGTTTTTTATTTTCAAAATTGAACTAACCTCCTCATTGGGTTAAAGTTGTTGGCTTTCCTGGTTGATGTGGAAAACGTAAGATCCCTATATAGGTGATGGGAGATTTGGCTTGCAAACATCAAACGTGATGTCAAATCAGCTAAAGTTGAGGAGACGTTGGCAACATTGTGGGCTCACCTGCACAGCATGTTCTTTGCGCTGCCCCTCTTTATGACGGGTTATGGAGACTGGTGTTTACGCCTAAGGAAAGATGTCGGCAGTAATCGACGTAGAGCCCGCAATCAACGCGTTGTACTAACCGGTTCTTTTATTTTTTTTGACGGAGAATACGAGTTTTTATTTCCAGCAGATGTGGAAGTTTTAAAGATGCAGACACTGATATAGTTATATTTTTTGGGTAAATTACTGAAAAAGGCCTTTTAAACTCATAATTAGAGGCCTCATCTTTTCAAATATAATAAAGAAGGGCCTGAACTTATATCTTCGTCTCAAATACAGTCTACTGTAAACTTCTGGGATCTTTTTGTCGAAACTTACCCTTTTTATAGAAACAGAATAGGGATTTTATCACTTGTGCCCCTCCGAGATATCGCAATATCAGTTATACCCCTATCTTTTTGGTAATATCAGTTGTGCCCCTCACTTCTTGTTATTTTTTCACTTGTGCCCCTCGGGTTAGTTACCGTCCATCCACAGTGCAAACGGACGTTAACTTTGAGGACATAAGCGGAATTAAATTTAAAAAAAAGTTATGAGGTTATTTTACATCCTCCTCATCTTCTTCCTCTTCCTCCTCCCCATCCTCTTCTTCCTCCTCCTCCACCTCCCCCTCCTCCCTCTCTGCCCCCGCCCCCGCCCCTGCCCCGCGCCGCCCAACCCCGCACCCCCTCCCAGCCTGACCTCCCCCACCCCCTACTGCCCTGACCTCCCCCACCCCCTGTCGCCCCTCCACCCCGACCTCCCTCCCAGCGCCGACCTCCCGCACCCCCTCCCAGCGCCGACCTCCCGCACCCCCTCCCAGCCCCGACCTCCCGCACTCCCCTCCCAGCCCGACCTCTCCCACCCCTTGCCGCCCGACCTCCCTCCCAGCGCCGACCTCCCGCACCCCCCTCCCAGCCCGACCTCTCCCACCCCCTGCCACTCGACCTCCCTCCCAGCGCCGACCTCTCGCACCCCCCTCCCAGCCCCGACCTCCCGCACCCCCCTCCCAGCCCGACCTCTCCAACCCCCTGTCGCCCGACCTCCCCCACTCCTGCCGCCCTTCAGTCCCCATTTCTTTCTCGGGCAGAGCTTTTGCTTCAATTGCTCTTCAGACCCTCTCTTATTTTTCCTGCACCTGCAAGAGGGGCGTCCCAAGCTTCCACCTTTTTTCATCTTCCTCCCAATAGGTCTCCGCAGCTATACAAGTTCTCTACCGCTTCTTTTACGAATTGCCTTCAATTTTTGATTCATCTTGTGATTTTAATCGGTGAAGGATCAGACTCGGTTGTAGGTGGATCTAGTACCAAAAAATTTTAGAGATTAGTGAGAGAGAAATTATGAAGAGAAGGAAGAAGAGCAAATGGAGGAGGAAGAAGATGTATGGACCATAATACCCTTCTTAACCACACCATGGTTTGAATAAATCATGGTTATTTTAATTTTTTGACGGTCAATCTGACGGAAGGGCACAACTGATGACGGAGCAAGAAGTGAGGGACACAACTGATATTACCAAAAAGATAGGAGCATAACTGATATTGCGATATCTCGGAGGGGCACAAGTGATAAAATCCCAACAGAATATATGTATGATTGAATCCGTGTCCGTGTTCGTATCCATGCGTGTCACATTCTAAATATAGAATGTGACAACTATTAGACCTAATTTCTCTCTCGATTAATCAATGACGACGCTTTCCCTCTCTCACATGATCATCCAGCATCGTCTCTCTCTCTCTCGCGCGATAAACCGTCGGCACCACCGATATCCTCCACGCAAAGCTTCTCAACGATGGAGGATGTGTCCCGAAGGAGGAAGATGCAGAGGAAGGAAACGTAATGCATCTTACATGTGACTGTATCATCAATGATGGTAAATCCCCCTCCTCTTTCAAAAGCGGTGCACGATGTGACAACGTCGTAGGCTATGACCATCCAAGGTCCATTCGCTAATGCTTTCTATGAGGACGACAAGGTTGAAGACGATGAGGGAGGATGGGTGGAAGAGGAGCAGATTTGTATATTGGTATATATTATTTGTATCATTGACATTACGTTTTACATATTGATTCTCCTTTTCTGCATTGTGATATATATTTTTTCATCATTGAAATTGTTTTTTTTCATATTGATTCTCTTTTTAAAAATCTCATTACCGATGTTTTATTTTGCAGAGATCCACGTGAAATCTACAAATCGAGCATAAGTTTTACAAATGTAATGAGCATCTTACAAATCTCAAGGGTGCGAATGAGCGAAATGGAAAATTTACAAAGATCCATGCAATTTTACAAAATAGAAAAATACACATTTTATAAAAAAATGTGATTGATGAGTTTACATGTAAATATTTACAAAAAAAGCTTGAACTTTACAAAGAGCAAAACTAAATTTACAAAATGGTATACACATCGATTAACGAAAATTATTGAATGATAATGCAAAAAAATTATTAACGAAATTACAAAGAGAAACTGTATTTTAAAAAAATATGCAAAAGTTTACAAAGATATGATTGAACCCAATACGGTCAAAGCAAAATTGAAAATAATTTAATAAATGTATTAATGAAAAATATCAAATCCAGAATAACTATAAATGGTAATCCAAACATATTAAATGGAAATCAAATTTACAAAAAATGAGTTGACGAAAATATCTTTTTAGACACAATTTTTTATGCTACCGTCAGATTGAGATCTGACGATTCTGATTGATGGCTCACCATAATATTGGCGAGACCCCATCTCATTTGAAAGAGTTCCTATATATATATATATTAAAGAGAGAGGGGGAGGGGGGGCAATGATCCTTTGAGAGCAAAAAGTTGTCAGAGCAATGAGAGGAGTGATCTTGGACCACTAGATTTTGTCTTCTCTCTCCTGGTTGAACCTAGTGGTCCAAAATCACTCTTCTCATTCTCTCACAGTTTTTTGCTCTCACAAGATCATTCATATATATATGTGGGGAAAATGGGGCTGCCCTATTGGCAGCCAACATGGCTGCCCTTACCCCATTTTTTTGCAATTTTTTTATTTTTTTGGAAAAATATCACCATGTATATTCATCTCTATATCCCTCCTATATGTCATTCAAATTTCATCAGAAACAGAGACTCTCACGGCCTCCATCCAGACGCCATATTTTTAATGGTCGCAGGATTTTTTAAATCGACCCTGTCTAGATGGAGTTCGTAGGAGTCTCTGTTTCTGATGAAATTCGAATGACATATAGGAGTGATATAGGGATGAATATACATGACAATATTTTTCAAAAAAATAAAAAAATGCCCAAAAATAGGGCGGGGCAACCATGTTGGTTGTCCCCAGAGAGCAACCCCATCAACCCATATATATATATATATATATATATAGAGAGAGAGAGAGAGAGAGAGAGAGGAGTGATCCTATGAGAGCAAAAAGTTGTGAGAGCATGAGAGGGATCATTCTCGACCACATGATTCACCCAGGAGAGAGAAGACCAGGAGAGAGAAAACAGAATCATGTTGTCGAGAATCATTCCTCTCATGCTCTCACCATTTTTTGCTCTCATAGGATCACTCCTCTATATATATATATATATATATATATATATATAGACACACACACACACACATATTTAGAGAGAGAGAGAGGAGTGATCCTATGAGAGCAAAAAAATGTAAGAGCATGAGAGCATGCATTCTGAACCACATGATCCTATCTTCTCTCTCCTGGTTGAATCATGTGGTCTAGAATGCATACTACCATGCTCTCACAAATTTTAGCTCTCATAGGATCAATCCTCTCTCTCTCTCTCTATATATATATATATAGGGACATTGGCAGATGTTGATCAAAGCAGTGACGTAGATAGAAAGAAAAGGAAGAAGAAGCGAGTGATCCCCAGTTTCAAGCAAAGCGCGCGCGGGAACAAAAACCATTCTCAATGATGCGGAAATGGGGGTTTCAAAGGGGGGCCTTCTAGGGGGCAGGGATTTAGGCGGGGTATCCCCCTCAAAATCAGCGGCTTTTATTTGTCAGCTTGTTTTTTAAAGAATAGTCCATCCTTTCACCTTTCGGCTTCGAATCTCAATAATGACCATTTGCATTCCTTTCTTTATTTGTTGTAACTAGTTGAGCCGGATGAGAAGCAACCCTCACATCCGATTTTTAAGGGGGTAGATGATGGAGACGACTGCAGGTAAGCATGAAAGATGACTACATCCCACGCAAAGCAAGAGCTCACTACTAAATCTCCCAGTGGGATCGCCACCTTTCAATTGTCTATTCCCGAGAAGGTGTGCCTCCTCACAAAGGGGGTTGCAGTGACCAGGCCCATGCACAAGGAGGCCAACTTGTTTCAAATATACATCTAAACTTAATTCTTTCTGGTTAAAGAATCTATTTCTAGTTACTCTGGATCCGAAGAAAGTTGTCATGACCTCATGATCTATAGTAGTAGACTGATTGAGGCATGGATTCTACCCCCCTCACTTAGTCAACCCAAGGTTTTGTGAAATCTTCTAAAATGTTAATTGGTAAAAGTATTGGAGTTGGTTGAATATATTTCCCGAAATAACTCAATCCTTTTTGGTAAGACCCGCATATATATATATATGTGTGTGTGTGTGTGTGTGTGTGTGTGTGGCTTATATGTGGATGCTCCCACCTTATTTTCGTAATTTTTTTATTTTTTTCAAAAATATCATCATGTATATCCATCCCTATATACCATTCAAATTTTGTCAGAAACAGAAACTCCTACGGCCTCCATGACAATCATTTTTTAACGGTAACATGATTTTTTTAAATCGACACCATCTCGATGGAGGCCTTAGGAGTCTCTGTTTCTGATGAAATTCGAGTGGCATATAGGAGGGATATAGGGATGAATATACATGGTGATATTTTTCAACAAAAATAAAAAAATTAACGAAAAATGAGGCGGGGGCAGCCCCATTTTTTCTTATATATATACACACACAGGGACCTTTCAAATGAGGTGTGGGCTTTTCTGAAATGATAAAGGCCACTATGAATTTAGTAAAAAATCCATAACAATTTTGTAAAAATATTGTAACATGCCGTAATTTTCGGATTTTTCTGAAGTTTTAAAACCTATTCAATATTATACTCAAAAGAAGCGTCTCGTCGCAAGCTTTCCAACGAGCCTGAAAACGCGTAATTCCGAGTTCGGATGTGGGAGATTTGCCTGTTTTTGGTGAAGATGGGTCAGGGATATTGAGGGGATTTAATGGTTACGAGTTTTGGTTAATCAATTACGGATTAGGGCCATTTTAGGGTTTCTAAAACTAAGGTTTTAATCCTCAACTATATAAAGACCCACACCCTTCATCTCCCCTCATTCCTACTCCTTTCCAAACCCTAACCCATTCTTTTCCTCCTCCCCAAGTCATTCTCTTATCCCCTTTTCCCTCTCCTTCTCTAGAGAACCAAAGGGAGATCGGTGCAAGCTCCAAAGCTTCGCGACAATAGGAAAAGGAGGAGCGCCATCGCAAGCAAAAGGGGCATTTCTCTCATCGGACTCTTGATAGATCAATCAAGCACACGGATCAGAGGCGTGCGCCATCATAGGTAACGGATTTGTGATCTTTCCCTATAATATTCACGTGAGATTCAAAATCATTGATTTCGAGGATGTTTATCAACTCCGATCCACCTTATATCATCCTTTTGTTGTTGGTCTACCATGCTATTTCCAATAGATCATCTCATGGTGTGATAATCCTTACTTTTGTCATGGCCGTTATCTCATTTTTTTAAACTTCGACTTATTATCTCGTCGCAGTACTTTTTTTTGTCGATTCTTGGCTGCCTATATTTTTTTCTGGATGTGGCCCTAACGGAGACGGATGTTGTGACATTTTAGGTCATGTTGATGTTTGATTTTTATCAATGGGTTCATGTGATTGTGTGGAATGAATTGTTAGGAAGTACTGGCATGTGTGTCAGAATAACAATCTAACGTGGAATAGGGTTGTGGATATTGATTGTCTAGGAAAGTTTTTGGAGTTATTATTAATCTCACGTATTGATTTTTCCGGCTATAAGGAAGTAGGAGAGGTCATGTATCATGTATCATTATAACAATAACACAAGATCAATGCTGGATAGGATATCAGATGATGCCTATCGGATTCATGGACACGAATGATATTCACTTGGGAATTAAGATGTCATATACGTGGTATTAAAATTGTTATGGCTCAATATTTTAGGATTTTGTTACTGGTGAGGTGTGGATTATGTGATGTATAGTGTGTTTAATAAAGGGGTACCGACATTTATGTTGAGATTGGTTAGGTGATCACTGTTTATGCATAATATCCGGGTACTGTGCAGAGATAAGATGAAAGAAAAGGGAGGCGAGTTCTTATTCTTAATCTTGGAATTAAATCTAATCATTAATTGTGATTATCTAATGTGGTGATGTTTGATCTTGGAATTAAATATAATTATTAGATGTGATTATCCTTGCTAAATTATCATTGCCTTGGAAGACAAGTTTTTTTATTCTTAGATTCCGATGTCTGCTCATCTTTGGTGATTTTGTTACCATTTTCTTGGATAAGAAAGGGCTTATAATTTATGATTGTACTGAGAAATAGTTGTTGGATCCATACATCTGAAGTTAGCGCATCAGATCACATACAATATCTATATATTAATTAAGATTGACCGAAGGATCTCAAAGGTTAGCACGTGAATATCCAAGATTTGGTTGAGAATAGAGTTGATGAGATTTACAGGGGTATTGATGTTATTTTTATTGAAAAAGCATAGATTATCATATATGATCAGTTTCAGGTTATTAACCATCTACACAGATCGACAGTAAATCAAGATTTCGAACAAATACCACTATGAGGCATACGGTTATTATGATTTTCTTCTTTGTGATCCACCATGATCGGGGTTTACATGGTTCCTACTTTT